>OX439133.1:28799143-29046643 GCA_949318235.1 Ecdyonurus torrentis | reverse complement strand
CAGCCACCTCTGAAGAAGTCTGTGAATGACGTGAATGTGTGAGAATGGGAATGCATTTCTCTGCTGAAACTGAATAATAATAATAAAATGGAAAATATAATAATAATAATTTAGTAAAACATGGTATCTATACCGTACAGTCGTACAATTGATGAACAAAAAAATAAACAATCAATAATAAGTTTTAAGTTTTAAGTCAAAATATTTCTTATTTTTCTTATTTCTTAATAATCACAATTTTTTATAATCAATATTTTAGAAGCACAATAATTAATATGTTCATAAATTTTACATCGTTTTATAGTTTTTATTTTATTTTAACTTATTATTATTAATATAAGTAGATAACTATGTAATCCAGAGAGGATTCCCGCTGAAAAGTACTGGTCAGCTGGAGACGTGTATTGCAGGTCAAAATTATATTGATCAAATGGGCAACAAAATTCCAGGATAAATTAAATTAAAAGGCAACAGAAAATTATATAACGATATTCTTTTTGGATTATTTGGATTACCTATCTATAGAAATACCTTAATTATTATTATTTTTGTATTTTAGTATAATATGTGCGTAAATTTTTTATTATATATACGTTAGGTTGCGCATACAACAAAAACAACTGTATCTCATCGCAGAAGACCAATTTGAGTATATATAATATTATTTCTTATACATATTCTAAAAGAAAAATACATTGTTTTGAATAGATTTTTTATGCAATTTTTATAATTTGAGTTCCTTATATAAAGCATCTTTAATTACTTTTTAAAAGTTGTTAAATGACGTCACAGCCAGTAATTTGTTTTCTTATATTCCCATATATATACTTCTCCCAATACTAGTTCGAGCGGATACAGTGTAATTAACTATGTAAAGTCAACTGTGATTGGCTAGTAGGTTCATAACACGCTCTCTGATTGGTTTAGCACCGCGGATACAGCTTTTGGCGGGAACGACCTTGTTTTGGCCAGAGTGTATATAAGTTGCCGCCGGCCCGTGACGTGTTTTATCAATTTCCTAAAATTAAAAAAAAAAACTTAATAAATCCAAAATTGGATATTCACGATACCTTTATCAATTCGCCCGGACAATGTTCTCTTTAAGGACGTGAAATAAATATACGTTTTTTTTTCTCATTAGGATTTTTTAATACTGATATTACCTTTTTTATAGCTGAAACTGAAATAGGATGTCTATAGTTTTTTATATTATGGTCCCATTTCATACGAATTTTACGTTTTTTATTAAATTTTTTGAGGCCAGAACCTCGTTAAGATAATATATAGGTAATAGATTTTTAATTTATAACATTATAAAGTGTTTGCATCATACTGAAAAAATTGTGCTGAAAATGAGATATATCATTATATAGCACAATCAATATTTAAAGCCATAGACCACATAAACCAACAAGTGCTTTTTAATGAATAAACACGAAATGGGATCTTCAAAACTGATGAAAATTCTTACTAGAATGTTAATGTATATAGCTGCACGAGAGAACGTGAAAAATACTGTACAGTATGCAATTTGCGTGACTATTCATATGTTTATGACTTAAGAAACATGCAAAAATTAGTATGAAAATGTTGTGCGGGTTGCATAAATTAAAATTTCTGATCTCTTCTACGGAGCTAGTTGGGTTTTGAGACAAACTAAAGTTATTTATGTAAATCCCATCAAGTGTTTTGTGATAAATGCCCATGTTTTTCTCTGTTCTATTTATTTTTGTCATTTTTTTTTTATTGTTATGAGTATATAACCTCAGCAGAAGTGATGGAATCTTTTTTAACAATAGAATTTTGTTTCTACTTTTCAGTATAAGTTTGTATTGCCTTCAATATAACATGAATGTGTACCGCGTACCGCGTGTATATCAAATTATAAATCTATTTGTGATCCATTCCATATATAGGTTATGTATGGGTAAGAATAACCTGGGAAATATAGGAAGCCCTATATAAGAGAAGTTAATCCGGAGCATTAAATCTTATGAGTGGATTAACTTTCTCATAAGGTTGCACGTTAAATTTTTCCACGATAAAACCTCTCTATATAGACAATTAAGGCATGCTCGAACCATACTATTTTTTACCCTCGCATAACCGATACACACATGCAAATCGATTTGAAATTATGTACACACATTAATGAAGTGTCGAAAAAAACTAAAATTACGTAAAATTCTGCTATACCTCATTTTCAACACAATTTGTTCAGTTGCAGCATAATATTCTATGCTACACGTCATAATATAGCTATGTTGCATAATATATAGCATAAATATTATGATGTAGAGCATAAATTATTTATGTTGTTTTAATTTAACAATATTTATAATTGCAGCATAAATTATGTAATTTATTCTTTCCGTGCAATAAAAAACTTATGCTGTAAATGTTGTGGAAAACTATTAAAAATATAAAGTGTTTCATCACGTCAGGTTAAGATTCAGTAAAAATCGATTTAATTTTCAATACATCGATCTGACACAACGATCTTAATCTATCCAGAGATATACATTTTTGCCCACCGCCACTTTCATTCTAACCAGCGATAAATCTAAGCAAATTAATTAGAACATTTTTTTTAGCAAACTTTATTTATTTTAAACATCTTTTGATCAAAAAGATTTCATATATTTAAAACTTCAAGAATTTAATAATGAGTATACTCTATATATTTCTAAACAAAACTATTACTTTTTCCATGTTAAAGTAGTTTGAACGAGTTTTGATATTATTTAAACGCCGTTTTAGTGCTACCTATAGATTCCTTATTTCTCTATGCTCCTATTGATGTAATAAAAAATACATTTAGTTCGAAACGCAAATAAAAAAATAGCCGCAAAGTCGAGCATTTTCCTCATACAACATTGGTTAATGGCTGAAAAAGCCAGGATCCTTCCACAGTAGATCATTCATATTTCTGCGAAAGTGTATTTAAATGGACTCAAAAACAGATAAATAAGCTCTTTGATAAACAAAGAAACTTTTAAAAGCATTAAACTAAATTTGGTTCGAAACGCACTGAGAACTTTGTGACTAAAAGAGCTGAAAATGAGAATTTTTTTGTTAACCAGTAATTTTTTTTAGTTCGGAAATCGGCCGCTAGAGGCGCCGAATCATGGCGATCGCGGGCGATCGCGGGAGAAACGAGATATAAACGTCAATTGAGCTCATAAACGTTAATAAAACTCTTGTAATGTACTTAATATGTATTAACTTCATTATAATTAATTAATATATGCACTGAGAAGCGAGAAAAGTGTTTGATTAGAAAATAGTTACAAAAAGCAATATATATATGATTTGCTGGATTATCTCTTAGTGCCTTGACAGCACAGTTGGTAGAGCGCTGCTTTTACATGACGAGGGTCAGCGGATCGAGACTCGGTTATTGCAAAGTTTTTAATGATGCAATTAAATTCAAGTGAGCGCCAAACTTCAAATAAATTTAAAATCAGCTGTTAACAACCTCGTTCAAACTACTTTAAATTATAAGAAAATCAACCTTATTCGCTTAAAATTGAATATATATTGTATAATCATTATTAAATTTAAATCAGTGATAGTTTAGATCACTTAAGGCTATAATTTAGTAGTTTCTAGATTAAGTTTGGGCCTTATACTGTTGCAAAAAAGTAGCTGCTTATCATTAAAAACATCTCGTGTTTATTTTAATTGCGATGTACTAAACAAGGGGGTGGGGGTGAAGGTGAATAAAATTACCTGCAAAATTTTAAGCTTTGAATATATGTAAATACATTGTAAATTTTAATAATTGAATATTATTAAATTAATGAATTAAAATGTTTACGATAATAATATTTTATTTATTTCATTAAAAACTTTAATTATTATTTTAATATTATATACATAATATATAAATATTTATTTAAAATTTTTATTATATATAAGTAATTTTATTTATTTTATTTTTTTAAATAATATTGAATAGATGCTTTATGCGTTATCATAAAAACTTTTTATGAAAATTTAATATTATGTTGTTATAAAAAACATACATTACGGTTTACGGTGAATATGGTTTTATTAAGGGTAATACAACTTTTAATATGAATTTCATTATAATGAGATTTAAAAGACTGATGACAATTTTTACCATATGCAGAATGTTAAATTTGGCTATAAAGAGAGCATACCATGAAAAATACTGTAAATCATCATTCACAGACGCGTAAATTTGACGCCGTTACGGATTAACAAATGGGACAAAATGCAAACAAATGGAGCCGTTCACAAGTAATTTTCAAAAACAATGTGAACGGATCCATTTGTTTGCATTTTCTTAACTTTTTAATGCGATTTGACGCACGTTAACACGCGCCAAATTTACGCAACGTGAATAATACTTTAAGGAATAGACCAGAGAAAAAAACATAAACATTTATATCACAAAACACTTGATGGGATTTACATAAATAACATTAATTTGTCTCAAACCCCAACAGTAGCCCCGTAGCAGTGATCAGAAAATTCGATTTATGCAACCCGTACAACATGTTCATTTTAATTTTTGCATGTTTCTGGCGTCTTAAACATGAATTTTCACGCAAATTGCATACTTTACAGTATATTTACGCTCTCTCTTGGGGCTACATTAACATTCTGGTAAAAATTGTCATCAGTTTTGAAGTTCCCATTTCGTGTTTATTCATTAAAAAGCACATGTTGTTTTATGTGGTCTATATGGCTTTAAAGAATACAATTAAATGCTTAAATACTTCTATTTAAGACGGCAGAAACAAGTAAAAATTAGTATAAACATGTTGTGCGCTTTTGCATAAATCGATTTTTTTTTCTCACTGCTATATATACGGTATGTTTTTGTATCCATGCTTTTAATAAAAACTATATATGAAAACTGAAGCCTGAAGCTAAACAGTTGGGTTTTGAGACCAACTAATAAGACCCTTCAAATGTTTTGTGATATAAATGCTAATGTTTTCTTCTGGTCTATGCCTTTAAGTATTTTATCGTGTTGAACATAAAACTATAAACTTAAATTAACATTTCACCTTTAATTATGTTAATTATTTCTCGACCGCTCAGTATGTGAGATATTAGCCGGTCACCTATAGAACAATAATTCCGCATAAAGCGCTGATAGTTGGAGATGAATGAAGTCAGGTGCTATATTATATCAGGAAATAGTGAAGATTCTTGTTGGTATCTTCTTCACTGAGGAATGTTGGCAGTATTTCCGTCGGACTGCTTTCTTTATTGTAGAGCAAAATATCGAAATTATCTCTGCACCTCAGCAATTTTGTTGTCATCTATGGCAATTACCTTCATTATTTTGTAACTTTAATTTGAAATGTATTATGCCTTAAGATTGGTAAAAAAAAATAAAAAAATAAAAAAAAAGCACGATCAGACGTTGGTATGCCCGCGCAGCCGTCTTAATGTAAATTAATTTAATATATTAATTGAAATATAGGGACTATGCATTCATTTTAAAGCCAAAGCCATGTTGGATAACTCAATAACATGGGTGGCATAGGAAAAAATATCCTTTTGCCAGTTTAAAAACACCATGCAATATTTTTGAGAGCATTGATGTTATGGTGATATGTTGAATTAGTATCTCAAGTATGTGAGAAAAATAACACATAACAAAAAATTAATCGATTTTCCAATGAAAATTGGCTTAAATGATGTTTGTCCTATGCTGAGCAATGTTATGCACTACTCCAGTATGGCCTCCAAGCGCAATAAATATGACGTCATCCGCATACACCGGCATATAGCGGCTACTCGAGCTTTTTTTTTTTTTTTTATTTATTTATTTTTTTTTTTATTTTTTTGCTATACTGTCAAAAGAAATAATTTAATTTATGAAAAAGCTTAGGTACTAATTTTCAATCTATGCATATACTATAACTTTTTTGAATATAGAATATTAAGCTACTTCTTAGTGCGTGATTCTGAGAAAAGTAATGCACTATTATAGTATGAGGTTACAAAAATATTTAAATGAAGAATACTAGTCCCGTGTTTTATAACGCAGTATAAAATGCACTAATTTAACATTGCAGAATCCTCGTATTCTTAGCGTGTTTGTGAGCCAACTATATACTGCACTTTGAGTGCACTCAGGTCACAAATATTTATATAACGAGTACTATAGACGCACGTTTACGTGTTTTAAGACATTAAAATAAAATGCACTTATTTATATTTAACACTGTATAGAAGCGTATACCTCTTCTTATAGCGAGTTTGTGAGCAATCTACTGCACTTACCAGGTCACAAAATGTATAAATGAGTATAGGAATAAAACTATAGACACGCTTTTACATGTGCTTTACAAATTTTTCATCACCGATAATCTTAATTTATATATATTATAATAAGCATTTTTTTTTTTTTTTTAATTTTATAACGGCATAACTTAAGATGTTTTATTTTAATGCAATATATAGCATAATTTATGTTGTTATAAATATGATTAAATTTGAAATAGCAAATTTATTATTACATAATACATCCTACATCCTTGCAATAATATATTAAAATACATATATATACGTATACGTGTAAATAACAACAAATATATGCAATACATATGCGAGCTTATTTTTTTAATATTTATTATATAGCCACAAGCCACTGTTAAAAATCATAATATCGCATTCAGCAAATAATTCAACAAGAAATTCAGCAAATAATTATGCTGCTATATAAAGACATACATATGGCATAATGTTACGTAATATCATCTTTTCGTATCGTAAAAGTCACAGTATTAGTGAAGAGAACAACGGAAAAACTTGCGCGTTTAGTGAGGCAAGCACCAATTTTTCAGGAGTTGTAGAGGACACTCTGGTGAGCATGAAAAGTGGTGTATCCACGATGGCATCACCATAGGTCACCGTGGATACACCGGTGAACTTTGACCCCGCGCGGTTATGATTTTATTTTTTTTGTGTAATAACGAAGACTCGGAGAGAAAAATTTGTCATAACTTAAGTTGATCACTATCATGCGAGTAATCAAGAGAAAAAATTTCAATGCTCTATCTTAAATAGGGGTTAATTAGTGACACATTATTTAATTTTGAGCACCAAAATTTACCGTTTTTCAGGTAATTTTCTCAGAAATAATTGTTGCCAAATGAATTTTAGAAATTAAAATGTAGCACTCATATTATTTAAGAGTTTTTCATTAAAAGAAAAATTGTTAAAAAATATTTATATACTTATCGATAATAGATTTTAATTAGAAATACCCGATGATGCCACGCCCCCTTTGTATGTTATAACATAGGCGTTATAGAAAAATCTCGGATCAACAATAAAAGTTCAAAAACTTTGATTTTCACTGTTTTTAATTTTATTAAGTCCAAGGACCATGCTGGGGGTGCGATTACCCAACCTCAAGTCCCCAATCTCGGGGGGGGGGGGGGGGGGATAATATGTTTATATATTTTTTTACATTACGGAATTTTACATATAGAATATAACATAATACAACAACTAAATTTAATTTATAATTTTTATTACAAAAAGTGAGTCAAATTTGGGGGTCGTGGGGGGAGGGGGAGGCGAGTTAGCGAAAAATATATTTAATATAGAACATCTTCATAATTTTTTTACATCTGTGAAATTTTGAGTCAGGAGCATATATATAATGTGGCAAACGCGTGGTAGGTTGCCCGCACGTAATAAAATATATACATTAATTAAGGGTCCAGCACCAGAGAGGCGGGAAAGGGACCCTGCAATAAGAAATACCGAGGTCGGAAGGAGGGTCGAAAAAATGCAAGGGAAGAAACCTTATATGTCCGGCAAGAGGACTGCGCCGTATATAGGGTATAGGCCGTACAGAGAGGAATCGGAAGATTTTCGAACGGTGGCGGTAAACAGTGTCGGGACCACTCAAGTATTGCGCCCCATCTTGGTGCATCTAACCGATTTCCTACCCACGGGTCGGTCGTCCTCAGCTGCTAGTAATTTTTTATACATACAGTATAATACAGTTATACACAATATGTATATGTATGCATGCATACAAAATTTAAACCATTCGGCACTATTATCAAGAATTCAAATTTTTATTTTTTCTCCATTTAATTATTTAGTATATAACTTTATTTAATTATCAATTATTATTAAATTTATTTAAGTAGACTCAGTAAGTTATCGATATACAGGAGAAAATGAAAAATGCGCAAGCAAAATCCTATGGGAATTAGTATATAGAAATTATGGATATATACAGGGTCGGACTGGCTCGAAAAGGCCCACTCAGGAAGACACCAGAGAGGGCCCACTGGGGGGGTCTGGGGGGGCGTAGCCCCCCCAGCAAAAGGGGGGTCCGGGGGGCGAAGCCCCCCGGAAATTTTTAAGACACGCCCCTTTTTTGAGGAAAAAAATCACTTAAAAAGGGTGCTTTTATTATTTCTTTGTTTTGCAAGAAGTATACATTTTTTTAAAGTTTTTTCGGTAAAGAAATAAGTTAAATAACAATTTTGCATAAGTTAATATACGATGAAAGAGTAAAAAACGAACAAAAAATATAAAAGAACGAAATATTATCTATTAATTTAGTGAACGTCATATATATTTTACTTAAATTTACATAAAATTGTAACGTAATATTTTATTTAATTCATCAACATAAATTCAAATGTGTGCAACTTTTATTTTTGAAATAATTATAATTATCACATGCAAAACTTATAGCAAAGATATTTTATGATACTCTTTGAAATTTGTTTGGATCCATGCAGCTTAATCTTTAAATATAAAACATAATTTTATTTATTTATTTTTAAATTATAGCCAGCATCAATAAGGAATTCGAATCTAAAAAAAAAAAAAAAAAAAAAAAAAAAAAATCATATTCTATAAGAGAACATTGTCCCCAATTTTAGAAAATTGAAAAATGACGTTATGTTGATAATTTTTATATGTCTGGGCATAGGAAAAAGCTGCCAATCACTGTGAGGTCATTTTGCGTCTTTTAAAAATTAATTAAAAATACTAAATGAACTATAAAAATAAAAAATTTCACATATTTATCGAAGGACAATATTTCCTCTTTTATATAGAATGTTTTTATTTAAACTACCCCTTAAAATTTCTTTGGTATTCCTCTTTGTTCTGTAATATATATAGGTAACAGCTTAATATTTTTTCTTCCACTATAATCTCTGTCTCTCTATCTTTTCCCTTTTTTTTTTTTTTTTTTTTTTTTTTGCATCACGATCGTTAGTATTTTTTAGTATATGAATTAAATATTTCAGTCAATTTTGCATTATTATACATTTTAATCTCTCGTACATTAAAAAAAAATCTTAAAGGTGGAATACTGGAAAATAAATAAACCTAGGTTTCTGAAGGTGTTGAGCAATGAAATAGTTCTTGGGCAATGAAATAAGTAAATATAGTAAATAATAAATAAATCGAAATTACACCATTCACGTATTATTGATGAACGCTTTTAATTTGAAGATGTGAAACAAATAATAAGTATGTGTGTAATTTAATTTGATGGAATTTTAAAATCTTTTTTCGAAAAAAAAAATTTCAACTTTCTTCTTCTTCTTCTCCTTTTTTTTTTTTTTTTTTTTTTTTTTTTTTCATTTTTCATTTTTGTTTATTAGCGAGCAAAGGGCCCCCAGACCAGGTGGGCCCGGTCAGGAATTCCTGACCAACTTAAATGACCAGTCCGACCCTGGATATATAATCTAATGTTGTTATGTTCAGTCTTGAAATTTTATAGGGAGATATTCTATATTAAATATATGTTTCGCTATCTCGCCCCCCCCCCCCACGCCCCCCAAATTTGACTCACTTTTTGTAATAAAAATTATAAATTAAATTAAGTTGTTGTATTATTATATATTCTATGTAAAATTCCGTAATGTAAAAAAATATATAAAAATAATTTACCCCCCCCCCCCCCCGAGATTGGGGACTTGAGGTTGGGTAATCGCACCCCCAGCATGGTCCTTGGACTTAATAAAATTAAAAACAGTGAAAATCAAAGTTTTTGAACTTTTATTATTGATACGGGATTCTTCTATAACGCCTATGTTATAACATACAAAGGGGGCGTGGCATCATCGGGTATTTCTAATTAAAATCTATTATCGATAAGTATATAAATATTTTTTAACAATTTTTCTTTTAATGAAAAACTCTTAAATAATATGAGTGCTACATTTTAATTTCTAAAATTCATTTGGCAACAATTATTTCTGAGAAAATTACCTGAAAAACGGTAAATTTTGGTGCTCAAAATTAAATAATGTGTCACTAATTAACCCCTATTTAAGATAGAGCATTGAAATTTTTTCTCTTGATTACTCGCATGATAGTGATCAACTTAAGTTATGACAAATTTTTCTCTCCGAGTCTTCGTTATTACACAAAAAAATAAAATCATAACCGCGCGGGGTCAAAGTTCACCGGTGTATCCACGGTGACCTATGGTGATGCCATCGTGGATACACCACTTTTCATGCTCACCAGAGTGTCCTCTACAACTCCTGAAAAATTGGTGCTTGCCTCACTAAACGCGCAAGTTTTATTATAAATTGACTTCCTTCCCTACACTATATCGGGAGCTTGGTAAAAGTAAGTTAATTTCCCATGGCAGAAGAAGAAAAACATATACAATAAAAATAAAACGTACGGTACGTTTCGGAAGCACACACACACCCGCACACATTTTCGAGTTATTTATATACGCTTTCAATTTTACTTATTTCAGTTTTATTGACGAAATACCTTCTTTTTTTCTTCAATATTCGACGTGTGCCCCCTCAGCTCACCTGTAGCCCACCCATATACAATTGAGAATAAAATTTAAACTTCAAATAATAAAGACATCAAAAGCAATTGACTTTCCTGCGCTACAAAATTACCGTTTGTTTGTGATTGCAAGCGGCTTCCATTTATTGTTAGAATATCTTCATTCATGAAAAAGAGAAGTTCATTGACAAAATCGTTCTCTCTCTCTCTCTCTCTCTTTCTCTCTCTCTCTCTATCTCTCTCTCTCTCTTTCTCTAGCTGTCTACCTGTATTTATCAATGATAATATAACACTTCTAGCTCACTTCCAGCTTACAACAATGCAATGACCATTGTTGACGTGCTAACAAGGCATTGAGGGCGGTTTGTTTGTGTACACTGCAGCCAGCGTAACTGCGAAAATTTATTTTTACACTAATTTTAAGTGTATACGCGTTATGTTGCAACTTTTTTGTATATATACGGAAAGAACAAGTTACGTAATTTCACTTATACCATTCCCTGCTAAAAAAAAATAATAATAATAAATAGGGTGTAGATGACGTCATATGTAATGCCGCTTGGACGCCACACTGGAGTAATGCATAACATTGCTCAGCAGAGGACTAACTTCATATTTGGCTCTATTTTCTTTAGAAAATCGATAAATTTTTTATGGTTCTTTTTTTTTCCCCCTCACATACTTCAGATAGTAATTCAAACCTATGTAACCTATGTAACCTATGCTCTCAAAAAAAAAAAAAAAAAAAAAAAAAAAAATCCTTTTAATGTGTTTTAAAACTGGCATAAATTATTTTTCTATATGCTGTGCAACCCATGGATAGGAAAATGAAATGTTTTGCCAGTTTACTAAGCAATATTTATGAGAACATTGATCTGGATACTGAGCAATGTTATTCATTACTCCAGTATGGCGTCCAAGAGAAGAGTGTATTAAATATGACGTCATGCGCATACACCCAATCCCCGAGCACATCGCAATAAACAGCATGTAAACACAAAGTTAGAAAAGTTCACCTATATATATTACAAACATTTATCGCACACAGGTATTATATGACACACGCTGATTTTATAAAAGGTGGAAAAAATTAAGAATAATAAGAAAAGAAAATGTTTTGGCGGCTACTCTTTTATTCATTTTTTTTTTCCTTTCTTTTTTTGCGAACAAAATATTTTTTTAACTCTCCATTGAAATTTAGTCTGGCGCCAGTTCGCTGTCTGGGACCTTTTTTTTTTTAATACTGACCGACAAAAAGCGAGCAATATAAACGGTAAAGACATCCAGGTGAGAGAAAAGACGTCCGTACGTGTCTCAACATGATTTAAAGTGGAAAATTATTTATGAAGAGGTGTAAAAATATTTAAACAGTAATCTTGTATCGGGTGATTACCTTTTTCTTCAAGATTTTCACAGATTTTTCTTTTTCTTTTTTTCTTTCGTCACTTCAAGAAATCAGAGGGTTATATTATACTCTTTGTTTCTAATCTTCAGGAAAACGGGTGTAAAATTTCACTTTTCAAGTCTTAAATCCGGAAATGTCTCCTCAATAATCTGAGTACTGATTTTAGTCTCGCAAATTTTAGCGGTCAAAGAGCGCAAAAACATTTTATACTTAATGTCCCTCGAAAGTGAGTTTTTATTATTGTTAATTTCTTTTTACGTTATGCATTAACATAAAAAATGTGTATATACCGAAATCGCTTTTAGAGTCGCGGCCTCGCAAAACAGTTATATTATAATAGCTCATTTTCAGCATAATTTGTTCAATGTTCAATGCAACATATTTATGCTATACTGCGCATATTAAATATGTTACATAGCATAAAGATTATGTTAGCATAATTATTTATATTATTCTAATTTTATAGCATAATTTTTATGCTATAATAACATAAAAACAGCATAAATTACGTGATCTATTTTATTCTTTCACCGTGTATGTTTTATGAAATTATTCTTAAAGGTTTATGCGGGTGATAATGCAATCTATAAAATATTCCTATAGTTTTTAATAATGGTCTATGGACACACTTTTTAATTTTTTTAAAATTTGTTTTCTTTCAATAATTTATTCATTGATTCGTTCATTCATTCCAGTAAAAAAAAAAGAAAAAAAAAAAAAAAAAAAAAAAAAAAGCGAGTTTCACAAACAGACGCAAATATATACAGACAGAGAAATGCGCGTGCATGCGGGCGGACTGTCTGCTAGCCGTCCGTACATATATTTTATGTATCGTGATCGTTATGTTATTATCAATGAACTGAGGAATAGAGAGGGTGGGAAAAAGTTCAGTTTTGTGTTGAAAATATTTGGCAGAAGGGAAGAGCGGAAGAATGCGTCAGAAGTGCCGCACGAGCCAAGTAGGCGGCAAATATTTTGGAATGCGAAACTTTTTATGTTTGTGGGAACCAAATAAATATTTAGCTACCCTTATATGTAGAGGTGTTCAAACAAATATTTAGGTATCTATACACCCTCTGCTTATTTATTTAGAGGTGTAATATGGATTGAGGGGTTGAAAACAACACTTCATCAAATACCACTTCTTTCTCTCTCGCTAGAAAATCTCTGATATTCATGAATGAAAAAGTCTTGATTTTTGTGAATTGTTGTCGCTTCTTTGTTGAACTCTATTCTTTATAGTGTTTGGGTGGCCACTGCATTGCAAAATATAAGTTACTTTTTGTTATTATATATTTTATACATTATATGCGCATTTTATAACAAAAACTTGATGAAAAAAACGTTTTTGTGCCATGGATATCAGCACAAAATAATAGATAAACGAAAAAAATATAAAGTTCTTTTATGCATAATATATCTAAAAATCATTAAAAAAAGTTTATTACAAATGAAATTTGTAAATTTGAGAGCAAATCAATATAGTTATATTTATTTATTCATTTATTTGATTTGGAACCATATCTCGTACAATAGAAATTAGGCACGTTTTTAATGATAAATTTTGACTAGAAAAAATACATTATACCTTATTATCCATGAATTAGACACCAACACGTTGATTTTGTATTTATTTTCGTTTATTTTACTTTTTGCGGTTATATCACGTATCTGACGTCACAATGTACCGATGGGGTCGTGATAGGGGTAAAGAACTTGAGTGACTGTGATTGGCGGCGGTACATTGTGACGTCAGATACGTGATATAACCCGCAAAAATGAAAACAAATGAAAATAAATACAAAATCAACGTTGTGGTGTCTAAATCATGGATATTAAGGTATGGTAATTATCAGTCTAGTATTCTAAATGATAAAAAAGCATAGTGTAAAAAAATATATGTATATGTATATTTAAATTTTAAATGGGAGTTTTGCGTCAAACGAAATCTCCATCTGATTCCATTGTATGGCCATAAGCCAATGAATATAATATAGAAATATTTTTTTTAGTAAAAAAAAAAAAAAAAAAAAAAAAAGTACAATAGGTATCAGAATACAAAATAATAATAATTTATTACAATTTTTTTTTAATTTTATATGTTTTTATTCTAAATTATGATTCACTTCTTATGTTTCATAAAATCTGTGATTTTTAATTTATCTATATAAATTAAAAATACAAACTCCGCATGTCATTAAGTTATACTGTATATCCCAAATTTAATTGCTAGCATAAAATGAAAATGAATTATATATCATTGATTGACGTTTCCTGTATTAAATAAATATATAATGTCACTTCAAATTTATATACTATATTATAATAAATATTGATTTTCCATACAAATAAAATTCATAATATATAAAATAAGACCTTGCAATATTTAATGCAATCTGATGCAACTTTGAGTTTGGATTGAGAGATCAAGTAGCTGTCATGTTGAAGAGAGAGAGAGAGAGAGAGAGAGAGAGAGAGAGAGCGAGAGAGAGAGAGAGAGAGAGAGAGAGAACGGTGAGAAAATAGACGGTGGTCTGTAATAAGATGACAGATATATGAACGGAAGTCGCATTTTAAATAATATATAACACGAAAAGGACCACCCTTAAAAAAATTTAGAACATTTTAAAAGTGCGGTATCTTTGAAAAAAACAAAACATGTCACAACACGTTATTCCATGTCGGTATTTTGTTAGATATAAAAATAAAAATATTTTTCTTTTCAAGTATATCACGTCTTTTGTGAGATTTTTTTTTTTTTTTTTTTTTTTTTTTTTGCATTTGAATGAAGAAGAGGTTTTCACCTGTTGATGAAATAAGATTTACTGTGTAATGCTTTTCTTCAATTGTAAATTATGCCGTAAAGAGAGTCAGTGAGAGAGAGGGCAGGTGAAATAATAACAACCAATGAACACCCAAGTTTTATGGTTATTATCGAACACAACAATATATTTATGCGCCTGTAAAAAAAAAACGAGGATAAAATATTTAAAAAAAAGTAACTTCATTTAGAACTGTGACATTGACTTTTATGACAAAGGTGAAAGGTTTTATTGTTATTTATTATTATTATAAAACTTAAATGTTTAAATTTATTAAAGTAAAATATACAGTAAATTAAATATTTTTTTTTTAAATAATAATATTCTTCATCGATTAAATTCAAGTTATTGAAGGAAAAATTATATTTGTATTTATAATAATAGTTATTTTTAATTATTAAAACAAAATTTCAAAAAAAGAAAAGAAAAAAAAGAGTATATAATAGGGTGTATGCATTCAAGTTAAAATCGACGCCATGTTGGATCACTCAATAACATGGGCAGCATAGGAAAATGACTCATTTTGCCAGTGTAAAAATATACTATAATAAGCTTTAATGCCTGTTTATGGTTTGAATTAGTATACCTCAACATTATCAAGTATATGTGCCAGAAAAATAATAATAACAAAAAAATTATAACATAACTGAATTCCCAAATAAAATAGCCAAAAACTAAGTTTCCTATGCTGACCAATGATATTCGTTACTTCAATATATGACGTCATGCGCATATAACCTATATATAGGGTGTTTGTGCATGCATGACGTCATACTGAATGCGCTTCGATGCCACACTGGAGCGATGAATATAACATTACTCACAGTCGCAGCATATGAGTAACAGCGTTTTTTTTTTTTTTTGTAAAATAATAATTATTTTGGTGATATTATTTATCTTGCTGCGCTTGAAAACCTTATTGAATCTGTTGAACCAAAGACCCTTTGGTTGAACTGACAAAATGTGTCATTTTCCCATACCGGCCCATGTTATTTAGTGATCAAACATGGCGTAAACTCTTATATGAATGCATACACCCTTATATAATATATATTATATATTTTTTTTTATCACAATTCATAAGAGGTATAAAATATATTGCTGCACTTATATATAAAAATACCATTTTCTATATAGTGTGCGGGGTGTAAAAGATAAACAACAACAATATAGCTGATCTATTAATATATTCAGTCAACAATGCAGCTAACAATAGACTGACTGCATGGCCTAAATATCGACTATCAAAATATTGACATGGGTGTGTGTGTGTGATTAATTAATGTTTGGTGGAGAAACAATCACTACATGGGGGGGGGGGGGGGATTTTGATACATATAGATATAATTATATATTATATAATATGTGTGTTAAAGCTAACTCATATGTGAGTGTGTGTTTATATATATGTGTGTGTGTGTGTGTGTGTGTGTGTGTGTGTGTGTGTGTGTGTGAGTGTGTGTGTGTGTGTGTGTGTGTGTGTGTGTGTGTGTGTGTGTGTGTGTGTGAGTGAGTGTGTATGTGTGTGTGAGGGAGAGAGAGAGAGAGAGAGAGAATTATATGATCTATAAATCTATATCATGCAATTTTGTACTATATACGCAAGTATTTTTATTTCTATCATTTTAGGGAAAAATGTCTTTAAGTTTTGAGACAATATCCTATATCTGATAATTTTTTTATTATGACATTATGACTATACATATTACTCGACTGAAAAAATGAAATAAATCAATTTAGTATTATATAAATATATAATATCTTATAAAAATGAAATAACTTTTTGGTTATTTTTTTTAAAGATATTGTAACTTTTTCTTTTGTTCTCTTGCTACGTAGTATTATTACTACTTCTCTCATATTAGAATTATGTATGCAATCAAAGATTATCATAAATGTTTTCTGTTGGGGTTAGGCAGTGGCGGAGCTACGAATTTAGGGCCCGGGGGAAGAAAAGGGATTGGGTCCCAAAAAACAAACGCGCGAAGCGCGCAAGCCCGCCGCAGGCGCGAATTTTTTTGAACCACGTGACTATTTTTAGTTATAGTTTGATTAATGAAAAGAGCCTTATTTTAAGCAAAACTTATTTCAAAAATACACAGCTTTTCTTTATACTGTATTTTGCTCCTCTCTTTTTATCAGTGTGCGAAAAAAAGCAAGGATGACTACTTTAGTAAAAAAAAAAAAAAAATACATACATTTTTTCATAAAAAAAATGTCATATATTTCATTGCCACATAAAATATGGTATAATTTGCTGGGGAAATTCCACCAAAGCAATTAGAGTTTTCAGACTTCAAAAAAAAAAAATAATAATAATAAAAAAAAAAAATAATAATAATAATAAAAAAATAATTTTTGGTGCCAGCTTTAGATCCTTACTTTTCCTTGTGTGTATATATTGGAATGTGCTATGAAAGTTAAATTAAATCTTGAAGTATTTACTTAACATGAAATTCAGCACAATCATAAGACAAGAAATATACAAAGTAATATTAAAAGTACATAATAAAATAACAGAAATGTAAAACAGAGGTCCATTTTGTAGCTGCCTGCAGATGTATAGTAAATTGCGTACTTATTTGAGACAAATAAATAACCATGTTCAATTTAAAAAAAAATTAATTAAAAAACTTTTCTTTTTAACAAACAATACTACTCAGTTAGTGAGTTTATGCTGCACCAATAATAGTATCCCATATTCGATTTTTTATTTTATTTTCCTCAATTTTGTATGACATATATAATTGCTTATAGGTATGTTATTTTGATTTTATTATTCTTGTTTGGTAAACTTTGACTATCATTTCTAATTGTACCAATTGATACAATAACCTAAGCTTGTATGCATATACTTGTGTATTTTGATTGTAGGATGAAAGAAATTAATAAAGATATTTTGAATTTGAATGAGAAGTTACCACAGGAAATTTTCAATTAGGCTCAAAATGAATAGAATTGTATGATAGAACATTGTATTACCTTCATTAGGTTGAAGTATTTTATTTAATTCTGTACCACCCTGTGGTAAGACCATTGTTATATTCTGTATTCATTTTGCATCAAAATTTTGATTTAAGAATTTAAAAAATGCATAGCAATGGATATATAATCAAAATGCACCAATTTGGCTTTAAATACTAAACAGGATGAAGTAATAAGTGTTAACTTAATAATTGTCTCTATTAAATATGTTGAAGATGAAACATAATTATTAGAGAGCGCAGATATAGCTTTTCAACTATTTGCGTTATGGGTGCTATTTTAATTATTATACCAGATCTCCATCGATCCATTGAATTGTAAACTTTTGACCCCATCTAAAAATCACCTACTATTTTCACCTATTTCATAAAAAACAACTATTTCAACATTTTTCACCTATTTGTCAACTATTTTCATCTTTTGTTTACGATTCATTGGAAACGTGTACATTTCCAAGGAAATTAAAAAAAAATTAAATCTCCATAAATAACAATTACGCGTGTAATTATAAGAAGTTATAGCCCTTCATATACTGACCACTTATGTGAATCAGATATACTTTCTGTACTTTAATTAAAAAAATGTTTAATTATAAAAATTATTAAAAAAATCAACGGCATTAAAAATATTAACGATTCCTGGGAACTGCGTAATAAAAAAATAATAAAAAAAAATCCTACTAAATACTCAAAGGAAGGTGACTAAATAATTTTACACCAACAGGTTTTAGGGTGCCCTGGCTTCCCAAACCCCCCGATGCACTGTCCATCTTTCGGAAAGAAACCCTGTGTTACTTGTTAGTTAGCATAATACAAAGACAAAAAATTATATATTATTTAACAAAATAATTTTTATGTAGTTTAGTGAAACTGACATTATACCTATTTTTTTCTTAAAATTACGTGTTGTTACATATTTAATTTCTATAATTAATCAATATAAATAAAATTAATTAAAAGGGCGAAAAAATAATATTAAGCACAGAAACAGACACTGTCAGAGTTATAGACTAGTTTTTTTTTTCTTTCTTATTTCTCTTTTTTCTCTCTCTTTTTTTTTTAAACAACAAGGGCCCCTGACCAGGAGGGCTCCATCAGGATTTCTTGGCTAATTTTAAAGGCTAGTCCGACACTGCTCAGATTACCTACTGTGATATTGAGAGATAATTTTCTATTTACAAAAATAAATTAAAAGCGATCGACGTATGTACGTAATTTCACTAATGAAAATTTGGAAATGTACTTGGTGTGCCACTACTTTGAAAATCAAGGCTGCCATGGTGACAGTGCTCTTGGCTGATTTTTGTGCTTAGCCTCTTGATTTGTAAGGGCAAAAAAGTAATATAAAATAAAAAATACGCAAAAAAAAAGTTTTTTTTAAATGTAATAAAATTAAAATCAACTATTAAATTACCTATTTCTTGAAAATCAACTATTTTATCAACTATTTTGTCCAAAAAAAAAAAAAAAAACTATATTTTGCCGAAAAAAAACACCTATTTCTCCGCTCTCTATATAATTATATGCAGGTAGAAGAAGCATAAGGGCCCAGTTGGGTTAAAATCAGAATAATATAATCATATTAATCAATATGAATTTATCTTATGGGAAATTTTGAGGACCTATTTTCGGACACCCTCTAAAAATTCTTAAAATTGCATAATTCGCGAAATTAAACCAACGACCTGTCCGGAAAATTGGTTCTTGTCCAGGTATCCAGTAATTGGTGCACCATTGGTATAAAAGGAAGCTTCTTTCATTTCTTTGTAATCAAATTAATTGGGAATTTTTTTAATTTTTCTGGATCATGCGATCAATAAGGTTAAGCTCTATATAACAATATTAAAATGACTCAAACTTAGACAACTGATAGTGTAAAGACTACTATATAAAAAGAAAATGTAATGAGTAAAGATGTATCATCTTTGTAAAGAGCAAGTACTTTTCCTTCTTCTTTTTTTTTTTTTTTTTTTCCTTTTTCTTCTTTTTTTTCTTTTTTTTTTCTTTGCCTGCCCGCGGGCCCCCCCAGGCTGAGGGCCCGGGGGAACCTCCCACTCATCCCCCTCGGTAGATACGCCACTGGGGTTAGGTGTAAGAGTGGGCCAGACATATTGTCAGGCTTAAACCTCGCCCTTTCAAAAATTTGTATTTTTTTTCTATGCATTTTTTTGAATAAAGACAATTATTTATTTATTATTTAATTATTTATTTATTATTGGACAAATTATAGAAATTATACTATAGAAATTATATTATTGAAATATAATAATAATAAAAAATAAATAAATAAATCCGTCTGAGTCTGAAAAATGAAATTGAACAATATAGAATGAATGAATGAATGAATGAATGAATGAATGAATGAATGAATGAATGAATGAATGAATGAATGAATGAATGAATGAATGAATGAATGAATGAATGAATGAATGAATGAATGAATGAATGAATGAATGAATGAATGAATGAATGAATGAATGAATGAATGAATGAATGAATGAATGAATGAATGAATGAATAAAAATAAATTAAAATTAACAAAGAAACAAGATAAATATAAATCAATGTTATAATGATGCAACAGTTACAATAATTGCTTACACACAGTGCACACGTACTCCAGCCTCCAGCATAGATAAACAGTGAAATGTTTTATATTTTATTTCGATGCAGTTTGTCGTGATCTCGTCTGCTGTGCTCCCGAAGCTGCATCAAATATCAACATAGCTGAGGTCCCAGAGAACGGATACTTGTGGTTTTCTATAGAGTAAATAAGACACAAATATTTGGAGAAGTATGCGGCGCCTTTGCTTGGACACGCATGTAAGATGCACGGAGGAAATGATGCTTCTTTGTTTCCGGGTGAATTAGGAAACAATTTGTCTGCACTTATATATGTCGAGGCTTCCTCCGCAACTTTTCGGCACCAGCTTTTTTCTTTATTATATATATATTTTTTAAACTAGAACACTGAAAATACTGAAATGAGTATATAGGTCAATTTTTTTTGTCAATTTCCCATACCGGCCTATATGTTAATTAGTGCTCACATATACGGACGAAATTAACTATACGTAAAAATTATGCTATATAGCTCATAAATAGCACAATTTGTCAATACACCATAATTTATGCTATAGCATGATAAATATGTTACGTGGCATAAATATTATACAGTATATAATATAATTATATATTGTTCCGATTCAGCGCACCAATTAATTCTGCTATGACATAAATGCAGCATAAATTAAGTAATCTATTTTTTCCGTGTATATGGCGTAAACTTTTTTATGACTGCAATCCATTTATGTGGTCTTATAAAAAATTTAAGTAGGGGTTTTATGGTTTCCCGCCCTACTTTATCATTTTTCCGCACTCCATCACTTTGCATATATTATACTCTATTTTATATTATTATATATTATGCAGTCTTGGGTTCGATCCAAAATTTCTATATACCCGATATAGATATAGTAGTGACTATATATTCACACTTTAACATTAAAATTTCGATATAACGATAAATAACTAAATATCAATCATAGTGCAACGTTTGTTATATTCACTTATATTTCAAATTATTACTTCAATAGTCTGTACTAGCTTAACTATAAGCTACACCTACAACATGTTTTTTACTTGCCTATACTTAATTTTTAATTTTTTTGTGAATATTTTCTTATTATTTATGCAATTTTCTTACTTTTTGTGTGTAGTTTTTCTTATTTTTGGAGCAAAAAGTATCGTTATCGATGATACGATAATATTGTCAATTTTTATTAATCTTTAACGATAACTTTTATAAAATTGTTAAACTTCAACCTATCGATAAACAAATATCGTTATAGGGTGGTTATCGTTTTTAAACGATATAATCGAACCCAAGACTGGGTGTCTATGAGTTTGCATTTTGTATGGAAAAAAATTTCTCTCATAAAGTATATTACACAGAAAAGCTATAGCTATAGCAAACATGAATTCTTTTAGAGCTATAGAGAACATTACTGAAATATATTTTATATTATATCTTCCGATAGAAAATATTGTTTTAATAATTCTTGCATTATATTTATACTGTATGAGGCTGCGTTAGTGTGCCTGCCTGCCTGCCTACCTCGATATTGTATTGTTGTTCCATTGTTTCACAGCGGTGTTCAATCATTTTATATTACTTGTATGTATGTACAACACTGGTCATAGATTTGCCGCTTTATATACCAACTTTTCTACTGCTGTGATCGAGTTTCTTTGTTTGTTATAGTTTTATTTATTTATTTATTTACTTATTTATTTATTTATTTTTTACTTACTTACTTACTTACTTACTTACTTACTTACTTACTTACTTACTTACTTACTTACTTACTTACTTACTTACTTACTTACTTACTTACTTACTTACTTACTTACTTACTTACTTACTTACTTACTTACTCACTCACTCACTTACTTATACTTACTTACTTACTTACTTACTTACTTACTTACTTACTTACTTACTTACTTACTTACTTACTTACTTACTTACTTACTTACTTACTTACTTACTTACTTATACTTACTATATTAACTCACTATTATAACTAAATAAATAATTTATTTGTCCATTTTATTTATCGTCAATCAATGACATCCTAGCTTTATTCACCCAATAATTAGCTTCCACAGGACACTTAAGAATAAATTAAGTAATTTATGCTGTTATGCCATTACTCATTATAGCATAAATGATTCTATATTAGAACAACACAAATATTTATGCTGTACATCCTCATATTTATGCTTTTTGTTAAATAATAATTGTGTATATTATATTTAAATATATAGTATAAATTACAAATTGTGCTAAAAATGGGGCTATATATATATAGCAAATTATTATGTACTTATTTTCTGGTAAACCTTGCAGGGGCCAAAATTATATTAATTAAATTCCAGTGATCGACCTAATGACCCTTTTGCCCCTTGCCATAGTGATTACGTGATATATGTGAATTTATATTTATAAAGCTATATTGACTAGTAAAGGAACAACTGTTTAGAGGTCGACTAAGCAATTTCGGTCACATCCGCTTTCGTTTCTCCTTTACTGCGCATGTGCAGTAAGTTAAAACGGAAGCGGATGTGAGCATAAATCACTTATAGTCGGCCTCTAAACAGTTTTAAATTGTTCCTTTATTAGGCAGCATATTAATCTTTATCTTTATTATATTAAAAATAAGTAAAGAAGACAACTCTAGTTGTTAAAAGAATTTAATGCGACGTTTTTTTTTTTTTTTTTTAATTATGTATCGATGTTTCTTGAAATTTACTAATTTAGTTTATTTTACCAAGTGTGCAGTTTGAAATTGTTGCGATGATTCGTTCACAAAACAGTTGATATTTTCACCGTAGAGGCAGCACTTCTCTGTAGTTTACTTCAGTATCCTGCAGAGTATGCAATGTGGTGAGCAAGCATGCTGAACAAGTTGCATACCTGCCAGGCGCTTTGCAATATTGTTATAGCTGATTTATTTATTTATTTAGTTCTTTATTTATTTATTTATTCATTTATTCATTTATTCAATTATTCATTTATTCATTTATTTATTTATTTATTTATTTATTTATTTATTTATTTATTTATTTATTTATTTATTTATTTATTTATTTATTTATTTACTCTTTCATTCATTCATACATTCATTCATTCATTCATTCATTCATTCATTCATTCATTCATTCATTCATTCATTCATTCATTCATTCATTCATTCATTCATTCATTCATTCATTCATTCATTCATTCATTCATTCATTCATTCATTCATTCATTCATTCATTCATTCATTCATTCATTCATTCATTCATTCATTCATTCATTCATTTATCTGTCTATTTATGCTGTAAGATAAATATATTGAATGCATAAAGTATAGAGTTTGCATGAAGAAGCTCAGGAATGCGCTTCGACGCCATACTGGAGCAGTATATAACATTTTTTGCTCACTATAGAACAATCGTCATCTTTTGGCTATTATATTTAGAAAATTGGTTGATTTTGATTATTATTTTTTTCTCGCATATTCAAAACCTAATCCAACCTAACAACATCAATTTATATGCTCAAAAATTATCGCTAAGTATTTTTTAAATGCGGCAAAATATGTCATTTTACCAAACCAGTTCACGTTATTTAGTGCTTTCATATGGCGTATATACTTTTATATGAATATGCAACGACCCTATAGGGTCTATCAATCTTTCCTCATCAAAATGAAACTTCGGATCTACACTTTAAAATTTTCCAAAGCTTATATTTATAACTAATATCTGCACTTTTAAATGGCAGCTAGAGCTTCTGCTATATAAAATAGGTCTGGTGTGGAATCTCCAGGAAGCCGCAAATTTGTAAAGTGTGGCGGTCATTCCTTGGAAATTTTTGTAAATACTGTAAAAGTTTCATTTTGAGGCGAGAAGATCGCTGTATGCATTCATGTTAAAGTTGACGTCATGTCGTTGGATCACTCAATAACATATATGGGCCGCTTAATAACTCACTTTGGCGGAGTTTTAAAATACTATAAGCTTAATATTTTTGAGAGTATTATTCGCATTATTGCATGTTGGACATGTTGTTAATAGTATGTGTGCGCATGACGTCATTCTGAATGATTTCAATTCACGCAATATTCTTGAGCAATGAATAACATATATTGCTCAGCGTAGGACAAACGTAGTTTTTGACTATTTTCTTTTAAAAAATTAGCTATTTTTTTGGTTATTTTTATTATTTTTGCATACTTGAAAAACTCTAATTCAACCTGTTATAACAGCATATTAATGCTCTCAAAAATATTGTGAAGTGTATTTTTAAACTGGCAAAATGAGAAATGAGTCATTTTTAGGGACCGGATTTTCAGTTTTGAAAATGTGCATTTTCAGTACTGAATTCAGTCCAGTTTTTTTGCATAACCATAGTTTGCAAAAACAGCAAAATCAGTTCACTTTCAGTTCAGTTATACAAAAACAGTGAAATTCAGTTTTGATAATTTTTAACTTATAGAAACAAAAATTTATCGATAAAGAAGGATAACATTTATATTTTTAATGATTTTTTTTTTAATAAAAATAATAAAAAAATTGTTAAATTATTATCTGATACACTTTACCAGCCAGTATCAAGGAGAGCTGTTCTTGTATTTTTGAACTTCTTTTAAACATTTGTTTATTTTTTATTAGTGTTCAGATGAATTTAGATAGTTTTGAGATATGCATAAAAAATAATTATTTCAAAGTATATTATACTTTTTTTTTTTTTTTTTTTTTTTTAGCACGCTATTTTAAGTTTTTGTACGGTAAAAGTCTATTTTCAGTTTCCAAAACTGAAAAAAACTGACAAAAACTGAAAATAACTGACCCAGTTTACAAATTTTAAACACAGGTTTTTTCAGTCCAAACTTTTTTGCATTTTTGGCTATAAAACGTCATGATTCGTGGACATCTGAACTCAGATGTGACCTAGCATCCTAGCATGCATATTTTCAAAAACTGAACAAACTGGAGATCCGGTCCCTAGTCATTTTTGTATACTGGCCCATGTTTTGTTTAGCGCTCACGTTGGCGTATGAATTAAACCTGAATCCCTATAGAGTGGTTTCATTCATGTTAAAGTTGACGTCCATAAGTGAGTACTAAATAACATTGGCCGGTATAGGAAAATGTCACATTTTGCCAGTTTAAAAATACTTCGCGATTTTTTTGAGAGCATTGATATGTTGTTAACAGGTTGAATTAGTATCTCAAAAGTATGCAAGAAAAATAATAATAACCAAAAAAATAGCTAATTTTCCAAAGAAAATAGCCAAAAACTACCTTTGCCCTATACTCAGCAATGTTATTCATTACTCAAGATGAGCATCGAAAAGCACTCAGAATGACGTCATGCGCACACACCCTATATATATATATATGTTGAATAATTCAATAAAGTCTTGAATTATAGAGCATCTCATCTCAACTCTCTCAAAGCAAGTATGTGAGAAAAGAAAAAACATAATAATAACAAAAACTTATTTCCCAAAGAAAATAGCCAAAAACAAAGTTTTTCCTATGCTTATATACTCAATGTTACTCGTTACTCCAGTATGGCGGCCAAGCGTATTAAGTATATGACGTCATGCGCATATACACCCTAGACGCAAGACGCCTAGACAAAATTCGATGATCATGGCCGGAGCATTATATTATGGAGTATATTTCTGAAGTTACAAAAATAAGCGATATTCTTATCTGTAAATGTAATAGTTACTGCACCAATATGGCGAAAAAGCGCATGCTTTAATTATTGAGTGAAATAGTTTTGTCTATTTTTTTTTTTCGAGCTGCTAATTTTAAAGATTCAAAATTTTCCCGGTAAAAGTTGAAGAGTTGTTAAAACAATTGAAAAACAGAAGCCGCACTTTTTGAAGCACATGTGTTGTGTATAAATTTAATCCGAGTTTAATTTTTAATTTTCAGTATTAAAAACGTGTGTATTCAATTAAAATTACGTATCTATTTACTTGTGAATTATTCAAGATTTTAAAAAATGTATAAAAACATGGAGGTCACGTTTGAAAGTACGGTAAAACCGAATGTGAGTATGTCGACCTAAATCTTAACGTGGTCCGGTCAACATTACTAGAATGTTCCATATTTTGTCATATATTTCCTGTTCTTGGCGGTATTAATCTACCATTAGTGTTTTAACTAAGGCTTAAAGAGGCCACGTTGATTTCAGCAGAAAAAATTAATGCAATTTATTCAAGTAATTTGCGTAATTTCAAATTACCGGTCCTATAATTTTTACCGATACCCACCCCCCATTTTTTATTGTCACATTTTGCTTGTGCCGAAAACGAACTTTCATATTTATACCAACCAAGTTGAAAGATTTTTGTATCATCATGTTCATATTAAAAGCATGCTTTTATTTATTTATTTTTTAAATTTTTATTTCAATATTTGATCGTATTATTAAAAAAAATAGCCAAAAAAAATATATGCATCAAGCGCTCGCTGCACTTTTTACCTATTAAAAAAAAAAAAAAAAAAAATGCAGCATGCACACATTTTCATTATTTGTATAATATCTTATTGAATATAATTTATTTTTATTTGTCTAAGTAAAATATGAAATTATGTAATTTCAAAATGGCTAGAACCACACCCCTTTACAGGAAACGCGAATAAATATTTCATAATTATACTGAAAAAATATTTTTTTGATATTTTTTTAACATTTTACGCTAATGAAGGTTATTGATGATAGCAAAACTCTTCTCGTTTTTTATTAGCTTTATGTAAAAGTGTATCTAGGATTCCTCATATAAATATTTGTGATCTAATATTTGTGATATAAATATTTGTGTTTATTTGTACAATATTAAATCAGTGCATTTTATTATATAAAACACGTAAAAGTATGTCTAGGTATTCTTCATTTCAATATTTGTGACCTCGGTGCAGTATAGTTTTCTCACAAACACTCTAAGAAGAGGCTTCTCCACTGTTACATTATACCGTTATAGTGCATTTTACTCTAGTTATTTACAGCACGAAATCTGTATCTGAACTTACTGAACTTTTTTTCAGTAGTTTAAAAAAAGTATTTTCAAAAATGTACCGTTAAAAAAAAAAAAAAAAAAAAAAAAAAGTGGTCATTATGCTAGATTTTAAATAAATATATATTTTGAAATTTTAGTCCCATAAGAACCCATCTTAATTTCAATTATTATTTTCTCTCTTATCTAATGGTCACAGGCTCTGAATATTTTTCATCAGTAACTGTTACTGTTAACTCTCAAATGGCATCATAAAGATGGATTTTTTTCCTTTAAGATTTTGAGATACAAGCCATCTAAATACAACCTTTAAAGACCCACTTCACCCAAAAAATAAGTATTTTTTGACCTTCTCATGAACAATTCAATGGAAGTTAGTTGCCTATGTGAAATTTTTAGCCCGCAGCATAAGCGAGCCCTGAACGGGTAACAAGGGGAAATGTGACGTAGTACTTCTCCCCTACTGTGTGAGTAAAAAGTCTGTACACCTTTTCAGGTAAGCTTAGCAGGTAGAGCAAGGGGCACATATTATTTACTTTCATAGTAGAGGGGCGTGTACTCTATATCGTTACCCTCGCGGGGCTCGCTTAACTGACAGACTAGAAAATTCAAATAAACAACTGATTACTGTCGAATTGTTTTGGAGAAGAATAGTAACATTTTTTAATTTTTGGAGTTAAGTGTGTCTTTAAATAAATACAGTCAACAGTGGTGAAATTATTGACAATGTGGGGTGAAATCCTGTACAAAAGCTTCATTTTTCTCTATCTCAAATAACACCTCTTTTAGAGCAGCATTTTCAATTTGACCTCCGTTAACTGGGGGGGGGGGGGGGGGGGAGGAAAGAAAAAGCAGTGGATGCTCACTTCCCAAAGAGGACGTTACACGTTTTAAAGGTTAGTTCGGTTGCACCACCACTTCATTGGCAGCACCGTCGAATAGTATGTTGACGTCATCCATGACGTCACAACAGCTCGATGTGACGTCAGCTGGGGGTTCAAGCCACACATTCGACGGTGCTGCTCTTTGAGTGGTGGTGCAACGAACTAACTTTTTTTGGTTCACAAACGTGTAACGTCCTCCATGGGAAGTGAGCATCCACTGAGAAAAAGTATAAGCTAATATTTAATAATAATAAAAAATTGATTTACACCCATGAATGACCCATTAAATACATCATGCCACATCATGTAGTGCAATAGAAAAAAAAAAAAAAAAAAAAAAAAAAAAAAAAAAAAAAAAAGGCAATCTGGTTGCTTCTATCCCTTTCTTTCAAATTTATCATACCTAACCACCCAGGCTCAGACTGGCCATAAAAGCAAGTCCGCAATAGCGGATGTGCCCCCACCCACATTAGGAGGCCCCTAGGGCTCTAAAAGGGGTGTAAGCAGGGTGTTACGCTCCTTTGTGGCCCCCAGAGAGGTTGTTACACCACTTTCGCGGACAAGGCCCCTTGAGTGCCAGTCTGACCCTAGAACCACCTAACCTTAATAAATCTCTTAATTTGGTACAGTATTTATTTAAAAATATTATTATGTTGGAGTTAGGTGTGATAGTTGGCCAGATGTTTTGTCAGGCTTAAACCTTGCCCTTTCAAAAATGTACACATGTATTTATTTCTATGATTTTTTTTTTTTTTTAGCAAAGACAATTATTTGATCTAATTTAATAGTGAGTGGCAAAGTGCAGCCACTTTCATGTAATTTAAGCTGGTGATCTGGGTGGCAGGTTTCTAATTGTCTTCTTAACTTTCAGACCTACAGACAGATGGACTGTCGATGTATGCCACCAGCACAGCGACACAGCAAACACCATGGTGTCTGGAACAACAGCAAAGTGGAACATCATGATGTCTGGAGCAACAGCAAAGTGGAACATCATGATATCTGGAACACCAGCAAAGTAGATCATCATGATGTCTGGAACACCAGCAAAGTAGATCATCATGATGTCTGGAACACCAGCAAAGTGGAACATCATGGTGTCTGGAACAGTGGTTCTACTAGATGTCTTAAACAGAGGCAAAATGGAACACATGACAGTTGGAACAGTGGTTCAATGTGATGTCTAGAGCAGTGGAACAACGATCTCCTAATGCCTGGAAAGTGGAAAGTGTCAAAGTAGAACAGCCACCTAAGATCTCTTTGTGATGTCTGGAACAGAAAAAATCACATCTCAGCTTTGAGGTAAATTTTATTATTATTTTTTACTATTAATTAGAGAATTTAATGAAAATAAACCATCAAGGTTAAATAAATATTTGTTGAAAATAAACCCCATGGCTAAGTGAAAAAAAACACAACAACAATAAACAAACAAAAAACAAACAGAGACACTGATCTTACTATAGTGAAGTCCCAAAGTTTGGTTTTGCCAGCACATAGATAAAAACTAACACAATTTAGAGAGCTTTTGGCATTTAAATACAAGAGATACCATACCGTACATAAGAGAGTGTGTGCCTTTGTCAGTCCTTACAGACTTCCAGTGAAACTTGGAGAGATCATTCATAGTTTCACTGGAAGTCTGTAGAGACTGACAAAGGCACACATATGCCAAAACAAGGTCTTTCCCGCCAAAAGTTGCATCCATAGGATTGGAAGCTCTTGTTGTAAAAATGTTCCTTTAATGATGTAATTCAAATTTTTGCTGCAAAAATGCAAGAATACAAAATTACATATAAAAGTGGAGCTGGGATCTAGGGTAGAATTTTAAACTTTCTGTTATATTGCAGCGCCACTTACATTTGATATGTTGATTGTTGAGGTGAAAATTTGAACTTAATCTTTTTTAAGATAGGGCAATGATACAGAAGCTCACCAGCAAGGCTGCATCCGAGTGCTAAACCAATCAGAGTGTGTTAAAAACCTATTAGCCAATCACAGTTGACTTTACGTAGTTAATTTTATTACACTGCATATCCTCTCAAAGTAGTTTTGTCATTAGTGTACTCTGTTTTCTCTTGTAGGTTAATGCGTAGATCTTTCCATGTTTCTTTTTATTTTTTATTTTTTTATTTTTTTAAAACTGTTTGCTAGCAAGACCAAACTATGGGACTATATCTCTTCACTATGGTAAGACCAGTAAAGACCAGTAACTTAGAACTTTCTTTCAAATTTATCATACTGTACCTAATTATCATGGCTTATTTTCCCTGATTTGTTGTTTTACATAGGCTGAAAGAAAAGCAAAATCTACAATAAAAAAGATTCAAAGCTGAAAATATAAAATCAAAATCTTAAAATTGATGAGGTGGGAGGCTACATCATGTCACTTCATATGTCACTTCTGTAGCCTCAAACTGAATAAAATAAAAATAAAAAATAAAAAAAAATTAGAGAAAGCAATTTTAGGCATTCATTTTATTTTTTTATTATTATTATTTATATAAACACAATATGACGACATGAAATCCAGATCAGCAATGGAAATTGTTACATAGGTTGTCTACTTTACAAGTTTTCTCTTTCTCTCCAGTCTGTGACGCTATAGAGGTGACATAATATGTGTATTGTTTAATAGACACATTTCGGCATTTATCATTCCTTTTTTTTTTTTTCTACATACTCTATGTAATTTATTTTTTAATATTTCCATAATTTTGGTTTTGTTTCAATTTAAGGACAAACTATGATATTTAGGATCAATATTGCAGTAAAGGATAGAAATAGTAATAGTAGGAGCGCTGAACTTACGTACCATAGTATAGTGGCACATACTTATTTACCATAGTAACACAAATTTGTGTTAGAATGTTTGTAAAAATGAGAGCTTTTGTTATCGTAATCATTGTAAATCAATCAAAGACAAGATTTACTTGAGCACATCACAGAGTAGTATGTAGTCTTGTACTGCACTGTGATGTGCTCAAGTAAATAATTATCTTCTTTATTGAGTTATTCAGTAGGCAGTTCAATGAAATCAGCTCATCACCAGGATTACATTGAACTGTCTACTGAAGTACTGAAGCTGCTAACTTGTATACAAAGCAATATTGAAGAGATTTACTTGAGCTCATCACAGATTAGTGTGTAGTCTCGTACTGTACTGAACTGTGCTGAACTACAGTATTCTTTGATTGACAACATCATTACTATGACGAAAGCTTTCAGTTATATAAACATTATAACTAAATTGTGTGCCACGTGACACCTCCACCTCTCCATACAACTTTGTCAGCTCAGAGTGTAAGGGCTGTAAGCTGCAACCTCTAGTTAAACCTTAGTTAACTTTTTTTAATTGTTGCAACAATCAAAATAACAACTTAACTACGGTTTAACTAGTTAGTTAGTGTCGCAGCTTACCGGGGTATGTGTCGTATATCCAAAAATGTTTGATGCAATTTTGAGTTTTATTATAAGATAAAATATGGGTCAAAATGCTATCAAAATTTGTGAGATTTATGACACACTTTAAGCTTATGTCGTGTACAGTAAAGTCAGCGGTGGAATCTCTATTCTTTACTGCAATACTGACCTTAATAACCATGGTTTGTCCTTAAATAGAAGACATTGCAAAAGTAGGTTTAGTGATAAAATAAACAAGCACACAGCTCAATAATACTAACAAAGTGCTAGCAGATGACTTTGTGTTCCTGTCTACATTTAAGATGCTTTCTTATAGGGTAATGAAGCAGCTATAACTCAAGTTAGAATTATTTTTTAGAGCTGAAATTTTTATTGTAGCTTACTAAGCATCTTGTTTTCGTGGATGTGCAAAAATTTGGTTACAAATTATTTTTTTCATCCAATTAACTTGAAATCCAGGAAAACAAAAGCTTGGAGGCTCAGAAAGCTACAGTTAAAATTTCAACTCTGAGAAATAATTCTAATTCAAGTTACAGCTGCTTCATTTTTCAATAAGACAGCATGTTAAATGTAGATAGGAACACAAAGTCGTCTGCTAGCACTTTGTTAGTATTGTTGAGCTGTGAGGTTGTTTATTTTATCACTAAACCTACTTTTGCAACGTCTTCTTTTGAAAGCAAAATAAAAAGACAGAAATAGTAGGAGAGAAATTAGAGCATTTTGTATTGAAAATTAATGCAAAGTAAAGTTCTCTAATTAAAAAAAAAAAAAAAAAAAAAAAAAAAAAAAAAAAAAAAAGTGACCTCAAGAAAAAAAAAAATAATAATAATGATAAATGCCAAGATGGTAGTAATGCTGTTTGTAAACCCTGTTCTCTTGCACCAAAAAATGCGCATTCCATTTGATACACCATAGCTGATCATCATTATTGGGGCAAAGAACAGGGTTTACGAACAGCATTACTATATTATACAAACCCCTACACACATCGATGCTTACCCGTTAAAGTGAACGTACCACACTTTACAAATTTTGTGAAAAATGAACAATCTACACTTCACAAATTTTCACCCATCTAGTTCTCATGAGTTCATTTTGAGTGAAATTTGTCAAGTGTAGTGTGCTCACTTTGACAGGTAAACATGGATATATTATGTCACTTCTGTAGCTTAAAAAAATGGGGAGAAAACTTGCAAAGACGACAACCTGTGCTACAATTTCTATTGCATGTAGACCTCGATTTTAAAGTTGTCTGCTTTACAGTTTTTGAACCCCATGCAGTTTGTGAGTCTGTATGCTCCCATGGAATCAATTTTACATTTGTGATTCAATGTTTTGAGGCCATATTAAGGTACTACTTTAGGGTAGCGATGTTGTCGTAAAATTTAATTTAATATCACTTTTTAGGTTCATAATGAACCAAGGAACAATTCTCTATACTGTACTCCAAAAAGTTTCGGCTCAAATCAAATCTTCCGCAAATTAGCATTAAAAGTCGTTGGGTTACGCCCCCTTTAACACGTAAAAGATACAAAACTTCAAGCTCCCCGTGTGCAAAATTTTTCTTGATCAACTTCTAAACAAAAAATACTAGTGTGTTCTATAGATCAAGTTTTAATGAATTTGACTTTTTAAACGATTTTTACTAGACATTTATAAAGAAAAAAATTAATGAAGATGGCATTATTCAAATTAACATGGGTCAATTTGCGATAATTTTTTTCTTGGCAATTTCGTTCTAGAAAAATCTGAAAAATTATTTTTCATTAAAAATCAATACAAAGAACAAGCTAGTGTTTTTTTAAACGCTGAAAAAAATTTGAAGTGGGTCAAAATTGGGGTCCAAATATAGATTCATTAGCATTAGGGGGCGGGGTATTTGCGATACTTTGACGCTCTGTTGTGACAAGAGTTTTTAAGATAGAATTTTTTTGATTTCATTTTTGGGTACACCAGCCTGAACTTTATTCAAAGTCATAATAAAAAAAAATCACTCCTACCCTAAAGTAGTACCTTAATCTCTATTCAAATTAATTCACTAGTTATTGTTAGCACACTTTTATAAAATAATCAGGGGGGGGGGGGGAAATAACAGGCCTAATAATTAATAATGAAAAAAAAAAAAAAAAAAAAAAAAAAAAAGCAACAATATTCTGTGCAAATTACAAACCATTTAGATGTTGCGGACAATACAGGTATCTGGTATGTGTATGTCGTTTTTTGTCAAGCAAAGCAAAACGTGCAAGTCATTTCCGAACGTAATGGAGATGGCGCTCGACTTTCACAATATTGCTAGAAAACCTTAACAGAGAAGTGACAACCTCATGTTTTAGGCAGACCTGCACTACATCTGTTTTGAAAGGCTCGCTAAAAGTACCTAAACTTTGAAGCTATATGATTGACTACCCCCAAAATTGGAGCTTTCTCATTTGCTAAGAGTATTTTGACTGTTATTTAAGTTTGGGTACTTTTATTGGGACTTTCAACACAAATGTATTGCAGATCTGCCTAAAACATGAGGATGTCGCTTCTCTGTTAAGGCTCTCTAACATATTGCTTAACGTGAGAGAAAACGAGATACACAAAATGCAAGAAACATCATAGCAGTTGCTCGTGAATTAATTTGATACCCCTCTCTCTCTTTTACCATAAAAATTAGAGAACTTCAATTTTAATTTTCAATACAAAGTGCTCTAATTTCTCTCTACTATTTCCTTTCTTTATTTTGGCAAGACTTTTTTTATTTTTTATTTTTTTGGTACAATTACGCTTTTTTTTCCCACACTTTTAAAATAGCTATTTTAATATCATTAATTGCAAAATTGATTAATACAGTATTAACCATCACAGTTAGGTTGATGGTATAAAAGAAAATGCTAGGAGAAAACCATACATTAGTCTTACCATAGTGAAGAGATAGACCACCATAGTCCTATAGGGTGTATGCACATTACATCATATTTATTGTGCTTGGAGGCCATACTGGCGTAATGAATAACATTGTTCAGCATAGGACAAACTTCATTTGTGGCTATTTCTTTGGAAATCGCTTATTATTATTATTTTTTAAATTTTTTTTTATCACATACTTGAAAAACTAATTCAACCTATTTACAACATCAATGCTGTCAAAAATATTGCTAAGTATTTTTAAACTGGCAAAATGAGCTATTTTCGTATGTGGCCCATGTTATTGAGTTATCCAACGTGGTGTTGACTTTAACATGAATGCACACACCCTATCTCACAAGTTTTACTCCTCTATCTATGTGGCTGAAATAGCAAGGAAAATAAACCATCACGGTTAGGTATGATAAATTTGAAAGAAAAGGATAGGAGAAACCAGCAAGAGCCTTGCCATAGTGAAGAGAGTCCCATAGCTTGGTGAAAATCTTGCTAGCACAGATATAAACAAAACTAACAAATAGGATATATTTGAAGTTTATGCCTTCATCAGTCTTTGCAGACTTAGAGAGAAACTATGAATCATCTTTCTGAGCCTGTAAGGACTGATGAAGACATAACACACTCCACCTCTCTTGGAGTTTATTGCCAATATATTTCCAATGTGTTAGTTTTATATCTGTGCTAGCAAGATTTTCACCAAACTATGGGACTCTCTTAACTATGGTAAGACCAGCGCTGGTTTCTCGTATCTATATGGTTGCATATCATTTTTTTTTATCATCATTTTTATTATCAATCATCACATAGTCATTTTCTTCTACTATTTTTTTCTATATTAATTACATATATAAATTATAAATAACAATTGAAAATATGTAGTTAATTATATCAAAATAGTGTAGAAATAATAGTACAGTATAAAGTATATGCGCATGACGTCATAATATATGCACTTCGATATTGTAATTGAGCAACTAATAACATTTCTTAGCATAGGGTTTAGGATATTTTCTTTGGAAAATAAGTCGTCGTTGTTTCGTCATTATTTTTCTGGTATTTTTGGAAACCTAATTTAACTTGTTAATAGCATCAATAGCAGGGGCATATTCAAGGGTTTTTTTTTGGGGTCTGGACCCCCCCATCCCCCCACATCAGGTCTGAAAAAGCATGAGAAAAGGGTGTGGTTCCCTCCCTTTACCTATGGTCACTATAGGCTGGACCCCTCCCGTTGCAAAATCCTGAAGAGCTAACTTCACATAATTAGCACTTGTCATTGGCAAGGGACATCAGGTTGATCACTGCAAGGGTCAAATTGAGGCTTAAAATTGAGGCTTTTAATTGTTGAATTTCTCGCTTTAGAATCATTAAAACACGTTAAATCGCACATCATCATAAAGTATAAAGCACAACTCAAAAAGTATTTAGGACGCGAACGAGCCCCAGCTATAGGAACGGGGTGAATAATATGCTCAAAGTTTACTCCAAGTAGGGTCCAGAAATTTTAGCTTGTCAAAGTTGGAGTTTTAAAATATGGATCATAAATACATTTTAATACCATAACTGAAAGGTTGACCATGAGAAACTGAAATTTCTGGCAGAACCCAGACCCTCATTTGGAGTCAGCTTTGAGCACAGTTTTCACATCTTGCCTTTTACTGGGGCTGGTTCACGTCCTAAATACTTAATGAGTATTGTTTTGATGATACGTATATGATTTAACGTGTTTTAATAATTCTGAAGCAAGAAATTAAAAATCAAAACCCTCAATTTAACATAGTAAGCCCTATACCAGGCCTAAATTAACATAAAACTAATGATAAAAAAACTGATTATATAAAATTTTCTATTCCTGTAAAAAAAAAAAAAAAAAAAAAAAAAAAAAAAAAATCCCACGATAATTTCCATAATATTTTCTCACATAGGACCCCATGCTAATTTCCATATTTTTCTCTCTTAACTATTTTAAGAACTTTTTTTTTTTTTTTTTTTTTTTTTTTTTTTGCAAAATTGAAACTACAAAATATTTGGCGCGCTTTTAATTTTATTGTAAATTAAATTTTTATAATCATCATTGGAATTAAAAGAGAACATATTTAATTTTTTTGAAGGTACGAGTATAAAAAAATTGGATTTTTTTTATTAAAAATTAATAATTTTTACCAGTGTTGCAGTAAAAATATTGAAAAATAAATTAAATAAATAGAATGGATAAATAATATATTATATATATATATATATATATATATATATATATATATATATATATATATATATATATATATATATATGTTGTGACAATTGAATTTATTACATATATATATATATATATATATATATATATATATTTATATGGAGAAAATAAAATATGGAGAAAAAAAAGTAATAAAATATATATATAAATTAATTAGTTAATAATATGAACTTAAAATAATAGCAGTATAATTAAAAAAGAAAAAACAAACAAACTATTATTACTTAAATTGGTCGTAAATATAAAATTTGAACAACTTTATTTTTATTGATTGCCGGCGTCGTAAATCAATATGTAAGTACAATCAATCAATCAAGACGTTCATTAATTTGTGATACTATATGGACTACCTAGCTTGCATGAGTTTATACATCTTTACTTCAATGTAAATTACGACTTTGAAAAGAAAAGTAAAAAAACGCCACAAGAGAGAGAGAGAGAGATATTGATTATTGGGTGCTATTTTTTAGCTACCCCTTCCCCCAACATCCCCTTTTGTTTAGTCCCCCCTCTCTCCACTTCACATCACCCCCCTCTCCCCCACCCCCTAACCTCACAACAAACCACCCTCGTCACAAATAAAAGGCGGCTATTTTTTTACCGCCTAAATTTCCCGCTTTTTCTAATGTATGTAAATTAGGCAAATGTTATCGCCCAAAGTTGCAAGCGATTTAAGTTTGCCGTGTTTTTGTGAGCATTGGAGGCTGAAAATTTTGATTGATATTTTAGTCTAAAAATAATAACAAGAAATATTAGCAAAAAGTCGGTGATGCAGGGCTAGAAAACATATACTACAAATTATTGTCTTTTGAAAACTGCCTGTTTTTTTCACTAGGTGGCTAAAAAAGGGTTAAATAGATATTTTTGATGTAAAATTGTACTAATTCGACTAAAAAATCGATTATTTGGTCATATTTTCATGAAAATTATATATCAGCCATCTAGTTTTTATTTTCAGAACTAAATTTAACACGTAATGCCATCTTTTAGTAGTTAAGCGAATTATTTAAACAAAATACATTGCAGTTGTTACCCCGTTGCAAGAATTGTTTGTGTTTTAAAAGCATGAAAGTCACGTGATGCCAAAGCTGAAGTAAGGAGCTCTGTGATTGGTTACCAGCTGTAGCTTGTTGCAAGCCTGGACCAATAAGGAGCGACGTAGCTACGCAAGGTAAAATTTTGTAACGTCAATAAAGTTAGTCGGGTTAGTTGCTTTTGAGCACCCGGGAAGAGAAGATCTACGTCGGTGAATAACTTTGCAAAGTTAAAAAAAAAATATATATAAAATTTTCAATTTGATATTTTTCCGTTGATTACGGTGTAAAATTTGTTGTGAAAATATGAGCATCGGGTTTGCGTATTTATTGGAGGCTGCAGAATATTTGGATAGAAGAGAAAGAGGTATGAGGTGTAATTTTAGTTCTCTGTAGCTCTTGTGAAATCATTTCATTACAACATGGAAGCCATGTTGGCTAGCTCAATTCAACTTGACTTTATTTTACATTTTAAGCCACTTCTAATCTACATTTTACTCTAATTAATTACGTTACTATCAATATTAAATATATAAGTGATATTTTACATTTTTAAAAAAATATTAAATTTTTACATAATAACCTATTTCTTTATTATTGTGTTCTATTTTTGTTTTAATTAATTATAATTAATATTATATTTTAATATTATTTAATTATTACTTTTATCAAAATGCTGTATTTGATATGGAAAAGCGAGAAAAGATTTTTTTTATTATTATTTTTGGTGTGCGATAAGAAACTATCACGTGACCTGGTGTGGGGAAATGACTCGGATTTTTTTTTCCAACTGAACTTTAATATCTGCTTTTTATTTATGTTAAATTAGTTACAAATATCAATTAGTAATCCGCCAGAAAAAAAAAAGTGATTTATTTTTTTTGTTATTGTAACCAGATGGGGAAAAAAATAGAAGTGAAAAAAAAACGGGCTAAATTTAGACGATCACGTGACTTCCATGACTGTTTTTATTTTTTACGTCATTTCGCTTCTCTTTGACGAAATCGTCAACCGTTATTTTGAAAATTACTTTTGTGAAGTACACACACATACATTTCGTTATCTTTGATTGTTCTAATTTTATCTCTTAATTTGTAGAGTAGTTCAGCTTATATTTAACTTTTTGATAACAGAGTGCTTTGTTTATCTTTGGGGCAAAAAAAAAAAAAAAAATCAAGTTTTTTTTCCTTCTTGAATATAAATTTTTCTGAAAACCACGCGACTTTCACGTGTTTTTTTATTCCAAGGCTATATTGTTCTGTTTAGCAGAAAATTATTATGAACAATTAATTTTTCATTAAACGCACGAATTTAAGTGTGGTGATAAAAAAAATTATATTTGCTTAGATAGACTACTAAATACTATTTATATAAATTGTTCTGACCTCAGTGGAGTAGTTTTCTCACAAACACACTTAGAACAGGGTTCTACAATTTTAAATTAGTACATTTTACGGTCCTAAAACACGTAAGAGTGTGTTTAGTATTTCTCATTCAAATATTTCTGACCTCTGTGCTAAAGTTTCTTTCAAAAAAAAAAAAAAAAAAAAAAAAAAAAAAAGATAAAAGAAAACAGATTATAGGAATCTATTTTCCCGCACACCTCACGGGTTACCTCTATTGTTATGATAATTCAGGCTGACTTATAAGTCATATTGTTGTTTACCTGAGGCACAAAAGCCACGCTGGTCATGTGATTGCAATTGTTAATTGTCAAGCGAGATGTTTTGATTGAAGAGATAAGTGAATGAAAGCAAATGACACAAATACATTTAAATTTACTAAATACAGTGATAAAAACCCTTAGCATGGATAGTACAACATTTTGTTGTCATGTCATTATAAGTTTTCTAGTAGCAGAGGCTTCTTCAATGTTACAATTGTGCATTTTATTGTCTTTAAATACTTAAAAGTGTGTCTATAGAGTTCGTTCTGCAAACTACACACAAACATTGAGCCAGCTTTTCCTTTGTTGAGAACATCTGATCACGAAGTAACTACCTGTTAACTACGTTTATATGTATGGTGGATCATTGTTATTTCTTCGTTTAGACCTCTGATAAGAATAAATGAAACTGCACAAAAAATTATCCATGCGACTCATTTTTATCGGCTCATAAAACAAGATCAACCAATGAACGTGCCTAATTTTTTTTTAGGCAGCATTATTCAAGTTTTCAGCCTCTCCCGCACGTCTAACCGGTAACCACTATTAATTTCGACTGCACTTAATCGTTACTCAAAATCATTATATTGTAACCCAATGGAGGATATCGGTGAGATTCGTAAGAAAAGTTTAAAATAGCTAAATTTTCCATCCTTTCTCATTTCTTTATAGATATTTGTTTAACTACTGCACTGAAGTTACAATTATTTAAATGTGGCATACTTGACACACTTATTTGCGTGTTTCAGTCGAAAATTCAATGTTATTTTTATCACCGATAGCCTCTATTTAATTTCCTTCTGCTAATTCTATCACGTATTTAGTCGCATAAATATTTTTAGATTTTTAGATTTTTTTTTTTTTTTTTTTTTTTTTTTTGCAAAATAACAAAAAGTTAGTTGTCTTTAACATCAATTTAAAATTAGAAACAGAAGTTCTGTATCAAAGAAACCCGTTATTTTGAAAACATTCTGAAGTCCCAATATTTTCTTTCTTTCTTTACGTTCGCCTTGACCTACGGTAACAAAGAGAAGATGGAGGGAAGACAAACTGAAAACAAAAACTTTTTGTTGTCCAACTTTCGTGTCTTGTGTTTGACTTAACATTGATTAATTATGATTATTAATAGAATATTTTACATAGTTTGGTGACCGAAACACTTGGATCGTGTCAACAAAACAAATGCTGATATTGTCAAAAAAAAAAAAAAAAAAAAAAAAAAAAAAAAACGCCAGAAATAAGTTTTAATAATATTTTTAATTTAAAAAAAAAAAAGTTTTATTTTTGACTTGTCCGAGCTAAAGTTTAAAATTTCACGCATCCTTGTTATCTTTAAAGTAGAATAGCTTTAATATTTGCATGTGTTTAACATAACTAAACTTCTAAGTAACATTTCATCTTTACCTCATGTTAATTTTATATTTGACTAGCGTTCATGCAGTTTGTGAGATACCAGCTGGTCACCTCTTATTAACAGATGTTAATTACTTGTGTTACAGAAGCTGAGCACGGTTATGCCTCAACGCAGCCTATGCCCGATGAACTACGAGTGTCGAAGAGGCCGAAGAATAAGAAATCTCAGGGAAATAGAACGACGCACAACGAGCTCGAAAAGAACAGGTAGGACAACGTCTATATCGTATACCATAATATATATTTGGTGCAGCAATTTTTATGTGCTCCAAGTGTACATTATTCTTAAAACTAATCAATTTCTTTACAGCTTACAGTGTGTACTATTTATGTTAGTTTACAATATCTGAATTTTTAGGTCGTTATTAAGAAATATTAGGTTTAGTTTTTATTGTGCTCCAAGTGTACTTTATTTTTAAGGCACATATTTATTTTTATAGTTTGATTTATATAAAATTAAAAGGTACCGTTATTAAATAAAAAAAAAAAAAAAAGGCATTTTAGCCTAAGTTATAGGGGAAATTTTCATGTGCCCGAAGTGTACATTATCTAAAAATTAAATACTTTTTCACAGCTATCTTTTATTTTAATTGATTTGTTATAAAAATCGCAATCATAATCAGATTAGTATGTACGATAAGTGCAATTTTTTTATGGTCCAATTGTGTACGTTAAGTAAACTGAAAGAAAGTAGATCGATGCAAATATGAAAACGTGAAGAGAATAATTATATATTAATTATGCGATTTTGTACAATAATCTGAGTAATTATGCTGGACATAGCATAAATTATGTTGCTGCATTGAGCTAGCATACTTATTATACGTATGTAGCTATTTTTGAATGGCAATGACACCGGTTTAGTTCTGCTCAATATTTATGTATACGCATGACGACATACTAAATACGTTTTGAAGCCATACTGGAGCAATGAATGAAGCTCAGAAACGTCATTTTTGTCTATTTTCTTTGATTTTTCAGTTCTTATTTCTCTTGCAAACTTGAAATTCAACCTACCTGCATCACTGCTCTCAAAACTATTGCTAAATAAATAGTTTTTAAAATAAGTAATTTTTCCATATGGCCCATGTTATTTAGTGCTCACATATGGCGTCAAGTTTTATACGAATGCAATCACCCTAAAGCATACTCTATACAAAGTGGTTTCACTAGGGCTACCTATACTGTAGTAGAGGCTACAGGTAAAGCGAAAGTGCGCACGCCTCCCTCTCACTCGCCGGTACAAAATATTGATTGTGGAGCTCAAGCTACATTTTCAAACACAAATGCAGTTTAGCATGCAGCCACCTCATATACCGTGCAAGCAATTATATTATGACGCGATTTTAACACTAATTTTATCTCTAATTAATTTTTGTTATAAATTTGAACTAGACGGAAAATAACTATGTAATAATTATGAAGCTCAATGCAGAGGCACAATTTATACTATATTTTATTATTAATCGGTTAGCCTTTTAAATCGATGATAATGAAAAATGTAAATTTAAAATAATCCTGGATTTTTTTTTGTCGTTATATCTGGTTTGGGTCAAGAAAAAAAAAAGTCGATTTTTTGCTGTGAAGTTAGTTATATGGAAAAATCGTCACAAATGATTGAGCGTGAGATAACGTGACAAGATTATACAGACTGCAATTGTTGTTGGACTTTTTGATAAACCGGATTTGCATGACGAAATATGACTAGAAAATTGTATCGTCCCATCATCACCATGTGTCACCTCACGTCTAAACCTCCTGCAATCTTGCGTCAATTTAACAAATCTCAAACTATCGTCAATCAAGTTCTAAAAGAAACTCATCTCTACCATTTTATGTTAACTTCAATTAACTATCAATTAAAACTTAGGAAATTTAAGTATAGTTTTTTTTTATACAATCCTACTTGAAAGGCTGTATAAAAAAAAGAAGAAAAAAAGTGAAACACATTAAAATAATTACGTAATTTATGCCATATTGAACAATTGTTATATTTTAGAACATAAATGTTTTTTCTTTTTGTTTTTTTAATAACATACGTAATTATACTAATTTTGCTGAACATCTTAACTAGTATCGGCAAACCTAAACCTAAAAAATAATCACCGTAAAATATAGCTTGAATTATGTCATTGCTGCATTGAGCTACCATAATTATAAAATGTTTATCTTTTTACATTATGCACCTTGCAAATAATAATAATGATATAAAAAAAAAAAAAAGGTTTGGCTGGACAATATCGGGTCACAAATAGCCCCAATATCGGGTCACAAATATTGCTCTCATACTTGAAAGCCGCACCCCCATTGCAAAAATTTATTTATTTATAGTATTAGTTACGTGACCTTGATAGTTTGTACGACAAAAAGCGACACAAGAAGCAGTTGCTATTATGAATCTAGATTGACCTTGGAGTTTTTAGTTGTTATCACAGAAAATCTTTGTATTATCTTTTCCAGTGTCTCGTGGTATGTATGTATCATTGACTCATCAGCCTAAAATAAACACGGGAGCATTATGCTATGCAGCAACATAATGGTTTATGTATTTATGTTAATGTCAACGCCATGTTGGATCACTCAATAACATTGGCCGCGTAGGAAAAAGACTCATTTTAACAGTTAAAAAATACTTAGCAATATTTTTGAGAGAATTGGATGCTGTTAATAGGTTCAATTAGTATCTCAAGTGAGCGAGAAAAATAATAACCGATTTTCCAGGAAAAAATCCAAAGAAAATAGCCAAAAATGAAGCTTAGCAATGTTATTCATTACTCCAGTATGGCGTCCAAGTGCATTAGTTATGACGTCATGCGCATACACATTATTGTGTTAATCATAATAGTTCGAGAAATTAGCTAACTGCGGGATTTGACTAAAAAAAAGTCTCTATATAAACCTTGGTTGCAAAGAAAAATAAAGAAAAAAAAAAAAAAAAAACTGAAATTTTGCACAATGATGCATTTTTTTACATGAGGATAATATGGGAACTTCAAAAATGTAATCTGTGGCGAAGCTGACATAAAATTAACCCAAATTTAAATTTAAAAAAATGACCATTTGAAAAAAAAAGAAGGAAAAAAAAAAAACGCTGATGTCAGTTAACAAAAATTCCTGTTTTATTTTATTGTTATTCGTTTGAATATGCACTATAGAAGAAGAGAAAAAGAGTACGAAAATTTTTATGTATTTTTAATGGCGAAGACATAAAAATACGAAGAGAGAGAACAATACTTAAATTGCAAACATAGAAATTTTCAAAGTTATATGATTTTTTTATTACACTATAAAAAGATTTTATGATTTATAGAAACGAAATCCACTTCAAAACTTTTTTTTTATATACAGCAAAAAAAAAAAAAAAAAAAAAAAAAAAAAAAAAAAAAAAATCAAATCAAATGAAATGAAATAAAGCATTTCAATCATAAATTTTTTAAATATATATTTTTTGAATTGATCTTGAAAAGACTTTCATTGTATCCAATGGTACAACGTTTTTTTTTTTTTCAAAGACTGGAACGAATCTTATGTAAGAAATAAAAAATATGATGAATTAGCTAGAGGCTACCACAAGATTACAATTTTTTTTTTTTGGTCTCAATTATTTTCTTCATTTAATTTGTTACGTGAAAATCGATTTAAAAATTTGGAGATGTTACGCATCATAAAACAAATTGAATCACGACTACCTTTTTTTTATATTCTTAGTTTCATGCAAGTGTTTAGAAAAAAAAATAGTGAAAAGTTTTGACAATGTTCCGGAACGTGGCTTTGTAATGCTGATTTTAATTTTTCATTGGAAAGGGTGAAGTTTAGAAGAATTTTTAAGTTGTATAATTTTTATATTTTAAAATGCAATCATTAAAATAGTGTTTTTATGTATTTTTTATTTATAGTTGATTAGATATGAGAGAGAGAGAGAGAGAGAGAGAGAGAGAGAGAGAGAGAGAGAGAGAGAGAGAGAGGAAGTAATGTGATTTAAAGTTATAATTATAGACTTATTAGGCAATAGTGCCGTAGAAATCTACTGGATTTATTAAACATCTTAAAATGACGAACAGTAAATTAGCTTCATGGAGACAAATCGGGTAATTTAGCTTCTAAGTCGAAACATAAATTAAATGCCTGACAAATGCCGTGATGATAACCAAACGTTGTATAGTATGTTTTTCACACTTGCAAATATCCGTTGCAAGAAGAAATAATATTATAGTTTGACACAAAAATCGATCAAATCTATCACCCATTGATCGATAAATATATTAAATTGGTGCATTTATTTGATATTTATTTTTCATGTATTTGATACGCATTTTAAGTGTTATTTAATGGACATTCAATAATATTTCATACCCAATTTTGATATTTTTATATAATTATATTTGATAATCATGTTGCTGTACTTTGGCATGGTCCCCTCAATGAGTGGCACAATGCTGACAGTGTAAAGAAGACTTGGCAACAGTGTTAGTCACGTCACTGTATAATCACGCCATATGTGAGCAGTGCGACGTTGTCAAGTCTCACAACACAACAAGTAGTACTACACTGACCTTGCACTGCTGCAAACTTACTTTGCTGTACAACATAGTTACTTGTCAACTCTTCTCTCTCTCTCTCTCGTTTGCATATTATATCGCCTTAAAATATAGTCACCATTCTTTTTTGCTCTCTCTTTCATGTAGTTTTTGAAAACTTACAATTCAAAATCATTAAATTATTTATATCACTTGTTTCTGCATAGGGTCTATGCATTCATGTTAATGTCGACGCCATGTTGGATCACTCAATAACATGGGGAAATGACTTATTTTGCTTTTAAGAGCATTGATTTTCTTAATTATGTTGAATTAGTATCTCAAATAAGTGAGGAAAAAAAATCGATTTTTCAAGGAAAAAAAAGAAGCTAAAAACACTAAAAACGAAGTTTGTCCTATGCTGAGCAATGTTATTTATTACCCCAGTATGGCGTCGAAGCGCATTAAATATGACGTCATGCGGATACACCCTATCGTGTGTTGATACCATGGCTGTGAGTTTCTTGGAATGTATCATAATTAGATATTGTATTGTATTAGATAATTATAGTCAGATAATTAGGGAGTTTGCATTGAAGTTGTATATAATTGTGCGCACCCACCGCCCAGCGGCGGAAGTGATACTATGGCCAACGTCAAATACGTTGAACCCGAATAATTTGACGCAAGAATAAATTAATAAAATAATTATTAAATAAATTAAACAAACAAATAACAAATAAATAAATAAATAATCCCACAGTTTCAGAGAGGTCGTAACAATACGTTTTATTTTCTGAACATTGTATTGAACTCTTTGATTTTTGGCATAATTAAAATTATTATGCATGAATAAAAAAAGCATAATTTATTGTATAATGATTATACTAAATATCATGATAGTTCATATATTCAGCATAATTACTTATGTTATTACAACAACAACAACAACAACAACAACAACAACAACAACAACAACAAAATTTTCTGCTCTAAAATAAAGCATTAATTGTTCAATGCAGCGTCAATTACGTAATTTATATTTTTACGTGTACTTAACTGATTCCACAGAAATAATGGTTATTAACCACTTTTACTATACACATTACTTTCGTTTCTGCTCCGGTAACACCTATTACACAAGCTACTCAGGTAATAGGTATTACTCATAAGGTGTATCCGCATGACATATTTAATGCGCTTCGACGCCATACTGGAGTAATGAATAGCATTGCATTGGACAAACTTTGTTTTTGTTTATTTTCTATGGGAAATTGGTTAATTTTTTGTTATTGTCATTTTTCTTTTCTCACATACTTGAGATACTAATTAAACCTGCTCTAAAATAATATATTGCATAGTATTTTTAAACTGTCAGGGCATGTTCCTATGAGGGCATGTTATTAAGTGATCCAACATGGCGTCGACTTTCATATGAATGCACACAACCTATACATATTTAATAGTAATATTACATAACTGTATAGATCACGTGAGAGTTCAGTGTGAAAAACTTTACAGCTCGCTCTCTCGCTTGCTTCTCTTTCTCTCCTCTCAAAAGTTGGGGCGGGTCATGCGTCTGTCTGCATTCTATCATAGTCATAAGGTCTAGTTTACTATACTTTACACATAGTAACTTAACTCTTATGTACGTATCCTTGATATAGGGGGAAAAAAAAAAAAAAAAGTTCTGTGTTTATTATGACGTAATATTTTCTCTAACCCCCAACCAGCTGCATGTTCAGATGTGTTGTGTGTATAGGGTGTATGCGGATGACGTCATATTTATTGCGCTTTGAGGCCATACTGGAGTAGTGCATAACATTGCTCAGCATAGGACAAACTTCATTTAAGACAATTTTCTTTGGGAAAACGTTTAATTTTTTGTTATTGTTATTTTTCTCACAAACTTGAGCTACTAATTCAACACATTTACAACATCCAAGCTCTCAAAAATATTGCATAGTGTTTTTAAACTGGCAAAATGATTTTTTTTCCCTATGTCACCCATGTTATTGAGTTATCCAATATGGCGGCGACTTTAACATGAATGCATAGACCCTATATTATCTATTATATTATACTATGCTGTGTATGTATATATAATATGTATGTATGTATGTACTATTTTATATTAAATATATAAGTGTTAGATTTTGACGTTATTTGACAGGTACAATGCGTTTTACGGGCGATGTAAGTTTAAAAATGAATTTTTACTGTATTAAAACACGTTAAACTATGCCTTATTTAATTTTTTTAGGAATCTGTGCAGTAGTTTTCTCAAATTCACAAAAAAAAAAAAAAAAAAAAAAAAAAAAATTAATAATATAAAAATAAGTTGTTTCTCCCCGTAAGACTAATGTTACTTTTTGGCGGCTATTTTATTTTTTATTTTTTATGGAGCCACAGCACTGCCCGATAAGAAGTATTCAAGACAATCTGAACTACGGGGGAAAAAAAAAAACTAATTTTAAAATAAATATTCGTTTTTATTACTTAAAAAAAATAATGATAATAATAATTTTAATAATGAAGGTTTATGCTATACAACATGGTTATTTTGCTGATTTACTATGTTGTCAAATATAGTAATCTTGCAGTGAAGCTTCATGTTGCAAAATAACTTTGCTGTAAAAGTTTTTCGCACAGAAAAAAGTACCTATATAAAGAGGTACTATTTAGATTTTTTTTTTTTTAAATAATAAATTTGTTAGATATATGCAAATTTTTTTAAGATGTGCAAAGCTAGCTATTTACCACTGAAGAAATTACGTTTATATACTAACAAGTTACTGTTTAAACTCTTTTTCAATCCAGTTTTTGGTTTATACTGTAGAGAGTTACATCTATGTAACTGAATAATGTCTTAAATTTATGTTTTCCTTGCACTTCTGTTGGAGCATAATATTGTAGTTTTTCTGAGCTAACATAATTATTACGTAGTTATTTTTGACCGTATTATAAATACTATAAGCGATAGTTCCCTCCAGCGTAATCATATAAAACAAGTCTGAAAATCTAATTTAGGAAATCGTTTTCTTTGAAAATGATAACGGGGGGATGATATAAAGAAAACACGTTATTGAGATCCGGTTTTTTTATTAGATTATGAATCAATAAGATTGACGATTAAATTTAGTCAAACTAAAAAAGTAAAAAAAAAAAAAAAGAAAAAAAAAAAGTTGAATATTTTGCTCTAGCTAACTTGTCAACAGAGACAGGACTTATGTGGCGCGCTGTACTTAGGTGCCTTATTGTTGTTGTATTGTTGTATTATAAGACGTTGCATTGTTGCACCATAGGCAGGTGTAGCATTGTTGTGTACCACATAACACTCGCTTCTAATCTTACTATACATAGTGTTGTTCGTAAACCCTGTTGTTGTTTTTTGCACCAAAAAAAATGCGCATTACATTAAATTTGAATAACCATAGTTGATCGTCATTTTAGGAAAAGAAAACAGGGTTTATGAACAGCATTTATGTGTTAGCTAGTTTTGTAAATAGTTCTTACTCGCGCGGTAAAAAAAAAAAAAAAAAAAAAAAGCTGTCTATTTCTAACACGGCTCTGATTGTTGCTACGTCACCACCGTTAAGAATCATTGCATGATATTTACAGCACGTAAGTAAGATTGCAAGCTCTGAGGTGTTTATGTTGCAATGCAATAACGTGCGGGCTGAACACTACATACATGTGAATACACTATACATATAAGTGAACGACCGAGCGAGAGAGAGAGAGAGAGCTTATCACTGGCAAGTCGTGTGTGTTATCTACATTATTATTATTGAGAGTTTGTAATTTAACGCCTATTTTACACGGGTAGTTTTAATGAAAGGGTTTAGCTTTCGTGTTACACCGTGTTATATAAGCAGTAAACTGACATTGAAAAGGAATTCGGCTCGACCGGGACTCGAACCCGGATCTTTGGTTTCCCAGACCACTGCGTTAACCATTACGCTACCGAGACTCCTTCCAATCCAACATCATTCACTGCTCATATATAGTCAGCTTTCGCTGCTTGCCATGCGCGTGCCTTCGTTGGCGCGACAGTTTAAACTGCTAAGCAGTCATGGCGGGTGCTCTTGCGAGCTATATGCCTCCACGTAGAGGGCAGTTATGAGAGTTTGTAATTTAACGCCTATTTTACACGGGTAGTTTTAATGAAAGGGTTTAGCTTTCGTGTTACACCGTGTTATATAAGCAGTAAACTGACATTGAAAAGGAATTCGGCTCGACCGGGACTCGAACCCGGATCTTTGGTTTCCCAGACCACTGCGTTAACCATTACGCTACCGAGACTCCTTCCAATCCAACATCATTCACTGCTCATATATAGTCAGCTTTCGCTGCTTGCCATGCGCGTGCCTTCGTTGGCGCGACAGTTTAAACTGCTAAGCAGTCATGGCGGGTGCTCTTGCGAGCTATATGCCTCCACGTAGAGGGCAGTTATGAGAGTTTGTAATTTAACGCCTATTTTACACGGGTAGTTTTAATGAAAGGGTTTAGCTTTCGTGTTACACCGTGTTATATAAGCAGTAAACTGACATTGAAAAGGAATTCGGCTCGACCGGGACTCGAACCCGGATCTTTGGTTTCCCAGACCACTGCGTTAACCATTACGCTACCGAGACTCCTTCCAATCCAACATCATTCACTGCTCATATATAGTCAGCTTTCGCTGCTTGCCATGCGCGTGCCTTCGTTGGCGCGACAGTTTAAACTGCTAAGCAGTCATGGCGGGTGCTCTTGCGAGCTATATGCCTCCACGTAGAGGGCAGTTATGAGAGTTTGTAATTTAACGCCTATTTTACACGGGTAGTTTTAATGAAAGGGTTTAGCTTTCGTGTTACACCGTGTTATATAAGCAGTAAACTGACATTGTCAGTTTACTGCTTATATAACACGGTGTAACACGAAAGCTAAACCCTTTCATTAAAACTACCCGTGTAAAATAGGCGTTAAATTACAAACTCTCATAACTGCCCTCTACGTGGAGGCATATAGCTCGCAAGAGCACCCGCCATGACTGCTTAGCAGTTTAAACTGTCGCGCCAACGAAGGCACGCGCATGGCAAGCAGCGAAAGCTGACTATATATGAGCAGTGAATGATGTTGGATTGGAAGGAGTCTCGGTAGCGTAATGGTTAACGCAGTGGTCTGGGAAACCAAAGATCCGGGTTCGAGTCCCGGTCGAGCCGAATTCCTTTTCAATGTCAGTTTACTGCTTATATAACACGGTGTAACACGAAAGCTAAACCCTTTCATTAAAACTACCCGTGTAAAATAGGCGTTAAATTACAAACTCTCATAACTGCCCTCTACGTGGAGGCATATAGCTCGCAAGAGCACCCGCCATGACTGCTTAGCAGTTTAAACTGTCGCGCCAACGAAGGCACGCGCATGGCAAGCAGCGAAAGCTGACTATATATGAGCAGTGAATGATGTTGGATTGGAAGGAGTCTCGGTAGCGTAATGGTTAACGCAGTGGTCTGGGAAACCAAAGATCCGGGTTCGAGTCCCGGTCGAGCCGAATTCCTTTTCAATGTCAGTTTACTGCTTATATAACACGGTGTAACACGAAAGCTAAACCCTTTCATTAAAACTACCCGTGTAAAATAGGCGTTAAATTACAAACTCTCATAACTGCCCTCTACGTGGAGGCATATAGCTCGCAAGAGCACCCGCCATGACTGCTTAGCAGTTTAAACTGTCGCGCCAACGAAGGCACGCGCATGGCAAGCAGCGAAAGCTGACTATATATGAGCAGTGAATGATGTTGGATTGGAAGGAGTCTCGGTAGCGTAATGGTTAACGCAGTGGTCTGGGAAACCAAAGATCCGGGTTCGAGTCCCGGTCGAGCCGAATTCCTTTTCAATGTCAGTTTACTGCTTATATAACACGGTGTAACACGAAAGCTAAACCCTTTCATTAAAACTACCCGTGTAAAATAGGCGTTAAATTACAAACTCTCATAACTGCCCTCTACGTGGAGGCATATAGCTCGCAAGAGCACCCGCCATGACTGCTTAGCAGTTTAAACTGTCGCGCCAACGAAGGCACGCGCATGGCAAGCAGCGAAAGCTGACTATATATGAGCAGTGAATGATGTTGGATTGGAAGGAGTCTCGGTAGCGTAATGGTTAACGCAGTGGTCTGGGAAACCAAAGATCCGGGTTCGAGTCCCGGTCGAGCCGAATTCCTTTTCAATGTCAGTTTACTGCTTATATAACACGGTGTAACACGAAAGCTAAACCCTTTCATTAAAACTACCCGTGTAAAATAGGCGTTAAATTACAAACTCTCATAACTGCCCTCTACGTGGAGGCATATAGCTCGCAAGAGCACCCGCCATGACTGCTTAGCAGTTTAAACTGTCGCGCCAACGAAGGCACGCGCATGGCAAGCAGCGAAAGCTGACTATATATGAGCAGTGAATGATGTTGGATTGGAAGGAGTCTCGGTAGCGTAATGGTTAACGCAGTGGTCTGGGAAACCAAAGATCCGGGTTCGAGTCCCGGTCGAGCCGAATTCCTTTTCAATGTCAGTTTACTGCTTATATAACACGGTGTAACACGAAAGCTAAACCCTTTCATTAAAACTACCCGTGTAAAATAGGCGTTAAATTACAAACTCTCATAACTGCCCTCTACGTGGAGGCATATAGCTCGCAAGAGCACCCGCCATGACTGCTTAGCAGTTTAAACTGTCGCGCCAACGAAGGCACGCGCATGGCAAGCAGCGAAAGCTGACTATATATGAGCAGTGAATGATGTTGGATTGGAAGGAGTCTCGGTAGCGTAATGGTTAACGCAGTGGTCTGGGAAACCAAAGATCCGGGTTCGAGTCCCGGTCGAGCCGAATTCCTTTTCAATGTCAGTTTACTGCTTATATAACACGGTGTAACACGAAAGCTAAACCCTTTCATTAAAACTACCCGTGTAAAATAGGCGTTAAATTACAAACTCTCATAACTGCCCTCTACGTGGAGGCATATAGCTCGCAAGAGCACCCGCCATGACTGCTTAGCAGTTTAAACTGTCGCGCCAACGAAGGCACGCGCATGGCAAGCAGCGAAAGCTGACTATATATGAGCAGTGAATGATGTTGGATTGGAAGGAGTCTCGGTAGCGTAATGGTTAACGCAGTGGTCTGGGAAACCAAAGATCCGGGTTCGAGTCCCGGTCGAGCCGAATTCCTTTTCAATGTCAGTTTACTGCTTATATAACACGGTGTAACACGAAAGCTAAACCCTTTCATTAAAACTACCCGTGTAAAATAGGCGTTAAATTACAAACTCTCATAACTGCCCTCTACGTGGAGGCATATAGCTCGCAAGAGCACCCGCCATGACTGCTTAGCAGTTTAAACTGTCGCGCCAACGAAGGCACGCGCATGGCAAGCAGCGAAAGCTGACTATATATGAGCAGTGAATGATGTTGGATTGGAAGGAGTCTCGGTAGCGTAATGGTTAACGCAGTGGTCTGGGAAACCAAAGATCCGGGTTCGAGTCCCGGTCGAGCCGAATTCCTTTTCAATGTCAGTTTACTGCTTATATAACACGGTGTAACACGAAAGCTAAACCCTTTCATTAAAACTACCCGTGTAAAATAGGCGTTAAATTACAAACTCTCATAACTGCCCTCTACGTGGAGGCATATAGCTCGCAAGAGCACCCGCCATGACTGCTTAGCAGTTTAAACTGTCGCGCCAACGAAGGCACGCGCATGGCAAGCAGCGAAAGCTGACTATATATGAGCAGTGAATGATGTTGGATTGGAAGGAGTCTCGGTAGCGTAATGGTTAACGCAGTGGTCTGGGAAACCAAAGATCCGGGTTCGAGTCCCGGTCGAGCCGAATTCCTTTTCAATGTCAGTTTACTGCTTATATAACACGGTGTAACACGAAAGCTAAACCCTTTCATTAAAACTACCCGTGTAAAATAGGCGTTAAATTACAAACTCTCATAACTGCCCTCTACGTGGAGGCATATAGCTCGCAAGAGCACCCGCCATGACTGCTTAGCAGTTTAAACTGTCGCGCCAACGAAGGCACGCGCATGGCAAGCAGCGAAAGCTGACTATATATGAGCAGTGAATGATGTTGGATTGGAAGGAGTCTCGGTAGCGTAATGGTTAACGCAGTGGTCTGGGAAACCAAAGATCCGGGTTCGAGTCCCGGTCGAGCCGAATTCCTTTTCAATGTCAGTTTACTGCTTATATAACACGGTGTAACACGAAAGCTAAACCCTTTCATTAAAACTACCCGTGTAAAATAGGCGTTAAATTACAAACTCTCATAACTGCCCTCTACGTGGAGGCATATAGCTCGCAAGAGCACCCGCCATGACTGCTTAGCAGTTTAAACTGTCGCGCCAACGAAGGCACGCGCATGGCAAGCAGCGAAAGCTGACTATATATGAGCAGTGAATGATGTTGGATTGGAAGGAGTCTCGGTAGCGTAATGGTTAACGCAGTGGTCTGGGAAACCAAAGATCCGGGTTCGAGTCCCGGTCGAGCCGAATTCCTTTTCAATGTCAGTTTACTGCTTATATAACACGGTGTAACACGAAAGCTAAACCCTTTCATTATTATTATTATTATTATTATTGCCAGCCAGCTGTAATTAGAGCAAAACCAAAAGTTGGAGTTGTCGGTGACGTCACGAACACGGATAGAACAACACGGCAAAAACAACATCATAGCAAAATAAATTGCAATGTCAAGGCGTCGACAAGAAGGAAACATTAGCATTTTATATCACAAAACACTGATGGGACTTACATAAATAACATTACTTTATCTCAAAACCATTTTTTTTTTATAATTTATGCAGCCTGCACCAACATTTTCATACGAATTTTTGTCTATTTCTGACATCTTAAATAGAAATATTCACGCAAATTTAATTTAAATTAATGTCATTTAATCATGCGCTTGAACGCCATACTGGAGTAATGAATAACATAGCATAGGACAAACTTTGTTTCTGGCTATTGCTTTGGGAAATCGGTTAATATTTGGTTATTATTATTTTTCTCACATATTATACTAATTCAACCTGTTACCAGCATCAATGCTCTTAAAAATATTGCTTAGAATTTTTAAACTGCTCAAATGAGTCATTTTTCTAAGCTGCACATGTTATTGAGTGATCCAACATGGCGTTAAAAATGAACGCATAAAGCAAACAATTTTCATAGCAACGTTAAAGGGGCACAGACACCCTGGCTTTTCAGAATCTACTAGGTACAAAAACAATTTCACAAGTTGATAAAATCTGATGCGACTATTCTTTCTAATTTACTAATTTTAATATTAAATTAAAGTTCGATCGTTGCTTGGCCAAGCAAAAATCAGCTGACTTTTATACAACACATGCCAGTACATTTTAGTGACCAAATAGCGTGAGACCATTCTGAAGATACGTGAAGCGGAGTATATAAGGGGGCGTGGCAAACGTTGATTTAATTTTTTAATTAAAGTAAGAGACGCACCGGCTCCAAACGACATTTAAAATTATTTTCATAAATAGTATAGTACTAAATAGTGGATTAACCAAAACTTCCAAAAATTTAGTGTCTAGCTTCTTTATTCTGCATGGAAATAATAAGTTACGTAATTTATGCTGCATTTATGTCATTATAGCATAAATAGAACAATATAAATATTATGCTGTACAATATAATATTAATGTTATGCAATATTAGTTATTACTATGCAATATAACATAGATTATGGTGTAGTGAACAGATAGTGTTGCTATATAATAATATAGCGAAATAATTACGTAGCTATTTTCGTCCGTGTGTGACAATGTTAATTATATTATGATAACAAAATTATCTTATTGTTATGTTATAGAAAATGTAATGACTTGAAGTTGAGACTTAATATATTTTCACCTGGACTGAAAAACATATGATTAAAGTTATAAATATTATTTACTTTGTTACGCAGCGTTGCCAAACTTACACACAATTCATTAAATATAATTTTCTCGTTTATTTTACTGCATATGTTATGTTTAGTATCAATTTAATTGTGTATTATTTTTAATTGTATCTACTGTATTTTACTTTCTTGTGTTACCAGAATGTAAAATAAATGAATGAATAAATAAATAAAAAAGAATAAAACAACAACAACATAGAAACAGCTTATATATGTATTGCTAAATTCACAATTAAAGTCAGTAAGTAAATAAATAAATTTTAAATGACTTTCTCCGCTGATAATTTGTTTAGCAAGTACATATTGTTTTTATTATAATCGAAATAAAGTCACATTATTAAAGTGTCAATTAAATGTCTGTCTGCCTGTCTGTCTGTCTGTCTGTCTGTCTGTCTGTCTGTCTGTCTGTCTGTCTGTCTGTCTGTCTGTCTGTCTGTCTGTCTGTCTGTCTGTGTCTGTCTAGTAATAGTATAATTATAGTAATTTTAACTTTAAAAAACTTAAAACCACTTAAATTAGCTGAAATAATTTGCTAAAATGCATCTGCTCATAATAACTGAAAAGCGCATCTCTTTCATAACTTATAGGATTCGTAACTAAAGTAATGTACCAATATTTTTTGAGTGAAGCCACAATGCAGATCATAAATATGCTACAAAAAGAGAAAGGTATAACATTCATTGGTGTGCTAAAACCTTGTACATACATGTAAAAGTGAAGTTTTTGTCAAAGAGGCCTTGCGAAGATTCTTGTTAAATTTAAACCACGAAAATATACAGTTTGTATTTTTTTTTTTTTTTTTTTTTTTGTATTCTCGCCTTCTCTCGCCAAAATACTTGCTGCCAACTCGAGTTCTGTTTGTTTTTATTTGCAAAGAGAGTGGATGTGTTTTTTTATTTTGTTTTATTTTCTCCACATTACATCATTTCTAATTGGAGCCACCTCGCACATATTTTACATCTTACACTGTGCAAACATTACAGCTGAATTTTATTCTATCATTTCTTATTACAATTTGCTTTAAAATCAACTAATTATTGGTTAATATCAATAACTGCAAATGAGTTGTCAAATTTCATTTTTTTTTTAATGAGTTTTTTTTTTTTTTTTGAATTATGAATGAAATTGAATGTCGAATGTATGAATAAACTAAGAAAGAAATAAGAAAATAAATAAATGAAAAGTAATTATGCTAGCTGATTTTATTTGTTGATAATAAATTAATTTTACAATGTTGACGATTAACCTAGGAACCTTTTTTTTTTTTTTTTTTTTTTTTTTTTTTTTTTTTTTTTTTTTTTTTTGACTCAATAACTTTGTTTTTAAATTTCCAACATGCATTGCCTTCAATAACATGTGTACCAAATTTAAAATCGATTTGTTAATTAGTTATGATGGGAAAAATTTACATGGTGAGCATATAGGACATTCTATATTGCCAGTGTTATTTTTTTCTACATATCCAATGGACAAATCGATTTGAAATTTGGTACTCATGTTATTGAAGGCAATATAAAATTTTAATGTTTTTAAAAAATATATATATTATCGGGAAAAAAAAAAAAATAAATAAAAAACGCCAACCTGAAATTGCAAATCTGAAGTTAACTGTTAAATAAAAATTATGTTGTACAGCAAATCATATCTGCTTCATGTTTCACATGACACATGAGAGATGTAGCATTGAATACGTATTTTGTACACAAGGATGCAAATGTGTAGTGTCTGTGGTTCTATAGCCGAACAGAATGGTTTTGCAAAACTACGCGATAAAATAAATTTATTTCAAACTATTATAAACTCCGCTGATTTCTATACTTCCAGGCAATAAGAGAGCTATACAATGTGTAAGTTTTGCATTATGTTACGTGTCATGCAAGCCAATAAGTGTCACGTGGTGGTACTGTACTGTACTGTGGCGTACACTGCTGGTAGTTAAAAATGACGCAATACAAGCAAGCAAGCAAGCTAGCAAGAAAGCAGTGACTTGTAGTAACGTGATTTTCAGTTTCAGTGTCTTGTGAAATCACGCTAATCACGTCATCGTAGTTTTTTTAAGTCTTATATTATACTCGCACCTCGACTGGGGGCTTTATTTTCTTACACTCTCTTGCTGAAAAGTGATTCTGGCCTCAAAACTTTAATTTCAAACATAATATTGATGAGATGGGACCAAACATCATACACTGCATATTGTCACTTCTGTAGTCTTGCAAACTGCATGGGGTTAAAAAACTATAAGGAAGACAACTTTGGGTTTTCATGACAATGGTCTACAATAAAGTCATTGTAGCGCAGATTATATACTTTACAAGTTTTCTTCCTAGTTTGTGAGAGTACAGAAATGACATAATAAGTGTTTACATGTATTATGTATATTCATATTCATATCTCTATAATATATAGGCATAGGCATTATCATGTTTTTTTTTTTGTTTGTTTTTTTTCAGAAAAGGTAAAAGGATAACTATACTATAGTATACCAAAAATAACCACATAATAGTTATGCTAGTTCATTGTTAGCACAATTTCTTCAATACAGCATAATCTACGCAATATTTTTATACTAATAAAGTAAAATAAATATTATATTGTATACAGCATAATTATTTATTCGGTTCTTATTAAGCGTTGTGCTATATGTAGTGACGTATAAACGCAGCATTAATTATGTATTTTATTCTTTCTGTGAGTAGTTTTTAATTTATTAAATTTTTATTTGTACAATAGTATCTGTTTAGATGGATGTATATGTACATAAGATACAATACAGTTATTGTAAAAATATAAAGTTCGTCATTTGACCTACTGCGTTAAAACAAATAAATTCTATTTTTTAATACAACTATACTCCAGCAGTAATACCTATACCTTCATAAAGACTGTTAACTAGTTTTTAATCTATTTACAACATCTATGCTCTCAAAAATATTGCTTAGTATATTTTTAAACGCGTCAAAATGTGTCGTTTTCCCATGTCATTTAGTGCTCACATATGGCGTAGACTTATTATAAATGGGTTAGGTGTAAGAGTGGGCCAGACATTTATTGTCAGGCTTAAACCTCGCCCTTTCAAAAAGTTGTATTTTTTTTCTATGCATTTTTTTTAATAAAGACGATTATTTATTTATTTATTTAAAATTTATTTATTTATTTATTTATTTATTTATTTATTTATTTATTTATTTATTTATTTATTTATTTATTTATTTATTTATTTATGTGATAATCCATAGAGTGTATGCAATTCATGGTTAAGTCGACGACATATTGGATCACTCAATAACATGGGCTGCATGGGAAAATAACTTTTTTTGCTATAGTTCAAAAATACTATAAGCAATATGTTTGATGCTGTTTATACGTTGAAATGAGTATCTCAAGTATGTGAGGAAAATAATAATAAAAAAAAATTAACCGATTTCCCAAAGAAAAGAGTCAAAAATGAGGTTTGTCCTATTCTTTACTCCAGTATGGCGTCCACGTGCATTATATATGACGTCATGCGCACACACCCTATAAATTTGACCTTGAGCTTGTTCCTGATGCACCGATAAGCTTGATTGCGACAGTACAGTAGATGACAATAATTGTACATTGCATTATGCGTACTTGCATTATCTGTCTGAAGCAGTTTAGAGATTACACGACGGGAAAATCAATGAAAATAACTTTACTGCGATGATAATGACATGACTTGCTAATTAAAAGTGCTGACTTTTAGTTTTGGTGACGTCTAAGTTCTGCAGCTGCACCGTGTGAGGTCACCGAGGTCAGATGTTGACCTCTAACTTTGACCTTGACATACAGTGTGACTGCAATAACTTTCATTAAGTTATCAATTAGTTGTTGTGAAACATGGCTGTATGACTTTTTTTTTATATATATATATGGGTTTCAAAATTATTGATTAAATTAAATGCCTAAATTGGACTTACTATCAAAATATTTCTGATCTGCTAGAAATTGTAAACTATATAGCTTATACAAATCGTCCTGGTCCGTGCAAAAAGCTTCATCTCCAGTGATCAGCAGTTTGACATTGGCCCTATCTCCATAAGGTTCGCAATGGAAATAAGGCCTTTTGCAGTAACGAGGATGAAATATCACTGTTCATGTTTATAATAAATATAAATAGTGACTTTTTCAATGCAATTTTAACAAAAATTCCTGTTTATATAGTCAGTGCAGGACTTTATTTTGTTATGATTTTAATTTTTTGATTTACTATTATTTTTTAAAAGCTTTTTTGTTAAATTTAATAGCGTGCCTCCATTTATATTTTATTTTGTTATTATATTTATACATGCATACACATTTATTATTTTTATTCTGGTGCATTTTATTTTTATTATTATTATTATTTTGTACATAACGTAATGAAATCAAGCTTGAATTAAAGATTTTAATGAAAAAGAAAAGTTTATTAAAATATCCGGTGTATTGTTAAATCTATATAATGCTCTCCTCCTCGTGTTAAAAAAAAATACGTAAAAATGTAAATGAAACATACATTGTTAGGAAATTTTGAATGAATTCCGCATACAAAAAGGGTATAATTCGAGCTAAATTTACATTGAATTGTGGACAATTTTAAACAGTCCACTGGCCAACTACCGCGGTTAGAACGAGTAAGTATCTGAATTAAATACAGGTATGTTCATCTTGCATCAATTAACATTGGCAGAGAGAGAGAGAGAGAGAGAGAGAGAGAGAGAGAGAGAGAGAGAGAGAGAGAGAGAGAGAGAGAGAGAGAGAGAGAGAGAGAGAGAGAGAGATGGTAAACATATACACAAACGAAGCTAGCTCGTCTATAGTCGATTTGTTTACATTCATGGCAGCACCATTGAGTGAGCGAGGCAGTGAAAGCAGGGAAACATAAAAAAGATTTGAGATTTTGCGAGGCAAAAATAGCCTGCTGTGCTTTACTTTGCTGCTAGCAAATCAATCGATATCTTGCAAGCTATGAAATGACTTGACATCGTGCTAGCCTCATGTGCTCTAAAATATGTAATAATATACAGGGGCTGTGTATAATATAGCAAATAATGTCGTTAGTTTATCGACCTAATGCCCAAATTTCTAAAAACTCATTTTATATAGGCTTCCCAGCAAATTTGGTATCATTAATATTATTTAGTATTTTGGTATTAGCAATTAAAAAGAAATGGTCCAAAGTTATACACCCCTGGTTTAAAGTTACCCCACGCTATAATGATAGCGCAAATTCACATAATTTTCACATGTTCTGTATAGTGCACGTAAAAGTTATTGCCAATTTATGTGTCATGGTAAATAGCTCATAGACAAAATATCAGAAGTCATTATCGACCTATAATATCTTAATTATAACACGGCAATTAATTACATATAATTATGTAAAAAAGCTAGAAATAACTTCATTTAAACAGATCTTCTTAAATATATTGGTAAACATATCATAACAATATTGAGTTTTCAGCTCATTTAACGCTGTGATGTGTTTATTGTTATTTGTTATGCTGATTAAACTTTTTAAGTTTTTTTTTTTTTTTTTTTTTTTTTTAAGATGTAAAATTTAGTTAGATAAAGTGTAAATTTCTCGGTACTAAATTGCACTACTTTTCTTATATTAATCACTGGAACAATACGAAACAATTGGAGATTCGTTGCTTTTCTTCTATATATTTAACATTTTCACCGGTTCTTTCAATTGAAATTTGTAATTTAAATACACGGAAGTAATAAAATACATAATTTATGCCATTAGAGCATAATATATTATGATGCTAAATTAGACTAACACAAATAATTATGCTGTACTACATAATATTCGTGTAACATATAGTTATGGAAAGTATAGCATATAGTATGGCAAAATGTTATATTGAACAAATAGTGCTGATAATAAGCTAGCATAATAATTATTACGTTTTTTTTTGTCCCTGTATGAAGACTTTTTATCACTGGTTCTCAAATTTTCTTCAGTTTTAAAATAATATAAATATAAATATTTTGCATCGTGCTCACATAATGTAGCTCTCTCTCTCTCTCTCTCTAAAACACAAGCTAATAAGTCACATGAAGTATACAAGCGTACGTGCAGAAATAAATCTCGCAAGCAAGCCAGACATGAAAATTGTTGTGCACATTTTTTGTCCACTTTTTATTTAGTCTGTGCCTCGCGAAGTACAAAAAATTGCAATGTGCAAATGATGAGGCGCGTGTAAGTATATTACTGAACGTATTCTAAGTTTAGAGTTATTTTGTGACACATGCGAGTGTACTGTATATAAAAAAAAAAAAAAAAAAAAAAAAAAAAAAAAAAAAAAAAAAAAAAAAAACTTTAAACATTGTCTGCAGAAGCAAAGAAAATAAATAAAAAAATGGTACGGGGGTTCAATTCAAAATGTTTATTATTTTTTGACTGTCCTACACACGTCGTATAATATAAAATTGTCCCCTAGGAGACATTGACATGAATGTGTGTCTAGTCATAATATGTGTCCAATTATTATTATTAGCATAATAAAATGTAAACCAGATTACTGTGTATTGTGCGTTCACTTTTCATGATCTTTGTACTAACTAGTAAAAAAAAAAAAAAAAAAAACATTCTGATCTCAAAAATTTTTTTATTAAAATAAAAAAAAACAACAACAACAACAACAACAACTTAAAATGTAAGAGTGTTAGATACTTTGGTTATTTAAAGGTACAGAAGGGCTGAAGGGCATGATGTAATGAAAGATAGTCAGGTTTTATAACTTTTACGTTTTTCAATTTCATATATAAGGGTATCACGGTCATTTTACTTAACAATTAATTTGTGTTGACATATTATGTAAATAACATGTATTTAAATTAAATGGAGTTCTACGTCAACTAAAATCTCCATCTCATTGCATTGTATGGCCATAAGCCAATTGAAGTAAATTTTTAATTAAAATGACTGTACCAGGATTTCTTCATATAAATGTAAAAAAGACATAACAATGTGCAGTATATTCTCCTCTCTTTTGCGTGGCTTCTATGCTCAGCGGTAGCAAACAACAATGATAAAAGATATGGGAAATAATTAAAGTTAATGAAGATGGTACATTACATACATAATACGTGCACACGGCGATGTTGCAATGCACGCTGTCCTGCCTGCCTGCTTGTCAGCCCGGGCACAGCAGAGCACAGCACAGCAGAGCAAAGCAGCAGAGAGTAGAGGCAAAGCCACCACTCTCACTTGTAATCAATATTTCTCTTACTATTGTGTATACCACCACGCTGCCTGCTTGCTTACTTGCTTGCTTACTTGCTCTAGCTAACATGCTGCAAAGCTTGCACACATCACGTGCTTATACACAAACCTCGTGCTCAAGCTAAATTGAAATATTGTAAACTAGGCAATTTATGACGTCGACAAATTGTAAAGAATAGGTTATCTATTTTACAAGTTTTCTCCCCGGTTTGTAGTATAATTAGATAAAAATATATTAATTTGATACCAAATTGACTTGAAATTAAGGTAAACCAAAGCTTTGATGCTCAGTAGGCTATTGTCAAAATTTCAACATCAAGAAATATGCCAAACTGCAGTTATAGCTGCTTTGTTGTCCCACACGAGAAACAGAAATTGTTCAGATACTTAGATGACAAATAACTTGGTTGACAAAAGTTTAAACAGTCACTTGTTATAGCATAAACGTAATTTCTTCAGCGGTAAATGTAGCTCTGTACATCTTAACGAAGAGGGTGACCGACTTGGACTGGACTTTATTTATTAGATTAGCTATGAGAAGAAAAAGAAAGAAAGAAAAAAAAAAAAAATGCAAAATTGTGTTGAAATTAAGGAAATAGCCTTAATGAATAATTTATGCGGTATCGAACAAATTGTGCTGAAAATGAATGGGTGTCGAAATCAGGACACTCAATTCTTCAATTTAACCCAACAGTTGCACACTACAGTCACTTACAGTTTAAAATTCATACAATCCAAAATTTCATTATGATCAGCACGATAAAAGAATCTAAAAAGTTACTATTTAGACTTTTTATGATAAATTTTTTAAATATATTCAAAGTTTTTTAAGATCTAAAGAGCAAACTATTTACCGCTGAAGAAATTACGTTTGTACTAACAAGTTATTGTTTAAACTTTTATCAACCAAGTTATTGGTTTGTGTACTGAAGAGTTACATCTATATAACTGAACAATTTCTTTATTTTCACTAAAAAAAAAAAGAGAGCATTACTTCAGTTACGAATCCTGACCTATTTGAGATAAACACTTTTGAGTTATTATGAGCAGCTAAAATAATGCCTTTTAGCAAATTATTTACAATAGCTAATTTAGTTGTTTTAAGCTATTTTAAGTTAAATAGCTATTGTTAGCTGCTTATAATAACTCAAAAGTGTTTATTTCAAATAAGTTCGGATTCGTAACTGAAGTATTGTACACTTTTTTTTGAGATGATCATATTTTCCGTGAGTGCTATAGATAGGGTGTGTACGCATGACGTCATTCTGAATGCTTTCGATGCTCTTCTTGAGCAATGAATAACATTGCATAGCATAGGACAAACGTAGTTTTTGGCTATTTTTTGGTTATTTTCTTGCATACTTGAGGTACTAATTCAACCTGTTAACAGCATCAATGCTCTCAAAAATATTGTAAAGTATTTTTAAACTGGCAAAATGAGTCATTTTTCTATACTGGCCTATGTTATTTAGCGCTCACTTATGGCGCCGACTTTAACATGAATGAAACCACCCTATAGGTGCTCAGTGATATTTTAAGTCAGTAAACCTCCAATTTTGATGTTGGAACAATTAATTAGAGTTCGCTAATGTTCTCGCCTCCAACATATGACATTTAAATTTCCATAATTGTGTAACGTATTTCGTCTATAATATAACAGCTGTATAATTTTGTATAGCCTAGCATAGCATATCGTAGCATGCAGTCATTAGTGTTGAGTACTCCACATCTGCTTATCGACAATAATCAATCGTCTATCTATCTGACTTATACACCACATCATATGAGTTTTCTTAAGTAGATCATATGCTTTGCATTTACCTAGTTACACGTCTTCATAGATATACTGTCATCTAAGTCGATATTTACTGTGTTTTACATATAATTATGAACCTTATTAAACATTCTCATTTAACTTAATAATTAAGAATGATTTTCAATGTATTGACATTGAATAATGAGCCTTATCGACTTTAAAACAATACTTAAGGTCGACATTCACTGTTATTTTATTAAAATATGACCTTTATTGTTATACGTCAGCTGTTGGCGGTACTTAAAGTCACCTTTAAATGTATTCTTATAAAAAAATGAACCTTATTGTCATACGTCAGCTGTATACCACAGAACACCTTGCTCGTATTACCTGAGGTGAACACATGTGAAAGGAAATACGACACGCTCACATAAGGTCTGTAATTTAATACTGTAACATACGAGAATCGACCTTATTGTATGTACCAGCTGACAGCTGGGACAAATGCTGAGATCAGCTGGACTTCTCGTTCTTTTTAGCTGAAATACCAAAGAACTGTCACTATTATAACACTCATTAATGTTTTATTTTGCTAAAGTCGCTAGAAATAGCAAGTACTCTAGCTCACTATAGACCGGTTGCACTAATATTTTAGAGCTGCCAATTTGTTGGTTAGAAATACAAGGGGCAGCATATTAAGAAAAACATCATTTTTATTAGCAAACTTAAGTTTCAAAGCTCAATCGAAGCCTTATTTCTAGCTCTTAATGAGCTACAATAATATAAATGCTAACAATCAAAATAAACTTCTATTTTTGTGACAAACGAGGGAAAAATAATGTTTCCCCTATGCTGGACAATGCATTAGGCACCACAAATATGGCGACAAAGCGCAAGGATATGCAACTGGTCTATATAATGTCATTGTTTTAGAGGTCACGATTACAATTTAAGTGTGGTTTTCAACGGTTTCTATGAGAATACCTTCTTTTTTTCCCCTAGGACTTTGTTCCTTTACCTGTGTACGTACTTCCGCTGTGCTAGAGCTAGAAGTAGAGGAAGTGAGGGAGAGAGCTTGGATATTATATAAGTGTATCGAAGTGTAAGGGGAAATATTTGCAAAACTATAAGGCATCTTTGTCACTGAATTACTAGCATACACGAAAAAATAACTAAAAAGTTACCATTTAGATGTTTTTTTATAATAAATTTGTTAGATAAATTCAAAGTATTATCAGATGTAAAGCGCTATAGACCGGTTGCATTCATATTTAAGAGCCGTCATTTTGTTGGTCAGCAATACATAGGCCAGCATAGGAAAAACGTCATTTTTATTTTTTTAAAATACCAAAAGAAGCTTCAAACCTCAATCAAAGCCTTATTTCTAGCTCCTAATAAGCTACAAGAATATGAGTAAGATTCGTTTAGTTGAAATAAACTTCTTTGATGTGAAAAATTAGAAGAAATGGTGTTTCTCATATGCTGGACAATGCATTAATCACCACAAACGTGTGGCGACAAAACACAAGGATGTGCTACGGGTCTATAACTGTTTTCCACTGAAGAAATTACGTTTCTTTTCTACTATAATAACGAGTTACTGTTTAAACTTTTTTCAATTCAGTTGTTGGTTTGTATACTGAAGTGTTCCTTCTATGTAACTGAAGACGTTACTTGTATGTAACTATGAATTATTTGTCAGTTTTGGTTTTCCATACAATATATTGGCAATAAATTGAATAAGAGAGAGAAAGAGAGTGAGAGACAGAGAGAGAGAGAGAGAGAGAGAATGAGGAAGACTAATGATTTTTGGGACAGTATTTGAGCACATTTTTAGAAAGAGCATAATTAGTAGATTCTATTGACATCAATATTTACCTTTATTACTTAATTTTCAGCGATTAATTAATGATTTAAAAGTTGCGGCCACGCCCCCAAGAAGCCTGTGCCGTTAGTCATTTGTTTGAATTTGCAGCGGAGTCTGATGTTCTTCTGCAAATTTGGATACGAGATTTTAAAAATTCGCGTAAAATTTAAAATCTCGTATCCAAATTTGCAGAAGAAGATCAGACTCCGCTGCAAATTCAAACAAATGACTAACGGCACAGGCTTCTTGGGGGCGTGGCTGCCACTTTTAAATCATTAATTAATCGCTGAAAATTAAGTAATAAAGGTAAATATTGATGTCAATAGAATCTACTAATTATGCTCTTTCTAAAAATGTGCTCAAATACTGTCCCAAAAATCATTAGTCTTCCTCATTGCAAAATAAAACTGAAAAGTCCACATAATAGTTCGGCGATAAAACAAGTTTCACACACTTTTTCCAATACTTTTTAAACACGTAAAAATGTGTATAGTATTTCTCATTTAAATATCTGTATAACCTCATTGCAGTAGTTTTATCATAACCACATGGTAAAATGATTACAAATTCAGGAAAACCCTATGTGTGTTTCCCGAACACTTCGCCGGTAACGTCCATTGAAAACTGTGACAGCTGTTGCTAGAAAAAATAATAACTATTATTTGTAATCCTCGATCATTGAAGCTGATCAGCGACAAACGCACTTGAAAACTTATTATAAGAGCTTCATTGTTTATATGATAAAAATCTTATATTCATGGCCTTCAAATAATCTAGAGATATGGATTAATATAAAGATATGAAATTATTAAAAATTTGACTTCTTAGAGATTTTAGCAAGTTAATGTAAAATATATTGCGCAGCCACTATGCTGAGCATACAAAGTGGTAGAGCCTGGTAGTTTACTATCTAAACTCTAAACGTTCATGTGCATACATCAAACTATAGGGTGTGTGCGCATGACGTCATAATAAATGCGCTTCGATACCATAATTGAGCAACGAATAAATTTGGTTAGCATAAGACAAACGAGGGTTTTTGCTAATTTCTTTGGAAAATAATTTTATTTTTGTCATTATATTTCTCGCATACTTGAAAACCTAATTCAACTAATAAATTCTCTCAAAAAATTGCTAAGTATTTTTAAACTGGGAAATGTGCCATTTTCCCATACGGGTCCATGTTATGTAGTGTTACTCACTTATGGCATTTACTTTAACGTGAATGCAACCACCCTATAGCGTCATGACATCATACTGAATGCGCTTCGACGCCATACTGGACCAATGAACAACATTGTTCAGCATAAGACAAACAAACATAAAAAAAAAACTTAAAATTTGGCTATTTTGTTGGGAAAATTAGTTTTTTTTTAAATTTTTTTCATTTTATTCTCACATATTTGAAATCCTCATTGACAAAATTGGTTTCAAAAATATTGCAAACTATTTTTAAACTGGCAAAATGTATAATTATAATTTTCCTATGCAGCCCATGCAAAAAATTTAACTTCATGTTGGATCACTCAATAACATGAGCCGGTATAGGAAAATTTTTCAATTTGCAGTTTAAAAATCCTAAGCAAACTTTTTAGAGCGTTTATCGCTGTTGAATTAGTATCTCAAATATGTGAGGAAAATAATATCGAATTTACTGATTTTGCAGAGAAAATAGAATGAAATTTGTCCTATGCTGAGCAATGTTACTCTAGTATGATGTCCAAGTGCATTAAATATGACGTCATGAGCATACACCCTATAGGTGCTCTCTAAATATTGTCACAACGTAGACTTTAGTTTTGTGAGTGTACGATGTAAATTTACAATGGTTATTTGCAATGTGCAGTCACTATTCTAATGTTAAAGCCAGCTGTTCATATATTATAGTTATATAATTATGGCACTCGCAAATTTAAATCATTCAAATTCATCAACTGATAAATTAGATTTTTGTTTTCGCTAATTGCAATTTTAATTTGGTAATTACCTAGATGTGAACTGGCATAATGAAATTACTTTCCAGCTGGTGCATGCGTTAGAGTGGACGGTTACAATTTCTATCTGTTTTTTTTTTAGTTATGTCAGTTTGTCAATGCAGCGTCAAAGTAATTTTAATACAGGGGTTTAATTTTAGTCTCATTTTATCTTCATTTTATCTTTTTATTATAAAAATATATATATATTTTTTTAATTGCAATATGTACTATACATTTCGTAAGTTATCAAATGTAGTCACCTAGCTATAGCTGTGAGGAGAGAGAGAGAGAGAGAGAGAGAGAGAGAGAGAGAGAGAGAGAGAGAGAGAGAGAGAGAGAGAGAGAGTACACGCTAGTTGCAATGTTATATTATAAAAAAGGTTATCGGCTTAAAATTCCTAAAAAAAAAAAAAAAAAAAAAAAAAGGCTCAAAATACGTAAAAGCATGCCTAGTATTTCTCATTTCTTCGGAATAAGTGTAATAGTTATTCTCAAAAATCGCAACAAGAAAAAAAAAAAAAAAAAAAAGAAGAAGTTTAATAGCTTTTTCCACGCGATATACCGATAAGCTCCATTGATTGAGGCAGATCAATATACTGGGGATCTAAATTAAATTTTAAAATCAATAATTAGTTTTTACTCGAACAAAGTATATTGCTTGGTATTTTAGATGATTTACATAACGTAATAGGGTAGGTCAAGGATTGTGTAAAATACATAACAATTAATAATATTCCAATTAATGACAATTCTACCATAGTAAAATTGACTGTAACAGAAAATTGTCAATAAATACGTCAATGTTGAGGCTTGGAATCAGGTACTGCGGGATTTGACTAAAAAATCACTAAGAAAGAAAAATCTGAATGTTTGCACAGTGATACATAGGGACCGGATTTTCAGTTTTGAAAATGTGCATTTTCAGTGCTGAATTCAGTCCAGTTTTTTTGCATAATCAGTTTGCAAAAACAGCAAAATCAGTTCACTTTCAGTTCAATTATACAAAAACAGTGAAATTCAGTTTTGATAATTTTTAACTTAAAAAAAAAAAAAAAATTATCAACAGAGGAGGATAAAATTTATATTTTTTATGAAAAAAAAAATCGGTTAAATTATTATCCAATACACTATACCAGCGCGTATCAATGAGAGCTGTTCTTTGTCTTTTTGAACTTCTCTTTAACAATTTTTTTAATGGTGTTCAGTTGAATTCCGATAGTTTTAAGATATGCTTTGAAAATAATTTCTAAAGAAAAATAATAATAAATAAAAAAATAAAAAATAAACTTTTTCTTTTCTTTCTTTCGTCTTTTTTTTTTTTTTTTTTTTTTTTTTTGTTTTGTTTTGTTTTTGTTAAAACACGTTATTTTAAGTTTTTGTCCAGTAAAAGTCCATTTTCAGTTTCCAAAAACTGAGAAAAACTGGGAAAAACTGACAAAAACTTAAAATAACTGACCCAGTTTACAAATTTCAAAAACAGTTTTTTTCAGTCCAAACTTTTTTGCATTTTTGGCAATAAAACTTCATGATTCGTCGACATCTGAACTCAGATGTGACCTAGCATGCATATTTCAAAAACTGAACAAACTGGAGATCCGGTCCCTAGATACATTAGGATAAAGTATCTCCAAAATGTAAAAATTTGGGGTGTCACCATGCTAGATTCTATTATTATTATTATTATTTTAGGTATTAGTCCCATAAGAGCCCAGTTTAATTTTAATAATTATTTTCTCTCTTATCTGATGCTCACGGGTTCTAAAATTTTGTTTATCATAGGTAGCTACTTTTAACTTTCAAATGTCATCATAAAGTTTCAAAGTTTTCTTTTTAAATTTTGAGATACATCAACCCTTAAATAGAACAAAATTGTCAATAAATAAGTGAACTTTGAACAGTTTCTGTATAGTTTGCATAGATATGAAGATGCGAATCAACAACGCCCACTGATAGAAATTAGTTGTGTGTTATTTACTTGTATTGTTGTGAAGTGTATTGTTTGGAGCGACGTTGCCATATTATGTGATGTCATGACCTGCCTGCCAGCCAGCCAGCCTGGCTGGCTGGCCGCTATGGCACGATAACTTGGCACGGGGATCCACTTGACTTTGTGAGATAGAGAAAGATGGAAAACATCAACATTGAATTCACCTTGTACTGTCCTTTATACATTATCTATCATCACTGGAAACTGAAAGTTACTCTACATCTGCTTGGAGCATAAAACTAATTACTTTGCTACCAAGCCTTCATGTGCACGCATTTAAATATAATTCTTACTGGTGATGAAATAGAGGATATCGGTTTAAAAAAAAATTATTGCAAAAATTAATGTAGCATAAATTATGTTGCTGATTGAGCTAGCATGTTTATTACGTATTATGTTTTGTAATATAATTACATTACGCATATTAGTACACTGTATGTTATTACAAAATAACATTTGTACTCTCAAAGATAGCAATTGTTCAAAACATCGAAAATTACGTAATTTATTTTGTTACGTGTGTTAATAGAAAAAGTACCTCAAGGTTTTTTGAAAAGTAATATTGAGTCAAGCAAAAGCTAAAAGTAAAAACACGTAAACACACACACACAGGTTGTAGTAGGTAGTTAGGTACCTCAAGTTAAAAATTGTTATTTTTGTCTGGGAGGTAAAATTGTTCTCTCTCTCTCTCTCTCTCTCTCTCTCTCTCTCTCTCTCTCTCTCTCTCTCTCTCTCTCTCTCTCTCTCTCTCTCTCTCTCTCTCTCTCTCTCTCTCTCTCTCTCTCTCTCTCTCTCTCTCTCTCACACACACACACACACACACACACACACACACACACACACACACACACACACACAAGTTTCTTAGCGCAATGTTGGGCTAGTTTATAGGGTGTATGCGGATGACGTCATATTTAATGCGCTTGGAGGCCATACTGGAGTAGAAAATAACATTGCTCAGCATAGGACAAACTTCATTTAAGCTATAATTTTCTTTGGGAAAATCGGTTAATTTTTTGTTATTGTTATTTTTCTCACATACTTGAGATCCTAATTCATCATATTTACAGCATGAATGCTCTCAAAAATATTGCATAGTGGTTTTAAACTGGCAAAATGATTTATTTTCATATGTCACCTATGTTATTGAGTTATCCAACATGGTATGAATGACTAGAACCTATAGTACACCACTCAATCTATTAGCTACATGACTATAATCAGTTAGCCAGTGCATTGATCTCTGGCCATATATTTATTTATTACCAAGCAAGTAAGTAAGTAGTACACCTTGGCCCACCTAAACCTCACGTACTCACATATGTGCACATTACATATTATTATATATTGTGCTATACTGTGTATTACACTCTCTAAACATATGTTTATATTTTTATATTACTTACGGTTACAAACCCAAGGCTCTTGTAAGCTGTAACAATCAGGTAAACTCTGTTTAGCTAAACATGGTTTAACGGCTTAATTAAAGTTAATTTTGCACTTCTATAGTACCTTGCAACAAAGTTTAACTGGATTTAAACCCGTCAAATTGAGGTTAATCTAGCTTTAAATGTTAGCAACTTTTGGGGGCAATGTAGTGAGTGATTGGTATTTTTTTTTTTATTATTATTTTTTTTACTGTCTCTAAACATTCATTCATATGCATACATCAAACTACTGTAGTTTGCTCATTGGCTCTGTGTTCATACACCAAATTATATAATACACGCTGAGTGTATTTATATATACAAAATTTTATATACCAAAAATATATTCGTAATTTTTAAAAATTAAATTTAGTAGAGAAACATTGAAATGTTTAAAATTAAAAGAAAATGACATTTAAATAATTTGAAATAAAAATATGCTGAATTCATAAATTTTATTTTTAACTTTTTCACATTCCTATTTTTGTAATTTTTAAAGACGTGGAGACATCACGCGTTATTACGTGCGTAAAAGTCAAGAAAAAAAACTGGCAACGTTCTCTCTCTCTCTCTCTCTCTCTCTCTCTCTCGTGACATATCTTCCGATTATTATTATATTTAATTTTTTATAACAAACTATTTATAACAAATAAAAAACAGCTGAGTTAAATAGCCTTGACATTTTTTGTTGTTCAAAATAAAGTGCATTTTTGTGCCTTCTATTTTGCATCGTCAAAGAACTGACGTCTTCCACGTGTTGGTGACAGTACTACCCAGCCAGCTACGTGCTTCGCTTGCATATAATTTTACACTATAGTTACCACAAGGCTATACAACTACATAATTATTATACTATAATATATCATGTTGTGCAATGTTATATACACTAGGAGTACAAAGTAGTAGTTGTTAAGTCACTAAATACTACAGGGTGTATGCCTTCATGTTAATGTCTACGCAATGTTGGATCACTCAATAACATTGGTCGCATAGGAAAATAACTCATTTTGCTAATTTAAAGTAAAAAACATTTTCTTTTAAGAATTGATGCTGCTAATAGGTTCAATTTCAAGTATGGGAGAAAAATTAACTGATTTCTAAAAGAAAATAGCCCAAAACAAAGTTTGTCCTATGCTGACGTGAGTAATGTTATTCATTACTTCAGTATGGCATCGAAGCACATTAAGTATGACGTCATACGTAAATAATACATAATTATACAGCCTATATGTATACCTAAAATTCAAAACTAGAAATTAAAAATTAAATTGCATACTATACCAATAGTGCATGGGTATGGGTACTGTAGTGTCTACTATACTAGTGAAACGTAGAGTATGCTTAAATGTTTACTGAGAAGTATATTTTGTACCCATCATACTTACATCGAATATTTATTTAGTGGAAATACACTCGTCCTTTGACATTCGCTAAACATTTGTCATTGTCACTAGATTTTAGTTTTGTGAGTGTAGAGTAACATTGAAGGTAGAGCTCGGCTTTCACTTGATTGTCGGGGCGAGCGACTTCAGCAGCAATATCACTAGCTCTTAGCCAGAACTTGATTTATTTGCATAATTAACAAAGATGTCTGTAATTAGCCTGGGCCATTCGTATAGAACAATTTAAATTCATCCTAGCCACAAAATATTAAATCAAAAACGTAAAAAAATTGATAAGCTGGAGCATTATACATCGTACATAAACATATTATGTTACTTCTGGAGAGGTGTTCCGTAAGCTCTCAATTTTTTTTCTCGGTACCGAATTCATTGTTAGACCTTATGGATCTCGATACCGAGCAGTGAAACGAGAGCTTACGGAACAGCCTCCCTGTAGCCTCATAGTCATAAACTATGGGGATAAAAACAATTGTAAAGTAGGCAACTATAGAAGTTCATGACGTCATGAAATCGATGTCTATAATTGAAATTGTAAAGCAGGTTGACTAATTTACAAGTTTTCTCCCCGGTTTGTGAGGCTACAGAAGTGACATCTCATCGTTTATCATTTAGAAGAGGATTTTTATTTTTGAAGCTAGAATCGGATATAAAATTTACTGATGTACTGAAACTTGTGTCGGCTCACACGTGTGATGTAAAATCGATGTAAATATTCAATAAACACTCAAATTATTTCCAACCCTTTCACCAAGGTAGATAAACTACCAGAGTAAAAGTGTCGACCAAATTCGGCGGCTCACATATGTTTGATGTATTCTAAAATAATCAATAAACACGCAAACTGTGTACTTCCAACCCTTTCATGAAGCCAGGTAAAAGTTGATAATTGCAATAACAAGTATAACATGCAGCAGCTGACTGTATTGTATTGTAACCACCCCTATAGTGATGCCTCCCATGGCATGGGGTGCATGCTCGCCACCCCCCACCTCATGCCATGTGGATGCTGAGCGCACGCGTGTGCTTGCCGCGGCGCAGCTGCCTTAGCTTGCTTGTTTGTGTATGTATGTGTGTACAACAATGAGAGTTTTGGCGCGAGACCTCATCCATTCATTACCAAAGTCGGCTATTGCTTTTTGTCACATTATATCTTCTGCAAGTAGGCTTTGTCAATGTGCAAATGTGACATTATGCACGGTTGACTGAATCTCCAAACTAGTTACTTTGTGTATGTATCAAAATCATAAGTATTAATTAATAGTTTTTGTCAATGTGCAAATGTGAAATTATGCACAGTTGACCCAACTTTTAAACTAGTTACTTTGTGTATCAAAATCAAGTATTAATTAGTGGCTTTATGACGTATAATAATAAGTCTAATTGGTCTTTAAAACACGCTGCGTACTCGCTATTAAAATATTTATACCAATTTGCTGGGGGGGGGGGGGACATTTGGCCTCTCTCTCTCTCTCTCTCTCTCTCTCTCTCTCTCTCTCTCTCTCTCTCTCTCTCTCTCTCTCTCTCTCTCTCTCTCTCTCTCTCTCTCTCTCTCTCTCTCTCTCTCTGTAAAGCACAATTCAAGCATGCATATTTATATAAAATAACTGAATTATATTTATGTATTTATACTAATCTTATTATTATTTTAATTACCTTTGTTGCGTAAAGCTGTAGCTCTTTAGTTTTTTGTATCTACGTTCAAAAATACAATTTATTGAAAAGAATCATTGAAATAAACAGCTGATTTCATAAAGAGAATAAAATAAACAGTAAAGGGTTGTTTTTGTTATTTTTAGCTGTTGTGAGTTATTTTATCGTTCTATTGATGCAAGTATACCGCAGTCTCTCCCTCTCTCCAGACTTGAAGGCTTCACTCGACATTGCAATGTAAAAGTGTCAAGTTATTTTATTGCAAAGCAGACGGTTAGTTTTCACGAGCGATCACTGCTCACAATGACACGTATAACATAAAAATATAATTTCGTCATTTTATTGCCTGCGCTTCGGTAAGAAATACCAAGCTGTGTTAACACATAGGGGTAGCTTGTATTATGTACCTATATAGCTAGTATAGTATAGGGGTTAGCTTGTGGGATAAGTATATTGAAAAATATCAGTAGATTTCTGAAACTTTTATTTTACTTGCTATAATTATCGGTTTAAAAAATGTTTGAAAAATTGCTATGGCTAAAAAAGTATGTGTTTCTCTTTTATAAATTTCTCCGGCATCAGTAAAGCAGTTTTCTTAATTTTTTTTTTTATGAAACTGCAGAAGACAATGGAGCTTATCGGTGTAGTGCGCGGGGGAAGCTAGGGGTTCCCTAATATAACATTACGCGTATGAGTAAAAACACTTATTTTGTTGTTGCTGTGATTTTGGAGAAAACTATTCCACCGATTCCGGATATATTTAAATGAGAAATAGTAGGCATACTTTTACGTATATATATATACAAATTTTTGGAGAATTATTTAAACTAAGCACTGATCACCTCCTTTAGAACTATTTTTTGTTTGTAATGAACGCGTTATTGTTTATACCAAAGATTTTAAACAAGCACCCAATTAAAGTATAATGTGCACAATTCATATCCCAAAAGAAAAGACTGAAATTAGTCCAACATTTGTCCAATATAAACTGGAAATTAATACAGTTTAAAATGCTTGTATTCCTCTACAGATTGTCTTTGTTAGGTGCATGAGCCCAGGCTGATATTTGACTGTGACGTAATTGAGCAGTAATGAGAAAGCTATAGTATATTATAGAGGTTAGAGTTGATGTAGCTATATTGTCTAGCTATTGCCAATGTTATAGTAAGTAAGTATAAGCTCTCGCACCACCGTGCTTGCTTGCTTGCATGCATGCATGCTCACGTCAAGTCATTGCACTCTCTCTCTCTCTCTCTCTCTCTCTTGATGTGTCTTTGTACACGCAACATCTCTCTCTTTCTCTCACACTCTCTTGTTAGTGGCCGCACTCGAGCGTATCTTTCTCTTTCTCTCGACACAAAACTGTGCATCTTATAAGCCCGCAAAATCGTATATAAATGTTCGATTATTTAACTATTGTACGATTGTTCAAAACAATCTGGTCACCTAAAAGGTCTTACAAATAGCAAAATCTTGGGATTCCTGAGGCTTCTTGAAAAGCTGGTGGGCTGCTTTGATGTATCACACAATCCCTGGGTATAATTGAAAGAGATTGGCTGTACACTCCCCCCAGATAAATCTGACCGGTCGCGTTAAAGTCTCCTCATATATTTAACATTTAAAGACATGAACGCTGCGGTCAGATTTATCTGGGGGGAGTGTACATATTGAAAGCTCTAGGCAACTTAAACAATAACAACCAAAACAACACCAAATCTATTGTTTCAAGATAGCTAGTGTCCACAATCTTCAATTGAGGGATATTTGTGGACGATATAGTACTGAAAAGTAAAGTCACATTTTGCAGTTTAAAAAATATTAGAGAGGTTAAATTAGATTTTCAAGTATGCGAGAAAAATTATGATAAAAAGTAAACTTATTTCTTAAAATAAAAAACGAAGTTTGTCCTATGATCAATGTGTATTGATCCAGCTTGGCGTTGAAGTGCATTCAATATGACGTCACGCATAAACACTATAGCAGTAGTCCTGTCACAAGTAGCACGTGCAAAGCACATTGTCAGCCCCCCCTCTCTCTCTCTCTCTCTCTCCATCTCTCTCTCTCTCTCTCTCTCTCTCTCTCTCTCTCTCTCTCTCTCTCTCTCTCTCTCTCTCTCTCTCTCTCTCTCTCTCTCTCTCTCTCTCTCTCTCTCTCTCTCTCTCTCTCTCTCTCTCATGCAGTAGCAATGCAGTTTATCAGTTGCACTATATTTCGCAGTAACTTTGCAATGTCACGCGAAGATATATTGCGAATCACAAAACATGTATATAACTGGATATATCCATGCTAAACTACTTTTTAACTCGTGGACTACTTTTCGATATAAGCTTCATTAAAGGGACACTGGCTTTAAAATATTAATTGGAAAACGTAAAATTGATGAGATTGAGTATTATGTCACTTCTATAGCTTCATATAAACTGCATATGGGGTTTAAAAAAAACTGTAAAATAGGCAATTTTTGGAATTCATAACGAAAGACCTCCATAAAGCAGGTTGGGTTTCTACTTTACAGGTTTTCTCCACACAGGCTATACAGAAGTGACATAATATATGTGCATGGTGCACAGAAAACATAGATGTTAGAAATTATCCAGTTACATAGATGTAACTCTTCAAACTAGGAAAAAAAAGAAGAAGTTATTGATGCTGCATTGAACAATTGCTATATTGTTATATAGTTATGTTGCTGCATTGAGCTTGCATAGTTATTACGTGTTAATAGTATGTCGGACGATAATTACTTTCTAGGAGATATTTGAATATTGTAACCAACATATTGCACTATGTATAAACATTTGATGTGGAGTGTGGAACCCTATCTTACAAACATACCTTGTTTTTTGTGTTACAGACGAGCGCACTTACGAACGTGCTTGGAGAAACTTAAAGAAATGGTCCCTCTTGGACCCGAGTCCTCTAGACACACGACCTTGGGGCTGCTTACCAAAGCCAAGAGGTTTATCAAGGTAATTTTTCTACATATATAAAGTGTAACCCTGTTTTCCTTTGATATATAAAAAAAATGCGCATTACATTTAAATAACCATTAGTTGATCGTTGTTTTAGTAGCAAAAAACAGGGCTCATTAACAGCATTGTTTTGAGTGGTGTGCATGGAAAAACGCAAGACTTTTAAACTATTTTATTTTTATAGTTAATAACTTTCAAACAGCACGTAGATGACAGTTATTGCAAAGTGAAGTTATATTCTCTCTCTCTCTCTCTCTCTCTCTCTCTCTCTCTCTCTCTCTCTCTCTCTCTCTCTCTCTCTCTCTACATCAGAGAGCTAGTGCGCTGTCACTTTGTGTTTTGGCGAATGTAATCAAGTTCCCAAAATAGCAACTACTCTCGCTAACCGCCATGTGTTGTTTATTACAATATTTTAGTAGCGTGCTTCACTGATTGCAATTGTGCTCTGCTGGACTAACTTAGCTATGCTGACAGACAGACAGACAGACAGACAGACAGACAGACAGACAGACAGACAGACAGACAGACAGACAGACAGACAGACAGACAGACAGACAGACAGACAGACAGACAGACAGACAGACAGACAGATAGAAAGATAGATAGATAGATAGATAGATAGATAGATAGATAGATAGATAGATAGATAGATAGATAGATAGATAGATACAGTATATTGATTGATTATATTGATTCCAGAACCTGGAGGAGAGAGAACGCAAGGTGCTGACACATAAAGAACAGCTGCAGAGAGAGCAGCGGTACCTGAGAAGAAGACTGGAACATCTCGCGATACAACAGAACAATAAGCGACGTTCTGTGAGCGAGAGCTCGACCGGCAGCTCGACGTGCTCCAGCCTCAGTTCCTCCTCGCGGCTCAGCTCGGCCTCCTTGCTGCTCCTCTCGTCGCCTTCCTCACTGCTGGCCGCCTCTCCAGCATCCTCGGCCTGCAGCATCTCCGAGTCCGGTGAGTACCCATGTACGTACCATATCAACACATACCAATTTTTAGTAAGTCAACCTGGGCGTGGTGGTGGATCATACTGTGTGTCACATAAACCTTTTCCTTCTATGTCTAGTGAATATCCATATACTATTGAGTACCATATATCATAACATACCAATTTTTAGTAAGTCCGCCTGGGTGTGGTAGTTGCCCATCATCACATACAACTTGTCAGCCAATGTCTAAGAATTACCCATTTAATACTGAGTTCCATATCACAACATACCAATTTTTAGTAGGTCAACCTGAGCGGGATACATATAGCATAAATGTTATTTAGTTAAAGCAGCACAAATAATTGTATGTCGTACACGGACAAAATTTTCAACTAAGTAATATGGCTAAAACGTGTGTTAACCAAGAAATAAGTTTAAATTTAATGATCCTTTAGGTTAAAAACGACTACTTTACTAGGTTGAAAATAAATATCGTTGAATTTTACATTATTTTAGGTAAGATTTAATATTTATGGTCAGCTTATTTTCAATGAAACTACGGAATGTTAAATTTTACTAAAATTTACCAGATCAATTGTAAACATTTTTAAAAAGTAAAAAATAATGAATAGCAATAAAATAAAATATTATGAAAGATACTTTGTAATACTTAACGTATTTTAACAATTCAGTTCCACTATAGTTAGTGGTCGATTTTAACGCTACTCAACTTAGCCAATTCCAGCCTTCTCTATATAGTTACAATCTACTAATAAGAAAGGCTAAACGCAGGAAGCCTCGCGCCCTTCTCTTCTCGATACATCCCTGCGAAGCGGACTTGATACAGACGCAACCTCACATAATATGATAAAATACAGTTAGTCTAACTCAATGATTTTTTAATTTGGTGGATTGAACAATAAAATGTTTAAAAATCGTATTTTATACATATACATGTATGCGGTGAGGTTTAATTTAACCCATTCATATCAAGGCTAGTTTTTTATCAAATAAAGTAATATAAGAGTTTAAAGTTGATTTTTATGTTAATTATTTTTAAGATGAAGTGCACCATTTTATCACTTTAAAATCTTTTCTTAATATATGTGATGTGTGAATGTAGCAAAAAAAAAAAAAAAGCATCCGTATATTTTTTATATTATAATATAATAAATAACGTATTTTTAACTAAAGTATAATAGGCGATTTTTCTTTTAAATATAATAATAATTTTACATGAAAAGTGGGTTTGTCCTTACATGTTATTTCTAGTAATTAAAACTATTTATAATTACCCCAATATACATATTATTATACTTATTATATAGCGAACGAGCTGCCGCAAATTTAATACAATTTCTTATTTTTTTGTTATACTGTATGGTCGAACTCTGTATATAAAGAAAATGCATCAAATGAGTGCAAAAAAAGTAAAATTGTGTAATTAATAACTTAAATTTATTAATTATAAAAGTTGAAACTTTTAATTAAAGAGAGAGATATCATAACTATAAAGATAAAAAGTTGTATATAAAAAGTTGGTCATTGATTTAACATACAAAAAGGTAAAGAATTGTAGAACTGTATAATACTCAGTTTTAAATTTGAAAAATCCCCGCTTTTTCCAAATCTCATTTTTTTAAGGCACATTTCTAATAGTTTTGTGCTTAAATATTGCTCCAAAATTAAAGATAAACTTTCTATAACTTTAGAACAATTCCAATTTTAATAGTGTTACCAATTATTTAATTTTATATTCAGCCATGAAATTAAAAACTTCAATTGAAAATGAAGAAAACAGTGCTGTTGCGATTTTGTTACTTCTCAGCTTATATAGTACTATACTGTTTTCTTAAAATATGTCTATGCGAAAGGCACTCGATAGCTCAAAATTATCGTAGTTTAGGTAGATAGGTAGGAAGCGTTAGATAATGTCAACACCCGGGCTATACTACAAAGCCATCCGCTCTCCCACCCCCCGCACATTTCTTTATTGCGCTCCTGCGAGCAGCTTTTAGCCTTTCAACTTAGTAACTTTCAACCTAGCGCTATCGTAGAAAGATACGTCAGTTCATAGTAAATTTCAACTTTTGTTCCTTTGTTACCTTTAACTATGCGTAATGATGAAAATTAATATAGCCATACTTTTGATTTGAATCTTGAAACTACTTTATTTTTAAACTATGTTTTGGGGTAATTTTTAACCTTTGAAGGGCCTGCCACAAAATTTAGCTATATTTAGTAGTTACTTTCAACCTTGTCATGGTTGAATTTTTTGTCCGTGTACAACACAATTTAAACTGTGTAACATTTATTATGCATAAATTATGTTATATTGAACAGATGTTGCTGAAAATGAGCTAGCATAATAATTACGCGCATGTGTGTAATATTCCCATTTTGGCATTTATCAATAAGGTTTTTTTTTTTTTTTTTAAGTGCAGATATGTTTTAATATTAATGATAAAAAACAACACGGCAACTTTACTAAAAGGTCGAGTTGATTTTTAAGTCAAATTTTAGCCCCGTGACGAGCAACTGACTTATAGAGATAATTCAATTTGATATTTTTGTCTATTGTATTAAAAACCAGACAATAGTCTGGTTGATAAACTAATTGTGATAAAGTTCCTGAATTTAAAAAGTTCAACATAATTTTTAATTGAGAATTAAATTATACGATATAACATAACAAGTTAATTAAATATACGCAACGTCTTCTACTTCCAAAAAAACTTTATTCTCTCTCTCTCTCTCTCTCTCTCTCTCTCTCTTTCTCTCTCTCTCTCTCTCTCTCTCTCTCTTTTCTTTTCTTTCAGACGGTAAAAATGTAACAATCTTGTTGCGAAATCTTTCTTGCAAGACAAAGACAGGCATTGTGTTTTGTGAGTAAATAGCAAGTGTGCGTGTGTGCATGCATATCTATCTGCGCTCGCTTCTCTGGCAAAACACGTTTTTTTTTTTTTTTTTTTTTTTTTTTTTTTTTTTTTTTTTTTTTTTTTTTGCAAAGCTTTTAACCGTGTAACACTGTTGAAAATGATTTTACAATACGGGTTAATGGTCTTAATTTTTCTTTTCTCTCTTTTTTCAATTGAGAAATACAACAAAAATTTTAGAGGTAACTCCAATTTTATACAAAGTCCAATTTATTTAATTATTTTTTAAAGTCCAATTCACGCAAAGTACGTAATTATTGCTGTATTTTCGCTAAATTGTAGAGCACAGATAATGTTTCTATTATGTAATAACGTAAAACGTTAGTAATTATGCTGATCAGCTTAACTATTATAATATGTATTTATAATCACTATAAAATATCTTGCGTAAATTATGTCGCTGCATTGAGCTAGCATAATTAATTATTATATCACACACAAATTCACTCTTTGAAGATGACAAATTAAAAATAATAATATAATAACCGTAAAAAAAAAAAAAAAAAAAAAAAAAAAAGGAAGGTAAGGGAAGGGAAGAAGAAGAAAAAAAATCTCCAAAATAAACGTTTCTTTTGTTGAAATAATTAAAATTATTTTAAGTTTGATACTCGTATATTTTCTCACCAGATTTTGATAATATAAACTCTAAGAGCGAAAGAATGTTTCTTGCAATGCCAGGCAGGTCAGCTGCCCTCCTCCGCCGCCGTTTGTGTGTATATGTGTATATGCTAATTAAGTTTAAAAATTGAGAGAGGGTAACCTGCAGGAAATACGCACCGGAATCACGCTTACTTTGGGAACAAACCCATGCACTACACCTATCCAGCTCTTGTAGCTTGCAAAGTAAATAATCTACCTAGAAACATTAAAATATAAAAAACTGCTTTTTTCTTTTGTGTTAATCGTTAATTTTATTCATTAGGGCGAGGGGGTATTCTTGGGAACTTTTTCAATGAAATTTGTCGGCGTGTAACAAAACTGATCTCCCTATAATTGGACTTTTGTTTTGTATTACAGATTACAGTTTATTATCTTAAACGGAAAAATTAAAGACGTAATATTTATGCTAAAGAACATTTGTAGCACAATTTCGATTAAGGGAGTGGGACCGACGTCGGCCATTAGACTCAAAACTTTTCTCGTCAAAAAAAAAAAAAAAAAAAAAAAAAAAAAATGAAATTCTGCATACTGATACTTCAGCTTGAGATAATTTTAAATATATAAAAATTTTGGGGGGTCACCGTGCAAATTAATTTTATATGATTTTTTGAAATTTTAAGCCCATAAGGCACAATGTTAATTTCAATAATTATTTTCTTTTTTTCGGGACGGTCAATCATCAGGAAATTTTTATCAAAGCTAGGTGTAACCCTTACCTACACAATGACACCAAATTTAGACCCAAGACTCTTCTATATATATTTTTTTTTTAGATATAAAGTTGGTACCCTACTCCCGTAAGGGTTAAAATTTTTAATACATTTTATAAATGGATAATTATTAATTTGAGACAATGACGTAAGCCAATTAATGCAATTTTAATTATATATACTGTGTATATAAATGTAGGATGAAAGAAATGAATAAAGAAGCTTGAATCAAGTAATTGATGTACAATTATAGGGCACAAATGTTGCTATTTTGTAATAACATAAAACATTTAAGTAATTATGCTGCATATCTGACTATTATGTCATGTTATGTTTATCACTATTGTTTCTGCGTTGAGCTATAGCATAATTATTACCATAGTATATAACTATATTATACTATGCTATATATATGTTATATATATGTTATTACTTATTTTTGTGCGTTTGTTTATTCGTATTTTTCACGAATTTTTTAAGTTAACAATTTATGAAAAGTTTTTTTTTTTTTTTTTTTTAAATATCTTGCTAATTGTTTTGTTAAAGATTTTTTTCTAGCCAAATCAAACTGAGATGAAATACTATCCTATATGCACTGTATATTTTGTAACTTCTGTAGGGGTTCAAGGAAAAAAAAAATTGAATTAAATTGAATTGAACAACTTAAGAAATTATTGGTGACATAAAATCAAACAAATTGTGAAGCATGCAGAAAATCGTCCACTTTGCAAATTTTCTCCCCTTGTGAGGCTACTGAAGTTTGTATCGTAGTCCCATCTCAGAAATTTTTTTTTTATTTTTATTCTTTTTATCATTTCCTATTATTTATATTATTCCTTCATTTAGTCGCCATAATTATTTATTACCTTAAATTTATATATTTTTGCAATAATTAAAAATTCAATTCAAATATTTGTAATATTTTGTTTGATTTACGTTAGTTAAATAGCAGTGGTATTCACAAAAAGTCCGAGATTCAAATCGCTATATTTTGTGATAAGCGGCCCTGCAGGAATTTAGTGTGGTTTCTTTTGTTTTTCTGATAAAGTTCTTTTTTTTTTTCTCTCTCTACTTTGAGGAAGTTCATTTAACCGCTTTCCTCTTTGCTGAAAATATTTATGTAAAATTAAGTTTCAACTACACTAAAAAAATGCAAATAATTGAACATATATATAGCTTATAATTCAATATAGGGTGGTTGCATTTGCTTTAAAATCTACGCCATATGTGAGCACTAAATAACATATGGGCTGGTAAGGGAAAATAAATGTAAAAGTAAACTTAAGTTAAAATATTAATTCATCGACTTAATGCAGTTAATTATTAAACATTCACGGAAAGAATAAATTACGTATAATTTATGCTGCGCATTTATCTCATTATTGCATAAATGATATTAAATTAAAACAGCATAATTAAATATTATTTAAGATAACATTTATGCAGACAAGCATAGATTATGCTGTATTGAACAAATTATGCTGACAATAATATGAAAAATAATTATGAACTGACATAATCTATATATACGTAATTATTTTCGTCCGTGCAGCTCAGAATTCAATATTGTAGTATAAATTTTAATTTAAATGAAGGATATTATTAGGTATAAAATTAGGACCTCGTTTATGGCCCCTTTATGGAGTCAAGGCCCTATTTGGCCCACTTTTAGGTCGGTTACGCCCCTTAACGTTCTACAATTGATTTGGGCGAAGGGTCTGGTTAGGTATAAACTTAGGACCCTTAGATTTTGACCCCATAAAGGATTCCAACCCCTCCTTGCCCCAGTTTCTGGTCGCTAACGCCCTCAAAAGTTCAGTTGTTTGATGCAGGTTAAAATACTTATTTTATGTGTGTTTCGTGTTCGTGTTGTTATTATTGGTATATAAGTAGTGTCAAGTAATGGTGGACTTAATCGATTGATCGATGCGGTAACGTTGGCGTGACTATAGCCTGTGTATAACCACCCCCTAGGGAGGGAAATGAAATTCCACCTGCTAAGCCATAGCTATCTACCTGCATGATACGTGCGAGAGAGAGAGAGAGAGAGAGAGAGAGAGAGAGAGAGAGAGAGAGAGAACCACCCTCGCCTCGCTTCAGCTCTCTCGACTTTGCGCTTCAATACTTCTCGACTCACCTGCTCCCTCTCTCTCTCTTTCTCTCTCCACCCGCATCACGTGATATGCTTCAAAAACGGCGGCAAGCAAAAGGGCGTTGTTTTTTTTATATGTAATATATTATATATAATTTTGCTTTCCTCAAAACTATTATTAAATATAAACCACCATTTCTTATTACAACGATTTTTTTTTTTTTTTTTTTTTTGAAAAGGGTTTAAAAAAAACTCTGTTTTCGGAACGTTTGTTATTGTTTCATTTCGTATTTTAGATATAAAAAAATAATAATAATGTAGGCATTTATTTCGCGTATTTTATACTTTTACGACAAAATTATTTTTCAGAATGAATGATAATTATGTTTAGTGAGAATTTAATTTAAATAATCAAGTTTTTTATTTATTTGTTAGCTTTTTAGGAAGTACAGATTTATTGTCATATTGTAATATATTTTAGTGTTTCTTAACAAATTGGTTATCAAAAAATGTTATCATTTTTTACATTATGTGTTTTATCTAAAGGAAACAAGTATTCTCAATAATAAATGCTAATAAGAATAATATATTATACGTATACTTATACGTTTTATACTATGCTATTATACATGCAAATATTATGTCACTTAACCCTTCTGTAGCCTCACAAATTGGGGAGAAAACTTGTTAGACAACTTGAATTTAATTTTTTCAGCCATCATCAATTTACTTTTTCTCTGAATTATGTGTACAATAGATTCTCCTTGTATGTGGCTAAGTTTGTGTTTTGATGTAACATTAATAATAATAACATAACAGACTTGCATGTATTTTGGAGGCAAAGTCAGATAGAGAGAGGGCGGTGTTGCCGCGGTTTTGGCGCGCGGCCAGTAACGACTTTAGCGGGCCGAGCAGAGTAAATTGATGAGAGAGAGAGAGAGAGCGTGGGCGAGAGTTAAGTCCGAAACACATGGACCATCTTTTACGTCGACTTTGGTGAAGATTTGACCTTTAATACACCTTACCGACGTTGAAATTTAATTTTTAGCGTCTTAAAAATTTTAATTGACCTAAAAATGCAATCTTTGTATAGGATCCTTCAGTTTAAAATTTTCCATATATTACCAAATATATTTTTGGTTATAGCGGTAGCAGTTTTCCCATATAAGCGTGATGTTAAATTAGTGGTTCTGCGGCTTTTACTATCGTGTGTCTCTGATTGGTGTTATGTCATCGCCGGTAACAACTATTATAATTTCGAGGATCAATGAGAAATAGAGAATATTTATTTTGTAGACAATACGCACGGACAAAAATAAATACTATAGTTAATAATTATGTCATGTAGCTCATTATCAGCACAATTTGTTCAATACGGCATAATTTATGCTATATATTGCAAAATAATTTTGTTATATAGAACAGATATTATGTTGTAGCATATGTTCTAATTTAGTATAATTAATGCTATAATGACATAAATGTAACATTAATTACGTAATTTATTCTTTTTGTGCGCAATTCAAGAAATTAATGCTGCATTAAACAAGTGCTATATATTAACGAGCACAAATGTTGCTATTTTATAATAACATAAGTAATTATGCTGAACATCTTACTATTATGCTACATGGACAAAAATAACTACGTAATAATAACTCATTTTGAGCTTAATTTGTGCAAAACAGCATAAATTATGCTGCACAAAAACTACGTTTATTTTGTACAGAATAATTATTTATGCTGTTCTTATTAAGCATAATTTATGTTGTAATGACATAGCATAAATAAAGTAATATATATAAATTTTTTACGTTTAGTATAATCAATATAGCATAAATTATGTTACTGCATTGAACTATAGCATAATTATTATTACGTATTTATTTTGATCTGTGCGTATGTTATGTATGATGTACGTATGTGAAAAGTGTTAGGTCGGAGCGCGGGTGCTACATCGCGTAGTATTTATAGCAAATTTACGCGGGAAGTTGGCTAGCCTACGATCTTACATAATATCAGAGAGAGAGAGAGAGAGAGAGAGAGAGAGAGAGAGAGAGAGAGAGAGAGAGAGAGAGAATGCCAGACCAACATTTGGGCGAAACTTTTTAACATTATCAAAATGTTGAGATTTTTTATTGTTATTATTACTTCTAACTCACAGACAAAAATAACTATACATAATAATCATGCTATAGGGTGTATGCATTCATGTTAAATTTGACTCCATGTTGGATCATTCAATAACATAGGCCGCATAAGAAAATAACTTATTTTGCCAGTTTAAAAACACTATGCAATATTTTTGAGTGCATTGATGTTGAATTAGTATCTCAAGTATGTGAGAAAAAAAATAATAACCAAAAATTATCTGATTTCCCAAAGAATAAGCCAAAATGAAGTTTGTACTATACCGAGTAATGTTATTTATTACTACAGTATGGCGTCCAAGTGCATTATGACGTCATGCGCATACACTCTGTATAGCTCATTGCAGCAACATAATTTATGCTATATTGTATAGTGATTCGGATATTATACTTGACATGTAAATATTATGCTATAAAAGTTACTTATCCCTTATCCTATAATATATTTATGAGATTTATAGCAATTTTTCAATGCAGCATAAAATAAGTATTTTATCTTTTAAGTGCACAAGACAGTATTTTTATAGTATATTATTTTTTCTAAAAAAAAACATGACATGCTATTCTCTTTCTGTGTTATTTAAAAATAAACCTCTTATTTATGTTTGAAGAAGTGCTGATTTTGATATTTTCTGTGTATATACGTTGCAATTAAGTTGCTAATTAACACTTTGTCAAGACTTTGCATCATCGCAATTAACTTCAATTGTAACATTTTGTCCACGTAATGCACTGGTACACTCACGAAACTAAAGTCTAGTGATATTTGCAGTAGAATGGATGTTTTTTGTCTTATCTCGACGAAGACTCAACTTTTGTCAAAGAAGGTTCACCGTAGTTTTTCGGCTTTTCTGCAAAATTTCTGTCAGTGAAAAAATAAATTTAGTTATTATCAGGTGGGAAATCAGGTACTGCGGGATTTTTGACTAAAAAGTTGTAAAGAAAGACAAATCTGAAATTTTGTATTGTGATACATTAGGATAAGGTATCTTTAAAAAAAAAATGTAATAAAATTCTGCACCATGCTAGATTTTAAATTATGATTTTTGGAAGTTTTAGTCTCCTAATAAGAGCCTATGTTAATTTTAATAATTTTTTCTCTCTTATCGGATTGACACCGGTTCTGAAAAATTTGACTTAGGTAGCTGTTACTATTAACTTTTCAATGGCATCATAAAGTTTCGAAGTTTTCTTTTTAGATTTTGAGATACAAGCCTTCTGAATACAACCCTTAAAGCTGCATTTATGTCATTATAGCATAAATAGTGCTAAATTAGTGCAACTTAATTATTATGCCGTACAACATAATATTAATGTAGCATAGTTATTTTGCAATACTGTATAGCATAAGGTTTTGCTGTATTAAATAAATTATGCTAAAAATGATTTAACGTTATAATTATTATTATTATTTATTTATTTTTTGCCCGTGTGGGGATCTGAATTTAGAAGCCCCAATTTTTACCGTTTAATAAGGGTTAGGTCAAATAGGGTTCGAAAAATAAAAATGGTTCACCAGAACTGAAATCGAAGTGACTTGTGTAAAAAGTGACGTTCTTTTACGTAAAAATATTATAAAAAATCGCAGTTGTCATATTTGGGCCGTATAGTTGTCATAAGTTAGCGCGAACGAAGCTGACTTCTCCTATTATTTATTTCTCTGTCGCGCTCTCGCTTGTTATTGAAATATTTTCTACTCGGTCGTTTGTTTTGATATTGCGCGAGCGAGAGTGCCGTGTTGGAAGTAAAACTTGGGACAGAGCCCTCTGCCGGAGAACGTAGTGCCATCTATTGGCAACTTTAAATACTACGGGACGCCGTACAATGACCTGTGCGGAGTTTTAGAGGTCGCGTCCTCGCACTCACAAATAATTAGTTGCAATGTTGTCGCAGAATCATATGGAAATTAGTTTTTTTTTTTTTTTTTTTTTTTTCACTGTTGTCCTGAATCACAAAGCGGATGCAGGTTGCTGTGAACTTTGGTGATATTTAGCCTTCAAATGTTTTTATTATTATATATTTTTTATTTTTTTGTCTATTTTACGTCAAATTACGAGAATTGAAGACCGTATACTATATACATGTATTATTTTAATATGATTAACGCATCCTTTTTTTTTTATATATATACATAGATAAATAAATATATTATTAAATTTCAGAGTTATTTGATTTTACTCATCTTCTCGTCGTTTGGTTTTAATTTCTGTTGTTGTTTTGTTTAAAATCTTAAAAATTTCCTGTGCTTAAAACACGAAAAAGTTCAAATATTTGTGACCTCAAAGTGCAGGGGTTTCTCACAAACGTGCTAAGAAGAGGCTTCTATATACAATGTTAATTGATGTAGAAAAATTAGGGGACCAAACAGATTTTCCCGCGCATCTCACTGATAACCTCTATTTGGTCCCAATTTTTTTTTTTTTTTGTATATATTTTTTATTTCATTTTCCAAGTTACAATTTAATAGTTTTTAAATGTAATTGTTTTGACATTAATTAGTGGACATAAAAAAAAAAATTACCTTGGTCAAATAGCAGCAAAAAAAAACAAGTATACAAAATAATTGCACATTATTTTTTATTATTTTTCATAAAAAAAAAGTAAAAGAAATATGCAAGATGTTTTTTTATATGAAAAGTACATATGAAATTTATATGTACATTTATATGAAATTGCGTGACATCGATTCCTTTAAAAATTTTCTACGTTAAAAAAAAAAATTGCTGTACTTAAGAACTCTGTAATATTTGGCACGCCATCTGTTGAGCATATTGCCAATTACATGCGACCTCTGCGTGACCTCTAAAAGTTGGTCGTCAAGCGGGCTATAGCAAACATACATACATATTACTATACTAATACTATATATGAACAATAAAACACGATGTGTCATATAATACATAGTATAGACCTTATATTCCACTTTGGCGATATATACAGCTAACTGCAAATATGTATATTGTGTGTGCTCTCTCGCACCAAATGTGAAAATCTTCTTAACTAAATAACGGAGTTGCACAGCAAAGTACACAAAAGTTGTTAATTATTATTCTTAGATTGAGGTAGCTTTGGAGTGTAATTAAGTCAATAATACTTAAAATTTACATGAAAAACTAGAGTTGGAATCTAGTAACTAGAGAAAAATATAGTAAGAGAGAGAGAGAGAGAGAATAAATATACGTAAAAAAATTATGAAGGAGAGAACTTATATAAGTTGCATAATAATATTATATATTATTATATTATTTTCGCTTAAAGTACTATTAATTGAGAACGATAGAAAAGAGAGAGAGAGAGAGAGAGCACCAAATGCATATAGTTATTTAATAATGCTTTTGTTCAAATTGTTATTAGAAGAGAGAGATATAAAAAATACATTGAGAGAGAGATAAAGAAGAGAGAGAATAAAAATATCAAAAAATAGAAAGAGAGAAAATATAATAATGAAGAAACGAGAATAAAAAAAACTTGAAAAAATACAGAAAGAGCAAGAGAGAGAGAGAGAGAGAGAGAGAGAGAAAGAGAGAGAGAGAGAACATTCAGGTTTTATATAGTTAATTTGATAATATTTTTGCTCAAATTGTTATTAATAGAGAGAGAGAGAGAGAGAGAGAGAGAGAGAGAGAGAGAGAGAGAGAGAGAGAGAGAGAGAGAGAGAGAGAGAGAACACTCAGGTTTTATATAGTTAATTTGATAATATTTTTGCTCAAATTGTTATTAATAGAGAGAGAGAGAGAGAGAGCAAAAGTTTCGAATGATATTTGCCGATACGTATATATCTGGGTGCAAATAATGTCAGTAATGCACTCCATGCGTGCCAGCTCTCACACTTCACGTGAAAATCATTGATTTATTTGCTACAACAACGTACGCTGTGTGTTATTGATTTTGTCAGCTATTAAGTCAGCTTAAGTAACCAGCAAAATAATTATCTAAATATATATATAAAAAAAACTCTTCTTAAGTCCGCTTTTGATTAAAATTGACCTATCGAGCGAATTAAGAAATATGTCGCTAAATATATTGACTTTTTTTTTCTTTCTTATCTTGCGTCTAAAAATAGAAAAGATGAGTAATATAATAATAAAGATAACTAATGATTTCAGCTCTCTAATTTCCTATTGATATTTTATCTATTTATTTTGTCTGCTAATGTATCTAAAATTAATTAAAATCAATAATATTTATTTGTCTTTAAACTAATAGAGAGTGTAATATATATATATATACATATGAAAATGCGCGGGAATGCGCTTCGATGCCATATTGAAGCAATGAATAACATTGTTCAGAATAGGACAAGCATATATGTACAAAAATAAACTGTGTAATAATTATTACGTTCAATTATTAATTAATAGCAACATTTGATGTGCTTTACAATATATGAATATAGCAATAATTGTTCAATGCTGCATTTATTACGTTTTTTTTTTTTTTTTACGTGTGTAAGCTTGAGTGCTGAAGTGGTCGGTGTGGACTCTTTGATATTTTCTTATCTATATAGGATTTGTGCGGTGACTTAATATTGTGCTCTCTCTCTCTCTTCTCTTAGATAACAAGCCCCTCTCCCCACGTGGTGACACGTGTCACAATCCAGTATTGAACAAATGATCATTAATTAGACTAAAACTAAAAGTTTACGAGGGTCAAATTCATTATGCAAGGCTGGGGGTCAATCATAAATTGCTCTTGACGGGAGCTTAGTTAAATATAAAATAAAATACACTTTTTATATTTCGTACTTGAGAACTGCAATATTTAGCAGCAACAAGAAGAAACCCCGGTAGTTTTGTTTCCTCAAGTTAATAATATAAAATAGTATAAAGTTAGATAACAATTTTCCAATGCAGGGTAAATTACGTTTTTTTTTTTTTTTTTTTTTTTTTTTTACCTAGGTTTAAGCTTGAATGCTGAATTGGTCGTTGGTTCTCGTATCATTTATATAGTACTAATATACTATTATTGCTATATTTTTCATATAAAAACCATTAAGAACACGCATTAAAAAAAAAAAAAAAAAAACATTAATCTTCTATTAAACAAGAAAAAGAAGAAAACATGAAATTGTATAGTAGTTTTTTTTTTTTTTTTTTTAAATCCCCCGAGAAATGTACTTCACCGAGACCAGAAATATTACAATTGACTGCCTGATTGATGGTTTGTGTCTGTGACAGTTGACCCAGCCATCATCAATATGCCCCCCTCCCCCTTGTGTGTGCCGTGAGCAAATCTAACTTCGTATAACAGCTTCGAACCTGCTTTTGTCCACTTTATCTCTCTGTATGTATGTATGTGTGTGTGAGTGTGTGTGTGTGTGTGTGTGTGTGTGTGTGTTTGTGTGTGTGTATTGGTGAGCAAAGATAGATTATATAATGCTGTTCGTAAACCATGTTTTGTGCTACTAAAATGACAATCAACTAAAGTTATTCAAATAAAATGTGATTTTTTTTTTTTTTTTTTTTTTTTTTTTTTTTTTTTTTTTTTTTTTTTTTTAAGAAAACAGAGTTTACGAACAACACTATTTTATAAGTCTGCTGCTCATGAACTCTGTTTTACACTAGTAGAAATGACGATCACTTATAGTTAATCAAATGTAATACGAATTTTTTTAGCAATAAAAAAAAAAAAAAAAAAAAAAATACAGGTTTGGCGAACAACACAAAGTTTTTCACGCCTTACAAATGTGTCGCGTATATTTGGTTGTACGACAGTATCCTATGTACTTTACTATATTATAATGTACTAAATATTCTAACTGTTATGTTACAGACGAGGTAGACGTGACAGGCTACACCTCGTGCAACGCCAGCTCGGACGCTGACTCCAGCTCTGAAGGTTCTATTCAGTCGACGTCGAGCGATAGTGGCGTCGTCATGTCGGCATCTCGCCTCACCCTGGCCGACATGTTAGCCTAGCCAAGTGAGTATGCTGTGAGTGTGTGTAGCAGGCTCCTGAGCTTCTGTGTTAATGTCCTATATCAAAAGCGTTCCCTTAATGATGTACTTCCAATTTTGGCCACCACGATGTTTGTTGTTGTGGCGCTAGTGTAGGAGGGAAAATTTGACACCTTTGAACGAGTAACCCTTAAATATGGAGGGTGAGGGTCAATTATTTTTATTAATTTCTTCGTTTTAAAATAAAAATTACACGATTTCTCAACGTGGGACTTTTTTTCATTAAAGTTTGAAACTTTTGCGCGTAATTAAATTTCGTTCTTCATACTTCACGGTAATATTTTAGGCGCGATTTGAACATGTGTTTCGTTATTTTGTCATCAACATCGCCTAGTTTTGCTGAAGTTTTTTCTTATCTGGAAGGTAAAAAAAAACTGTAAATCATTCCAAAATACATTTTGTATCTTTATTAAATGATATGTGTCTTTATTTTAGCAAAAGAAGATGCCGAGAGCTGGAGAAACGACGAGAAAATAGCGACTAAAATTTGCACTCTGGAACAGTAAAATCGCCGGTCCATGTTGACGAACCCAAATCCATCTGTTTTATGCATATTTCACACGATAATTCACAACCATTACACTATAAGGTAATTTAAATATACAATTATTGATGTGATATACATAATTAACTAGATTAGCGTCTCAAAAATGTTAAAATTTAAATTTATTTGAACGGCATTTTGCTTGCTGCCATTATTATAGGCTTAACGAGTGCCCGACAAAATCATCAATTTTTGTTGCATTTTGCAATAAAAATACGATACTAAAGTAATATTTGATGCACCAAAATGTTTGCGCAGATATCTGAGATAATTTTAATTATGTAGATGTACCTATTACTCTATAAAATCTGTACTTAACTTTGCATAATCTTTGATTACAGGTCGCTGTGAAATGTTATGCTGCAATATGTACGACTTCAGCTGATTTTTTTTTTTTTTTTCTTTTTCATTTTTACAAAATATTACGAAATAAATTTTAGTGCTAAAAGAGATGTAAACAGTCTTTTATTAATTTTAAAGCGATACAATAGATTTAATTGACAAAACAAAGTTTAATTGTACAGATTTAAATTGCAAATTGTGTCCTCTTTATCATAAAATCATCATTACGTCGAGTGCAGCGCGACCTGTAATCAAAGATTATGGAAAGTTAAGTACAGATTTTATAGAGTAATAGGTACATCTACATAATTAAAATTATCTCAGATATCTGCGCAAACATTTTGGTGCATCAAATATTACTTTAGTATTGTATTTTTATTGCAAAATGCAACAAAAATTGATGATTTTGTCGGGCACTCATGAAGCCTATAATAATGGCAGCAAGCAAAATGCCGTTCAAATAAATTTAAATTTTAACATTTTTGAGACGCTAATCTAGTTAATTATGTATATCACATCAATAATTGTATATTTAAATTACCTTTTAGTGTAATGGTTGTGAATTATCGTGTGAAATATGCATAAAACAGATGGATTTGGGTTCGTCAACATGGACGGCGATTTTACTGTTCCAGAGTGCAAATTTTAGTCGCTATTTTCTCGTCGTTTCTCCATCTCTCGGCATCTTCTTTTGCTAAAATAAAGACACATATCATTTAATAAAGATACAAAATGTATTTTGGAATGATTTACAGGTTTTTTTTACCTTCCAGATAAGAAAAAACTTCAGCAAAACTCGGCGATGTTGATGACAAAAATAACGAAACACATGTTCAAATCGCGCCTAAAATATTACCGTGACGTATGAAGAACGAAATTTAATTACGCGCAAAAGTTTCAAACTTTAATGAAAAAAAGTCCCACGTTGAGAAATCGTGTAATTTTTATTTTAAAACGAAGAAATTAATAAAAATAATTGACCCTCACCCTCCATATTTAAGGGTTACTTGTTCAAAGGTGTCAAATTTTCCCTCCTTCACTAGCGCCACAACAACAAACATCGTGGTGGCCAAAATTGGAAGTACATCATTAAGGGAACGCTTTTTCAACAAGAGCTTCCTATCCTGTATATATATCCATGGTGTGTAGTGTATAGATAGGGTAAATTAAATAAATTTAAACGAAAATGACAAATTAGGAAATGTTAAGGAACGTGAGATTATGAGCCAAAATAACATGCGTTCTTATTGAGTTCACTCTGAATAATTCCAATTAGAAAAAGCTTATGCACGCTGTGACAGAAAAACTATTCTAACCCACGAAAATAAATTAAAAACGTGTTTGTAAGTGGCACATATAGCTCTGTAGAATCTATATTCTATCAAATATTTTAAGTTTCAATTATCACAGACGATTTTTACTAATATTTAAAAATTACTAATACAGTAATGGTAATAATATTAAATTGCATTTTTTAAAATACAAATATTAGTAATTGAGAACAATCAAGACTAAATAGTATAAAATTTGAATATATAAAAAACAACAACAAGGAAAATGAACCATTGCGGTTAGGTATCATAAATTTGCAAGAAAAAGATAGGAGAAACCAGCAAAGGCCTTACCATAGCTCAGTGAAAATCTTGCTAGCACAGATAAAAAAAACTAACACATTAGAAATATTTTAGCTATAAACTCTGAGAGAGATGGAGTGTGTTAGTTCATCAGTCCTTACAGACTCAGAGAAAAACTATGCATGATCTCTCTAAGTCTGCAAGAACTGATGACGGCATAACACTCTCTATCTCTCTTGGATTTTATTGCCAAAATATTTCCAATTTGTTAGATTTTTATATCTGTGCTAGCAACATTTTCACCAAACTATGAGACTTCCTTCACTATATGTTAAGGCCTGCGCTGATTACTTATATCCTATCCTATTCTTTCAATCATAAAAACAAAATAATAATCAAGAATTTAAATAATAATAAATAATAATTAAACAAAATGTACAAACAAACTACAGTATTGTTATTGTTTTCAGGTTATGCCAGCAGGCAGAGAGAAGCCAGTGAAACCCACACGTCAACCTGTCATCATCTCTTCTTTCATCAACATGTCAACCACAACCTATCAACAACCACGTGTCACCAAGCGTCTACAAGACGTCGTCCCCTCATCAATGTCAATCTCAACAACAGTGATTTCTTGAAGCAAATAAGCAAGCTCAATTATGTAACAAAATAAGTTGACGTCAAAACGTCAACATCATTAATGTTTACAGTGTAAACCTGAGAGATAGAGTGAGAGAGAGACAAAGTGATATTGTCATCAACAGTGGTGTCAACATGTTGACATGTCATCAACATAGTGGTGTCAACATGTTGACATTTCATCAACATAGTGGTGTCATCATGTCAACACAAGTTGTTGGCATAAGAGTGTCGACTTAGAGAAGAGAAGTAAAATCCGCCGCCAGTGCAAACAAAGCAAAAAATAGAGAAACTGAGAATTATTTAATTGATATCCTCCCCCCTGCCCTTGGAAAAAACAAAAAGTAAAAGAAAAGATTGTATAAATAATTATTTCAAACGTGGCAGACCAATAAGGTTCATATTTCAAGCAATTTTTTTGTATATAATAATGAATCTTAAGTACAGTATCAATAAATAATTTATTAAGTGGGCCCTTATAGTGTACAGAAAATAATATTAATTATATTGTTAAATAAAATGCTTTCATTTTGTATAGTGAAAAAATAGTTATTAAATTTTATATAAAATAAAATATATATATTTTACGATTAAAATCGTCTTCATTTAGTGATAAATTTTTTTTATTAATTTTTTTTCCTCACAAAATGATTCATGAAAGCAGTTTTAACTTTCACTTGAAAACAATGTGAACAATGCAAGTACGGGTATGAATACCATTGTTGGTAAAGACAAAATTGTACACTCAGGTTACTTGAAAACATCACCAATATTTTATGTCTGCTCCCTTTGTTTAAAAAAACTGTCTTTTGGTCTAAGATTTTTGAAATAATTTCCCTCTACAAAAAACAATAAGAAACTCTGCTAGTCAAATACATTAAAAAAATGAAACATTCGATTTTTTCCGCCCACCTTTTTTTCTTTTTTTTTTTTTTTATATCGAAAATTTTTTCGTGTATATATTTTTTTTTTTATTTTTTTTTTTAATAAAGAAGAAAAGAAATAATTTTTTTATAGACTTTTTCATGAAAATTTTTATTTTTATTATTAAAGAAAAAAAAAAGAATATAAATCTCAGTTTTTGAGATTATTATTAAAAATTATGTATATTAATTAATTAAAATGATTAAAGAAATATTTTAGTTTTTACTAGTATTTAGTGATTGTATATTTTTTTGCCTGATTTACATTAATCTGAAGTTAAGCATGGGGTTATTTCTATTTAAAAATAATTTGATTTTTAATATAGAAAAGCCAGACTTTCATTTTTTGACTTGGGCAAAATGACTTGTGTAATTTGAAACCAGTTTTTTGTGTCGAAGACGGACACTTTGCCAGTAATAGCCACTCAAATTTGACTTATTTCTATATATATTTTTTTTTCCTGATAATATTTCTAAAATTTAAAAGTGATATTAAGGCTATGTAACATACTAACAAGGTGCTAGTTACTCTCTTAGCATTTAACATGCTTTCTTATGGGACAATTAAGCAGTTATAACTGCAGTTACAATGTTTTTTTCTTGACATTTAAATTTTTACTGTAGCTTCAAAGCTTTTATTTCCCTGAAATTCAAGTCAATTCAATATAATTTGTCATCTAATGGCTTTGAAACTCAGGGAAAACAAAAGCCTTAAAGAGGAAGTTAAGGGGTTTACAACATGGCTTCTTCAATGTTAGATAATGAGAAGAACTGTTCATAAACTCACATATGATGACCCAAAACCCTTCCCTAGCCCCACAAACTTATCATCATCCTGCGAGATATGTAGCGGGTTGCATATCTCGTAGGCTGAATGAAGGTTTGCAGGGCTACAGAAGAGCTTTGGGGCATCATATGTGAGTCAATCAACACTTCATCTCATTATCTAACATTGAAAAAGCCATGGACTTCCCCTTTGAGGCTCAGTAAGCTACAATCAAGAAAATATTTCTAACTCAAGTTATAGCTGCTTCATTGCCTCATAAGAAAGCATGTTAAATGCTAAGACATTAATTAGCAATTTGTTAGCATTGTTGCATGGCGTAGCCAGCAATTTCTTTATTTTATTACTCAACAAGTAGCCAAAACTTTCACCAACTTTTAACCAAAGAAAACAGAAACCATTTTTATGTGAAAATCGGAAAATTTATCTTCAATTTTTCCTACTTAATATTTTCCAACTGCCTCCACTCACAAAATAACTTGTCTAATGACATTTTATATGTAAAAATCAATATTGATTTACCCTGACTTGTTGATTTCTAATTTATTTTCAATTAAAGATGTTTGTAAACCCTGTTTTTTGTGCTCCAACCCTCACAAATATGATGATCACCCAGTGCTTTTTAAATGGCATTGTGTTTTTTTGTAGCAAGGAAACGGGGTTTGCGAACATCATTAAACATTAAGTCATTACTAATAAGTCTGTTAATACGTAAATTGCCACAAAATATTCAAATTAGCCAATCAGACAGCAGGCTAGCAGTGATGATGTCAAATACAGACAAATAACTATGATTAAAATAATAAATAAATAAAAATCAACAAGTGCGGCAAAATCAATGTTGAAATGTTCAAGTTATTTTGTCAATGTCATCTTAATTTTAAAATAAATATTTATTTGAAAATTGAATAATTAGAAATAAGTTAAATTTGGTGTGACTTTTTGTAAAATATAGGCGGCGTGTGGGCGCTATCTTTTTTTTTTTTTTTTTTTTTTTTAACTGTCCCTTTGCTGATGCTAGAGAACTGACTGCAAAACAAACGTTCCCTTCTCACTTGGGAACTAAAATTACAAAAATTAAACATCTCGGGCCTCTCGAGGGGACTTTTTTTTTTTTTTTTTTTTTTCAATTATTTCCAAAAAAAAAATAAAAAAAATAAAAAATAAAAATAAAATGAAAAAAAAGAGTAAAAACAATGTAAAAGTACAAATGTATGTTAAAAAAAAATACAAAAAAAATATATAAAAATAATATATGCCCCTTTATTGTAAAAAAAAAATAAGAAAAGATGTAATAAGAAAAATAACGAAAACTGCTAGAAAAATATGAAAACATAGTTTTTAGTAAACATCGGGAAGAAAGCTTTTTTTTTTTTTTTTTTTTTTTTTTTACATTAATGTGCTGCGTTTTTAATGACTTAAATTCGAGCATTTTCTTTTTCTCACCCAAAAAAAAAAAAAAAAAAAGCTTTTTTCTAAGATGTGCTTTTTTTTTTTTTTTTTTTTTTTTTTTAAGATCTTTTGCCTTTAAAGCAAAGATTAAAAAATATTTATTACCCTAACTTACTCTGTTTCCCAAAGTTATAAATTTTAAAATTTTGATTTTTTTTTTCTTTGTTTAAAAACGTTCTATTTTTAGAATTTTATGTTTTTAGCTAAATGTCAACTATAGTGATTAAAAAAAAAAAGAAAATCGAAAAAATATATAATATATATATGATAAAAAAAAATGGTTAGAAACGAGAATTAAATGTCTATAATGTATCGAGCACCAAACAAGATTTTTTCTCTCTTAGCGAAAAAAGAAAAATCACAACCTTGAATTATTTTTGTGATTTTAAAAATAACAATATGTAAATACAAATCTATATTAATAAGAAATTAATAAAAAAAAATAATAAAATAATATTTATTGCGTTTGAAAGATGAAAAGCAAAAATTAAACCTTTTTTTTTAATGACCCATAAATAGGGTTTTAATTCTGGGTATAATTTTTTTTTATCTTGCAAATAAAATAAATTATTACATTTTTCCACCCCCAAAATAAAAGTACCTTTACCTATAAGTAGCTTGACAAATCAGTAGAAAATATGCCCCAAAGTATAGAGTGTGTGCATGTAAAAGCGCGGGAATGCGCTTCGACGCCATACTGGAGAAATAAATAACATTATTCAGCATAGGACAAACACTTTTTTTTTTTTTTTTTTTTCTTTTAGAAATCATTCTTTTTTCTCTCTTTTTTTTTTGCTATGATTTTTCTTGCATACCTAATTCATCTTGTTAATAACATCAAAACTCTTAAAAAATATTGCTTATAGTATTTTTAAACTGGCAAAATGTGTAATTTTCCCGCATACTGTTCTCAGTTATTTAGTGCTCACATATGGCGTCGACTTTTATATGAATGCAATCATCACCCTATGAAAGATGAATAAAAAAGTACCAAACACAAAACAGATGCTAGCAGTGAAAAAACAAACAAATGAAAATCGATGATATATATTTGCGAACGCGTGGAAATTTGTTTAATAATAAAAAAAGAAAAAAAATTGCATTGAACTTTTTTAATTGGTTTGCAAAATATAAAGAATAAAAATTAACAGAACAATTCTGTTAATGCACAAATAAAAATTGCAAACCTAAAAATTCCATTTTTTAAAAATAAAACATTAAACAATTTTGTCAATGCTTTTTTTTATTGTTTCATATTTCTACGCGATTTTTGTCCACTTATTTATTTTATTCCTTAGTATATATGATATAAAAAAAATATATTGAAATATATTTTGATTTTTTCAACTGTGTGTATGCATATGTAAGCAAGTAAAGAAAATTGTAAATATAATATAATAATAAAATGAAAATAATTATAAATTAAATAAATATATATGTTCAAAAAAATAAAAATAAAGTATATGTTCTTGAAATCTTACAAAAATAAAAAAAATGAAAAAATTAATAAGTGCAGTTTTAATTTATTTATAAAAATCCACTTTTTTTTCCTTTGGAAAAACAATATAATATAAAAGCAACTTCACATAGACTGAAGGGTTTTTATGTTCTTTTTTTTTGGGGGGGGGGGGGCATAAATAAATGTTGTTTACGTTAATTTTCTTTTAGAAGTCAGTCAAATTTGTGATATTTTTCTTGCATATTTCAAATCCTAATTCAATATTTTAACATCATCGATGCTCTCCAAAATTTTGCTAATAAACTGGCAAAATGCATAATTTTCCCGATGTTAATAATTAGTGCTCTCATATGACGTCGACTTTATCAAGAATGCAGCCACCCTATAGCAATGTTGGATCACTCAATAACATGGGCAACATAGGAAAGTGAACTATTTTGACAGTATAATAATACTTAGCAATATTTTTGATAGCATTGATGCTCTTAACAGGTAATATGCTGAGCAATGTTATTCATATTGCTCAATTTATTTGCTCAAAAGAGCATCGAAAAGCATTCAGAATGACGACATGCGCACACACCCTATACTATTGGTATAAATGAAGTTTTTCCTTTAATGAGCAATGTTATGCACTACTCCAGTATGGCCTCCAAGCGCAATAAATATGACGTCATCCGCATAAAACCAAACAAAATGTAGTTATTACTAAATTTAGTTAAAAACGCTTGTAAGTGGCTGCACTGTATTTGCTCTAGAAAAACTTTATTATGTTGGCAGCTTTGTTAAAACCAGCTGATGGGAAAAAGATGGCGCAACACAGGACAAAATTAGGTCATTTTTAAGAACGTTTTTTAACCTTATTTATAGTCCGGTAACTTTTTATTTAGTATTATTGTAATTTAGAAATCATAATGGAAAAACAAAATTTTCAATTTTTAACTGTCAAATCGAGAAGTTGACGAAGACAAAGCTAGAAAAAAAAAAAAAGATAAAAAGAGGTAAGTTATTATGATTTAATTTTCATAATTAACATTTCTCCATATTTACCAATATTTAGGTCACAATTGAGACAGTTTTAAACCAGAGCAATGCCCCGTATTTCAGGTCTTATTTGAGAACGCAATAAATTATATAATAATTAAGTTAACATTATTTTGACTGCAATACAAAAAAAGGGGGCGTGGTTGTGTGAATGACGTCTGGATTTGCACTTTGACCCCTCGCTCGCGGTGACAGTTGCTTGGGACATTTCATTTTTAAACCTAATAACTTTTTGTGTCAACATCAATTTGTGTATATATTGGATATCTCTCTCTTATTTAAAGAAAACAATGTCAAGTAAAAAATAATAATAATAAATCTTATGTAATCACCATGATTTGTATATATGTTTCGTTTATTGCATAACAAAATTATTTAACTCATATTGCGCTTGGCCCAATGGTTCTTACGGGCGAGGTAAGACTTGAGCTTAAAACACGCTTAAGTAGTATCTCAAAATCTAAAAAAATAATAATAATAATGATGGCATTTGAAAAGTTAATAATGATACGGTATAACGCTACGGGCTATACCTATGATAAAATTTTCAGAACCCGTGACCATCAGATAAGAGAGAAAATAATTATTAAAATTAACATGGGCTCTTATGGGACTAAAACTTTAAAAAATAATAATTTAAAATGTAGCATGGTAACCCTCCAGTTTTGTTTTATATTTTTGAAGATATTTTATCCTAATGTACCACTGCAAAATTTCAGATTTTATTTCTTAACAATATTTTAGTCAATTCCCGCAGTACCTGATTTCCCACCTTATAGTACTTTGATTATAGTACTGTACATTTCTTTTAATTTTGTTCCGAAATGGGCGCAGAACAGGCAACAGGCTCGGACTGGCCATAAGAGCAAGTCCGCAATTGCAGACGTGGCCCCTCCCTGTTTGGAGGCCCCTAAGGCCTAAAAAGGGGCGTAACTAGGGTGTTATGCCCCCTTTGTGGCCCCTTAAGAGGGTGTTACACCCCTTTTGCGGACGAGGCCACTTGATTGCCAGTCCGACCCTGGCGCAGAACGTAGTTTTTTTTTTTTTTTTTGTAATAATAATAATATAAAAAAAATCTACATAAAAGCACAATGTTTAATTAAAGACCTATTTGTAGCGTGCTTCTGATTGTGTACTACTTCATATACCACCGATATCAAGCATTATGAAAGTAAACAATGATAAATTACAGTAAAAAAAAAAAAAAATGCCAAAAGGTTTTGTTTGTTGCATAAAAAAAATGCATTGATATCTTGCGCAAAGTAATACTTAGTTTGCTAATTCATTCTATTTGAAGGGTAAGATACATAATTATAATATAATTTTTTTCCTGTTTTTAAACGACGAGTTTCGTTTATAAAATCTTTTTTTCTTTATATATATATATATATATATATATATATATATATATATATATATATATATATATATATATATATATATTATATATATACCTATATTGCTTGGAAGATTTTTTTAAATCTATATTTTTGCATACCATAGCATGGAAGTACTTGGTTTAAAAATTTCTTTAAATATTTTTGTCTTAAACTTAAAACACATAATAAAATAAAAGTAATATGACGCTTTTTATAATTGTATATATATTATATATATATATATTTTTTACCAAAATGGCATTGTATGTACACCCTGTGTGTTTAATAAAAACTTAATAATTTTTTTTCCTCACCACTTTACTGATTCAAAATTGTTAAAATGATAATTTCAGAAAATGCGCAATGTACAATGAAACGTATTAAATTATTGGAAATTATAATATTTTTTATAAAAATATTTTATACAAAAAAAAATATAATAGTATTGATTCGATCAATAAATTTAAAATTTGTACTTCCAAAAATTAAACATTAGCAAAACAAGATACTACATACAAGATAAGGACACGCTCGACCAATTTGAGTATAGTATTTATACTAAAATAATTATTTTTTACACAATTTTTTTTTTTTTTTTATTGTTGATATAAGTTGATGTATAAAAAATCATCTTTCGACTTTTTTACGACTATTGGGAACAAAAATCATCGACTATTTTGTCAAAATGATCGACTTTTTTTGTGCTCTCTTAAATAAAAAATTTCGTAGAAGAAATTAAAAAAAAAAATAATAATAAATTAATAAATTAATAAATAAATAAATAAATCATTTAAAAAATCACGAACAATTTCAAAACACTGGAAATAAAGAAAAAATCGTAATTTTATTTTATTTGTTTTTAATTTTTTTTACTTAAATTTCACTGTTTCAAAGTTGCGCCTGGGTAATGTGCCCTTTAACCCCTCCCCCCTCCGTGGGCCCCCGGACTTTCTAGCACTTTGTGGGCCTTTCTCTGGCATGCCTGGCCCAGAATATTGAGTCCCCAGCTGTCTCTGACTATAAGTACAATGTGACACACTTACTTACGTTGCAGATGGCTACAGTAGATCCTGCAGGGCCTCTGCCCTACCTCAGGACCATAGAGTGGGAGATGATGGATAAAAGCAAATTCATCCCTCTGTCCATGCTGAGCTCCTTCAGTGTGCGATGTGCTCTCTACCCACTTACCTTAGTCAAGACCAGGCTGCAGGTAACTATCTAGCAATCACTCACTTACCTACTTAATCTCACAACCACTCACCTAATTTTCTACTGAGTATATCACAGTTTCAAAATGAAAAATTCTGTTTTTCAAATATATTTACTTATATTTTTCTGTCTGCAGCTTGATTTAATAAAAAAAAAAAAATATATAAAATTAAAATGTTTAGATAGTTGATTAGTGATTACCGTATGTTGATGGATTGATTTGTTGATTGCAAGGTTCAACAACACAACGAGGCTTACAGAGGGATGGTGGATGCCTGTATCAAAATACGACAGTCAGAGGGGATGAAGGGACTTTACAGAGGCTTCTGGGTAAGATACAAGTACACTTCTGCTTGCATGATAGAAACTCAACCAATATTGATTTGTATACAAGTTAGCAGCTTCAGTAGACAGTTTAATGTAATCCTAATGACAAGATGATTCCATTAAACTGGCTACTGAAGCTGCTAGCATCAATCAAGCTAGTTATTATGATAATAGTTACATATTGATTACATAATTAAGTCCTCAACATTAAATATATATTATCTTATAATCTAAAACTATGCTAATTCTTAGAAGACATGTATAGCATTTAGTCGATAAAAAATTAATCGAATTATTTACATGGCGCGTAAATTTGACGCGCGTCGTAACAAAGTTGGGACAATGTAAGCAAATGGAGCCATTCACATAGTTTTTAAAAATTACATGTGAACGGCTCCATTTGTTTACATTGTTCAAACTTCGTTACGCGCGACAGTGCGCGTCAAATTTACGCGTCATGCGAATAATAATAATAATGTTTTAGTATGTTACAACGTGACTTTTTCTATGTTAGATAATGAGATGAAGTGTTCATTGACTCACATATTATGCCTCAAAGCCGGATGGTAGCCCCGCAAACTTGCGTTCATCCTGCGAGATATGCAACCCGCTACAACATAAGGGTGTATGCGGATGACGTCATATTTATTGCGCTTGGAGGTCATACTGGAGTAGTCCATAATATTGCTCAGCATAGGACAAACTTCATTTCAAGCCAAATTTCTTTGGGAAATCGGTTAATTTTTTGTTATTGTTATTTTTCTCACATACTTGAGATACTAATTCAACATATTTACAGCATCAATAATCTCAAAAATATTACATAGTGGTTTTAAACTGGCAAAATGATTTTTTGTCCTATACTACCCATGTTATTGAGTTATCCAACATGGCGTCGACTTTAACATGAATGTATAGACCCTATAGTAAAGCCGTATCTATGACGTAAAAGATATGGAAAGGTTGCATATCTCGCAGGATGATTACGAGTTTTGCGGGGCTAAGGAAGGATTTTGGGTCATCATATGTGAGTTTATGAACAGTTCTTCTCATTATTTAACATTGAAGAAGCCATGTTGTAACCCCTGAATAAAACGTACTCTTTTAAGTTTTATTCACATGATGCGTAAATTTGACGCGCGTCGTTACAAAGCTGGAACAATGTAAACAAATGGAGCCGTTCACATTGTTTTTTAAATTACATGTGAACGGCTCCATTTGTTTACATTGTTCCAACTTTGTAACGTGCGTCGACGCGCGTCAAACTTACGCGTCATGTGAATAATACTTAAGTTAGCAATTATGCATAATATGTTGACAATATGTGGACGTACGTAGGTAAGCGCGGCGCAGTTGATATCCGGCGTGTTCTACATTTCTACGTACGAGGGAGTGCGACACTTGCTTCAAGAACACGACATTATCCACGACTCTAGGTTCAGAGGCATGGTTGGCGGAGCAGCGGCCTCGGTTGTGGGGCAAACTTTGGTCGTGCCTTTCGACGTCATCTCTCAGCACCTCATGATGTTGGGACAAATCAGCAGCAAGGGAGGTAAGATATTGTATAAAAGTATCGATAGTTGGGTATTTTCAACAGTACTTCAAGCTACTCTCCAGACCTAACAACATGCAATTTTATTTCAATTAATACAAAAAGGGGCAATCAGTAGCATCATTGAATTTCATTATTACCCAAATATAACTGCAAAAGAGTTCAAAAAATTGTAACAGGCAAACACACTTGCTGATGTCTCAGTACTGATTGACGTTATTCCCCAGCTGGAGCAGGTTTCTCCAACCCCCTGGGCATTTGTCTGCTAGGAAAATCTAAGTTTGAGGCCGCAGCCTCCGTCACTGCTGAAATCTACCGTCGTGACGGTGTTCGTGGCTTCTACCGCGGCTACTCCGCGTCCCTCTGTACCTACGTGCCTAACTCTGCTCTGTGGTGGACTTTATACCACTTTTACCAAGGTAAGTCTGGAGTCACTTCAATACTGTGAATGTCTAAACTCTAAAGTATCATTTACGTGACGCTCAAATTTGATGCGCGTCGACGCGTTTCTACAAATACTTACGAGATTTGCCTATTTCACATGGGAGAGCGTACTGTGCATATGCAGAAAACTAACGCGTACTGACAAATCGAGCTGCGCTAAAGTAAACAAATGGAACCGTTCACATGCATCCGTCGTTTTGACGCGTTCTGACTGGGAGTGTCGAGTTTTGCGCGTCAGCACGCGTCAGTTTTTAAACCACGTGAAAGAGTCCATTTGTTTACATTGTTGCAACTTTTTTATCAATCGACGCGCGTTAAATTTACGCGTCTTGTGAATGCTACATAACACAGTAAAATAAACAACATTAGCAAAGTGGTTTGTCTTGATTCTCATGATGTTAACAGATGAACTACACATACTGTTACCTGCCAGCTGCTCACACCTGCTCATCCAGTGTATCTCAGGCACACTGGGTGGCTTCACCAGCACCTTGCTCACCAACCCTTTGGACATTGTCAGAGCCAGACTGCAGGTATAGACATAGACACTTATAATCACATCTAATTAAGAACAATATCACAGATAGGACACGAACCACTTTTTAAAATTTCACGTCTCATTTGTTTAATATTAAAAGATAGGGAATTACGCCGAAAATTGTCAAATGGTATTAGCGTGTCCTCGTCGTACCTCTAAAATCTTTGATTATATAAGAAGTAGAAGAGGCCGTCTTTTCGTAGTGATTTCAATCACATCCTTGTCCGTTTTTACGTATTGCGACCTTATTACTTTTGTCAATGTCAATTAGCATCCATCTTTATTACCTGAAAATAAGTACAGTAAAACATCGATATAGCGAACTCGGATATAGCAAAATTTCATTATAGCGAAGTAATTTTGCCAGCCTCTCCCAAATTTACTTGTACAGTAAAAGCAAAGGGAAAACTCGTTATAATAAAATTTCGTTATAGCAAAGAAAAAAAAAAAAAGCTGAAAATAGGCAATAAATCCAAACTTTTGTCGATACATCGCGCTCTTTTGTACGATAATTCTTCCGGACAAGCGGATACAAAATCGCAAATAAATTTGACGGAAAAAATGCCATCTCGATTGAATAGTTAACTAAAATTACGTAAAGTGTTGCTGCATGCATGTACTGTGCAGCAAAATGAAAAGCACACAAAACATTTTACTTAAAACAAAAATATAACAAATAATATTATTAAAAAAATCATTCTAGCTTCTACTAGAAAAAAAGCCGATACCGCACAAAAGTTAAGTTTCTATCATTGTGCGAAGTATTTTATTTTTTATTGAAAAACTTTTTTTCCCCACAAGCATACGAGATTGCTGTCAGCGTAAAGAAATAAATTTAGCAAAAAGTCAATAAAAAAAAAAGTTACGCTTTTTGACCGACTCAACGCGATAATAGTATAAATTTCAACATTTTGTCTTTCATTTGACGCAAAATTTACTTTTCAATCGCACTTTTTATAGTATATTGATTTGATTAAAAAACACCTTGTTTTCTCAAATTTTAAATACATTGAGCGTGTGGTCGAATAAACACGTAGCTATACATAAGTCGGAGAGTCGCGTCAATATCCTGATATCTTAATATCCCTGCATACATACAATTACTTCAGAATATGTTAAGAGTGATACAGAGTATCCTATTGATTCCAAAATATTTCAAAGAATGACAATAATATATAAAACAACAAAAGTTTTGAATAGTTTAAAGAAAAAGTTAAGTAAGGAAAGAAAGAAACAAACAATATATATATATTTTTTTATTATATGTATAATATATATATAATATAATATAATATAATATAATATAATATAATATAATATAATATAATATTTTTATGCTTTTGCGAAGTGCAAGAAAAAACGTTTTAATTTTAAACAAGTTTTAAATTTTCCAAAAATTAAGATATAAAAATTTGTAACATAGAATTTGTCTAAGGCTTAAAGTTGTCCTATTCAAACTGACATTTAAAAACGGCCATATCTTTTAAAAACCCGCTTGCATATTTACAAACCCTCTACACGTACAGCATAGCCTTGTACCGAAATACTTTGCCTTATTGACTTAAGGGGTTAATATGGGGGGTCGGTGGTGTTTATGATGTCACGGAAGTGACGTCATAAGCCCTCCAACTAGCTCAGGTAGGGGCAAGAGACCTTAAGTATTTCAGCAACTAAGGTTAATTAAGTATTAGGTTAAGTGAAGGATTAATAACTGGTAAATAAAAGAATATAGTTATGATTATATAACTTTATTCCCTACAGCTTTACAAAACTAAACCACCCTAATTTCCTAACTTTCACTCGTACAAAACCCACCCTTATTCCCACTCAAACACACCCCCACATACATAACATACATATAATACCCTAACATCGTGCCATATATAGTGTAAATGTTTTTATTAAACTCGTGGGCCGATACTTTACTTGGTCGTACAGACGCGAAGTTCGTAAATCGCAGCCATTCAAGTCCCCACGGTCCTCAACATCGTGGTAGGTCAGCACATTGTGATTGCATAAAGATGCAATCACGATTTCACACAAAGTCCGCGCTCCAAACACGTGGTTTATAGTTCAAAAGGAGCGCGGGTTAATGTAGAACGTTTGCTTACGTAATCCAGGTAAGCAAACCAATCACAGGTGGCCGAGATAGACGTAACACGCAGGTGATATAAAGCCGCGAGTTTCGTCTATATACCGGCCATCTTCTCTCTATTCTCCCTTCTTCCCCTATTTCTCATCTTTTCCACCGCATGTTGAGGTGGCGCGCATGTCCAGGGCTGAATCTCTGCACGCAGGCGCCACCTGACGTAGGTTACACACGGCAAAATAGGGGCGAGATTTTAAATTTCTCACCCCGCCCACGCACAAACAAAAATATACTCGCCACAGATCCCTCCCCCAGAACTCACAAGGGAGGCTACTATTGCCGTCAGTTCGATCAGTAGGAAGCGAGTATAACAAAGTTAAGCACACAAGTTTCACAGAATTTAAAATGAAAATAAGGCACAGTTCATCGTCGGCTAATATGGCACTTAACACTTTACCCCCAAAATATCAAATACTCTCAATCATACTCTCTGTCACTCTTAAACATCTTATATCTAGCACTGTTAAAAAAAAGACAAGGAAAGAGACATCCACAGATCTCTCCCAGTTATGTATATGAGAAAATCTTACGGCGTTACACTTTTTTTTTGTTTTGTTTTGTTACATAACATATGAAAAATAACATACTAGAACTCATTATCAGCCATTTAAATGCAAAAAACTAACCTGTCACATCAGTCAACAAAATCCTAGGCATGCAATCAACATTTAATAACTTTCATCATATATTATGTAAGATTTTTATATTTTACGATTTTTATTTGGATTTTTGTTGTCTAACCTAATGGCTGTAGGGAAGAAGCCCAAACTACATTTTAAACTACTCTTGCATACACAGGTTACTTTATTAAAGTGACTGGAACCACCCTTACACCCCAATAAAGTAACTCAAGACATAACTTTGTAAGTTGGTCAGACGAACAAAGCCCAGTTTCATCAATTTTGAAATGTTAATTAACACTAATTGATAAAGACCGATTAAAAGAATGTGCTTGGCCGTTTGGCGCACATAGCAATTTTACATAAACGTCACGTGACTTAAACAAATACAAAATTTAACAGCCGCTTAATTTGTTTTGGTAGGAAATGATATTTAATTAAAAAAACAATACACGCAATTTTGTTAAAAAATACTATAGAAACTTTAAAATAAACTGGCAATTATTATAACGTATTAGGTGTAATACTCTTAATGCATTTAATTTCAAACTATGGAATCAAGGCAATTAAAATCGAAATGAATGGAATGCAAAATTTATACGTTTTTACAACTGCAATACTTTAAAGATCAAACTTTACATTTTATATCATATCCTCATAAATCTTCCATGTTCTTGTAGAAGTTCCTGTCCTGAAGATTTTTCAGTGTCAGCTTAGTCTAACAATTGAAACATGTTGATGTGACTTTCTTCGACTTATTAACCAAAACCTGCCTGATATCTATCAGTTCTTCTGAGATTTTCCCTATTGCGCAGCTGGCGACGTGGTTGGTGTCCACTCTCATTTGAATCTTCAGAGTTCGTACTCAACACATCATCGTCTTCAATTATTACCGTGGTAATACTATTATCTAAGAAATCGAGCATGCTCTGGTCCACTGACTTTTCAAGATCAGTCTGTGGTGGTTCAGGCTCTAATGGCTCGTTTCTAACTACTACGCTATTTGAGTCAGGTTGTAAAACCTTTTCTGCAAGAAAGGTACTATTTTTCTCCAACTTTCTTCCTCCTAACTCATTTTCTTGCCGTACAACATATGGTCGTACCTCCATTACATGTCTGTTAATGGTTTTTGATTTGTTTCTCATGTCTTGCAATTTTAAATCTACATTATTGTACATTTCTGTCACAACGTACGGTCCAGACCATAGATCTCCAAGTTTGGCAGCAAATTTCTTCTCTGCATTGGAAATTGGATGGGTTCGTACGACGACCAGTTGACCAGGTCTGTAAGTGACGTCACGTCTACCTTTGTTGTAGTAATTCGCTTGAGCTTCTTTAGCCTTGCTATCGTGATTAGCCACAAACTTGTGCATCTTTCTTAATTGCTTCTGTCTTTCTTCATGAGACTCCTCATATGTTTGATGTGTCGTACCATTAACATTGAACTTGTTTTCAATTGGTGATCGCATTTTGCGCCCCAAAAATAATTCCGCTGGCGTGAAACCTGTAGCTTCATTTTCTGCTGAATTGTATGCGAAATTAAGTAGATCTAACTTATCTTCCCAGAGTGTGTGATCTTCTCTACAGTAGGCACGTAACATGGCTTTTAGGTTACGATTTATTCTCTCTGCTGGGTTTGCTTGGGGGTGGAATGGGGTTGTGAAATTATGTTTCACATTCCAGGAATTTAGCATGTCTTTAAGCAGTTGTGATTTGAATTGAGTTGCATTGTCACTTAATATTGTTCTTGGTATTCCCGTACGTGCAAAGAATGAAGAAAGTATTTTACATACTGATTTAGCGGTTGCTTTTCTAACTGGATAAAATTCCGCCCATCTTGAATATCTATCAGTAAGTACAAATATATATTCATTTCTTTTTCTTGACCTTGGAAGGGGTCCAACAAAGTCTACACAAACCTGATCTAGTACTCCACCATTTGTACCAGGAACCATAAGTCCTGCAGGCTTTTGATTACTTGATTTTGTAAGTTGACATGTTTTACAACTGCGTACATAACGTGCTATCTGACTGATCATTTTTGGCCAATATCCAATGTTCTTCACACGCTGTAAGGTTTTATATATCCCCATATGTGCACTAGTGGGCTCGTCATGGCACTCCTTTAGAATGGTTTCTCTCAACTTTTCTGGAATGTATGGCATGTTACCTTGTTTTGTTTTGTAATACAATACATTTTCATGTACAAGCCATGGCGAATCTTTCACTGAAGCTAAGCTTCTTAGCCTCTTGATGTCGCTATCCAGCTCTTGTTGTTCTTGCATTTGTTGATGTGAAGTAAGAGCCCATTCTTCTCCGTTTTTCGTGTCTTCATTGACTTGCTCATTAAGTTTCATACTGAATAATGCTGGGGTGTTTGCTTCAGATGGTTTGGGGGGTAATGGGGCTCTAGATAGGGCGTCTGGTACGACATTCAAAGGCCCTTTCTTATACTCAATTTTAAAATCATAACCTTGCAATCTTACTAGCCATCTCGCCCATTGACCATGTGGTTCTTCTTTGTTCCACAGATATGTGAGAGCTTGATGATCTGTTACAAGTGTGAATGGTCTCAATTCTAAGTACTCCCGGAATTTGTCGACTCCCCAAACACAAGCTAGAGCTTCTTTCTTGCTTGTGCTGTAATTTTGTTCTGCCTTATTCAGTGTTTTGCTTGCATATGCGATAACCTTGGGTACTTCTTCAATGTATTGAAAGAGACAAGCTGAGATTCCTACATTTGACGCATCTACTTCAAGTGAGAAATCGTGATCCCAGGAGGGGAACGTCAGGATTGGTGCTTCTGTGAGTCTACGTTTAATTTCTATAAATGCAGCCTGACAATCTTGGTTCCATGAATATTTCTTCCTGTTATTTTCTAATTTCTTTCTTGTTTTTGACTCTTTCATTTCATTGAGGGGTTTTGCTATTGTAGCTAAGTCTGGCACAAACTTTGTGTACCAGCTAACCATGCCTAAGAATGTAGCTAAACTTTCTGGGGTTTTCGGCTGAGGGTATTCTAACATTGCTTGTACCTTCTCTGGATCCATTTCAACGCCCTTTTCTGATATTTTGTGACCCAAGAATGATATTGATCTGAGACAAAAGACTGATTTAGAAGGATTGACAGTGAGGTTGTGTAATTTTAATCTATCTAACACTAATTTTACGTTTGCAAGGTGTTCAGCGAATGTATTACCATAGATAAGAATATCGTCTACAAAGACAAAGCATATGACGCCATTAAGACCCTCTAAGATTATATCCATGGTCTTCTGAAATGCTGCACTGCTGTTTTTGGCTCCAAAATTGACTCTATTGAACATATATTTACCTGGATATTTGGTACTGCCTGTCACAAATGCTGTTTTCTTTCTTGAATCAGGGTGAATTGATACTTGATTAAATCCTGAGTTTAAATCAATTTTTGAAAACCATGATTTCCCCCTAAGTAAATCTAAGCTATCATTAATACGAGGAATTACATATGGCTGACTGATTGTAATTTTATTTAGTAATCTCATGTCTACTGCAAATCTATATGTGCCATCTGATTTGATAGGCAAGCATATAGGGGATCCCCATTCAGTGTCCGGGGGACACTTCTGTATTATTTTCTCTCTCAACATCCTTTCAATATGGTCATCAATAATCTTCTGTCTTGGTGGCTTGGCATGGTAAGCTCTTACGTTGACGGTCTTGCCTGGTATCGTTTCTATGACGTGCTCATACATGGTTGTATGCCCTATCCTTTTGTCAGTTATTGTGTCATAGAATGGCAGGGGTGTATTTTTCAATTCATGTTTTTGTTCTAATGTGAGGTCCTCTCTGAGATCGCCATCTTGGAAACATTTTTCTTGGCAGGGAGACAAGTCAAGTTTGGTGCTACGACTTAAAGTAAATAGATGACATGATGGGTGCATTCCTGATTCATATGGCTTTATTTTGATATCGTCTGGTAGTAAGTTATTAAACGTGTAACCGTGCCTTGCACTTACAGGCACTATACCTGACTTTGTAAGGAATTCATTGCCTAATATAATGTCGCAGGACAAATCTTCTATAACAAATAATTCATGATAGACTATGTGTCCTGCTATTTCTATGGGTACATTAATAATTTGTGAACTAAATACGCTAGTTTGATTAGCTAAATTGATTGGAGTCATGACTTCTGAAATGTGGCAATCTTCAAGGTTTTTCAACTTGTACAACTTTTTCTTGCTGATTGCTGAAATTTCAGCGCCAGTATCTAATAAGGCAAGTGTTGTGAAACCCTTGACTGTTACATATGTTAGCGGTTTATTGGATTTCTTATCAGTAACTGCTACAAATATATCTTTGTGCACCATCCCTGGCTGTGGGAGTGTCTCTCTATCTCCCACACTCCCCCTTAGTAGTTTAAATTACCCCCATTATTGTGATTTGGCCTTGGTGGACGGTTGGGACATGAGTCTTGGTGGTGGCCATGAACAGAGCATCTTGTACATGTACCTGGACAGTTACGTCCATTCATACCTTGTGCTACGCAATCATTACAACCTGACAAGGCTGTGGTCTTGGTTTCTTCTTTTTACGTCTGTCCGCCCCTCTGTTGGTTTCAGGCCATGGTTGTGGATATGGTTGTTGAAACAACTGTGGTGGTGGCATTCTTGCGTTGTAGAAAGGTGGTGGGGGTAAATGAGTTGGTAGGGGTAGAAGTTGTGCCATAGGCTGAGTGAAAGGGGGTGGTCTAAAACGCTGCATCTCCATGTTAGCCAAGTGAAATCTACGTCTTTCTTCTTGTTGTCTGGCTGCTTCTTGATCTTGGTGAAAACGTCTGCGTTTTCTTTGCTCCAAAATCTTCTCAACTTCATTTCCCTTCCGAATAACAGCATTAGTTGTCATGTTTTCAGTGAACGTTATCTTGTCTACGATTCTTTCATCCCCTCCCTTTCTTACTGTGCTGATGATGTCATTTAGGTGCGTTTCTTTGTTTTCCCTGAACAAAGTAATGTCTTTTGTTACTCGTCTCACATATTTCTCCCACGTTTCTCCCTCGTGTTGTTCAATCTGGTCATAGAATCTGTTGTATTCATCCATGTCCATGAGGTCACGTTTCATGCAACTTTTGAGTTCAGACCAGGTGCTGCACCTTCTATCGTTTAACCACCCTACCCCATCTTCATCTGCGTTTCTTATGATATTCTTATAAAAATGTACCTCAGTCATGTCATCGTTAGCACATCTCAGAGTTTCTACTTTTGTGATGTACGTCATGATTTTCATGTCTCGTTGGCAAGTAAATTTAGGAAAATCAGGGATACGAGCAAAAGGCTGGGGACCTGCTTGTTGGATGATAATGGGTTGCTGAGGCTGTGGCAAGAATGGAAATTGGTACCCTCCCCAAGGTTGCATTGCTGGCATACCTTGCTGTTGCATACCTGCAAATGGTGGCATTGGTGGGTTTAGCAACATTTGCATACCATTTTGCCCTTGATTCAAAATAGAGCTACCTTGTGATGGAGCACCTGATACTGTTGGGGTTGGGGGGCCATTAAAGTTTTCTGTGATAACTGAGGGTGGGACTGAGGTTACCTGAGGTGGTCCTTTAGCATGATTTGTTATAATGGGCATTGTACCTGATGTCGAAGGAACAGCTGATAGCGTCTGGGACATAGTATTTACTGTAGTATTTGATTTTTCAGCTTGCTGTAACGTTGGGTCAGTATTTACTGGTTGGCTAGCGCTGCTACTCTCTAGGGACACTTGTTGGCCCTGGGTTGGCTGCTGCATAGGTAACTGGTTCTGACCCATCATGTTCATCAGCTGGTTAGGGTGAAATACATAGTAAAAAGGTGGCATGGAAAAACCGGGGTTTGAAACTTGCTGGTTTACCACGCCCTTTTGTTGAGTTTGTTGCTGTCCACTAACCGCCATATTGCTTCCTGTTTCCACTTGGGGCCCCTCAGATTGATTTTCAAGTTCATTCTCATTCAGATTGTTACCACCCCCTGAAGTCCCTCCCCCATTGTTAGGCTGGTTCCCCTCCCCCTCTTCTGCATCATTTTCTAAGTCCACCATTTCTAATGATTTTCTCTTTTGTTGTCTTTTAGGTGGCATTTTTCTTCTTATTTTTCAATGTTGGAGGATATGATATTTATTGTAGTATAATAAATATATGGTTACTTTAACAATTTTAATTGTATTTAATGTTATTAATATTTATGTAATATACTTATATTTTATATTTTTAAAATCATAAGTTGCAATTCTATTTATAAAACTCTTTATAAACTTCAGATCTTTATATTTATAATTTTATTATTTAAGAAACTATAATTTTATAAACTGTAATTTATAACTTTAAATTAATATTTTTATTTTAAATAAAGTTAAATTACCTAATCCATAGATTTTTAATTTTACTTTATCAATAAAATAATAGCCAGTTTTATTTAATTTAATTTAATTTAATTTTATAAAAACTTAGTATTTCTTATTTATTTAATTTTTAATTTAATTGTAATTTAATTCAAGTTAAATGATTTATAATTATGTTTAATTTTTAATTAATTATGTTTTAATACAATTAAGTTCATATTCCATTTAATTTTAATTTAATTTCAAAAATTTTTTTTTTATTCAATTTTACTTGTATTTATATTATTAGATTATTATATTTGAATTTTAATTTTCTTTTAACTGATAAATTTAATTTTATTTTTATTTTACTTAAAAGTTACTTTGCAAAAAAATTAATTCAATTTAAATTAATTACGATAATATAATAATTTTAATTTCAATTTATTCAAAATTTTAAGCAGCTGTTAAGATTTAATAATTTTAAATTTAATTTTAATTTCAAATTTGTATTAAAATGAACTTTTATGTCTTAAGTTACCTTAATTTGAATTTACGAAGGTTGTTATTTAATTTTACGGTAAGATTCAGGGAAATTTTAAAAATAAAAATTTTGTCCCGCCGGTTTTGGGTCTTTCCCTTGGGGAATTTTGGCTTGGAACACCATGAAAAACCTTTAAAATTGATTCCCGTATAAAGGCGCAACTTTTCCCAAAATTTGTCCTATTTGTCCCAAGTGGACTTTTGGACATGACTCGGGTCGATTTTTAGGCCTGGGACACTTCTAAAGTGTATTTAATTTGAATTTCTTATGAGGGGTCCAATTTAAAAAAAATGGATTTTCGGACAAAAATCGGGCCGGATTTATGACCAGGGACACTTAAATCTGTGTTATATATGATTTCCCTTTGATTGGGGCTCTTTTCTGAAGTTTTTGTCCACTTTCCCAAAAATGGATTTTCCGGACCAGAATCGGGCCGGAATTTTGGGTAGGGACACTCAGAAAAAGTGTTTTATATGATTTCCCTTAAAGGGCTTTACTTTCCCTCGGGTTTGGTCCAATTTAAAAAAATGGGTCAAACCGGACCAAAATCGGTTCGGAATTTTGGGCAGGGGCACTTTTTTGAAAAATGCGTATTTTGTGGTGGGGATGATTTTGGACGAAAAGATTTCAACAAAAACTCAAAACAACCTTCAAAAACTTAGCTTTTGGGTCACTTTAAAATAACCTATGGACACCAAAGTAGTTTTATGTGTTGGTGGTGGCGGGGAGGTAAGAATTTACAATGTTTGCAAACTAAATCCTAACCTTAAACCCTATCTTTTACCGTTTAAAACCTTCACTTAAACTTTTTTTTTTTTTTTTTTTTTTTTTTTTTTTTTCAGTGTACTCAATTAACCAATGGGTTGGGTTTGGGCGCCATGTACCGAAATACTTTGCCTTATTGACTTAAGGGGTTAATATGGGGGGTCGGTGGTGTTTATGATGTCACGGAAGTGACGTCATAAGCCCTCCAACTAGCTCAGGTAGGGGCAAGAGACCTTAAGTATTTCAGCAACTAAGGTTAATTAAGTATTAGGTTAAGTGAAGGATTAATAACTGGTAAATAAAAGAATATAGTTATGATTATATAACTTTATTCCCTACAGCTTTACAAAACTAAACCACCATAATTTCCTAACTTTCACTCGTACAAAACCCACCCTTATTCCCACTCAAACACACCCCCACATACATAACATACATATAATACCCTAACATCGTGCCATATATAGTGTAAATGTTTTTATTAAACTCGTGGGCCGATACTTTACTTGGTCGTACAGACGCGAAGTTCGTAAATCGCAGCCATTCAAGTCCCCACGGTCCTCAACATCGTGGTAGGTCAGCACATTGTGATTGCATAAAGATGCAATCACGATTTCACACAAAGTCCGCGCTCCAAACACGTGGTTTATAGTTCAAAAGGAGCGCGGGTTAATGTAGAACGTTTGCTTACGTAATCCAGGTAAGCAAACCAATCACAGGTGGCCGAGATAGACGTAACACGCAGGTGATATAAAGCCGCGAGTTTCGTCTATATACCGGCCATCTTCTCTCTATTCTCCCTTCTTCCCCTATTTCTCATCTTTTCCACCGCATGTTGAGGTGGCGCGCATGTCCAGGGCTGAATCTCTGCACGCAGGCGCCACCTGACGTAGGTTACACACGGCAAAATAGGGGCGAGATTTTAAATTTCTCACCCCGCCCACGCACAAACAAAAATATACTCGCCACAGATCCCTCCCCCAGAACTCACAAGGGAGGCTACTATTGCCGTCAGTTCGATCAGTAGGAAGCGAGTATAACAAAGTTAAGCACACAAGTTTCACAGAATTTAAAATGAAAATAAGGCACAGTTCATCGTCGGCTAATATGGCACTTAACACTTTACCCCCAAAATATCAAATACTCTCAATCATACTCTCTGTCACTCTTAAACATCTTATATCTAGCACTGTTAAAAAAAAGACAAGGAAAGAGACATCCACAGATCTCTCCCAGTTATGTATATGAGAAAATCTTACGGCGTTACACTTTTTTTTTGTTTTGTTTTGTTACATAACATATGAAAAATAACATACTAGAACTCATTATCAGCCATTTAAATGCAAAAAACTAACCTGTCACATCAGTCAACAAAATCCTAGGCATGCAATCAACATTTAATAACTTTCATCATATATTATGTAAGATTTTTATATTTTACGATTTTTATTTGGATTTTTGTTGTCTAACCTAATGGCTGTAGGGAAGAAGCCCAAACTACATTTTAAACTACTCTTGCATACACAGGTTACTTTATTAAAGTGACTGGAACCACCCTTACACCCCAATAAAGTAACTCAAGACATAACTTTGTAAGTTGGTCAGACGAACAAAGCCCAGTTTCATCAATTTTGAAATGTTAATTAACACTAATTGATAAAGACCGATTAAAAGAATGTGCTTGGCCGTTTGGCGCACATAGCAATTTTACATAAACGTCACGTGACTTAAACAAATACAAAATTTAACAGCCGCTTAATTTGTTTTGGTAGGAAATGATATTTAATTAAAAAAACAATACACGCAATTTTGTTAAAAAATACTATAGAAACTTTAAAATAAACTGGCAATTATTATAACGTATTAGGTGTAATACTCTTAATGCATTTAATTTCAAACTATGGAATCAAGGCAATTAAAATCGAAATGAATGGAATGCAAAATTTATACGTTTTTACAACTGCAATACTTTAAAGATCAAACTTTACATTTTATATCATATCCTCATAAATCTTCCATGTTCTTGTAGAAGTTCCTGTCCTGAAGATTTTTCAGTGTCAGCTTAGTCTAACAATTGAAACATGTTGATGTGACTTTCTTCGACTTATTAACCAAAACCTGCCTGATATCTATCAGTTCTTCTGAGATTTTCCCTATTGCGCAGCTGGCGACGTGGTTGGTGTCCACTCTCATTTGAATCTTCAGAGTTCGTACTCAACACATCATCGTCTTCAATTATTACCGTGGTAATACTATTATCTAAGAAATCGAGCATGCTCTGGTCCACTGACTTTTCAAGATCAGTCTGTGGTGGTTCAGGCTCTAATGGCTCGTTTCTAACTACTACGCTATTTGAGTCAGGTTGTAAAACCTTTTCTGCAAGAAAGGTACTATTTTTCTCCAACTTTCTTCCTCCTAACTCATTTTCTTGCCGTACAACATATGGTCGTACCTCCATTACATGTCTGTTAATGGTTTTTGATTTGTTTCTCATGTCTTGCAATTTTAAATCTACATTATTGTACATTTCTGTCACAACGTACGGTCCAGACCATAGATCTCCAAGTTTGGCAGCAAATTTCTTCTCTGCATTGGAAATTGGATGGGTTCGTACGACGACCAGTTGACCAGGTCTGTAAGTGACGTCACGTCTACCTTTGTTGTAGTAATTCGCTTGAGCTTCTTTAGCCTTGCTATCGTGATTAGCCACAAACTTGTGCATCTTTCTTAATTGCTTCTGTCTTTCTTCATGAGACTCCTCATATGTTTGATGTGTCGTACCATTAACATTGAACTTGTTTTCAATTGGTGATCGCATTTTGCGCCCCAAAAATAATTCCGCTGGCGTGAAACCTGTAGCTTCATTTTCTGCTGAATTGTATGCGAAATTAAGTAGATCTAACTTATCTTCCCAGAGTGTGTGATCTTCTCTACAGTAGGCACGTAACATGGCTTTTAGGTTACGATTTATTCTCTCTGCTGGGTTTGCTTGGGGGTGGAATGGGGTTGTGAAATTATGTTTCACATTCCAGGAATTTAGCATGTCTTTAAGCAGTTGTGATTTGAATTGAGTTGCATTGTCACTTAATATTGTTCTTGGTATTCCCGTACGTGCAAAGAATGAAGAAAGTATTTTACATACTGATTTAGCGGTTGCTTTTCTAACTGGATAAAATTCCGCCCATCTTGAATATCTATCAGTAAGTACAAATATATATTCATTTCTTTTTCTTGACCTTGGAAGGGGTCCAACAAAGTCTACACAAACCTGATCTAGTACTCCACCATTTGTACCAGGAACCATAAGTCCTGCAGGCTTTTGATTACTTGATTTTGTAAGTTGACATGTTTTACAACTGCGTACATAACGTGCTATCTGACTGATCATTTTTGGCCAATATCCAATGTTCTTCACACGCTGTAAGGTTTTATATATCCCCATATGTGCACTAGTGGGCTCGTCATGGCACTCCTTTAGAATGGTTTCTCTCAACTTTTCTGGAATGTATGGCATGTTACCTTGTTTTGTTTTGTAATACAATACATTTTCATGTACAAGCCATGGCGAATCTTTCACTGAAGCTAAGCTTCTTAGCCTCTTGATGTCGCTATCCAGCTCTTGTTGTTCTTGCATTTGTTGATGTGAAGTAAGAGCCCATTCTTCTCCGTTTTTCGTGTCTTCATTGACTTGCTCATTAAGTTTCATACTGAATAATGCTGGGGTGTTTGCTTCAGATGGTTTGGGGGGTAATGGGGCTCTAGATAGGGCGTCTGGTACGACATTCAAAGGCCCTTTCTTATACTCAATTTTAAAATCATAACCTTGCAATCTTACTAGCCATCTCGCCCATTGACCATGTGGTTCTTCTTTGTTCCACAGATATGTGAGAGCTTGATGATCTGTTACAAGTGTGAATGGTCTCAATTCTAAGTACTCCCGGAATTTGTCGACTCCCCAAACACAAGCTAGAGCTTCTTTCTTGCTTGTGCTGTAATTTTGTTCTGCCTTATTCAGTGTTTTGCTTGCATATGCGATAACCTTGGGTACTTCTTCAATGTATTGAAAGAGACAAGCTGAGATTCCTACATTTGACGCATCTACTTCAAGTGAGAAATCGTGATCCCAGGAGGGGAACGTCAGGATTGGTGCTTCTGTGAGTCTACGTTTAATTTCTATAAATGCAGCCTGACAATCTTGGTTCCATGAATATTTCTTCCTGTTATTTTCTAATTTCTTTCTTGTTTTTGACTCTTTCATTTCATTGAGGGGTTTTGCTATTGTAGCTAAGTCTGGCACAAACTTTGTGTACCAGCTAACCATGCCTAAGAATGTAGCTAAACTTTCTGGGGTTTTCGGCTGAGGGTATTCTAACATTGCTTGTACCTTCTCTGGATCCATTTCAACGCCCTTTTCTGATATTTTGTGACCCAAGAATGATATTGATCTGAGACAAAAGACTGATTTAGAAGGATTGACAGTGAGGTTGTGTAATTTTAATCTATCTAACACTAATTTTACGTTTGCAAGGTGTTCAGCGAATGTATTACCATAGATAAGAATATCGTCTACAAAGACAAAGCATATGACGCCATTAAGACCCTCTAAGATTATATCCATGGTCTTCTGAAATGCTGCACTGCTGTTTTTGGCTCCAAAATTGACTCTATTGAACATATATTTACCTGGATATTTGGTACTGCCTGTCACAAATGCTGTTTTCTTTCTTGAATCAGGGTGAATTGATACTTGATTAAATCCTGAGTTTAAATCAATTTTTGAAAACCATGATTTCCCCCTAAGTAAATCTAAGCTATCATTAATACGAGGAATTACATATGGCTGACTGATTGTAATTTTATTTAGTAATCTCATGTCTACTGCAAATCTATATGTGCCATCTGATTTGATAGGCAAGCATATAGGGGATCCCCATTCAGTGTCCGGGGGACACTTCTGTATTATTTTCTCTCTCAACATCCTTTCAATATGGTCATCAATAATCTTCTGTCTTGGTGGCTTGGCATGGTAAGCTCTTACGTTGACGGTCTTGCCTGGTATCGTTTCTATGACGTGCTCATACATGGTTGTATGCCCTATCCTTTTGTCAGTTATTGTGTCATAGAATGGCAGGGGTGTATTTTTCAATTCATGTTTTTGTTCTAATGTGAGGTCCTCTCTGAGATCGCCATCTTGGAAACATTTTTCTTGGCAGGGAGACAAGTCAAGTTTGGTGCTACGACTTAAAGTAAATAGATGACATGATGGGTGCATTCCTGATTCATATGGCTTTATTTTGATATCGTCTGGTAGTAAGTTATTAAACGTGTAACCGTGCCTTGCACTTACAGGCACTATACCTGACTTTGTAAGGAATTCATTGCCTAATATAATGTCGCAGGACAAATCTTCTATAACAAATAATTCATGATAGACTATGTGTCCTGCTATTTCTATGGGTACATTAATAATTTGTGAACTAAATACGCTAGTTTGATTAGCTAAATTGATTGGAGTCATGACTTCTGAAATGTGGCAATCTTCAAGGTTTTTCAACTTGTACAACTTTTTCTTGCTGATTGCTGAAATTTCAGCGCCAGTATCTAATAAGGCAAGTGTTGTGAAACCCTTGACTGTTACATATGTTAGCGGTTTATTGGATTTCTTATCAGTAACTGCTACAAATATATCTTTGTGCACCATCCCTGGCTGTGGGAGTGTCTCTCTATCTCCCACACTCCCCCTTAGTAGTTTAAATTACCCCCATTATTGTGATTTGGCCTTGGTGGACGGTTGGGACATGAGTCTTGGTGGTGGCCATGAACAGAGCATCTTGTACATGTACCTGGACAGTTACGTCCATTCATACCTTGTGCTACGCAATCATTACAACCTGACAAGGCTGTGGTCTTGGTTTCTTCTTTTTACGTCTGTCCGCCCCTCTGTTGGTTTCAGGCCATGGTTGTGGATATGGTTGTTGAAACAACTGTGGTGGTGGCATTCTTGCGTTGTAGAAAGGTGGTGGGGGTAAATGAGTTGGTAGGGGTAGAAGTTGTGCCATAGGCTGAGTGAAAGGGGGTGGTCTAAAACGCTGCATCTCCATGTTAGCCAAGTGAAATCTACGTCTTTCTTCTTGTTGTCTGGCTGCTTCTTGATCTTGGTGAAAACGTCTGCGTTTTCTTTGCTCCAAAATCTTCTCAACTTCATTTCCCTTCCGAATAACAGCATTAGTTGTCATGTTTTCAGTGAACGTTATCTTGTCTACGATTCTTTCATCCCCTCCCTTTCTTACTGTGCTGATGATGTCATTTAGGTGCGTTTCTTTGTTTTCCCTGAACAAAGTAATGTCTTTTGTTACTCGTCTCACATATTTCTCCCACGTTTCTCCCTCGTGTTGTTCAATCTGGTCATAGAATCTGTTGTATTCATCCATGTCCATGAGGTCACGTTTCATGCAACTTTTGAGTTCAGACCAGGTGCTGCACCTTCTATCGTTTAACCACCCTACCCCATCTTCATCTGCGTTTCTTATGATATTCTTATAAAAATGTACCTCAGTCATGTCATCGTTAGCACATCTCAGAGTTTCTACTTTTGTGATGTACGTCATGATTTTCATGTCTCGTTGGCAAGTAAATTTAGGAAAATCAGGGATACGAGCAAAAGGCTGGGGACCTGCTTGTTGGATGATAATGGGTTGCTGAGGCTGTGGCAAGAATGGAAATTGGTACCCTCCCCAAGGTTGCATTGCTGGCATACCTTGCTGTTGCATACCTGCAAATGGTGGCATTGGTGGGTTTAGCAACATTTGCATACCATTTTGCCCTTGATTCAAAATAGAGCTACCTTGTGATGGAGCACCTGATACTGTTGGGGTTGGGGGGCCATTAAAGTTTTCTGTGATAACTGAGGGTGGGACTGAGGTTACCTGAGGTGGTCCTTTAGCATGATTTGTTATAATGGGCATTGTACCTGATGTCGAAGGAACAGCTGATAGCGTCTGGGACATAGTATTTACTGTAGTATTTGATTTTTCAGCTTGCTGTAACGTTGGGTCAGTATTTACTGGTTGGCTAGCGCTGCTACTCTCTAGGGACACTTGTTGGCCCTGGGTTGGCTGCTGCATAGGTAACTGGTTCTGACCCATCATGTTCATCAGCTGGTTAGGGTGAAATACATAGTAAAAAGGTGGCATGGAAAAACCGGGGTTTGAAACTTGCTGGTTTACCACGCCCTTTTGTTGAGTTTGTTGCTGTCCACTAACCGCCATATTGCTTCCTGTTTCCACTTGGGGCCCCTCAGATTGATTTTCAAGTTCATTCTCATTCAGATTGTTACCACCCCCTGAAGTCCCTCCCCCATTGTTAGGCTGGTTCCCCTCCCCCTCTTCTGCATCATTTTCTAAGTCCACCATTTCTAATGATTTTCTCTTTTGTTGTCTTTTAGGTGGCATTTTTCTTCTTATTTTTCAATGTTGGAGGATATGATATTTATTGTAGTATAATAAATATATGGTTACTTTAACAATTTTAATTGTATTTAATGTTATTAATATTTATGTAATATACTTATATTTTATATTTTTAAAATCATAAGTTGCAATTCTATTTATAAAACTCTTTATAAACTTCAGATCTTTATATTTATAATTTTATTATTTAAGAAACTATAATTTTATAAACTGTAATTTATAACTTTAAATTAATATTTTTATTTTAAATAAAGTTAAATTACCTAATCCATAGATTTTTAATTTTACTTTATCAATAAAATAATAGCCAGTTTTATTTAATTTAATTTAATTTAATTTTATAAAAACTTAGTATTTCTTATTTATTTAATTTTTAATTTAATTGTAATTTAATTCAAGTTAAATGATTTATAATTATGTTTAATTTTTAATTAATTATGTTTTAATACAATTAAGTTCATATTCCATTTAATTTTAATTTAATTTCAAAAATTTTTTTTTTATTCAATTTTACTTGTATTTATATTATTAGATTATTATATTTGAATTTTAATTTTCTTTTAACTGATAAATTTAATTTTATTTTTATTTTACTTAAAAGTTACTTTGCAAAAAAATTAATTCAATTTAAATTAATTACGATAATATAATAATTTTAATTTCAATTTATTCAAAATTTTAAGCAGCTGTTAAGATTTAATAATTTTAAATTTAATTTTAATTTCAAATTTGTATTAAAATGAACTTTTATGTCTTAAGTTACCTTAATTTGAATTTACGAAGGTTGTTATTTAATTTTACGGTAAGATTCAGGGAAATTTTAAAAATAAAAATTTTGTCCCGCCGGTTTTGGGTCTTTCCCTTGGGGAATTTTGGCTTGGAACACCATGAAAAACCTTTAAAATTGATTCCCGTATAAAGGCGCAACTTTTCCCAAAATTTGTCCTATTTGTCCCAAGTGGACTTTTGGACATGACTCGGGTCGATTTTTAGGCCTGGGACACTTCTAAAGTGTATTTAATTTGAATTTCTTATGAGGGGTCCAATTTAAAAAAAATGGATTTTCGGACAAAAATCGGGCCGGATTTATGACCAGGGACACTTAAATCTGTGTTATATATGATTTCCCTTTGATTGGGGCTCTTTTCTGAAGTTTTTGTCCACTTTCCCAAAAATGGATTTTCCGGACCAGAATCGGGCCGGAATTTTGGGTAGGGACACTCAGAAAAAGTGTTTTATATGATTTCCCTTAAAGGGCTTTACTTTCCCTCGGGTTTGGTCCAATTTAAAAAAATGGGTCAAACCGGACCAAAATCGGTTCGGAATTTTGGGCAGGGGCACTTTTTTGAAAAATGCGTATTTTGTGGTGGGGATGATTTTGGACGAAAAGATTTCAACAAAAACTCAAAACAACCTTCAAAAACTTAGCTTTTGGGTCACTTTAAAATAACCTATGGACACCAAAGTAGTTTTATGTGTTGGTGGTGGCGGGGAGGTAAGAATTTACAATGTTTGCAAACTAAATCCTAACCTTAAACCCTATCTTTTACCGTTTAAAACCTTCACTTAAACTTTTTTTTTTTTTTTTTTTTTTTTTTTTTTTTTCAGTGTACTCAATTAACCAATGGGTTGGGTTTGGGCGCCATGTACCGAAATACTTTGCCTTATTGACTTAAGGGGTTAATATGGGGGGTCGGTGGTGTTTATGATGTCACGGAAGTGACGTCATAAGCCCTCCAACTAGCTCAGGTAGGGGCAAGAGACCTTAAGTATTTCAGCAACTAAGGTTAATTAAGTATTAGGTTAAGTGAAGGATTAATAACTGGTAAATAAAAGAATATAGTTATGATTATATAACTTTATTCCCTACAGCTTTACAAAACTAAACCACCCTAATTTCCTAACTTTCACTCGTACAAAACCCACCCTTATTCCCACTCAAACACACCCCCACATACATAACATACATATAATACCCTAACATCGTGCCATATATAGTGTAAATGTTTTTATTAAACTCGTGGGCCGATACTTTACTTGGTCGTACAGACGCGAAGTTCGTAAATCGCAGCCATTCAAGTCCCCACGGTCCTCAACATCGTGGTAGGTCAGCACATTGTGATTGCATAAAGATGCAATCACGATTTCACACAAAGTCCGCGCTCCAAACACGTGGTTTATAGTTCAAAAGGAGCGCGGGTTAATGTAGAACGTTTGCTTACGTAATCCAGGTAAGCAAACCAATCACAGGTGGCCGAGATAGACGTAACACGCAGGTGATATAAAGCCGCGAGTTTCGTCTATATACCGGCCATCTTCTCTCTATTCTCCCTTCTTCCCCTATTTCTCATCTTTTCCACCGCATGTTGAGGTGGCGCGCATGTCCAGGGCTGAATCTCTGCACGCAGGCGCCACCTGACGTAGGTTACACACGGCAAAATAGGGGCGAGATTTTAAATTTCTCACCCCGCCCACGCACAAACAAAAATATACTCGCCACAGATCCCTCCCCCAGAACTCACAAGGGAGGCTACTATTGCCGTCAGTTCGATCAGTAGGAAGCGAGTATAACAAAGTTAAGCACACAAGTTTCACAGAATTTAAAATGAAAATAAGGCACAGTTCATCGTCGGCTAATATGGCACTTAACACTTTACCCCCAAAATATCAAATACTCTCAATCATACTCTCTGTCACTCTTAAACATCTTATATCTAGCACTGTTAAAAAAAAGACAAGGAAAGAGACATCCACAGATCTCTCCCAGTTATGTATATGAGAAAATCTTACGGCGTTACACTTTTTTTTTGTTTTGTTTTGTTACATAACATATGAAAAATAACATACTAGAACTCATTATCAGCCATTTAAATGCAAAAAACTAACCTGTCACATCAGTCAACAAAATCCTAGGCATGCAATCAACATTTAATAACTTTCATCATATCGCTTCTCACAATTCATTAAGGCCATACAGAATCTACTTAAAAAAAAAAAAAAAATTGAAACCTGCACTTTACTAGGTTGGGAAATCTACACGAATGCATACAATATAGCGTAATTGGTCTTAAATTAAAGGCAATACAATATTATTTTACAGGAATGTGTTAAAAAAATGTATTGCAAAATTTGACTCCGTGGCAAGGAGAAACGTTTTGCAAAGTCGCAATTTTTACTACAGTGTTAAGAGAGCTCGTTTTTAGCAGGCGATATCTCTATTAATATTAAAGATAAATCCATAGTGTAAGCGAGGAAAATTATCCTCATATCTTCCTATTTATGAATATCAAAGAAAAAAAATTTTAAAATAAAAATTACAGGCGTAATTCAATTAGCTGTAAAAATGTAGCCAAAAACCAACGGCTTAACTTATATGAGTGAAAATGATAATAGAAGCGTAGAAGCGGTAATGAAGAATGTAAAAGACTTTTATTTTGAAAAAGTTGAATTAGAAACCAATTTACAATTTTAAAAAAATTACGCATGTCAAAGTTAGGTAATCATACTATAGATACTCCCCTTACGCCTTGACTCTTCATTTCCCCTCACTTCCAAGCTTGATGCATTTCCCTTTCAGACCGCATGCAAATGTTTTTCTACCTAGTAAAGGAGAAAAAAAAGTTTTTCTGTCTATACTGCCTATTCTCACTTCAATCACTTGAAATATTACAAAATATACGTTTATGCTATAATAACTTGCATTTCCTATCACTTTTTTTTTGTATGGATTATAATAATACAAGTAATTTTTCCTATACTTTTCAATTTTTATAAGCTATTGAATTATTAAAAATGTCATAATTTTTTTCATTACTATACTTGATCACAATACAATATAAATATTCTTATTTTGCTTGATTTTTCCCGATATTTATTAATCTTGCTATTTCTTTCAATAAAACAGTAAAAAAAATACTGTTTTGAATTATTTTAGGTCATTATCTGTACCAATTATCTGTATTTTTTACATTTTTAAACTTTTAATTTGAAAAAAAATTTAAAGGAAAAAAAAAAAAACATTTCTTGATGAATTGCACAATATAATCCATAACTGTGTATATTAATTCATATTTTGCATAAATTGTTTTAAAAAATCTGAGCGAATTACGGTTATTCAAAATAAAAAAAAATACATAGATTCCAAAATAGACACGGTACACTATGTTATTTCGAGTCAATAGTTTAAGTTTTGATTAATTTTTGTAATAGCGGTGGTTGTCATGATGTTTTCATTTCCATGCATGTCACTTGCACGCGTCTATGGTACATCGCATCAATGTGATATAAAAAAAAAGAGTTTTCTAGTTTCAAAAACAGCTTCTTCCATTTTCAACAAAGGTAAAATCTTACCTGATAGTGATATGAAACTCACCTTTATTAAAAATGGAAGAAGCGGATCTTTGGTCACCATCGCAACATTTTTGTGCGATACGCTCAGTTCGATGCTTTCTCGTCAGCCACTGTTACTTTGCTTCAATAACATTGAAGCTTCACGTCGTGTAACGCAGACACATATAAATATAAAATATATAAATATAAAAATATAAAAAAAAAAAAATTTAAAAAAGAACTATTGAAGTCTAGCTTGATGTTTAAATAATATACGCACATAAAGAAATTTAAAACATTATTGCATCCAATTGAAGCAAATTGCGTTTATATTACTATATTTATGCAAACAATTAATATGTGAGCTTTGTTTTCGTTCTCTAAATTGAAGTTTTTCTTAAATATTGTTACTACAAATATTTAATTTCATATAATATGGTGAATTACCATTTATAAATAAGAAAAAAATTAAAAAAAATTATGTTTAATTATAATTAATTCCACTGCAATCTATGTGAAAACGTTTAAAATAAAGCTTTGTACTATAGTAAAGAACAAAAAAAAATATTTAATTATTATAATTTAGTTCCTTTCAACTTAAAAATAAACTCTATCTTAATAAATTTCATGTAAATTAAAAGGAAAGAAATAACATAAGAAATGGTTACTGACATTTAATTACAACCCCCCTGCCCCCCCCCCTCCCAAAAAAAAAGGAAATATAAAAAGTAATTAACAAATTCAAACAATGAAAAAAAATTACTAATTGTATTGTGGTTTAGTCATTAAAAGAAGGTTTATGACATTGTTAATAATTTAATATTTTATACAAATTATAAAGTATATAGGAAAAATTATTTGTATTATTATGAACCATACAAAAAAAAAAGTGATAGGAAATGCAAGTTATTATAACATAAACGTATATTTTGTAATATTTCAAGTGATTGAAGTGAGAATAGGCAGTATAGACAGAAAAACTTTTTTTTTTCTCCTTTACTAGGTAGAAAAACATTTGCATGCGGTCTGAAAGGGAAATGCATCAAGCTTGGAAGTGAGGGGAAATGAAGAGTCAAGGCGTAAGGGGAGTATCTATAGTATGATTACCTAACTTTGACATGCGTAATTTTTTTAAAATTGTAAATTGGTTTCTAATTCAACTTTTTCAAAATAAAAGTCTTTTACATTCTTCATTACCGCTTCTACGCTTCTATTATCATTTTCACTCATATAAGTTAAGCCGTTGGTTTTTGGCTACATTTTTACAGCTAATTGAATTACGCCTGTAATTTTTATTTTAAAATTTTTTTTCTTTGATATTCATAAATAGGAAGATATGAGGATAATTTTCCTCGCTTACACTATGGATTTATCTTTAATATTAATAGAGATATCGCCTGCTAAAAACGAGCTCTCTTAACACTGTAGTAAAAATTGCGACTTTGCAAAACGTTTCTCCTTGCCACGGAGTCAAATTTTGCAATACATTTTTTTAACACATTCCTGTAAAATAATATTGTATTGCCTTTAATTTAAGACCAATTACGCTATATTGTATGCATTCGTGTAGATTTCCCAACCTAGTAAAGTGCAGGTTTCAATTTTTGTTTTTTTTTTAAGTAGATTCTGTATGGCCTTAATGAATTGTGAGAAGCGATATATTATGTAAGATTTTTATATTTTACGATTTTTATTTGGATTTTTGTTGTCTAACCTAATGGCTGTAGGGAAGAAGCCCAAACTACATTTTAAACTACTCTTGCATACACAGGTTACTTTATTAAAGTGACTGGAACCACCCTTACACCCCAATAAAGTAACTCAAGACATAACTTTGTAAGTTGGTCAGACGAACAAAGCCCAGTTTCATCAATTTTGAAATGTTAATTAACACTAATTGATAAAGACCGATTAAAAGAATGTGCTTGGCCGTTTGGCGCACATAGCAATTTTACATAAACGTCACGTGACTTAAACAAATACAAAATTTAACAGCCGCTTAATTTGTTTTGGTAGGAAATGATATTTAATTAAAAAAACAATACACGCAATTTTGTTAAAAAATACTATAGAAACTTTAAAATAAACTGGCAATTATTATAACGTATTAGGTGTAATACTCTTAATGCATTTAATTTCAAACTATGGAATCAAGGCAATTAAAATCGAAATGAATGGAATGCAAAATTTATACGTTTTTACAACTGCAATACTTTAAAGATCAAACTTTACATTTTATATCATATCCTCATAAATCTTCCATGTTCTTGTAGAAGTTCCTGTCCTGAAGATTTTTCAGTGTCAGCTTAGTCTAACAATTGAAACATGTTGATGTGACTTTCTTCGACTTATTAACCAAAACCTGCCTGATATCTATCAGTTCTTCTGAGATTTTCCCTATTGCGCAGCTGGCGACGTGGTTGGTGTCCACTCTCATTTGAATCTTCAGAGTTCGTACTCAACACATCATCGTCTTCAATTATTACCGTGGTAATACTATTATCTAAGAAATCGAGCATGCTCTGGTCCACTGACTTTTCAAGATCAGTCTGTGGTGGTTCAGGCTCTAATGGCTCGTTTCTAACTACTACGCTATTTGAGTCAGGTTGTAAAACCTTTTCTGCAAGAAAGGTACTATTTTTCTCCAACTTTCTTCCTCCTAACTCATTTTCTTGCCGTACAACATATGGTCGTACCTCCATTACATGTCTGTTAATGGTTTTTGATTTGTTTCTCATGTCTTGCAATTTTAAATCTACATTATTGTACATTTCTGTCACAACGTACGGTCCAGACCATAGATCTCCAAGTTTGGCAGCAAATTTCTTCTCTGCATTGGAAATTGGATGGGTTCGTACGACGACCAGTTGACCAGGTCTGTAAGTGACGTCACGTCTACCTTTGTTGTAGTAATTCGCTTGAGCTTCTTTAGCCTTGCTATCGTGATTAGCCACAAACTTGTGCATCTTTCTTAATTGCTTCTGTCTTTCTTCATGAGACTCCTCATATGTTTGATGTGTCGTACCATTAACATTGAACTTGTTTTCAATTGGTGATCGCATTTTGCGCCCCAAAAATAATTCCGCTGGCGTGAAACCTGTAGCTTCATTTTCTGCTGAATTGTATGCGAAATTAAGTAGATCTAACTTATCTTCCCAGAGTGTGTGATCTTCTCTACAGTAGGCACGTAACATGGCTTTTAGGTTACGATTTATTCTCTCTGCTGGGTTTGCTTGGGGGTGGAATGGGGTTGTGAAATTATGTTTCACATTCCAGGAATTTAGCATGTCTTTAAGCAGTTGTGATTTGAATTGAGTTGCATTGTCACTTAATATTGTTCTTGGTATTCCCGTACGTGCAAAGAATGAAGAAAGTATTTTACATACTGATTTAGCGGTTGCTTTTCTAACTGGATAAAATTCCGCCCATCTTGAATATCTATCAGTAAGTACAAATATATATTCATTTCTTTTTCTTGACCTTGGAAGGGGTCCAACAAAGTCTACACAAACCTGATCTAGTACTCCACCATTTGTACCAGGAACCATAAGTCCTGCAGGCTTTTGATTACTTGATTTTGTAAGTTGACATGTTTTACAACTGCGTACATAACGTGCTATCTGACTGATCATTTTTGGCCAATATCCAATGTTCTTCACACGCTGTAAGGTTTTATATATCCCCATATGTGCACTAGTGGGCTCGTCATGGCACTCCTTTAGAATGGTTTCTCTCAACTTTTCTGGAATGTATGGCATGTTACCTTGTTTTGTTTTGTAATACAATACATTTTCATGTACAAGCCATGGCGAATCTTTCACTGAAGCTAAGCTTCTTAGCCTCTTGATGTCGCTATCCAGCTCTTGTTGTTCTTGCATTTGTTGATGTGAAGTAAGAGCCCATTCTTCTCCGTTTTTCGTGTCTTCATTGACTTGCTCATTAAGTTTCATACTGAATAATGCTGGGGTGTTTGCTTCAGATGGTTTGGGGGGTAATGGGGCTCTAGATAGGGCGTCTGGTACGACATTCAAAGGCCCTTTCTTATACTCAATTTTAAAATCATAACCTTGCAATCTTACTAGCCATCTCGCCCATTGACCATGTGGTTCTTCTTTGTTCCACAGATATGTGAGAGCTTGATGATCTGTTACAAGTGTGAATGGTCTCAATTCTAAGTACTCCCGGAATTTGTCGACTCCCCAAACACAAGCTAGAGCTTCTTTCTTGCTTGTGCTGTAATTTTGTTCTGCCTTATTCAGTGTTTTGCTTGCATATGCGATAACCTTGGGTACTTCTTCAATGTATTGAAAGAGACAAGCTGAGATTCCTACATTTGACGCATCTACTTCAAGTGAGAAATCGTGATCCCAGGAGGGGAACGTCAGGATTGGTGCTTCTGTGAGTCTACGTTTAATTTCTATAAATGCAGCCTGACAATCTTGGTTCCATGAATATTTCTTCCTGTTATTTTCTAATTTCTTTCTTGTTTTTGACTCTTTCATTTCATTGAGGGGTTTTGCTATTGTAGCTAAGTCTGGCACAAACTTTGTGTACCAGCTAACCATGCCTAAGAATGTAGCTAAACTTTCTGGGGTTTTCGGCTGAGGGTATTCTAACATTGCTTGTACCTTCTCTGGATCCATTTCAACGCCCTTTTCTGATATTTTGTGACCCAAGAATGATATTGATCTGAGACAAAAGACTGATTTAGAAGGATTGACAGTGAGGTTGTGTAATTTTAATCTATCTAACACTAATTTTACGTTTGCAAGGTGTTCAGCGAATGTATTACCATAGATAAGAATATCGTCTACAAAGACAAAGCATATGACGCCATTAAGACCCTCTAAGATTATATCCATGGTCTTCTGAAATGCTGCACTGCTGTTTTTGGCTCCAAAATTGACTCTATTGAACATATATTTACCTGGATATTTGGTACTGCCTGTCACAAATGCTGTTTTCTTTCTTGAATCAGGGTGAATTGATACTTGATTAAATCCTGAGTTTAAATCAATTTTTGAAAACCATGATTTCCCCCTAAGTAAATCTAAGCTATCATTAATACGAGGAATTACATATGGCTGACTGATTGTAATTTTATTTAGTAATCTCATGTCTACTGCAAATCTATATGTGCCATCTGATTTGATAGGCAAGCATATAGGGGATCCCCATTCAGTGTCCGGGGGACACTTCTGTATTATTTTCTCTCTCAACATCCTTTCAATATGGTCATCAATAATCTTCTGTCTTGGTGGCTTGGCATGGTAAGCTCTTACGTTGACGGTCTTGCCTGGTATCGTTTCTATGACGTGCTCATACATGGTTGTATGCCCTATCCTTTTGTCAGTTATTGTGTCATAGAATGGCAGGGGTGTATTTTTCAATTCATGTTTTTGTTCTAATGTGAGGTCCTCTCTGAGATCGCCATCTTGGAAACATTTTTCTTGGCAGGGAGACAAGTCAAGTTTGGTGCTACGACTTAAAGTAAATAGATGACATGTACAGACGCGAAGTTCGTAAATCGCAGCCATTCAAGTCCCCACGGTCCTCAACATCGTGGTAGGTCAGCACATTGTGATTGCATAAAGATGCAATCACGATTTCACACAAAGTCCGCGCTCCAAACACGTGGTTTATAGTTCAAAAGGAGCGCGGGTTAATGTAGAACGTTTGCTTACGTAATCCAGGTAAGCAAACCAATCACAGGTGGCCGAGATAGACGTAACACGCAGGTGATATAAAGCCGCGAGTTTCGTCTATATACCGGCCATCTTCTCTCTATTCTCCCTTCTTCCCCTATTTCTCATCTTTTCCACCGCATGTTGAGGTGGCGCGCATGTCCAGGGCTGAATCTCTGCACGCAGGCGCCACCTGACGTAGGTTACACACGGCAAAATAGGGGCGAGATTTTAAATTTCTCACCCCGCCCACGCACAAACAAAAATATACTCGCCACAGCCTTTAAATAATGTACGCTGATTGGCCAGAATACGCGGAAGGGTTGAAATTTTTTTCATAAAATCGTCCGATTGGAAATGTTGAAGTTTAAATGTTGATATTGAAATAATTGTCCACTTTTTAAAATCACAAAAGTCTACTCATTGTTCCCTATCGTGTAATAATTATTAGATGCTAAATATTTAGTGTCAAACATTTTTATTATAATAATAACAAATTGTTTTTTCATACGCATTGTTGCCTTATTTTACAGAATTTATTTGTATATTAATACTTATACATGTTATTTCGTAAATGATATCAATGACATACATGGCGCAATGGTGTAAGTCTCTGACTCAACAATAGATTATTTTATTAAGTATGGGTTCGAATCCTGAGAAAAGCAAACTTTTTAGTTTCTTTTTTTCTTTTATATAACGTTAACGTATGGATAAAAAAATGCACAAAATAACAAAGTCCACTAAAATTGAAATAATTTTTTTTTTATATTTATTTTTCTTTGAAATTATTATTTTTTTTTCGTACCATTTTATTTAAATGTTGCAAAACTGACGATCATAAATAAATATAGCGAATATTATTTTAGATAAATATTTAATATTAATATTGATTCTTAATTTAAAGTTCAGGTAGGGAAAATCATTTAAATTACACAGTGTATGATTATATTATATAAATTTTTATTTGGATAATGTATAAAATGACTGCTCTGGATATTATAGAAAATAAAAGTGTTGAATGTAAAATTCTTGTGGAATATAATCGATTTTAAGAGTACAAAATAAAAATAAGATATTCTTATTTTAAAAGAAAATAATTCACAATACTGGCAATTACATACGAGTAAGGTGTAATGGTAATTAAAGTCAAAGTCAACAATTAGAATTTTTTTTTTTTCCTTTTCTTGCGTCCGAAGTTTGAATCTAATCTTAATAATGAATAATAATAAGAAATATGGTAATAACACACAAGAATATCTAGTATCAAAAGGAATACAATATTTAGAAATACGATGTAATTCACGCAAAGTTATTGAAGCTTTAGAATATCGTCAGTGGGATATAGAAACCTCGGATTAGGATTTTGAGTGTTTCTGAAGTTTGAATCGTCATAATTCAAAAATAAAAAGTTACAAAAAATTGAAATTATTTTTGTCATGCGGCTTATATTTCTGACAATACATTGTATTAATTTCATCTTTTTTTTTTCAAATAGTTCGCTCACAATTCATCAATTAGTAGACTAAAACATCCTGTTTTCGCACTCTGTTCAAAAAAGTGAAATTAAAATTATTATTCCCATGCAACAGTCAGCAATAAAAATTTCAAATTAAAATCATAGATTCAAGAAATGTTGCATATATTCAAAATTGCACCCTTAAAATAATTTTGAGCTTCAAAACATTAAAAGAACGCGAGATCCGTTTTTTGCAAATTTTGGCAAAGGGATTGCGTGCAAAAATTTTTTAACTGTACATTAAGAATAAGCAACATTTCTTGACTCTATGATGTTAATTTGAAATTTTTATTGCTGACTGTTGCATGGGAATAATAATTTTAATTTCACTTTTTTGATCAGAGTGCGAAAACAGGGTGTTTTAGTTTACTAATTGATGAATTGTGAGCGAACTATTTGAAATAAAAATATGAAATTAATACAATGAATTGTCAGAAATATAAGCCACATGACAAAAATAATTTCAATTTTTTGTAACTTTTTATTTTTGAATTATGACGATTCAAACTTCAGAAACACTCAAAATCCTAATCCGAGGTTTCTATATCCCACTGACGATATTCTAAAGCTTCAATAACTTTGCGTGAATTACATCGTATTTCTAAATATTGTATTCCTTTTGATACTAGATATTCTTGTGTGTTATTACCATATTTCTTATTATTATTCATTATTAAGATTAGATTCAAACTTCGGACGCAAGAAAAGGAAAAAAAAAATCTAATTGTTGACTTTGACTTTAATTACCATTACACCTTACTCGTATGTAATTGCCAGTATTGTGAATTATTTTCTTTAAGAATAAGAAGATCTTATTTTTATTTTGTACTCTTAAAATCGATTATATTCCACAAGAATTTTACATTCAACACTTTTATTTTCTATAATATCCAGAGCAGTCATTTTATACATTATCCAAATAAAAATTTATATAATATAATCATACACTGTGTAATTTAAATGATTTTCCCTACCTGAACTTTAAATTAAGAATCAATATTAATATTAAATATTTATCTTAAATAATATTCGCTATTTATTTATGATCGTCAGTTTTGCAACATTTAAATAAAATGGTACGAAAAAAAAATAATAATTTCAAAGAAAAATAAATATTAAAAAAAAAATATTTCAATTTTAGTGGACTTTGTTATTTTGTGCATTTTTTTATCCATACGTTAACGTTATATAAAAGAAAAAAAGAAACTAAAAAGTTTGCTTTTCTCAGGATTCGAACCCATACTTAATAAAATAATCTATTGATGAGTCAGAGACTTACACCATTGCGCCATGTATGTCATTGATATCATTTACGAAATAACATGTATAAGTATTAATATACAAATAAATTCTGTAAAATAAGGCAACAATGCGTATGAAAAAACAATTTGTTATTATTATAATAAAAATGTTTGACACTAAAAATATTTAGCATCTAATAATTATTACACGATAGGGAACAATGAGTAGACTTTTGTGATGTTAAAAAGTGGACAATTATTTCAATATCAACATTTAAACTTCAACATTTCCAATCGGACTATTTTATGAAAAAAATTTCAACCCTTCCGCGTATTCTGGCCAATCAGCGTACATTATTTAAAGGCTATGCTGTACGTGTAGAGGGTTTGTAAATATGCAACCCGCTTCATATTTAATTATTGCAATGTTTGGTGTGCAGGTTCAACGTCTGGGCTCAATGTCGCTTACATTTCGACTGTTGTGGCGAGAAGAACGACTTCGAATCTTCACGAAAGGTTTGAGCGCCCGCCTCGTGCAGTCTGCAGTCTACAGCTTTGCCATCATCCTTGGCTACGAGAGCATCAAGCGTCTCAGCGTCAATGAAGAGTACCGACCCCTAGTAAGATGGTGAAGTACCTACCGGTCACTAGTGAGGTGATGAAGTGACGGACAGTCTTGTGGGGCATTGGTGGCGTCAGTACTTGTACAGTTGTACATTACATCAAACTTGTATAAATTGCGAGCAAGCTGTCTCTATTAAACATCAACGATTCTACAGGCATAATAGGTCATAAACGATTTTTAAAAATTTCGCGTGTCATTTGTTCAATGTTAAAAGATAGGAAATTACGCCAAAAAACTGACAATAAATATTAGCATGTCTTATCTATAGTAACTATTGTGACAGCGACTGCGCAATTCGTGCCTCTTCTGCAAGATTTAATTCTTTATTTCCGGTATTTTTCACGTTTTGACGGCGTGAAAATATTAACGTGTGTGTATTTTTTTTTTTTTTTTTTTTTTTTGAAAAGTTGAACTTTTACCGGAAATAGATTTGGTGATCGGGCATTTTCGAAAAAGACGAAATGCGCAGTCGATACCTTACGCTATCTTCAGCTTCGTGGGTAACTATAAAGATATATAGTACAGTGGATTCACTTAAAGCGGTTTTCTGCTTCACGTCGTCCTATCTAAACCCATGTTAAAAGGGGTCACTTTAATAAATCTTAGCGTAACTAATACGCTTTGTCGGGACATACAAATCAAATCAGGACATGCCTAAACAAATCAGCTGTTGCCATTAAATCTATGAATATCCTCCTCAGCTGATTAATAGTAATAATTAATGATTTTCTGAGACGTTGTATTCCGCTGCTATCCTGCTAAGATTGGCTGCCGAAGTGATTTCGGGTCATTTCCTCATAAGGGTTTTCTCTCTACGCCAATCACAGACCTACAACCTACAAAACTTGGTTACACCTCCCTATATCAGAAGAATACAGTGACATAACTACCTATTTTAGTTACTATAGTCCTATCGTGCCTATAGAATCATTGTTAAACATAATATGCTTTCTTATGGGTCAATAAAGTAGCTATAAAAGTTGTTCTCAATGCTGAAGCTCAAACTTTGTAACTTAGGGGCCTCAGGGCTTTCGTTAAACTAAATTCTAGCCACTAATAAAAACATAACTTGATAATAGACGTTTTGGAAAATAGTAGTTTTTAACTTATAAAGCTACATTTATAAGTTCTAACTTAAATTTTAGCTGCTTCCCAATAAGAAAGCATGTTAAATGTAGATAGTAAAACACAAGCTAGCACTTTGTTAGTATTTTTTAATAGTATTGCTCTCAGTACGACTATTTATAACTAAAATTTTGCAAGATATTCGTTTACTTTTCTTCTAATTTTTAGCTCAAATTTGCCTCTATTGATTAAGAATAGAAAAATGTAGCCCTATTAACCCCCCTTCTCCAGGAAGCCGTAATTACTTACAAGTGAAGTATTATTTAAGTGACACGTTAATTTGACGCGCGTCGACAGATAAACAAAGCTGGAACAATGTATACAAATGGAGCCGTTCACATATAAATTTTAAAAACAATATGCATGCTTCCATTTATTTACACTTTTCTAACTTTGTTTATCTGTCGACGCGTGTTAAATTTACGCGTCATGTGAATAATTCTTGATCTGTATAAAGTCACTTCCAGGAAACTGAATGTCATGCAGACCATGATGATGCAGACGATAAGGAAGGTCAAAATATTTGAATGTGGGTTTAATTGCTTGTCTTAATCGTTTCATGCATATTCCTTTTTTTTTTTTTTTTTTTTTTAATTATTATTTATTTTATTTTATTATTATTATTTATTTATATAATATATACATATATATATATATATATATATATATATATATATATATATATTATATTATATATATATATATATATAATTTCATTGAAGCCACAGACCACACGAAACCATGTCACATGTCAGCTTTTTTAATCATTTAACAGAAAATATGTACTTTTAAAACCTATAATAACAATTTTTACGAGATTGTAAATGTAGCAGCCATATAAAAAAACAGCGTGACAATGTGACAATACTGTAAAGTATGCTATTTGCGTGACAATTTCTTTTCTGACGTAAGTTATGTATAGATTTTAATTTGGTAATAATATTTTTACAATCAATACAATACAAATTTTGTAATTTATTTTATGTTGAAAATAAATTTTCTATCGCGTGGATGATTTTTTTTTTATTTTTTTTTTATTATATTTGATGTGGTAACGTTTTGCATAATGTTAATAGAAAAAAATATTTACTTATCACATTTTATATTATTATTTTGTTGATACAATAACAAATTTAGTTCTTAAAAAAAATTGTATTTGGGTCGTTTGCATAAAATAATATTAGCACTCAGAAAATATTAAAATTAAGGATTCGATTAAAACAATTGTGAATATATATATATATATATAAAATATATATATATATATATATATATATATATATATATATATATATATATATATATAATTTGTCCAAAGCCCCCCTACATGCCATTGTTATTGTCAATAATATTATTATATTTTGATGTTACGTTTTTGTAAATAAGATTTTAATTTTATTTTGCCAATGTTTTATATTATATAAGATAAGCTATAATTAGGCTGATGATAATTTTCCAAAAAAAGACAATTTAAATTAATTAAGCTCTATTTTTTATGCTTTTTGTTTTTAAATATATTTTATTATTAATTATAATTAATATAATTATAATTTAATTATTGTATAATAAGTGATATCAGGGTTAGTAACTAATTAAGATAGTGCAATATGGTTACCTTATATTTTCTCTGTGCAGTATTTAATCATCTTTTTAACCTTGAAATTTGGTTGCTAGCTTGGTGCAAACAAAACTAAACCCATGAAAGTAAGCTATTTTACATTAATATTATTAATAAAGTGACAAACTACTTTAGAATGGAGGTAATCGGTTTAAAAAAAAAGTTGTAACATTATTTCTATGTTTTAAAACACGTAAAAGTATGTCTAGTTTTTCTCATTTTAATTTCTCCGGAAATTGGTGGAATAATTTTCTTAAAAATCGAAAAAAAAAAAAAAAAAAAAAAAAAAAAGTGTTTTTCTCTATAAGCGTAATGTTAAGTTAGGGGAGCTTTAGCTTTCCCCTGCGTCTCTCCGCACGCTACCGATAAGCTCCATTGTAAGTGGATCTATTATATTGTAATTTTTTAAGTACTTTGGTATGTAATTTGCAAGAAATGACGCCGACCAATTGCCCACTCGAAAATAAAGAACTTTTGTAAAAAAATATTTGAGTGAAAAAAAAAAGTGTATATTAGTTATACAGTAGATATTTTTAATGTAGAAATACGTGAGTCAAGAGTATGTAGAATATATGCGACAATACATGTCTTGTAGAATTATAGTTCTCATTGTTGTGATGTATGTTGTCATTGAAATATGGTTATAATGTTTTATTTTTTATTATTATTTCTTTGTTCAGTTTTGTGTTCAATCAACGATATTAACAGGTAGCAAGTGACCAACTTGCTGCTATAATTAGTCAAATCAGCAACTTTTTTTTAACAATCATTGTTTATGCAATTTCTATAAGGTGTATGCGCATGACGTCATATTTAATGCACTTGGACGCCATACTGGAGTCATGAATAACATTGCTCAGCATAGGACAAACGTCCTTTTTTTTTGCTCGTTTCTTTGGAAAATCTGTTGATTTTTTGTTATCATTATTTTTCTCACATACTTGAGATAATAATGCAACCTATTATAAGCATTAATGCTCTCAAAACTATTGCTTAGTACTTTTAAACTGGCAAAAAGAGCTATTTTTCTATGCTGACCATGTTATTGAGTGACCCAACTATAACCCTATACTGTGAAACTAAATAATATGCTAAAATTTTCTAACAATATTTAATAAATTTAAAAATGTGCTTTTGTTTAAAGAAAATAATTATTAATGTTTTATAAATTTGTAACTATCAAAATTCCAATTTGACTCAAAGGGTGGCGTTAAAATGTCAAATTTCCCCTAACCCACTGTTGCAAGTATTTTATTATTATCTTACTCCACACTATTACTAGAACTTTCCTTTAAACTTATTTGAAAACAATTTTTATATAAAAAAATAAAAACTTTCCAAAACAGGCAATAATTTTTAAAACTGAAAAATAGTTTTGTATTCAAATTATAGGGCTGTAGAAACAAATAATAAAAAATCTTAATCAAATAAAATTTTAGAAATCACAATTTTCACGTGAAGTTTTTAAAAGAAAATTATTTTAATATCTCACGGTAAAATTTGTAAACATTATTATGATTATTAATTTTTAAACTTATTTTTAATTAATTATAAACACTTTTATCATAAATTTTAATTATATAATAGTTATTTAAATAAAAAAATAAAAAACATTAAATTGACATCTTAAGTATTATTCATATGACGCGTAACTTTGACTCGTGTCAACGTCAACGTAATTTTCAAAAACAATGTGAACGGCTCCATTTGTTTACATTGTTCCAGCTTTGTGACGCGCGTCGACGCGCGTCAAATTTACGCGTCATGTGAATATATAAAATAAAATGTTAACTTTTTTTTTCTCTAATATATAAAAAAGCAATAAAAACAATCAAAATTCAAAATTTTAAATTATTCCCTATTAATCAGTTCAATTTTGACATGCGCGAAAGCCGTGCGTGATTTACGATTAAAAAAAAAATCCTATTAAGTTTTCAATTGTTTCATTTAACCCAAATCAGTTACTTGTTCTGTGCTTTAAATTTAAAACCATCTAATTATCAAATAAATCTAATAAAAATTAGTTAAATAATTTACCCAATAACGGGGGGGGGGGGGGGGGGAAGAAGCTATAAGTTATGCTATAGTTGAATGCAGCAGAATAATTTATACTACATTGTATAAGACTTTGTGTAATAACAAATTTATCATATGTTCAGCATAATTACTTATGTTATTACAAAATAGCAATATTTGTGCTCTAGTAGATATTTTGAATGCAGAATCAATTACGTATGCTAAGCAATAAGCAAAGAAACTTTGGTACTAGCGACGATCACGCAGTACTGCGGCTCAAAGACTCAAATGTGTAATGGATTATCATTAGTCTCTATATAGGGTGTATGCGCATGACGACATATTTAATGCGCTTGGACGCCATACTGAAGTAATGAATAACATTGCTCAGCGTAGACAAAATTTGGTTTTTGACTATTTTTTTTTTTTTTTTCCTTCACATACTTGAGATACTAATTCAATCTAATAACAGCAGCAATGATCTCAAAAAATGTCGCCCATGTTATTGAGTGATCCAACATGTCGTTGTCTTTAAAATGAATGCATACATCTTATAAGAGACAATGCACAACTAATAATTTTTAGAATGACTTTCTTGGACAAAAACTTGTATGATGCATTTTATTTATTTATTTATTTATTAACGTTTCGAGTGCTGATAAAAATTATATTAAAAATTTATAACTAAAAGTAAATAATGTTAAAGACTATGTGTAGCCATAAAAGTCAAATCAGCAACTTTACATTTACAAAAAATTATTTGTGGATTTTTTTTTTTCACATCCAGAGCAAAACCTATACTTTTATTATTAATATCAATATCTAATAAGCTATGAAAAAGGTTTTTTTATCGTTAAACAAAGTTTTTAATTTAATTTGATGGTGTGTGCTTCTTTACTTTATATTTATGTATAAATTTTCATCAACAAATAGCCTCCGATGAAAACGTATAATCAAAAGGGTAAAGTTTTTTTTTTTTTTTTTTTTTTTTAATAAAAAATTAAAATTCATGGAGGTTATCGGTTTAAAAAATTGTTAAAAAATTTCTATGGCTTAAAACACGTAAAAGTATGTCTAGTATTTCTCATTTAAATTTCTCCAAAATCGGTGGAGTAGTTTTCTCAAAAATCGCAAAAAACGTGTTTTTCTCCATAAGCGTAATGTTAAATTAGGGGACCCTTAGCTTTCCCCGCAGCACCCCGCGCGCTAAACCGATAACGTCCATTATCTTTTGGTAATATTTAAATATGTTTTAATGCTTGATACATTTTAAATTTCTTCACATAAAAAAAAGAGTTAAAATGTATATGTGATGAATATTCAAAAGCATGCGAAGTTATTTGCTATTTTTTCGTTGAAGTTGATTTTATATTATCATTTTTTTATTTTAAAAATCTTCCTTTCTCTTATTGTTTTTGATGCGTCAATATTTATAAAAAAAAAGTATTTGTTATAAGAAGTTACCGACGCAAATAAAGAGCATATATAATGTATTTAAAACTTATTACAACATTTATTGTTTACATTTTTACGGTGTGTGTCGTTTTTCTGTTGTTTGTAATTTTGTTGCAACGTAATTTGTTTGTTAATATGTATGAGTTATGATATGATGTATTGAACTGCAATCATGTAGATGTACTTTGTATATGTAAGCAAGATTTTAGTAAAATTACGCTTTGTATATAGAGAATATTATGTAGAAACTAAAGTTACCTTACAAAATGTTTATGTTTATAGCAATAAATATTATAATATGTTTTAATGTAAATAAATGTTAATTTATGACAATGTATTTAATTCATCATTGAAATACTTTATTTTATTATATATTATTATATAGGGTGTATGCGCATGACGTCATATTTAATGCGCTTTAAGGCCATGCTGCCCACAAATTTTTTGTAGTCTCATTATATTAAAAAAAAAAAAAAAAAAAAAAAAGTCTAAGACGGGTGCAGAACCTTACGCATAGACGATTGTTATTTACACCTTACTGTAGGTAGCTGAGTGCTCCCATATGTCTAGTCAACATTACTTATGACTACTATGCGGTACCTTGGTTTGATTCACTATACGATAGTGATACAAACAGTAGAAGACAGCAAGAAACCCCTTGCTATATACAAACGGTACATTGCGGACGTCAGTCTGTCTTCTCTTGAAATGTTCTCGTGGATCACACGAGATCACACATTTCAAATCCCACTCGAATATCAACGCTATATATCGCACATTAAACTTATCTTGTATAATGATTGATATATATGGTTGAGATGGCTTATATAGAACCTGTAATATAATGGTCAGGTCTATTGCAGGGACAAGGTCAACAATCTTTTGGTGTCTGGTTTCTGGTACACGTGTCTTGGTTAAAGATTATATGCTTGACTGTATGCTATATAGGGTGTATGCATTCATGTTAAAGTCAACGCCATGTTGGATAACTCAATATAACATGGGCTGCGTAGTAAAATTATTCAATTTGTCAGTTATAAAATACTATGCAATATTTTTGAGAGCATTGATGTTGTTAAAAAAATAGGTTGAATTAGTATCTCAAATAAATAAGAAAATATTAAAAATAATAATAATAATTTCACAAAAAAACAAAAAAACAATGTTTGTTCTTTACTGAGCAATGTTATTCATTACTCCAGTATGGCGTCCAAGCGCATTAAATATGAAGTCATGCGCATACACCCTATACAGTCCATATTATATTATTTGCTCTCTAGAGACAGCACTTACTTGTTAGTCAGTGCTGGACTTCAGTATCCTGCAGAGTATGCATTGTGCTGAGCATGCGTGCTGAACAAGTAGCATACCTGCCAGGCGTTTTTAATGTAAAAGATATTTGTACTTATCAAAAGTAGTAATTACAAATATTTTCTTTTGCGTGTCAAAACATATGGTTTCATAAAGCATATAAGTTACAAACATCAATATTTTCTCCAATGTTCTCCAATAAACCTTGTTAGAGTGTTTATACTTGTTTCAAAAAATAAGTTGTGCTCTACTATTTTTATAGTTCTTTTAACATGCTTTAGAAATTACGGGGTGTAAGTTAAAATCCTGTTTTTGCATTGTTAATGATCTGTATTAATTGTATTATTTTTAAAGATTGGATAACAACAAAAAAAGCAGATTTTTTTTTTTCAAAAAAAAAAATAATAATAATAATAATAATAAAAATAAAAAGAACTGTATTTTGTCATATATAAAAAACTTTATTCTGGCATGTCTGTTATTGTGTGGCAAAATAATTACTGTTTATTAAAAAAAAAAAAAAAAAAAAAAGGAACAATACGAAAAAAGTGAGGGAATAAGTTATGTTCTGTATATTATATTTAACCGAATAAATTAAAAGCAGAGAAAAGAGATTTAATTCTTGTCGCAACAGTAGAGTTCTTCGTGCTTGTAGTATTTTTAGGTACTATGGTAGAATTTTTCGGAATCATAGGTGTGTCAGAAATCTTAGGACAATACATGGCGCGAACTTTTTGAATATCTAGTGGACTAAATTCAAAACGCTGTCCAATTCTGTTACCTGTTTGCTGAAATGAATAAGCAGTAAATTTTTTTTATTAAAAAATGTGTTAGTAGCTTGAAAGTTTAAAATAATAATAATAATAATAAAGTATAACAACATCTTAACAAACCTGAAAATCAACGTTGATTTGGCCGGAGTCATTGATTTCTAATTTATTTTCCATTCACAAAATGGTGCAAGCGGGCACTGATTTCACAGCTCACCTGATCCACGTGCGCGTAAAACAAGAGAGCTGTGACGTCAGTGCTCGCTTTGCCATGTGAATATAAAATAAATTAGAAATCAATGTCTAGCCGGCCAAATTAACGTTGATTTATAGGTTTGTTAGGATACTACACAACTTTTTGTTCAAGGTGTTTAAAAGATATCAAAACTTCCAATTATACCTTTGTAACAATGGTCCTCTCGTGATTTTTAGAAAACGCATACGCTGAATAATGCATGACACTCCCGTAGTCATAAGAAACTCCAAATGCATTTGATTCTTGCTCACGGAAATTACTCATAGCCCCTGAAAATATTGAATGTTTATGTTTACTCAAAAAGTGGAAAAGGAAGTGGCCGGAACAGGAAACCACGTGACGGTAAAAGTAGGAGAAAAGTTGGTGCCAGCAGCAAGCTGGGGCTGAGCTACCCCCACTTTTACCGTCACGTGGTTTCCTCTTCCAGCACTTCCTTTTCCACATTTTGAGAAAACATAAACACTCATTGTGTTTCATTAGTTTTTTCATTTCTAAATAATTCATTCTAATTTTTCATCAATAAAATAAAATAGTACTTGCTTTCTTTAATATTATTCCACATAATGGTGATGAAATCGTCACGGTCTGTTCGGCTTTGTTCGTGATAAAAGCCAAGTGCATGCATCAACTCGTGAATTGTCGTTCCAATCTGAAAATTCATATAGGCTGTTTATAAAGATCCTTATAATACATGATGAAGTAACATACATATTATGATAATGTATCGACTACTGACGCAAACTGACGGATAAAAAATTGGTCTATTTCACGCATCATAAAGCGTATACTTCCAATTTTTAATGCTCAGAAAAGTATCGGATAACGACGGACCAATCTGTGCTAATATATTTACAATAAATAGCATATTTGAGTGAAATTTACGGCCATTAACGTTCAATACGGCCCGTTAAAGTTTCCCGAGTGAAACATAAATTCGGGGCTTACGCGCCGGAAATTTTATTTTTGCTCGTGCAGGCTTGAAAAGGTGTTCATCTTGGGAACGGGCACTTTTTATTTATTTATTTATTTTTTTTTTTTTTTTGTTAATAGTTTTTTTTTTTTTTTTTTTTTAATTTTTTTTTTTTTGCAGAATAACATACAGTCCGTGCCACCTAAGGATGTTCACAACTAATCGAAATCGAGCCACAAGCCAATAGACAATCAAGTGCTTAAGGTCGCTAGAAGGTGGGGTAATGTTAACTAAATAGAGAGTTTTTAGGCGCTTTCTTATTGGTCGCATCCTTAATTATTTAGCATTGACTGTAATATTAGTGTAAAATTGCTTGCAGTTTTTTGTTATTATTTATAAATATATACTTACGTAGTAAAGGCAGCCAGGAGACTGCAAATTTAAAGTCTGCTTGCCACCTATGCGACCTACTGCTGACCAGCACCCTGTCTTCTCACTCTGTATGTTGATATAGTCTCGTTCTTTGCCAGTGTAGGGTCGGAACTTGATACAGGTTACCTTGTGGTACTCATCAATAGCACTCATTATCAACTGACGCTGTGTAGCAGCTGTCAAGCAAGCAATTGCATGACTGTTTTTTATGGGCATAAAATGTTTTTTAGGAAAAAGAAATAATATTGATGTATATAAAACATCTTAAAAAATTGCTCCTTCGTAATTAAAATAAATTTTGAAATAGGAATTTTATTTGAAGTAAAGACAGTGACCATTATACGCCAGAAGATGTTTTGCGTTTCTCTCTCTCTCTCTCTCTCTCTCTCTCTCTCTCTCTCTCTCTCTCTCTCTCTCTCTCTCAATTCTTGAAATCGTTCGAACGATTTTGTAGCCACAAGACATTTTTTTCCAACAGATGATTATTTTTAGAACGAGGTGTTGAAGAAAAGAAAATGCAGCTTTTTAAAACAAATTCAGCCGTTACCTTTAGAAAAAAAAATTATCCAGGAGCTGCGAACTCATCAGAACGATTTCAACAATTAAAAAAACAGAAACGTGAACCATCTTTTGGCGTAATGGCCACCGTCTTTTCATAAAATAAATTTTGAATTTTAAAAAATTATTTTAAATTTGAAGGAGCATTTATATTTGAAGGTATTGCTTATTTTTTCTAAAGAACGTTTTAAGACCATACAAAAATGGCATGCAAGTTGTCCATTTAAAGTTTATAAAATAAGACATTGAAAATCAACCAAATAAAGAAATTATCATGGATAAAAATTTTAAAATTTATTTTCTAGTAGAAAAACTTAAAGGCGTAGAACACGCGTTGAACAAAAAACTTAAAATGTAGTTTACCTAACATACCTGAAAATCAACATTGATGGAGTAATTAACAATTTTTAGTTTATTTTCCATTCAAGATGCGGTTTTATGACGCTCGGACCAGCGAGCTATGACGTCATAAAACTGCATCTGCCGTTTCGTGATTAGAAAATAAATAATGAATGAATGACTCGCCGGCTAAATCAACAATGATTTTCAAGTATTTGTCATTAAGAGAAGTTTTTGTTCAACATGTTCTATGCCTTTAATAATTATATTAATTGTTAGTTACTGAAATCGTCGTTCTGGATGATGTAATACACTACACCATCAGGCCAACGGTAATGAGTGCCGAAGATCCCGCTCCTCTCAGTGTCCGAGTGAGGAATCAACATATCACCCTGAACGTAGGTACCGAGTTCTTCAGGGTTGGAGCCACTACCTGGGCGCCACATATCTACTGCATAACCTGAAATCAATATTTTTAACATTTATGAAGATTTTTTTTTTTTTTTTTTTTTTTTTTTTCTTAGCCATATTTAGAAAAATGTTAACTCTACTTTGACCAATTTTTGATCATTGATTTTTTTTTAATCGTAGAATGATATTTTATTGTAAAATAAATAAATGATAAAAATCAGCACATATATAAAGTGGTTCAAATTAGGATAAATAAACTATAAACCTACTAAATACATACAGTATTTATTTATAACACTGCAAAGACATTCAAAACATTATTCCAACAAATTTAAAATCTAAAATTTAAAGTTATAATAAGAATAATAAAATGATTAGTTCTCTCTCTCTCTCTCTCTCTCTCTCTCTCTCTCTCTCTCTCTCTCTCTCTCTCTCTTTTCTTTTTTCTTTTTTTTTTTTTTTTTACATTCATAATTTAGTTTTTTAATGGAACTTATCGGTAGTGCGCGGAGAAGCGCGGGGAAAGCTAAGGTTCCCTTAACCTTTAACATAACATTACGCTTATAAGGAGTGTGAAATTTGATATAACTATACCACACTGAATCCGGAGAAATTTAAATAAGAAATACTATAGACATGCTTTTACGTGTTTTAAGCCATATAACTTTTAAAAGAAATTTTTAAATCGATTAACTTGCAATTAGTTTTGAGTATATACTTTAGTTGCTGCACTATATATTTGTTTTACTATATAGACATTGTTACTACATTATACAACTTACCAACAGCGGGATCAGGGTCTGCAATACTTTCATTTTGTAAACTTTTGACAATATCATCGTGAATTTCGTCCATAAAATCTCCTAGGAGAATCTGCTGTGGTGCTGATTGAGTACATAATGGTAAAACACTCAGAACCCACATCATCGCCATCATCTAAAAAGTTGTAAATGGTTTTAATTTTAATATCCAGCACACAAAAATAATATGCATCCACTGACAAAATAAAAGTTTAGAGCAAATTTAGTACATTTTTTTATTTACATGTATCATGTGTATTTATGGATAGTTTGTATATAGTTTTGCAGCCTATTGAAAATTTTAAGACAATTTTATTTTTTACCATATTATTATCTGAAATTTACTATTGTAAATTGTATAATTTAAAAACCTTTACACAAAATTTTAAAATATATATTGTTATATTGTAAAGTGATGTACTGCGATGGTTAGGAAGTGCAGAAAACTTTTTCAAAATATTTTCAAAATCAGTCCCATTATACGCCTGTGAGGAGTTTTTGTCTTGCTAATTATATATATTTTTTAGACTTGAATATAGGCAAAAACTAGAGCTGTGAATTTAAATCGGTTTGAGCAGCCGCCCGGGCCAAAATCTTCGGGTGCTCGTTTTTTTTGAAAATGGTCAACCCGGGTTTCGATGGTGTTTTTAATATTCTATCATGCAAAATAAGGTGTTTAAAATATTAGAAAAAATTGTTTTATTATATTTTAACAATTTTATCCTTCAAAAACATTTTTTTCTTCATGAAAATCGCGTTTTTTTCTTCATAGGATAGGAGTGATTGATTTCTAATTCATAGTCCATTCACAAAAGGGTAGTTGCAGGTATATGACGTCACAGCTCGCCTGTTTCCGCGCTCGTGGGCTAGTGAGCTGTGACGTTTCAAGCCCGCAGCAGCCACGTTGTGAAAGGAAAAAAAAATTATAAATCAATGACTACAGCCAAATCAATGTTGATATTTACTTATAAGTTAGGATATTAGGCATGTTATTTGTTCAAGGTGTTCTACGCCTTTAATTCTGATTTAAATATAAAAATTACAATTTTAAATTAATCAAAAATTAAACTTCAAAATTGTTGCCTTAAATAATAAAATTTTCATGACAATTTTAATTGTATTTCATTTTATGTCATTTGTATTTCATTGATCGTAATATAATTTGATTTCATATATAGAAAAAAAAATAAAATAGTCCTTTTGAATTTAACTACTAAAACAGGGTAACAATTTAAAATATAAAACTAAAATGAATTAAATTTTAGCAGCGCTTAGGAATGTGAAGGATATACTCACCTTTGTATTTTTAATAGTAACTTTGTTGCACATTTTTAAACAGAATTACTAAATAATTTATACAGATCGTGTTTTTAAGAGACCTTATTGTGATATTTAAAAAGAACTTAAATTACAGAGATTGAAGACAAATTTTCACTCACAAATTATACAAATAAAATATGCTGACACAGCTTTAAGAAATAAACATCATGAAAATAAACATTGCTTCAACATGTTATATGTTATGAAAAATGCAAAAGAAAAAGAAGAAGCAAAAAAAAAAAAAAAAAAAAAAAAAAAACATGACCTTACCCACAATTTAATTATTTTCATTTACATATATATATATATATATATATATATATATAAAATATTATATTATATATATATATATATATATATATATATATATATATATATCGATGTTCTCGCGTCAAGATGAAGCTACTACACTTTACAAATTTCCTAAGAATGAACGATCTACACTTTACAAATTTGCGGCTACCTGGAGCTTTTCCTACCTGTTTTATATAGCAGATGCTTCAGGTAGCCGCGAATTTGTAAAGTGTAGATCGTTCATTCTTCGGAAATTTGTAAAGTGTAGTAGCTTCATCTTGACGCGAAAAGATCGATATATATATATATATATATATATATATATATATATATATATATATATATATATATATATATATATATATATATATATATATATAAAAATTATTATTTTAGCGCATTATGAAATATGCTTTTATTAGTAAGCAAAAATATTTTGTTTATATTTCTCACATAACAAAACTATATAAGTGATGATGATACAAAAAAAATATATATTTGTTGTAAAACACTGCAGAAAGTCATGCAGCATTTTGTGAACTTAATATAAACAGAATTTATCTTTGTACTTTATGTTTAATAAAACAAATGCTTTAATAGTAGAGTCCAGATTTCTAGCAAAATGTCTCTTTTTCTATACATATACACAAAAAAACAAAAATAAAATCTTTGCGAATCACAAAAAATGAAGCACTAGGTATTTTTGCTTTTTTAAAATTTTCATTATTATTATTCAGTTTTTTTTTTCTTCTTCTTTTTTGCCCCCCCCCCCCCTTTTTTTTTTTTTTTTTTTTTGACATTTTTTTTTGTAAAGAAATGTCGGGAAAAAATTAAATAAATGAACTGTAACAATTTTTTTAATAAGATAATTGCTCCATAAGAAAGCATGTTAAATTGAGACACTAAGTCGTCTGCTAGCACTTTGTTAGTATTGTTGAGCTGTCAGTTTGTTTATTTTATCACTAAACCTACTTTTGCAACGTCTTCTAATGAGATTAAACTAAGAAAATTGAACCAGAAAACACTGTTGAATTAACGCGTTTTTTTACAGTTTGAATATTCAAGAGTGCGTGCGGTATAACGTGTCCGTGACAGTTAAGAAAAAGTTTTATACAATAAAGACATATTTAGAGTCTTTTAAAAGCCACACAAAAACGTGGGTAAAATTTATAATATTAAAAAAATTCAAAAAAAAAAAAATAGAACTAAAGAGGATACAGAAATTGTCCTCAAAGTGACTATAATATACTCATTATAAAACATAGCGTTCATTTTTATGTCATTTCTATATGTTAATATACTGAGAATACATTAAGGAGGGAAATCAGCTACTACGGGATTTGACTAAAAAGTCACAAAGAAGGAAAAATCTGAAATTTGCATGTTGATACATTAAGATAAGGTATCTTCAAAAATGTAAAAAAAACTGGGGAGGTCACCATGCTAAATTTTGAATTATGATTTTTTGGAAGTTTTAATCCCAAGAGGCCATGTCAATTTTAGTAAATTAAAAAAACTATTTTCTCTCTTATCTGATGGTCATGGGTACTGAAAATTTTAGGAAAGTTTTAGGTGACATAAAAAAATTAGGAAGTTTTCTTTTTATATTTTGAGATACAAGCCAACTAAAGACAGCCCTTAATATCGATGTGGCCGCGGCCAAAAGGTGTATTTGTATTTAGCCAGTTTGCAACAAAAGGGTGTATGTGCATTTTTCATAATTTTACAGGCCATACAAAAAAAAATTACTAGTTAACCAAAACTTTTTTCGTTGAAGTCGCGCAATAACTGAACTATTTGTGTGAAATCATAAAAATAACATGAAAAACATATTTATGAGAGAAGCTTGAAATGTCCTTTATCCGTGGCCACATCAATTTGTACATAACTGTGACGTCACATTACTATTACATTTATGTCTCTGTGCTTCAGTATCTATGCACAAGCGGAAATATAGAAGTGGGTGACGAATGTTAATTTAATCGCCGTGTGAATGTTGCACAAAAAACTGCAAGTACAGTTATACATATTGGGTGCTTGAAGATAAGACAACGGGCATTCATGTTCATACAACAATAAAATAATATGTATAATGTTTTGATATAATGTAATAAGTGACACGCGTACATGAACAATATAATATATATAAGTCTGTTATACAAGACATCAGACATTGTGTTATCTTATACGCAGAAAATGCAATATATTAATAGCTATGCGTTTTAGAATATATTTAATTGTGATTTTATGTACTGTGTGTATCACCATAGGTGCAAGCCTGTTTTTGTTTAACAATAAATGAATGAATGAATGAATGAATGAATGAATGAATGAATGAATGAATGAATGAATGAATGAATGAATGAATGAATGAATGAATGAATGAATGAATGAATGAATGAATGAATGAATGAATGAATGAATGAATGAATGAATGAATGAATGAATGAATGAATGAATGAATGAATGAATGAATGAATATAAATTGATAACAAACAAAAATTAACTTTAAATGTTGGATTGTTGTCATATTTTTATTATTATATTTATATAATATATATGTACACTCCTCCCGAATAAATCTAACCAGCCGCGTTAAAGTTTCACCATGTATTTAATATGTAAAGACATGAACGAAGGTTTTTTCGGGAGGAGTGTACAGTTCTGGCCAAAAGTTTGAGATCGATTTGTATAGGCAACCCGCAATCATACTATATTATCTTTATGGGAAAACGCTGCGGCCGTTGCTGCCCCGTTCCTAAACTTTTGGCCAGAGCTGTACATATTACACATAACTATATATTATATATATTATATAATATGTTGTAGACGTAAAGACGTTACTTTTGTCAGTGTAGTGTAGGTCTCACTAAAATCAATCAATGCCTCGCATACTTGGCAGTAAAAAATAGAGCACAGTTAATTGTGAGATAACTGGACATTTTTTATTGTTGTGATATTTTTAAATATAAGATAAACCTAATAGTGCCAGTTTTACTAACGCTTTTTTTTTTTTTTTTTTAACTAGAACTCAATCTTAAACTAATCATTTTTTAAGCCCCTATCTACGCACTAGCATTGAACTCCGCACATGAGTTAGAATCTTAATTAAGTTTTCTTTTAATTCCACAATGGAGCTTATGGGTTTAGTGCGCGGGGGAGATGTGGAGAAAGCTAAGGGTCCCTTAAGTAAACACCGAAAACACCCCTAAGAATATTACACTTATAGCAATAGACCAGAGAAAAACATAAGTATTTACATCACAAAACATATGGGACTTACATAAATAACATTAATTGGTTTCAAAACCCAACGATAGCCGTAGCAGAGGTCAGAAATTTCGATTTAAGCAACCCGCACAACATTTTCATACTGATTTTTGCATGTTTCTGATGTCATAAACATAAAAAGTCACGCAAATTGCATACTTTACAGTATTTTCACGTTCTCTCGGAGGGCTACATTAACATGCTGGTAAAATTTTTCAACTGTTTTGAAGATCCCACTTCGTGTTTATTCATTAAAAAGCACATGTTGTTTTATGTGGTCTATAATATGGCTTTATGGGGAAAAACACATACCTTGTAATTTTCAAAAAAACTACTCCACCGATTTCGGAGAAATTTAAATGAGAAATACTAGACATACATTTACGTATTTTAAAAGCCATAGAACTTTTTTAAGAATTTTTTTAAACCGATAAATTTCATTGAAAATCTGTGTTCATATTTTACAACGCTTATATTTTTTACAGTGAATCGGAAACATCAATATTTTTGGTGAAAGAAAACGCACCAAATTTGGAGTAATAATTTTATACTTCTTGTTCTTGTCTATAATATCCACGTACAACACATTAACTCTTTATGCAAAAACATTAAAAAAAATTATATTAAAAAAAAGAGAAAAAACTCGCTTAATATCCTAACACACTTAAATACCATCTTTAATATGTCCAAATTCATTGATTTCTCTAAATATTCTTTCATTCACTAAATGTCGAAGCAGGTTTATGACATCACAGCTCGCCCGGTTCACGCATATATTTGGAAACATGCGAGCAGTGACTTCATAAACGCGCATTTGCCATTTAGTAAATTGAAAATAAATCAGAAATCAAAATGACTATTTGGCCAAAGTAACGTTGATATTTAGGTACACGGAAAAAAATTAAACATTTTATTACGTTCCATATGACTTTTACAGTAAAGATCATGTCCCATTACATACACAAATACTTAATATTAAAATATAATAATGCTAATAAAACATTTTAATGTTTTTTTTTTTTTTTATTGCAATAAATTTGTTAGATATATACAAGTGTTTTAAGCTAACTATTTACCGCTGGAAAAATTACGTTTATAATAACAAGTTACTGTTAAAAAACTTTTTTCAACCAAAGATATTGGTTTGTACTTAAGAGTTACAACTATCTAGAGTTATATATAACTATAGTTACTAGAGTAACTGAATACTTTCTTAAATTTATGTTTTCCGTGTATGTTTTAGGATTTAAAGGCGTAGAACACCTTGAACAAAAAAGTTGTGCAATATCCTAACAAACCTGAAAATCAACGTTGATTTGGCCGGATTCATTGATTTCTAATTTATTTTCCATTCACAAAATGCCCCTGCCGGTCACTGACGTCACAGCTCGCCCGGTTTACTTGCACGTGGACCAGGCGAGCTGTGACGTCAGTTACCGGCAGCGGCATTTTGTGAATGGAAAATAAATTAGAAATCAATGACTCCGGCCAAATCTACGTTGATTTTAAGGTTTGTTAATAATAATTACTCCCTAATAATATAAAAGATTGTGATTCTTATGTTTCTTTTAAAAGAATGGTCCAGAGATACCTGCTTGACAATATGTTTTATAGTGTCGCTGATTTTCTTGCATGTAATAACGTTAAGTATAACTAGCCTAAGTTTTTCCTAATTATTATTATTATTATTTTTTTTTTAATATCCTGTGTAACAACCATATAGTGATTCTACATGTTATTTTTTGTTGATGTATTTTGTGTTATTTGACTTGTTCTACTCTGTAAAGACATAGAACGTAATAAAATCTTATATCTTATCTTATCTTATTACGCAATTTTTTTTGTTCAAGGTGTTCTACGCCTTTAAGGCATTTTTTAAGGTTTTCTACTACTTTAAACAAATTTTATATATTTTGTTAAAAAAGCATGACTTTGTTTCGCAAATATGATACACTTTTTATCAAAAAAAAAACCAAAAAAAAAAAGTTTAGAGTGTAGACATTAATATTTTGAGTGTAGGTTTGACAAAAATCAATCAATACTTCAGTAAAAACAAGAGCACAGTTAACTATGAGAGAGATAGCCATATCTTTATTGCTACTCACAAAACTTCGACCATCATAAATCTTGGTAAAAAGTTGTATACAATTTTTTTTTCTTATCCGGTCCCAAGTTACAGTATTTAAAGGAATGACACAGTTTTCCTGCTGGACATTACAGTGCACGACATGCAAATCTGGGCTTTGACGGCGCTGCTTATAGCGGGTAAGAATAACTTTTACATTTTTTTTTTTCATTTAATATCATAATTAAAGTTTACTGAAAAAATAAACAAACTTGAAACTATTATTTATTTATTTATTTATTAAACACAATGGTGTACAACATAAATCTATACATTCAATATTCATCCACTTAATTATAAACATATCGTCTCTATCGCGGAATTCTAGCACAAGTGCACCTATCACAGAGCCCGCGAGTGTTACAAGTGGACTTGTCACGAGCTCCTGCGAGTGTTCCAAATGAAATTATCACGCGCGCTCGCGTATTCCAAGTGAAGCTGTCACAAAGCAACGTGCGTCACAAGTGACTTTGTCACAACTCGGCTTAGTATGCCATCTGATTTTGTCACAACATTTTCATTGCAGTAATTAGGAATTTCGTTTTTTAAAACAATAAAATATTTTTTTACTCTTCTTGTTTTTGCAAAAAAAAAACAAAAAAAAACAAAAAAAAAAAAAAAAAAAAAAAACGGAACGAAACGAAACGAAACGACAATGGTGCATTTAATGGATTAATTTTTGTTCTATTGAATTAATTTAAATTAACAATCCAAAAAAATCCTGTGATATGTATATGTTATTTTTTTATTTACAAAAAGGTGGAGTTAATTTTAATGATTTGTTTTTAAGGGGGTAGGTGACCGATTAATATCTCGCAAACTAGACGGTCGCGAATTATAATATAAACACAAAGTTAAGAAGAAATGGTACTTAAAAGTTTAGCTACACGTGAAATCACGACTTATTGCACTTTACAGATAACATGTAAATGTGGAAAATTCAAATTTAAGTGACAAATTTTAGTCAAAATAGAAACTTTTTTCTAAATTAAAAATATTACGTATAAAACTTTGATCAGGATATAAAAATACATTTTAAATTAAGGGGGAATGACGGGTTGGCAAAATAATCGTCAAAGTTTTAATAATTGAAATATTTAGTTAAGTATGCAATGCCCGAGTAATTTAAAAGTGTAACTAGGGTTTTAATTTTAGCCAATTATCTTTAAGTCCCCGATTAATTGAATTATATGACACGTAAATTTCAAAACACTGTTCGAGGTCATTGATGAAAATTTTGAATTTTTTTTATGTCTTATCATTGGAAAACATATGTTACCTATGTCTTTGATAAAAATAAAATCTCAAAATAGGTCTATTTTGGGAAATATTGGCTTAATTTTGGTACCTATTTTTAACAAAAATATTCACGCGCAAAAACATACTTTGAATATTTTGACTTAGAACTCAATTTGTACAGACTTTTTGTTGTTGTTACGTTAATTTTGTTTGTCAAAGAACTAGCAAATTTTCTTGGGAGTTTTTTAGTATAACTCAGAAATTTTACAATTGAATCTTTCATTGCAATCCTCGTTTTTAATTGAAATATTTCATGTAATTTTCTATAGTTCTCAGGGTAATATCTGTACGATAGCGCCACAGGTTTTTAGTGGTAAAAGATGACAAGTTCTCTTGAGCAATTGAGAGGAAGGGGTTAAAATATAGCTGACAATATTTTAACGTTTTACCCTCCCTCTATCCCTGCGATGCGAATCACCAATTTCATGCAGCGAGCGATAGAAAAGGATGATTCTTCTTGCGCGCATTGCCCCAACCAATATAATATAAACTTATGTTTACCTGCTGCACCTATATTATAGTACTCTTTTTTTTTTGTAACCCTATATAGTTATAACTAATCGAAGAGAAATGTATGGTCTGCAAACATATTCGTTTATGTTGTAGAGTTTTTAATATAATATTAATATTATATATTATCAAAGACCATAATGTATTTATGATCTTTGATATTATATAATATTTACAAACAATAAATTCTTTTCTGCATGTAGCAATATTAATCGTATATATTAGCGTATATTAATAGTAGTAATTATGTAATATTATAATTTTCAATAGAGAAAAAAAACTTTGTACTATGCTAAGCAATGATATATATTGCTCCAATATGGCGTCACTGCCAAATAATATTTTGCATTATTTTCGTCGAGAATCCTTTCAAAAGTAATATTGTCATGGAGAGAGCAAAGGTGCAGGTGCGCAGTAAATAAGTATATGTATATAAGGAACAAAGAGCACCTTTTCAATGGAAGAGATTACCTGGTAACTACCTAGACAACCTAATTATATTATACGCGTGAGTGATTTTAATAACTTATAAATTAATAGTCACAGTGAATTAAATTTATTTCATTTGTTACTTTTATTCAAAATCATGCAGATTTCTTTTTTGATCAGAGTTCTAGCGTCTTTTTAAAGTAAAAAATTCAAATAAAAATATTACATAATACTCATACTATAAAAATCAAGACAGTTAAAAATGACACTAGAACTTCAATAAAAAAAGAAATCGGCATGATTTTTAATAAAACGACCATCTAAAATAAATTTAGTTTACTAAAGTTCCTTGGTAAGTTATCAAAAAATCGTTCACGCGTAATATAATAATAGGTAGTCTAGTATCAGTTAGCAGGTAAACCCTTCCACAGAAAAAGTGCTCTTTGTTCGCATACTTTTTATTTACTTACGTCCAGTCATACGTTTTCAGTAATATATAGGTAAAAAAAAAAATAAATAAAAAAATTAAACCTCCGCTTCTTTTTTCAAAGATTTTTTTTAAAGACAAGTATCTCGACAATGAAACTTTATTTAGAAGAAATGACCCTTTTTTCACCCAGAGCCCTCCAGATAGGTTTTTGAAAAAGTACACAACCCACCGTTTCGCCTTAAATCGAGTTTTTTTTTTTTTTTTTTTTTTTTTGAAAATATAGTGTTTGTTTTGTTGGAAATACATCATGTACAAAAAATTATTGTGAAAACATAGTTCTTCTTTTAGTGATTTCTGGTACAAGTCTGTCACCCTCTACGTTAAATTACATTTTATAATACAGTAAATTTTGTAAATTTTTGAATGCCGTGTTAGAAAGTTTCGAGTTAGACTAAAGAAAACTTGTGTAACATTATCAGAGTGCATAACGAGCTACTTATTGACCTTTGAATTTTTTTTATTTAGAATTACCCCATTTTTATTCTATTTACTGTGCTGTATACTTATTTCGATTGTTAACAATCATAACATCTATATAATAATAATAATGACATTTATTATTATTTATTAAACATATCATATATATACATTGCTACACATCTACAGTTTTGCATAATGATTTAATGACAGAGTCCGAGACGGACAGTGAAGTAAGTATGGTACCTAGTACAGAGGTCACCACATAACATACATACACATTTATTACTACAATCGTGATATTCTTTAATCTGACAGATTACATGGTGGAAACCATGCACAGCGTAACGGGTAATGATATGCCTGTCTGTATTTTTCTTATTGAACAAAAATAGTAATACTTATGCTACACATAATAAAGTATAGCAACAATAGCAAAATAATAATAATAATAATTAAATAAATAAATAAAAGTTAAAATAATAATAATAATAAATAAATAAAAAACTTTAAAAAGTAAAATGTTAAATTGTTATTTATATTTGAGGACAAATGTTGCTGTTTTGTAGTAAACTGTTTTATCTGGGTTTTATCAAAAGTGACTTTAAAAGCCGAAGAAAGCAGAATGCCTAGTTTTGATCAATTTTGGTTTGGTTTTTGGTGCTAACTGCTAATATAATATACAAAAAAATAATCATAATATACTGCATAAATGCTTAAAGCTCTAAGGTTTAGTGAGAAATATATATATGCATATACTGATAGAGAACATATAATAATACAAGATAATAAATTATTGATATTTCTGTCGTTGTTCATTGTTGCCCTATTTTGTGATTGACAAATGACACATGTTGTTCACATATTTGTTATATGTCAGCTGCAAGTCTTGCAGAGAGTGCACCACATATCACCAATGTAACGAGGAAGGACATCAAACATCTGGTGAGTCTGTCTGTCTGTCTGTCTGTCTGTCTGTCTGTCTGTCTGTCTGTCTGTCTGTCTGTCTGTCTGTCTGTCTGTCTGTCTGTCTGTCTGTCTGTCTGTCTGTCTGTCTGTCTGTCTGTCTGTCTGTCTGTCTGTCTGTCTGTCATCTGTCTGTCTGTCTGTCTGTCTGTCTGTCTGTCTGTCTGTCTGTCTGTCTGTCTGTCTGTCTGTCTGTCTGTCTGTCTGTCTGTCATCTGTCTGTCTGTCTGTCTGTCTGTCTGTCTGTCTGTCTGTCTGTCTGTCTGTCTGTCTGTCTGTCTGTCTGTCTGTCTGTCTGTCTGTCTGTCTGTCTGTCTGTCTGTCTGTCTGTCTGTCTGTCTGTCTGTCTGTCTGTCTGTCTGTCTGTCTGTCTGTCTGTCTGTCTGTCTGTCTGTCTGTCATCTGTCTGTCTGTCTGTCTGTCTGTCTGTCTGTCTGTCTGTCTGTCTGTCTGTCTGACTGTCTGTCTGTCTGTCTGTCTGTCTGTCTGTCTGTCTGTCTGTCTGTCTGTCTGTCTGTCTGTCTGTCTGTCTGTCTGTCTGTCTGTCTGTCTGTCTGTCTGTCTGTCTGTCTGTCTGTCTGTCTGTCTGTCTGTCTGACTGTCTGTCTGTCTGTCTGTCTGTCTGTCTGTCTGTCTGTCTGTCTGTCTGTCTGTCTGTCTGTCTGTCTAATATATTATACCAACCTATACTTTACATTCAACCGTGAGTATATCAAACTAACTCGATGTTCTGTTGCAGTCTCAGCGACTCAAGTCGTTAGAAAAACAAATCATGAAGAACGATCTCACAATCCTGCAGCAGGTAAGACCCAACATATCTTCACATAACGTAAGGTAGCGACTACCAAATTTGTTTGTCAACTGCAAGATTTATTTCTTCATTTCTTGTATTTTTCACATTTCGATGCAAATTTTTTTCCCCCTTTTTTTCCTTTCCTTTCCTTTTCTTTCCTTTCCTTTCCTTTCCTTTCCTTTTTTTTTTTTTTTTTTTTTTTTTTTTTTTTTTTTTTTTTTGAAAAGTTGAACTATTGCCTAAAGTATAATATAGAACTTTGCGATCGGACACATTCCATCGTAAAAGACGTACAAAATGCAGTCCTTATCTTATAAATAATCTAAAGTTTCATTGGTATTGAAGCAGTGGAAATATTGTTAAGGGTTGCATATAGATGGCTTGTATCTCAAATTTAAAAAAGAAAACTTCGAAACTGTATGATGCTATTTGAAAGTTAATTGTAACAGCTACATATGATACAATTTTCAGAGCCCGCGTAACCAACAGATAAGAGAAAAAATAGTTAATGTAATTAACATGGGCTCTTATGGGCCTAAAACATCTAAAATCATAATTTCAAATCTAGAATTATAAACCCCCATTTTTTTTTTTTTTTTTTTTTTTTACATTTTTGAAAATATCATATCCTAATGACAGTAATGAATGACTATAATGAATCACTGAAAAATTTCTAAATTTTCTTTCTTTACAATTTTTTAGTCAAATCCCGCAGCACCTGATTTAATTTTTTAATTAAAAGGAAGAGGCGCACCGGTTCCATACGACATTTACAATTATTTTCATAAATAAAAGTAAAAGTAAAAGTAAAATAAAAGTAAAATTTCAGTCCCAAAACACAAATCTAAATTATTTGAAAGGAGCCCGTATTATGTTACATCAAAAATATATGATAGTTTACCGTCATTAATTAGAAACCTTAACAATAATACTTGTTCCGGAACCTTCTGAAAAAAATATTAATATTTAAGGAATATTACACTTTAGCTGAATTAAATGATCAAAATTCAGAAATTGATGATATTGATGTTCTTATGCATACTACACATACAAAGCTACAATTTTATACTGCAGACTAAACTGCAATTATTTACTTAATGTACCGTTCAATTTCTATAGTTTCAATATTTTGTTTCCATTTAATAATCAGTACCCTGACATATAATGTATTTTGCTTTTTTTTATGTTTTCTTTTCCATATTATTATTATTATTTTTTTTTTTTATGTATATATTTTTTTTGACATTTTATGAAAGTAATTTTGTATAATTAATTATATTTAATTATATTTTATTAATATTTTTGTGACAAGACCAACGCTTGTTGTAACACATGTTACTATGAACTGCCTGGGTTAATAAAGAAATCTTATTCTTATTCTAAATAGTAGTACTAGTAGTAGTAGTGAAACACAACTTAAAAAAAATTAGTGTCTGTGCCCCTTTAACAACTAGGAGAGGTATATTTCAATTGAATGAACCCATAGGTTAATTACAGATGTCAATTTTTTTCATCTTTTATTTATTTATATAATTAATTAATTGCCTAAAATTTATTCTAAAATATATTTTTTTAATTAATAAGGTTAAAATATTTTTTAACAGATATTATTATATTGTGTCTGTACGAGCAAATTTAAATCATTTTTAAAGATGCGTATAACTATAATTAATTAACACTCACACTAATTATTTTACGTCTGGCGGATAAGGGAAAAATCAAATTTATTTTTGCTTGATTCTTAAGAAATTAAAATTGTAAAATTCCAATATTGATGCATTGATACGAGAACCTATCATATGCGAGCTAAAATCAGGTAAATCTATGAGCTATGCTGTACGATACGTTGTGCTTAGAAAATAAAACAGGGCTACCAGGTCCTCTGACTTGATGTTTGCAGATTATTTCATTAAAGTTTGTGTAGAAAAAGAAATTTAAAAAAAAAAAGTAAGTATGACTTCATCATGTTTTTGCTTTGACAGAGCGCAGAGCTGGCAGACGTGGAGTTGCAGAACCGTCTGGCCTTTAAGGAGTTTGGTATTTTTATCAGCGACGTGGGCAACGCCTGGACCAACTTAATACTGTCCAAAAACAGAAGAAGAACCACTCTAGCCCCTGGAGGAGCAACCACGAATGGAGGAGCTGGAACCACAAGTGGTGGAGCAGGTGGAATTACAAGTGGTCCAGGAGCTGGTACTACAAGTGGTGGAGCTGGTGGAATTACAAGTGATCCAGGAGCTGGAACTACAAGTGGTGGAGCTGGTGGAATTACAAGTGGTCCAGGAGCTGGTACTACAAGTGGTGGAGCTGGTGGAATTACAAGTGGTCCAGGAGCTGGAACCACAAGTGGTGGATCAGGTGGAATTACAAATGGTCCAGGAGCTGGAACCACAAGTGGTGGAGCAGGTGGAATAACAAGTGGTCCAGGAGCTGGAACTACAAGTGGTGGAGCTGGTGGAATTACAAGTGGTCCAGGAGCTGGAACCACAAGTGGTGGATCAGGTGGAATTACAAATGGTCCAGGAGCTGGAACCACAAGTGGTGGAGCAGGTGGAATTACAAGTGGTCCAGGAGTTGAAACCACAAGTGGTGTAGCTGGTGGAATTACAAGTGGTCCAGGAGCTGGAACTACAAGTGGTGGATCAGGTGGAATTACAAGTGGTCCAGGAGCTGGAACTACAAGTAGTGGATCAGGTGGAATTACAAGTGGTCCAGGAGCTGCAACTACAAGTGGTTCAGGAGCTGGAACGACAAGTGGTGGTGCAGGTGGAACAACAAGTGGTCCTGGAGTTGAAACAACAAGTGGTCCAGGAGCTGGAACCACAAGTAGTCCGGGAGCTGGAACAACTAGTGGTGTAGCAGGAGTAACAACAATTGGTCCAGGAGCTGGAACAACAAGTGGTGGAGCAGGTGGAACAACAAGTCGTCCAGGAGCTGGAACAACAAGTGGTGGAGTAGGTGGAATTACAAGTGGTCCAGGAGCTGCAACTACAAGTAGTGTAGCAGGTGGAATTACAAGTGGTCCAGGAGCTGGAACCACAAGTGGTGGAGCATGTGGAACTACAAGTGGAGGAGCAGCTGGTACAACAATTGGTCCAGGAGCTGGAACTACAAGTGGTGGAGCTGGTGGAATTACAAGTGGTCCAGGAGCTGGAACCACAAGTGGTGGATCAGGTGGAATTACAAATGGTCCAGGAGCTGGAACCACAAGTGGTGGAGCAGGTGGAATTACAAGTGGTCCAGGAGTTGAAACCACAAGTGGTGTAGCTGGTGGAATTACAAGTGGTCCAGGAGCTGGAACTACAAGTGGTGGATCAGGTGGAATTACAAGTGGTCCAGGAGCTGGAACTACAAGTAGTGGATCAGGTGGAATTACAAGTGGTCCAGGAGCTGCAACTACAAGTGGTTCAGGAGCTGGAACGACAAGTGGTGGTGCAGGTGGAACAACAAGTGGTCCTGGAGTTGAAACAACAAGTGGTCCAGGAGCTGGAACCACAAGTAGTCCGGGAGCTGGAACAACTAGTGGTGTAGCAGGAGTAACAACAATTGGTCCAGGAGCTGGAACAACAAGTGGTGGAGCAGGTGGAACAACAAGTCGTCCAGGAGCTGGAACAACAAGTGGTGGAGTAGGTGGAATTACAAGTGGTCCAGGAGCTGCAACTACAAGTAGTGTAGCAGGTGGAATTACAAGTGGTCCAGGAGCTGGAACCACAAGTGGTGGAGCATGTGGAACTACAAGTGGAGGAGCAGCTGGTACAACAATTGGTCCAGGAGCTGGAACCACAAGTGGTGTAGCAGGAGTAACAACAATTGGTCCAGGAGCTGGAACAACAAGTGGTGGAGCAGGTGGAACAACAAGTGGTCCAGGAGCTGGAACAACAAGTGGTGGAGCAGGGGGAACAACAAGTGTTCCAGGAGCTGGAACCACAAGTGGTTCAGGAGCTGGAACGACAAGTGGTGGTGCAGGTGGAACAACAAGTGGTCCTGGAGTTGAAACAACAAGTGGTCCAGGAGCTGGAACCACAAGTAGTCCGGGAGCTGGAACAACAAGTGGTCCAGGAGCTGCAACCACAAGTGGTGTTGGAGCTGGAACAACAGGTGGTCCAGGAGCTGGAACAACAAGCAATGGAGCAGTTGAAACTACAAGTCGTCCAGGAGCTGCAACAACAAGTGGTCCAGGAGATGGATCTACAAGTGGTTCTGGAGCTGGAACAACAGGCGGTCCAGGATCTGGAACAACAAGTAATGCAGCAGGTGAAACAACAAGTGGTCCAGGAGCTGGAACCACAAGTGGTCCAGGAGCTGGAACAACAAGTGGTCCTGGAGCTGGAACAACAGGTGGTCTAGGAGCTGGAACAACTAGTAATGGAGCAGGTGAAACAACAAGTGGTCCAGGAGCTGGAACAACATGTGGTCCAGGAGCTGGAACTACAATTGGTCCGGGAGCTGGAACAACGTGTGGTCCAGGAGCCGTAACAACAAGTGCTCCGGGAGTTGTAACAACTTGTGGTGCTACAAATTTGAGCTGTGGAGTAACGACAGTTAAATCCGCATGCAGCACTGTTGCAGCTAGATGTTCTGGAACAACCAAAGCTTAATGTGCCTATTTAAAATGAACTTTTTTAGCCATATCTTCATTTCTTTACATTGTAAATAATTTGTATGAAATTTTAATATATATATATATATATTTAATACAATTGACTACTTCATTACCCTTGCATGCATGCACTTACTTTTGTTAGATGCTTTTAACTAGATATAAGTGAGAAAAGACGTGGACAAAATTACTACCAATTGCAGGATACCAAAAAGAGGGCGCATTACTCAGTTACGAATCCAAACTTATTTGAGACATATACTTTTATGAGTCATTATAAGCAGCTAAAATAATGCATTTTAGGAAATGATTACGTACAGTAGCTAATGCAACTTAAAATATATGAAAATAACTGAAAACAACTGAAAACAACTGAAAACGACGTAAAATGTATATTGTTAAAAACTTGCTAAAATGCTTTTTTTTTTTTTTTTTTTTTTTTTTTTTAAGCTGCTCCTAACAACTCAAAGGTGTTTATCTCAAGTTAAGATTCGTAACTGAAGTATTGCACCATATTTTTGAGTGTATATGAATCGTGATGTACAATTTAATAGGTACACTTTAATTTGGAACAGGTAGTTATAAATTACAAAGCTTTGTATAGGGTACAAGTTATGCACTTTTCATAGATTACTCTGAGAGAGTGGACCCTGATACATTAGCCTTGGCCTGTAATTTGAAATTATATATATATATATATATATATATATATATATATATATATATATATATATATATATATATATATATATATATATATATATATATATATATATATATATATATATATATATATATATATATATATATATATATATAATATTTAAAAAATGTTTGTTTTTTCTTTCAAAAAATCTGACAAAAAATAGTATAGAAAAGCAAATTTAAAGTGAAGGTTCACTGGTTACAAACATGGCTTCTTTAAAGACCCTCTATTGGTATGTGATAAAGTGATTTTATATAAGTTGTATATCATCTTAGGTACCGTAAATGCCAAAAAAAGATAATTCAATTCATAAATATTAATTAAAATATATAATTATTGAATTGCGAATTTTTTATGTCTCTTTCGCTTGACAACGCTGCTTCTTTAGAAAGTAGGGGAGGGGACTATGACAAACAGCTGAAGGCAGCAGCGTATTAGGGGAAATAGAAGTTCATCTCTCTCTCTCTCTCTCTCTCTCTCTCTCTCTCTCTCTCTCTCTCTCTCATATGTGTGAGAATTGAAATGAACCCTAAAATAAAAATAACCCTAAATCACTAAAAAAAAAAAAAAAAAAAATCCATCAATCAATAATCTAGTTATATATTTGACTTTCTTCATATATGTTCGTTTTAAAATAACTGTCTTGTTTATTTTTACAAAATAAGCCTAATTGTCAAGTTATAAAACAGAAAAAATTATTTACAGAAAAAAAAGAAAAAAGAGTGAGGGTTTGTTCTCTAGACAGCTAAACTGTAAACTGGAGATAAATAATAACGTTAAAATAATTAATTTTATGTATTGTATACAATTATTAGAATTTTGTGTTTTTCTTACGCATTTAAGTATATTATATATGTAGTTGTTTGTACATATAAAGCAATATTTAATGCCCAATAGAAATTTTGCTGGAGTTGTATAAACCTTAAAAATAAGTTATAACTTTCTTTCTTATTTCTTTCTTTCGTCTTTTTTTTCCCCCATTTGGAAAAAAAAATGTTTTCAAATAAAATTTTAACTATATAAGTCTATGATTCAAATTTAACATGTCCTCAAAGTATATAAATATCAAGCGCCCAAAAACAAATTTCATTTATTATAAAGACAAATCATCTGACGTGCAAAATATTATGAATGTTCGATATTTCAATAATAATCGTTAATTTAACCAAAACCTGCCATTTGAAATGGGCGATGTTTGGGGGCGATAAAAAACCCTAAAATTCTACTGGCCAATAATATATGCATGCAACATTAAACCTTCCCCCCCCCCCTCCTCCTTTTATTATTATTATTATTTTTAATCTTTTCAAATTTTAACTTTCGTGGCAATTTTTATTCCGTCATCAATGAACTTTTGGTCAATGTAATTTTTTTTTTATCTAATGTAAATTTTTTTAAATTTTTTTATAAAAAATGGGCTTGGTGTTAAAAAAATTTGTCTCTGCTCCCTGAAACTTTATTTATAGGATTTTTTAGCACTTTAATTAAAAATGTATCATATTTATATAAATGCGGAACTATATAATAGGTTAAGAAATAAATTAACTCATTTCCGATGAGAATTTGACTTATATTTTCATAACATGCTAATTTAATAGGGAACATTATATACATAATTGGCGGATTTTCTTCACTATATAAATATAAGTAGATAAATTAGTAGGCATAGTTTCTTGGTGCACTTGCATTTCATATTTACCGGGCTCTTCCCCACTACACTCACAGCCAGTCTGACGTCACACTGGCCAGCCTATCACAAGTCCGTATGAGTACTGCCATCTCCCACCACTATAAGAAGCTAAAGCGACGTTGCTGCTGAAGCCAGTCTGACGTCAGACTGGCAGTGATTGGGGGGCAAGTTTAAATTTTTACCCCCTTATGGTGCGCCGATTGCGCTGAAATAAGGTATAATATTAAATTCCAAAATATTTGCAAGCTAATAAAAATAACTTGTTTTAAGCGTACAGGGGGCCTTTAATGTTAGATAATGAGAAGAACTGTTCATAAACACTCATATGATGACCCAAACCCCTTCCGTAGCCCCGCAAATTCATAATCATCCAGCGAGATATGCACCATCCCGTATCTTTTACGTCATCATACGGCTTTAGTATAGACAATGTTATAGCTGGTTGCATATCTCGCAGGATGAGTGCAAGTTTGCGGGGCTTTCAGGGGGCTACGGAAGAGTTTTGGGTCATTATATGTGAGCCAATGAACAATTTTTCTCATTATCTAACATTGAAGAAGCCATGTTGTAAACCCTGAACTTCCTCTTAGCAGGTAGAGCAAGTACACATTTTTTAATCTAACTCCAATAGTAGAGGGAGAGGGAAGTTAATATACTCTATATCATATCATTACCATCACGGGGCTTCCTCTGCGGACTATAAAAGCCAAATAAACGTCTGATTACTATGAAATTGTTTTAGAAAATAACAAAGAATAGTTATTGTAATTTATTGTTAAAAAGTATTTTATTTTTCATTTTTGGGGTGCCAAAGTACTACTTGATCTCAAAAAGATTCGCACTTGTGGCAGGTCGTTCTAGGAGGCAGCATCCCCCAGACCATCCATGGTTTCTTGCATAACCTGCTCAGAAAGCCACCACATGCCACTTATATACCCACCAAGGCGAATGATTTGTATTACTCAATTTCTATGACACTTTTCATAGTTAATTTATATTTCCCAAACACAAATTTATAATTTGATCAGCTCACCATATGAAATTTGGAATTTATAATGCCTAAGAACCCTAAGACCCCTAAGAATATGATTTATTTATGTATTATTTGTTTTCTTCTTCTTCTTCTTCTTCTTCTTCTTCTTCTTCTTCTTCTTCTTCTTCTTCTTCTTCTTCTTCTTCTTCTTCTTCTTCTTCTTCTTCTTCTTCTTCTTCTTCTTCTTCTTCTTCTTCTTCTTCTTCTTCTTCTTCTTCTTCTTCTTCTTCTTCTTCTTCTTCTTCTTCTTCTTCTTCTTCTTTTTTTTTATTATTTTTTTTTTGTAACACCAACACCGGAATTCTTCTTGATTCAAGGTGAAGATGAAAATAATCCAGTACGATAATAATCAAATAGAATAATAGAAACTGCAGGTGGCAAAAAGAGGGTCAAGCACTTTGCGCACGATGTTATAGCTGTGCCAAGAACTGCATCTTTCTGCATAGCACGTAAATGCCTGTCCTCGAGTTCTAGTTTGTCTCTTGCTGTCAATCAATCTTGCCAATCAACCAGGCCATTAACAGACCCCACAACAGGGACAATGTCAACACATTGTTATTATTATTATTTTTCACTTTTGTGACGTACGTGTACAAAAAACGACGACGTGTACGACGATGTGTGACGTGATCGAGGTAACAAATAAAATTTAATTTACGTTAATTTTAACTCAAATAAATTATTTTAGTTTTTGTAAAGTTTCAATTGTTGTTAAAACTAACTACAATTAACGATCACTATCATCAATCATCACTAAAATAAGTATTAATTAAATTTCAATAACTCGATCCTCAAAGTATGCATTCACTTGCATAGTGAAATATTAACTTTCTCTCTCTCTCTCTCTCTCTCTCTCTCTCTCTCTCTCTCTCTCTCTCTCTCTCTCTCTCTCTCTCTCTCTCTCTCTCTCTCTCTCTCTCTCTCTCTCTCTCGCAGTACAGTTTCGATCAAATGAATAGTTACCATTTAAACTCGATATTTTTTACCGCGTTAAATTTTGTTCAATTTTGCAACCTTGTTTATGATTATTCATTGAACTCTATATTCTCAATCACATCTATATTCAAATTCATTGAGTCTATATATTGTAATAGTTGACAAAGACACCACAAGAAGTCACCTGTGATGCACTCAGGTAGACAATCCGGCGGGTAAATATTTTGCTTGCTTGCTTGCTCATTCTCTCTCTCTCTCTCTTGTGAGAAATGCTTTCAAGTATTTGTTTGATAACAAGTTTCGAACTATTTTCTTACCAAATTGCTGTCATTACAAATCATATTGATACAAATGATAAAAAAAAATATCTTAATTTTAATCTCTTAATCGGGCAAATATATAGCAGTTATTTTGAAACATAAAAAAACATTAAATGCATTTCTTAGAAGAGAGAGAGAGAGAGAGAGAGAGAGAGAGAGAGAGAGAGAGAGAGAGAATGTGAGCAAGCAAGCAAGCAAAATATTTACCCGCCGGATTGTCTACCTGAGTGCATCACAGGTGACTTCTTGTGGTGTATTTGTCAACTATTACAATATATAGACTCAATGAATTTGAATATAGATGTGATTGAGAATATAGAGTTCAATGAATAATCATAAACAAGGTTGCAAAATTGAACAAAATTTAACGCGGTAAAAAACATCGAGTTTAAATGGTAACTATTCATTTGATCGAAACTGTACATGAAAATAAAATAAAATGTTGAATAAACATATCTTTAACTCAAGAGCGCATTTAAAAACGAACCATTGCAGCAGACTACTTGATATAACTAAACTTCTTGCGCTACAAAAAATTTTATGATTTCAACTGTTTACATTATTTATTTGAAGGGAAAAGTTGAGTTGCAGTTTTTTTCTCAGATCTTTTTTTTTTTCTTTTCTTTTTTTTTTTTTTTACTCGTGATTGCGCCTTTACTCTTTTGCATTTTATTATTTTATTCATTACATTTCATTCATTTATATACATATTTTATTAACATAGAAAAGAAAAATCAAATATTCTTGCACCAATAAAGCATATAAGTGAGGTAACTGATGTTTAATTTATAAAGCATAAATACAGTATAATTTAATATTTATGCAATGATACATTTTTATAATGAAGTATACAGCATAGATTATGTTGTTAATGCATAAATGTTGCTGAAAATACGCTAGCAAAGATATTACGTATTTCATTTTTATCCATGTAGTTGAGACAATCTTGCCTTTACCTCCGTCATAAATACAGACAGTAAAATAAAAATATTTTAAAATATTTTTAATTTTAAGGTTTGTTGTTGATAAAATTACTGCGTTTTATTTTTAGAAAAAAAAAAGTTTAAAATTTTTATTTAATTAATTATTGATTATAAATACTGAAATTGTGCAACAAATATGTATATAAGGTGTACCAGTGTATGCTCATGACGACATATCATATTAAATGCACTTGGACGCCACACTGGAGTAATGAATAACATTGCTCCATGACAAACTTTTTTTTTTTTTTTTTTTTTTTTTTTTTTTGGCATGGTGATTTTCTTTCAGAAATCTGTTAATTTTATGTTTTTATATTTTTTTTTACATACTAGAAATACTAATTCAACCTATTATCAGCTTCAATGCTCTCAAAATATGTAGTATTTTTAAACTGGCAAAATGAGCCATTTTCCTAATCAGCCCATATATTAAGTAAGTGATCCAACTTACTTTACTTACATCGACTTTAACATGAATGCATACAACCTATATTTATAGTTTTAGATGCGTGGAAGGGATAAAATTGAATTATAATTTAGTTCCACGTATTACATCAGCATATTACATGGAAAGAATAAATAACGTAATTTATGCTAAATTTATGTCATATAGCATAAATAATGCAAAATTAGAACAGAATGAATAATTATGCTATACAAAAAAATATTTTTGCTCTGTAACATATAGTAATTTTGATTCATGAAATATGACATAGATTATGCTGTATTGAACAAGTTATGCTGAAAATGAACTAGCATAATTATTATGTCATTTTTTTTTTCTGTGTAAAATTTTGTTCCCCTCAGTGTTGATTTATACAATAAGTTGAAGTATAAGTTTCAGAAATTATAGTCTTCTTCTAAGTTTAAAACTAGTATCTAATTTACTTTTGTTTAATGTTTATATCATGGATCATGGTCTATATACATACGGAAAGAAGGAATTATATAATTTATGCTACATTTATGTCAATATAGCATAAATAATGCTAAAAAATTAGAAAAACATAAAAAATTATGCTGTACAACATAATATTTATGCTATATAGCATAGTTATTATGCAGAGTACAGCATAATTGTGCTGCTTAATGAAAAAATAATGCTAAAAATGAGCTTGTATTAATATGATGGGGGAAAAAAAAGAAAAGGATATATAATTTTTGTATTCCACTAAAAATGCTAGCCGAGCTATAAGGCGATATCGGCGATATCGGCCGATATCGCCTAAAGTCACCGCTAATTCGGAAAAGTGGTCTCGTTTGCCAGCGATATCCCCAGTGATTGTCAGCGATATTTTTTTCGATGGTCGGAGATTTCAAAGCCGACTTTAATTTGCCCTGCGAGCTAGCATAATTATTGCGTATTTATTTTTGTCCTGCAGGTACAATATTACTTCTTACTTCTTTTTATTATTTTGGATATCAATATTTGTATAGACTTTGTCTTTTTTTTATTTCTTTTTGGGCAAAGCCTTTTGAATATGTGCAAATTTTGTATTGTTTTTTAATTGCTCAATAGAAAATTCATTACTATATAATTTGAATTCCTAATGGAGGGTATCGGTTTAAAATATATTCTCTAAAAATTTCTATGGATTAAAAAACTTAAAAATATGTCTAATTATTTCTCATTTAAATTTCTCCGGAATAAGTAGAGTAGTTTTCTCAAAAATCGTAAAAAAAAAAAAAAAGAAAAAAAAAAGAAAGAAAAAAGAAAAAAGAAAAAAAGAAAAAGAAAAAAGAAAAAGAAAGAAAAGAAAAGAAAGAAAAACAAGTTTTTTTCCTCATAAGCGTAAGGCACCATCGAAACATTTTAATTAAAATTATCACATTGGTTTGTGGATTTTATTATTATTTTTATTAATATTACTTATTTAAAAGAGCTTATATTGGTTTAGAGCGCGGGGAAACGCAGTGAAAGCTAATTTAACATTGAGGTTATGAGGAAAAATTAAACATGTTTTTCTTCTTCTTCCTCTTCTTCTTCTTCTTCTGCTTTTTTTTTTTTTTTTTTTTTTTTTTTTTTTTTTTTTTTTTTTTTTTTTTTTGTAATTTTTGAGAAAACTACTGCACTGATTCAGGAGATATATATTAGAAATACTAGACACACTTTTATACACGTGTTTTAAGTCATAGAATTTTTTTAATAATATTTGAAACCGATAATATAACATTCATTTAAGAGAAAAGAAACTTTGAATATTTTTTAATTACAATTGCAAAATTCATGGTAATTCAGCTATATGCTAATGCAGTTAATTTCCTCCTCTTTATACTCTAATATATCTTCATTTTGATGGTAGTTGAACTGTATAGTTCCCCCCTATATTATAATTATAATTTATAAACACTTGACCTCATATAATTTTAATATAAAAAAAAGCATAAACAAATCCCACCATAACTTTGATTAAGTGCTACCTTCCGTCCCAAGCAAACTGGATCTATTTTCATTTTTAATAAAGTCTATTATCTCATACAATTCATACGTAAAGTGGACCTTATAGTCACATCCAATAGTTTGATTTTGCTTGGTAAGGCCTCATATATCATGCAATGTTCCCTATACATATTTCACTTTGCTTTAGCTGAGCGATGGCTGACAGATTGACTCCGGAGTTCTTACAACAACTTCTGGCCGAAGATGAGCCCTCACTTGCCGTCACTCAAGTATTGGTCAAACCGGGTTCCGGAAGAGGTGATAATTATACTGCCATGTTATATCGCGTTAATGTCAAAGGTTTTTTAAACTGGAAACAAGACACAGGTAAGCCATTTTTATAGTCAGGAATTTTATAGGAATGTTGTCCAAACATAAAAAATTGTTACCTTAAAAACTGTGAAAAATAACTAAGAAATGGGAAATAATAAATTACGTTGTTTATGCTACATTCATGCGTAATTATATAAATAATGCTAAATTAGAACATCTTAAATAATTGTGCCGTACAACATAATTTGTATGCTATATCACATAATTATTATGCAAATTCAATGTACAATATAGCATAAATTATGCTGTATTGAACAAATTGTGCTGAAAATTCTAGCATAATTATTACGTATTTATTTTTGTCCGTGTATATAGAGAAGGTTATCGGGTTAAAAAAAATGCCTTAAAATTTTCTATGGCTTTTAAAAACGTTAAAGCATGCCTAGTATTTCTCATTTAAATTTCTCCAGAATTAAGCAAAGTAGTTCCCCCCCCCCCCCCAAAAGAAGTTTTTTCTTAGAAGCGTAATGTTAAATTAGGGGACCCTTAGCTCTCCCTGCGCGTTATACCGCGATAAGCTCTTAGAAACCTTCTTGCGCAATGTTAGTAGGTATAGCCCTCATATATCTGACAAACTGAACGTACGCAAAATATAAAATTAACATGATGTAAAGATGAAATGTTACTTAAACCTTAAAGCCATAGACCACATAAAACCACATATGCTTTTCTACGAATAAACACGAAATAGGATCTTCAAAACTAATGACAATTTTTACCAGAATGTTAATTTAACCCCACGAGAGAGCGTGACAATACTGTAAAGTATGCAGTTTGTGTGACTATTCATGTTTCTGGCGTCAGAAACATGCAAAAATTAGACAAAGAAAATACACGTGTGAAGATCGAGCACCCTAAACTAAAAATTAATTTCAACACACAAACAAACATAATACGATGGCAGTTGCATTAATAATAATAATTTAAAAACACGTACAGACTTTAGGTACAGATCTTAAATTATAATAAAGTTACATTGAAATTAAAAAAAAAAAAAAAAATGTTGTGCGGGTTGCATAAATTGAAATTTTTTGATCACTGTTACGGAGCTGCAGTTGGGTTTTGAGACAAACTAAAGTCATTTATGTAAGTCCCATCAAGTTTTTTGTGTTATAAATGTTAATGTATTCATGTTGCCTTTAAATGTATATGTCAAACACATTCAAACATGATAAAATTTATCATGTTTGAATGTGTTATTGAAATAAATATATTATACTTTAAAATTAACGTTATTAGTGTGAAAAATTATACTTAATCACCATAATATAATATAATAATATTTTTACTTCAAATATATATATATATATATATATATATATATATATATATATATATATATATATATATATATATATATATATATATATATATATATATATATATATATATAATTATATAAGAAATTTGCCGGAACGAAAAGTATATTTTTATTCGTTCAAATGTTATTTGAAAATTATTGTATTTGTTTTATTCAATATATAACATAAAAATTACTAATAAAATATATTGATGCATAAATTGTGAATATAAAAAATAATACGTATTTAGCACATAAAATATGTACAGAATACATTTTTTTTAGTGTTATATAAATATAGATTTAAAAAATACAAAAGAAGAAAAGGCAAGTTTTTTTTTTTCTTATTTGGTAGTATATTCAGCGTGAGAGTGGAGGACCAAATTACTCTACTAAACTAAGATTTACCACTGGCATACATGGATAAAATGCAATACGTAATTATTAAGCTATCCTTTTTCGCCAACGTATTGTTATCACTACATTTTATAAACAAAAAATTATTTTAGACGGCGAAATACCTATATTTGTTATTATATTATAAAGTATTATACTGTAATGATTTCTGCTGTATCATCTTTTAGCAATTATTATGCTACAAAGATAAATGCAGCATATGTTAAGTATAAATTTCTTAACTGGAACCAAAATACATTAAAAAATAATCAAGTTTTAAAACCATTGAAAATTATTAAAATTTTAATGATTTATTTTGTGTCTATAACTATAATTTTATTTATTTATTTACTCATTCATTCATTCATTCATTCATTCATTCATTCATTCATTCATTCATTCATTCATTCATTCATTCATTCATTCATTCATTCATTCATTCATTCATTCATTCATTCATTCATTCATTCATTCATTCATTCATTCATTCATTCATTCATTCATTCATTCATTCATTCATTCATTCATTCATTCATTCATTCATTCATTCATTCATTCATCTATTTTTATATGTGGTTATAGAGGAACAGTGGGAACGATCCTTGATTTACAAATGTCTTCCATCCAGTACAGAACGTCGTGAAGCTTACCGTTCTGACGTTCTGTTCAACAATGAAGTGGCATTCTACACGCAAGCCTTGCCTGCGCTGCTTGACTTTCAGGTAAGAACATAGATTACTAAGGCATATGACTTACTTTGTGCTTTCACACAAAATTCTCTTATCAAAAGTATCAAGAATTTTTATATGAGACGTAAAAGTTACAACACGCGTCAAAGAATAAACAAAGCTTGAAAGAAATGGAGCTATTTAATACATCATTTAATTTTCAAAAACAATGTAAACAGTTTCATTGGTTCACATTGTTGCAACTTTATTTATCCGTGTGTGTCAATGCACGTAACTTTTACACGTTACATGTGACAATAAAGGCAAACACCTTGAACAAAAAACATGTCTAATATCCTAAGATACCTAAATATCAACGTTGCATGATTTGGCCAGAGTCATTAATTTATATAATTTATAACTTTTTGAACCACAAAATGTCTGATACGGTTTCATGACTTCACAGCTTGCTTGTTTCCGCGCGCGTGGACGAGTGAGCTGTTTACGTCATAAAACTGCATCTGCCATTTAAACTTCTATTGAAAATAGATTATAGAAATAAATGACTGACCAAATCAACGTTGATATTTAGGTATGTTAGGATATTATACATGTTTTTTTAGTTCAAGCTCAAGCTTACATTTATATTATTATATTTATAATATATGATATCAAATCTTATATTTATGTTGACAGAGAAGTCACGCGGTAGAAAGCAGTTCTTGTTTCCGAGCTGTTCCTCGGTGTTACATGGCCAGGCATGACCTGCTGCTGTTGGAGGACCTCAGAGATAGAGGCTTTGTCATGCTGGACAGAAAGGTAGACAATCACTAATATCTCAGTCCAATATTCCCACCATTATTGTGGTATTTGAACATAGTTATTAATACATTTAAAGAATTGGAGACTTGCAAGTTTCAATGTTAGAAACCTTTGACCAAAAATATTCGCGAACATCCACGTTTCGCATTGTACAGCTGAAAAATCTGGATATATTTTGTTCTATCTGTCTCGCAATGATCTATCTATCTATCTATCTATCTATCTATCTATCTATCTATCTATCTATCTATCTATCTATCTATCTATCTATCTATCTATCTATCTATCTATCTATCTATCTATCTATCTATCTATCTATCTATCTATCTATCTATCTATCTATCTATCTATCTATCTATCTATCTATCTATCTATCTATCTATCTATCTATCTATCTATCTATCTATCTATCTATCTATCTATCTATCTATCTATCTATCTATCTATCTATCTATCTATCTATCTATCTATCTATCTATCTATCTATCTATCTATCTATCTATCTATCTATCTATCTATCTATCTATCTATCTATCTATCTATCTATCTATCTATCTATCTATCTATCTATCTATCTATCTATCTATCTATCTATCTATCTATCTATCTATCTATCTATCTATCTATCTATCTATCTATCTATCTATCTATCTATCTATCTATCTATCTATCTATCTATCTATCTATCTATCTATCTATCTATCTATCTATCTATCTTTGATACACACATATAGTAAGCTGCTGATCTATTCACTATGCAATGTCTTACGTACATTTACTTTTTTTTTTTTTTAATTAAGACAGATATTTTTTTTTCCAGTTAAACTTTTTGTCGAAATCACTATTAATTAATGTGATATCGAAAAAGGTTGACAGTAATTATCTTGGGAAAAAAATTGAGATTGCGAAGGATGGAATTATTTACTAACCTAAACTAAACTAACTATACCAAAATAAATGTTTCACCCTTCACCCCTCACAAATGTTACATGCTTGCCTGTTTTCAGTCAGGACTCGATGCAACGCAATGCGCCGCAGTGTTGAGAGAACTTGCGAAGTTTCACGCTCTCTCACTCGCCATGAGGTCACAAAATCCCAGAGAATTTCAATCTAAAATAGTGGACAATATTAGAGAAGTTCTCTTCGTGCCGGAAAATCAGGTATGTTCAAAGAAACACGATATTAAATTTTACAATTTAAAAACTCGCGCTAGCTTTGCAAGGTTGTTGTTATAAGAAAACACACACTGATGGATTTAAATGGTAAAATATATTATCGCAGTCCTGTGTACTTCATTGCATTGATATTATTATTATAACATTTATGCACATTAATCTAAAATACCCTGGTTTCTAAATTTATTTTATTAATTTTAGTCAATTTAAAGTAAAGAAAAACTTGAAATAAAAATAATATATAGAAATGAAATTATTGAACGACAAGTTCAGAAATTACTTTTTTTTTTTTTTTTTTTTTTTTTTTGCAACACAACTTCATGAATTATGGTTATTTGAACTCAGATATGACCTAGCATGCATATTTCAAAAATTGTACAAATTTGAGATCTAGTCCCTAATTGTAACTACTGTATTACTTGCAGGCTTGGTACAAGGATTATTACGCAGCCGCCAGTCGCAGTGCACTCGCCAGTGTCCGCGACAGCCTCAGTCCAAAGTACGTGTCTAAGTTGTCAAGCTTCACCGAAGACGTGTTCAGTAGGATGACCAGTCTAGTCAGCTCCACACACGCGGCAAAGTCATGTGATGCGCCAGTCACGCTGTGTCACGGTGACTGCTGGACCAATAACATTCTCTTTAGGTTTGACCACGTGACGCAAGACATCGCTGAGGTTTGTCTGCTAGACTTTCAGGTATAATAAAGAGGATTGAAGGGTTGTATTCTTTATTATATGGTTTATGGTTGTATTTAAATATAGCTTATCTTAAAATTTATAATAAAAATTCCAAACTTGTTATGCTACCATTTGAAAGTTAATAGTAACAGCTATATGATAAAACTTTCAGAGCCCGTGACCATATCAGATACGAGAGAAAATAATTATTGAAATTATAATTTAACATGGGCTCTTGCTCTTATGGAACTGCAATTTTAAGAAATCTTAATTAAAAATCTATCCTGGTGACCCCCCCCCCCCTTTTTGTTTTTTTTTTAATTTTTTTATATAACCTCTTTGAAGATAATTATATTTTATCATAAAATGTTTCACTGTTCCAAAAATCATATTTTCTTTCCTTTTTCTTCTTTCAAATCCCGCAGTAGCTGATTTCCCGCCTTAAACCATTGTTGCGTTGCATTAATTAACTGATCTTAAATATTGTATATCAACAACATTTTGTTAAAATCAATTTATGCAGTTTTTGCATAAATAATCTCTCTTGCACTTGACCTGTCAAAACACGTTTGTTGATACAATATCAACAAGTGTCAAGTGTCAACATTAATATACTTACTCATGCAGCTTGCTCGCGTTGGCTCTCCTGCTCTAGACCTGGCTAACTTGCTATACTGTTGTACATCACGTGACCTTAGAGATCAACACCTAGACTCATTGTTGTTGATTTACCATCAACAACTGACAACGTCGCTCGAACATCTCGGTAGTTCAGATGTGAAGGTAAATAATACAGTAGTGTTGTTCGTAAACCCTGTTCTCTTGCACCAAAAAATACGCATCCTATTCTATTTGATTAACCAAAGTTGATCGTCATTTTAGGAGCAGATAACAGGGTTTACGAACAGCATTATATTAGTAACTGCGAACTTGCTTACATTCTATGAATGGAGGCAGTTATCAGTTAAAAAAATTAAAATTTCTACGGCTTTTAATAAACGTAAAAACATATGTCTACTGTATAGAAAATCTCTTGAATTGATGAAGCAGTTTTCTCCAAAATCGCAAAAAAAAAAAAAAAAAAAAAAAAAAAAAAAAAGTGTTTTTCTTCATAAGCATAATGTTAAATCAGGGTACCCTTAGCTTTCTCCACGTTTCCCCACACGCTAAACTGACAAGCTCCATTAAACATTGCAAGATCTAATTATCACTTTTTTTGCCCCCCTGCTACCCCCCCCCCCCATTTTTTTCTTAAAGAAATAAAAACTTTAGACCTACAGTTTATAAACTATAATAATTAAGATATAGATTTCCAGCAGATTAGGTTATGTTGGAGCATATAGTAACGAAAAAATGTAATCAATTCCATTTTTTCCCAATTTTTTAAGTTCATGCATTTCCTTTTAGATTTAAATTTGGCATTTATTAAACTTGTACATTTTAAACTTGATATATTACATATTACATACTTCGTTGTTGATTTTATTGTAAAATTTTCTTTATTATATGTGCTCCATATGTATTCATTTTTGTATATACTGCATGTCTCAAATTTTCTTATATAATAAAAATAAAGGTCCGTACAACATTCTAACAAATAAGCGTTGAAAAGCTTATACAAAGTTCTGCAATGCTTTAAGTTTTAAGTATTGAGGAATGAATGGTTATGACGTCACTAAGCTTTGAAGTTTAAAGGATAAAAATGTAAGTGACGTCACAAGCGTTGGGACCAAAAGGAAAAAGTGTAAATTTGCTATACGGTCAAATTTAACGTTTGTTCTAACGCTTGTGACGTCATTTACGCTTTTATCGTTAGATTGTCAACGTCATATAATGCGTTAATTCCACACAATACACCTATACACAAACTTATTGCTTTTCAATGATTATTCTTTAGGGTGTAAAAGGAAAAAAAATCCTAATTCTAGACTAAAAATTATGGCATATTTACAGATGACTCTGCCTGTACTTCGCTGTGAAATGAACAAATACGCTGCCTTTGGTCTAGGACTTGCCTTGGACATGATTCCAATCACTACATGTGACTCTACTGAAGCTCCAGATTTGTATAATTCTGGCAACGGTTCTCAAGGAAATACACCAGGCACTGAGGCTGCAGCCCAAGCTGGTTGTGAACTACTGCAAGTGACACCGACTGCACTAGGCAAGAGAATGATGGTAGAACTTGTGCAAGAACTGGTCGACTTAGACTTGATATAACCATAGTGCTCAAAAAAATAGACAAGACTCCTTGCATGCTTTTTTTTATGGTCTTGAAAAATTCTTTAGGAAAAATAAATAGCATTAGTGGATGTAAAACTTCTTAAAAAATGCTCATTCAAAAATTATTTTAACTATGAATTACGCCATTACGCCATTACGCTGAAAGATGGTTCGAGTTTTTTTTTTTTTTTTTTTTTTTTTTTGTAATTGTTATCGTTCTGGAATTTAGCCACTGGAATTTTTTTTCCAATAGTTGAATTTTTTAAAATGGAAAAAATACTTTAAAAAAAAAATCCAGTGGCTGCGAACTTGTCAGGACAATTTCAACAATTAAAAAAAAAAAAAAAAAAAAAAAAAAAAAAAACTCGAACCGTCTTTCAGCGAAATAGCTAATAGCCATCGTCTTTACTTATTTAAATAAAATATTATTTAATAATAATTTTAAGTTTGAATGAACATTTTTAAGAAGTTTTATATATGTATACACCAATGTTATTTTTATTTTTCCTGCAGAATTTGTTGTTTATAAAAAAATGGCATGTAAGTTGTCTACTGTATTAACACAATTAATTTAATTAATAGCATATGCTTGTTTGTAACTGCAATATACAATCCCCAAGAAATGCATAATACCATGTTAAACAGTATTTCATAGGGTACAGGTGATAGCAAGTTTATCGTGTTTATGAACAGATAAAACGGTTTACGAACAAGCTTAGTAATTCATGTAGCCATGCACACGGAGAAAAATAATTACGTAATTATAATTATGTTAGCTCATTTTTAGCGTAATTTGTTAAGTACAGCATAATAACTATATTACAAAAGGCATAAATATTATGTTGTGCAAGCATAATTATTTATGATGTTTTAATTCAGCATCATGAACACAAATGCAGCATAAATTACGTAATTTTTTCTTTCAGTGTAGTTTGTAACACTGCAAAAATAGAATCCCCAAAAAAATGCATACCATTCAACCCCAAACAGCACACTATACATGTATCCAATAGATATACATGGGATATATATACAGATATCCTATTCATTTTAAATGAACTGTAAATGTCTATATGGGAATGTGGATAATAAAAAAGAAATGTAAATAATAACTGATGTATTAATTATTTTTCACTTTATAATTCTTCTGCACTGACATAATATATTATATTGTATTGGGTTTTCTAAGTTTAAATCAAAATATTATATATCCTCATAGAACATCTAAGAATTATCCATTAGTGGATATAAACTTTGACACTTCAAATCAGTTATAGAGATTTTGACTACATCTTACTAAATTAATACGATGTTTGGCGTTGTGTGTGGGACCAGGGTCGGACTGGCACTCAAGGGGCTACTTCTGGTGAAAGGGGCATAACACCCTCTAGGGGGGCAATAAATGGTGGCGTAAAACCCTGTTTCTTCCCCTTTTTGGGCCTTAGGAGCCTCCAACCAAGGGGGACTACGTCCGCTATCGCATACCTATAATTGCTCTTATAGCCAGTCCGAGCTTGTAATGGGACAAAAAAAAAAGTTCAATAATGTAAACTATGAAACTAATAATTTAATAATGAGAGTGACCAGCTTAAAATACACGAACAGTCAAAAGAAAAAATTTATTCTTAAAACTTCTTCTTTTTTTTTTTTTTTTTTTATTGCCAAATGAATGATAAAAGATAAATATGTGCTGCAAAAAATTATAATATGCTATTTATTTTTAAAATTTTTTTGAATATGACTCAAAAATTTCTTGAAACTAAAGTTTGTGTTTTCAAATTTCCATTTTTTTAATTAAAATAATTTAAATATTTAATCTTTGCTTTTTTTTTGTACATAACTAAACGTTTTAGTAACATTTCATCTTCATTATTACTCTTTATCTTTACTTTGTGTGAATTCCACTATATGTTACTGTGTGAGCCGGTTACTTGCTCCTTTACAAAAGGAAAGACCTCACAGATAAATGAACAGGTTAAAATTCTCCTATTAAAAAAAAAAAAAAAAAAAAAAAAAATTACTGTTAAAGAGAAAGCTTGGGGATTTTACAACAAGGATGTTTCAATGTTATAGATAATGAGACGAAATGTTCATATGATGAACCAGGGTCGGATTGGGACGAAAAGGCGCACTCCGCGTTACACCCATAGGGGCGCTAACACCCAGATGGGGGGTCAGGGGGGCGTAGCCCCCCTGAAGGGGGTCAAGGGGGCGAAGCCCCTTGCGGGGGGTTAAGGGGGGCAGAGCCCCCTTACCGCCGGAGGCGAAATTTTTTGGCAATCTTGTTTTTTTGACTCTATTTTTTAATTAAAATTTGGTAGTAAAATATGTAACACCAGGACTTTTTATTTTTATTGAGCAGGTCTCTACTTGAGAGTGTAGATTTAATTTCTGTCTTTGTTCTTACACTTCCATTTTTTTTTTTTTTTTTTTTTTTTGCGATTAATTTATCTTCTTTGAGATATTTAAATCTGTTTTGTACATCTGCGCAAAATGGCACAGCTTTGCAAATTGCAACAGCTCAAGTTCTTAGTTTTTTTTAAGGTACTACTTAGGGTAGGAGTGTATTTTTTTTAATTAAGTTCAGGCTGATGTACCCAAAATAGAAATCCAAAACGTTCTATCTCAAAAACTTTCGTCACAACAGAGCGTCAAAGTTCGCAAAATGCCCCACCCCCTATGCTAATGAATGTATATTTGAACCCCGATTTTGACCTCTTTTTTTTTTTTTTTTTTTTTTTTTTTCAACCGGATTTTTTTAGGCAGTTAAAAAAATTACTAGCTTGTATTTTCGTGTTGAATTTTAATTAAAAATGATTTTTCAGATATTTCTAGAACGAATTTTTCGAGAAAAAAATTATCGCAAATTGCCCATGTTAATTTCAATTTGAATATGCGATTTTCATTTTTTTTTTCTCCGTAATAAAATGTCTCGTAAAAATCGTTTAAAAAGTCAATTTCATTAAAACTTGATCTATAGAACACACTAGTATTTTTTTTGTTTAGAATTAAGTTGATCAAGAAAATTTTGGACCTCGCGGTGAGCTTGAAGTTTGTGTGTTTTACGTGTTTAAAGGCGGCGTAGCCCAATAACGACTTGTTACGCTATATAATTTGCGGATGATTTGATTTGAGTCGAAACTTTTTGGAGTATAGAGAATTGTTCGTTGGTTCATTATAAACCAAAAAATAGATATAAAATTGAATTTTATATATACCACAACACCGCTACCCTCTAAAGTAGTACCTTAACTAAGTAATTGACTCTACTAAAAATTATTTGAGATTGCTTAGCTCAAGCGCCCTATGCCTAGAGTCGTTCAACACTTTTTTAAAAAAGCGTCAATCTGATCACCGATCCGATCAAATGATCGTGATCTTATCGAAAAAATATCGATCGACTACAACACTATGGAGTGTTGGGCGCCCCCTTTGTCGTAGTATCTCACGCGAAGAAAAAAAGCTCGAGATTTGCAAATTAAACAACAGTTTGAGATTTTGTTTGATTATATTTGGATTATATCTTATCAAAAACGCCCCTTCGGGGCGCAGAGGGGCGCCAGCTCGGGGGGGGGGGGGGGGGGGCGCACTCCGCGATCGCGGAGTAGCTCTTATGGCCAATCCGACCCTGTATGAACCAATGCTCTTCCGTAGCCCCACAAACTTGCGCTCATCCTGCGAGATATAACACCCGCTACAACTTTTTCTATATAGTAAAGCCGTATAAAAAAAAAGCCGTAATCGTAAAATACACGGGATGAGTTGCCTATCTCGCAGAATGATCACAAGTTTGCGGGGCTATACGGAAGGGCTTTTTATGTCAGCATAATATGTGAGTTTATGTTATGAACATACTTCATCTTATTATGTAACATTGAAAAAGAAATATGTTTTAACCCCTGAACTTTACTCTTTAATGTAATGTTTTTTTATATATGTTCCCCTTATCAATGAAGTGAGAGGTAAAGTGTATACTAACATATATCATTAAAATTAAGATATAAGATTTTATTACGTTCTATGTCTTTACAGAGTAGAACAAGTCAAATAACACAAAATACATCAACACAAAATAACATGTAGAATTACGTCAGTGACATGAAATATTACGTTTATAATGGTTTGAGTGTTGTTGCGTGTAAAGTAAGAAACTACAATTAAATGTTTTGAGATCATTTCTGATATAGATGGAGGCTATCACACAGATGACAAATTGTTAAACTTTGTCGTGTATATCTCAGCAAGATAGCGAGTGAGGGCATGCAAAAAAAAAAAAAAAAAAAAAAAAAAAAAAAAAAAATTGTCAAAATATTGCTTTATTTATATTCTACAAAAAACGTAAGAAAACACATAAATTAAATAAATAAAACAAAACAAAACCATTTTGTCTTTTATTATTTCCTACTTCGATCACTATAGTATACACGGAAAAAAATAATTACTAACCGATGGTACGGGAATATTGTTTTAGTAACTAATAGCAATATGTAGAAAAACTAGTTAGTTAACTTTAAGATCTTGTTTGTAGAAATAACTATTCTTTGGTAAATAAATATTACAAAGCTACCATTAGATTACAATTAAGTTACTAACAGCATAATTGCATTCTACAATGTCAAAACGAAAGCGTGAAACTTACTAGTGCAATGATTGAGTTTTACTAACCCGATTAGCTATGTATTACTGCCGTGGGATATTTTACTTGCAAATATCAAATTAGTAGAACATAATCATACATTATTTACATTGTATTTGAGAAATTGATGAAAATGGCTACAAATGTTTATTTTTTAAACATAATATTTGCACTCAAAGATATTGCATGGCATGAAGAAATGAAGATTTAATACCATATTAGTTCTTTTCAACTGATTGAAAGAAATTCTAATTAATATACCAATAATGAAAAGACTGGTATGTATGTATATATATTATATATATATATATATATATATATATATATATATATATATATATATATATATATTATATATATATATATATATATATATATATATATATACACATATATATATATATATATATATATATATATATATACATACATACATACATATATATATATATATATATATATATATATATATATATAATTTATATTTTTACTGCACTAATTTCCGGAGAATATATATAATATAATATGTAAGTATTAATATACTTATAACAATGCATAACTTATATGCAATGGTAGACGACTAAATAGTATTACTTACATGTGCAGTTTTAAGACACACACACATACACACACACGCAAATATATATAAAAGAAAATCAATCCTGAATTAGGTATTTGTGATTTTAGGAAATTAAAAAAAAAAAAAAAATGCATTCAAAAAAATAATAAATAAAAAAAATTTAAAAAACGACTTTAGCAATTTATATATGTGTGGAATTTTAGGAAACTATATAGAAATCATCAAGTTAAGCGTATTGTTCAGAGATAGCACTGCAATGCAGAGTTGAAATAAAATGTTATATTACAAGCTAACTATACACGGAAAAAAATTTCTACTAACAGTTAGCTGTATGTTACTAAAATTTTTAGTTGAAAAGTACTTAGCGATCTTTCTTAGTTAATTTAACTAACAAAAGTTAGTTAACTCAATCAACAACAGAGTGATAGTATGTAATTGACAAGTTAGTAAATTTTACCAACTTTGTTTTTTATAAAATTGTAGCTAACTCAAGTTAATCAGTTTTACTATCCTAACTTATTAACTTTTTACTATCTATGCTATTTACTATTAATGACAAGGTTGTTATATTTTATCAACTTAAATTATTTATTATAAATATAGTCGGATATTTATAAATTGATTTCTTTTTTTATTATATAAACAAGGTAAATTAAATAATACACAAATATTTCACTTTAATTACTTAATTTATTAATCTCTCATGATAACTACACTGTATTGCAGGGTGGGGGCAGGGGTTAGATTTTTACTTTCAGTTTTTGTCACAGTCATATGGGTACACATGATGAGAGGATAGCACTTGTGTTGTCACTTAGCAGCTCCAGCATCTCAGTGATATCGAACTGTAGAAATGGTCCATCAAGAAGCACACTCTGGTCTTGCAGTGATAAGAAGATTGCAAATTCACAAATATCCAAACTGTTGCGGGTGGCGGGGGAGAGTTTTAAGCCAGCTCTGTAAGCAAATAATGAAATGCAATGAGTGATGAGTTACATAATAACTGCTCTATGCAAACAATGGAATTTCATTTGAAACAATAATTATTTCCAAGCATGCTTTCAGAATAACATATTTCTATGTAGCTTACCTTAGTGTGAGTAATATATTCCAAAGTCAGTTCATCTTCTGATTGTTTTCAAGTATATTCTTGATGATTTTGAGGAGCACAAGTTTACTGTATCACTGTTTCACAAAAACTGATAAAAAGAGGAGTGCAAGAAAGTGACGGTTATTTTTAACGGTCTTTTAATAATGTTACTAAAATGTTAACTGAATTCTATTAACATGTTTTCTTAAAAAATATTTTGATAAACATGTTAGTAATTTTTAATAAAGGATAGTTGGTAAAACTTTTTAAAATTAAAATAAACAAATATGTTGATTAAAATTTACTAACAAGACTTGCAAGATTAAAAACAATAAATGAGATAGTAAAAATTAACTACTTTCTTTCATCGCTTATAATCAATATCGTCAAAGAAGAAACCTGCTAAATTTTTGCTAATTAAATATCAGAATATCAATAATGTGTTCACTGAGTTAAGATCAATTAACTCTAGTTGGTAACAATTTTTTTCCGTGTACACTTTTAGCCACCTAGAAATTCAAGACGAGAGCTAAGCCAATCAGCGCACGTTTTGGAGGTCACGTAAATAAAATTGACGTATAACAAGAGGGCCGGGTATAAAGATTAGAACAACGTTGGTAATATCTTGGATTAAGTGGATAGTAATAAAAGATGGCAGCGGTCATAACAAACATGAACCGTGTTTTGTACAATATTTTTCTACTAAAACATAATTTTAAATTAGTTTTTACATTATTAATGGTGACTGGTGTAATAACAAAATGTTCATCGCAGAGAATTGGTAAGATTTTGATTTTATTTGTTTAATTTTATTTATCTTTTTGACTTTATTTTTATGTGTTTTCAAGCTGATTTTTTTAATTATGAATTGTTAACTTAATTTTAAATGTTTTTCTGTGTTATTATATTTTTTGTCTGCACTGCATGTGTTTACTTTAATGTAACATAGTGTATATATGGCAGATTTAGGTTTTCGAATGTAAACTTCATTGACAGATGGTTCATATTGCGTGGGAAGTTTGATTCTCTCTCTCTCTCTCCTCTCTCTCTCTCTCTCTCTCTCTCTCTCTCTCTCTCTCTCTCTCTCTCTCTCTCTCTCTCTCTCTCTCTCTCTCTCTCTCTCTCTCTCTCTTTCTCTGTCTCTCTCTCTCTGTCTCTCTCTCTCTGTCTCTCTGTCTCTCTCTCTCTGTCTCTCTCTCACACACACTTCAGTTTGTCTTTATCTTATTTGTCAATTCAGAGTTTATATATATATATATATATATATATATATATATATATATATATATATATATATATATATATATATATATATATATATATATATATATATATATATATATATATATATTATAGATACATAGGGTGGTTGCATTCATGCTGAAGTAGACGCCATAAGTGAGTACTAAATAACAATGCGGGCCGGTATTTTGCCAGTTTAAAAATCCTAATCAATTTATTTTAAGAAAATTGATGCCGTTAACAATTTGAATTAGAGAGGTTTTCAAGTATGCAAATAATAATAATGCAAAAAAATAAAAAATAAAAAAAAAGAAGAAAAATAAAAAAGAGATAATCTTCTAAACAAAATAGCAAAAACCCACGTTTGTCCTATATGCTCATAAATAAATAAATAAATAAACAAAATATTTGGTTGAGTAACATATATGGTCCATCTATACATATCATGCTACATTGAACGAAATGTGCTAAAAATGATTTTAAATAATTGCATGTTTATTTTTGCAAGAGTATAAGTCTAATATTTAAAGTAATGGTGATTTGTTAAAAAAAAAAAAAATCAAATATTTATTCAGCACAATTGTATATTATTAAAAATATCTTGTCCAACATATTATATACAAAAAAAATAAAATATAATGCACAAGTCGAGTGCTAGGTAAAAAAGAAATATTCATTTCTTTAAAGGAAAAAAAAAATTAAAGGAGTATTCAACGATAACTTTTTAAATAGTTATCATATCAGGTACTATTAAATCTCCCTAAAACACACTCTAATAAAATTTTTATTTATAGTCGCGTTGAGAGGAAAAAAAAAATAATAAAATAATAATAATAATAAAAACGTTACAGCGACCCCGAAACTATACGTCACAGCTAAAACTTGCTCTCACGCTAGTTTGGCGTCAGCGTAAGTTAGTCTTATTTTAGCTTTTGCTCTTTGAGATAATATATTTTATGCATGTAAAATGATTTAATACAACTATACGAATATCGTAGTAAAATAATTTATGCAAAGATATAAGAGCACGTAACTCACTCTCTCGCTCGGCTAGCAGGTTCAGTCCGTTTAGTTGTGACATAGGTTCCAGGGTCGCTGCATCGGCCTTTTGATTTCAGTGTGGGTTAATAATTAAAAATTTACTGCACGTTTGATCACAATGATCACTGTACTATATTAAAAAAAAAATTGATAACAACACACTAGGGTGGTTCAAAAAGTTCACGGACTACCATATAAATGTACCACCTAGAAAAAATGTAACTACTGGCCAACTATGAGACACATTTCAATAGATCAGGGTTAAATTTTCAGCCTTCAAGCATGCGGCATGACTTCAGGATTCTACTTTAAGTGAAGTAAGGTCCTAGAAAATGAAAAATAGTGCATATCAATGCACTTGTCGTAAAGTTTAATGTGCTGTAAAAACTTAGCATCAAAAGATACATATTTGCAGTTTATATACAAATATTAGGGACAAAATATTGTTTAATTTAAACTACTAAAAGTCTAAAAAAGAGAATTTTTAGTGTGATAAAGGAAGCTTCAAAGTATATAGCCTTCTGTTACCATGAAAATTTGCACTTATTTTGTATTATGCATAATATTGCTACCTCAAATTTAAAATAATTAACATCTTAATTTTAATATTATTTGAAAGAGTTTTGAAAAACTTTTGTTTTGTGTGCGTAACTTGCATGTTCATTCTAAATCATAAACACAAAATTAACTTGAAAAGAGGCTGCCGCATTTTGACAAAAAATGGACATTGTTATACAGTACTAATTTAACCTATTTACAGCACCACTGCTCTAAAAATATGCATAGTGCTTTTAAACTGGCAAAATTAATTATTTTCCTATGCCGTCCATGTTATTGACTGATCCAACATGGCATATCGACTTTAACATGAATGCATATACCCTGAGACTTGAGAGGATAGGATATATTATGTATGTTTTCAGGTATCATAGGTGCAGGTATAGGTGGTACAGCTAGTGCATACTTCTTACGAGAGCTGATGCCCAATGCAGACATTGATATTTTTGAGTCTGGTGATGTGGGTGGACGTCTAGCCCTCGTCAATATATCTGGTCACGAGTACGAGGCAGGAGGCGCACTCATACATCCAAGGAACTTGTACATGCAACGCCTAGTCAAGCAATTAGGTAAGTAAATATAACAAGATGTGGTGCCTTTGTTAGGGGTTGGAGTTGAAACCCTTGTAGACCTTTGTTTTTATTATTATTATTATTATTACCATTTTTTTTAAATACTAGATTGATAGATTGATAATTACCATACCTCATTATCCATGAATTTAAGTATTTTTCACATGGAGTGAAAACTTAACGTCCGTCGACGGATATTGACGGAAACGGACATTTACGCGAATTCGTTTATTTCACATGAGAAAAAAATTTCACAATACTGCGCATGCGCGGAAAAACTGACGAAAACCGACGGATCGATTTGCGCTTATATAAACATATCACCCCGTTCACATGCATTATTGTTGACGGATACTGATGGATGGAGCTGCGCTTATGTGCACAAATGCAACCGTTCACATGCACCCGTCGCTATCCATCAGTACCCGTCATTTTGACGGATAGCGACGGGTAGAAAAGCTGGGTGTTGCCAGCTTTGCCCGTCAGTATCCGTTGGTATCCGTCAGTTTTAAAACCATGTTTAAGGGTTTTTTTTTTTTTTTTTTTTTTTTTTTGCATTATAAACAAGTTGCAACAATACTTTTTCAACTTTGTTTACCCGTCGACGGATGTTAGGTTTTCACTCCATGTGAATGATACTTTAGACTTCAACGCGTTGATTCCGTATTTATTTAAATTTTGAAGTTTAAAAAAAACTCGTTTCTTACGCCACAGTTACCAGTCTGGTTACGTGATAAGTCGCTGGTACATTGTGACGTCAAATACGTGTTATTTTAACCTTTTGCGAGATATTATCTTTTACGTCATAGATACAACTTAACTACATATAAAAAGTCATAGTGGGTTGCATATCCGGTAGGATGAGAACAAGTTTGCAGGGCTACCGCGGGCCTTTGGGCCATCATATGTCATTCAATGAACACTTCATATCTCATTATCTTTAACATTATCTTTAACATTATTGTCTGTTGTCAGGACAAATATATATTATCCTTAATATAGTCCACAAGGCTAGAGAAACTTTCTCTGCACAAGGCTAGGTGAGATGAACAATGCTGAAAATTTAGGAATTCCTATGCAGAGGAGGGGAACGTATGAATTCATGATACGATATAATTCTTTAAAACATTATAGCTTTAAAGACATAAAAAAGCATTTATTATCAAAAAAGACGTGATAGAACTTACATCAATAACATTAGTCTGTCTCAAAAAACACATATAACAGTGATCAGAAAATTTTGATTTATGCAGCCGCAAAACATTTACATACTAATTTTATGTTTCGAATTCTAACTTCCTTTTCACGCTCATTGGCCACATTAACATTCTGGTAAGAACTGTCATAAGTTTTTTTTGCAATTTTTTGTTTAATAATTAAAGGAATAGACCAGGAGCAAACATAAGCATTTATATCACGAAACACGTACTTGCTGGGATCTATTTAATTCGATTTCACAGTGGTTTATATAAATAAATGCAGCTACGTCGCAGTAACCAGAAAATTATGATTTATGCAACCCGCACAAAATTTTAATTTTTTTTTTGCAGGTTTCTGACGTCAGAAACACGAGCAGTCACGCAAATTGCTTACTTAACAGTATTTTCACGCTTTCTCGTGGAGCTACATTACATTGCGGTAAAAATTGTCATTAGTTTTGAAGATCCCATTTCGTATTTATTCATTATAAATCACACGTTGTTTTATGTGGTCTATGGCTTTCAGAAAGCATAACTATGATATATGATGTTATGTTGTCTTTCGCTTAATTTTTATATTTTATTATTATATGTTTTTTTGCTTTCTATATTTTAATGAGATGGTTGCATTCATGTTACAGTCGACGCCATTGAAAGTACTAAATAAAATAGGCCGGCATAGGCATACATTTTACCTGTTGATTATATATAATTAGGGTTAAAATTTGCTTATGATAAGCACTTATTTTCTATTTTTAAAAGTTTCCAAGTATGCGAGAAAAATAATCATAGTACAGAAACTAATTTTCATAAGTTTGGATTTAGTTTTGTCATAGGCTTAGCAATGCTAATTTTATTGCTTCACTATATGACGTTAAGGTGCATTACTGTAAAATGTCATGCAAACCCTATGTTTGGATAAATTTTACGAAGTGCCGTGACTAAGCGTCACTTGTAACACTAAAAAAAAATATAAGGAATAAATTAAAAGCTTATGTTATGTATTACATATATTTGCAATGCTTTAAAAAGAAATTTAAACCTAAAAATAGGTAATTTATTTTCTTCTTTAAAATAATTCAATGGAAATTAGTCGTTTATTTGACTTTCTAGCCCCCGAGAGCTCAAGATAAGTGAGCTCTACGGGGGTAATAAAGAGGAAAACTTTGACGTAGTAGATTTCTTTTACTGTGGGAGTATAAAATCTGGACACCGTCTCAGGTAAGATTAACAGGTCAAGCGGTACATATTTTTTATTCTCATAGTAGACGGGCGTGTTCATCTATATCGTCACCCTCACGTGGCTTGCTTACCCCGCGGAGTAGAAATGTCAAATAAACGATTGATTTACTATTAAATTATTTTGGAGAAAAACATACTAATTTTTAGGGTTAAGTATTGCTTATTAAGTATTGTGAAATGAACGTTTATGACGTCACTAACCATGATTTAATCTATATTAACGATTCAAACTTTATTGGACTTACAAGCGTATTAAGACTGAATGAAAAAAAAAATATTTACAACGGAGAAGTTTAACGTTTTGTTATTGTACTTTAAACTCACATGTGATGACTTTTACACTTTTATAGTTCACTGGCCCACGTTAAGTAACGTCATAACAGTTAATTCCACAATACTTAAAGCGTTGGAAAACTGCTTACAACCTTTTCAATGCTAAATTTTAAAGTGATACGCATTAATTTCTTATACATTAATTATCTTACCTAGGACTAAAACATAGAAAACAACAGAAGTTAGGTCGAATGGGACTCTACAACGGACGCGACTTCGTATTCACTGAGAGTGGCTCTGGAATGCTTTCTACGATCAAGTTGATGTGGCGGTATGGACTCAGTCTGTGGAACATGGACTCAACTACCAAAGAAAGATTAGCGTCATTTGGCAGGTATTTTTATATTTTATTTTCAGGTTAAAACGTCAGCTATAATAGTATAACATTAAACAGAAAGAATAAATTACGTAACTTATTTTGCATTTATGTCAACATAACATTAATTATGCTATATTAGAGCATAAATTATTATGCAGTACAACATAATATTTTGCTATATCACATAACTATTATGCAATACTTAAACGGAAAAACAAAACTAAAACTTAATAATTAGGCTTTGTTTATAATAAAATTGTTATAATTTTTTTTAAGCTCTAAGAGATAGCTGTTTACCAGTGAAGAAATAACATTTATACTAACAATAAGCTACTTTTTCCTATTGATTCACAAGTTATTGGTTTGCAATGAAGAGTTACAATATCTATGTAACTTAATAAATTCTTAAATTTATATTTTCCTTGTGATTGTGACATAAGTTAGGCCGTAATGAACAAATCTTACTAAAAATGAGGTTGTATATTTTTTTTTTAACCAAATGGAAGATGTTATTAGGATCTATGATCTTCAAGGTAAGGGCCAAAGTTACCAGACAGTCGCTGATCTGCTCCAAGCCATGAGTGCTGACTTTGTGACGTCTACACAAACCTCTGCACGGACTGGATTCTTAAAGTCAGGGATGTCTGAGCTACTGGTGGATGAACTGGCAACAGCGGCCTTGCGCTTTAACTACGGCCAAAGTGTGGATCTGGCGCATGAATTTGTTGGTAAGAAAAATATATTAGCTAAAAGCTTCATTTGTTTTAACAAAAGTTTCAAAATAAATTACTAGCGTTATTGTGATGTCACTCGAGTTTATCGTTACGCTTTTATGCGCTCATAATGATGTCATTAGCCCTTTTATTTGAAAATACTAAAAGCAATTCTAAAACTGAAATGTACAATTTTTTTTAAATAGATACTTAAGTAATTTCTGTTGATTAGAACTTATTATATCACTGGGGCAAACGCGTGGAAGGCTAAAAAAGGGGCCCTTAGTTTAGCTTAACATTTATAGAAAGCGAAAACTTCTTTTTTTTTATATTATTTATATAGTAACCTATTCGTTTGATATTCCAATTAAATGTAAATCAATTTGACATACTCTTACGGGTTTTAGTCATATAATTGTCTTAAAAAATTGTCTCCATGAATATTTTTTCCCTATATAATGATAATATATTTTTAATAGTTATTGCAAAAAAAAAAAATAAAAAAAATTAAGGCAAATTTTTAGAAGCTTTCCGAAAAGAGGGGACTTATGGCCACATCTAGGAATCAGGCCACTCAAAAGGGTTACAGTTACAGAACCCTTTTATTAGGAAAGCTCTCTAACATTCGCTTTCGAAAAACTTCTCAAAATTTACCTCTTATTTTTTACCATTTTTATTTGGGCATAATACTATATTACGTAGATTATTCTCTTTTTTAAATTGTAGAAATCAGTACAGTTACTAATAACTTTAGAATGATGATAAATTCTGCAAACGTTTTCTCTTCTCAAAAGATCTTGCAAAGGTTGTCATGCATAAGTTTAATTTTCAAGTCCTTCAAAATCTTGCAACATTATTTGCAAGATTAAAAGCTTTTTTTATTGGAGTCACCTGTCTATATTAACTATATTTACTTTTTGATGCTGATCTAATCGTTGTATAGCCTATATATAAATTTCCAAGAGAGATTTACTAGAAGTATCTCCACATTGTTGCAGGTTTTGTATCAATTGCCGGCGCTGAAAAAGGTCTTTGGAGCGTAGAGGGTGGAAATAAGCAGGTATTTAGAGATAATGTGTTGTTAATTATTTTTAAATTTGCACGTATACATACATTGCCCTAAACATTATAATTTTTGACTACTGTAAGTATTTAAAATATTCGGTTGATTTACTGAATCACTCTCAAAAAAAGAGTTGGTGTAATTTTAAACTAAAACTTTTATCCATTATAATTAAATTATAGAATTAAAATGTAACCTGTGTACCTTTTACCTAATAATTACATTTATCACATGTCAAAATCTGAAGACGTGAAAATTAAGAAAAGGGTTGAATATGGTTTCAAAATTATTGATCATATTTTGAAAAACAGAGTACTTAAAGCCCGTGTAAACACTTGGAGTTTGTTATTTATATTGATAAAGAAGTTAGTTGCGATGTACAAAATACAAATTTGACGTGGCCGCGGTAGAGCGTGTATCGTGCTGCCCGTCTCAAGCACGGCGCGCGTGACGTCATCTAAGCCCAATGTGCGAGCGCAGCATCGGCCTTCCCGGCTAAAAGAAGGTTTGCTACAATCGCTGTTACTCTGCAAAGGCCCACCCTACGGAATTAAAATTTTCTGTGAGAGGAAAGTAAGAGTTGAGCTTTCAGAATCCGAAAACCGTTTAAAAATATTGCAAGTCATTCTTGAGTTATCACAATGCGAACAGAGCGAGTTGAGCGCGGAAGATCCGTGCGGCGCACAAGCAGTAAAAAGCTAGGGAGGGGAAGTAGTGCGGCAAGGAGTCTGTATAGCACAGCAATACAAAGCATGTGAATTATGACCCGAAAAACCATTTTATTTGAACTGGTTCAAATTAAGATAGGGTCGTGAAACTTGACGGGTGTAGAGAAAAACCCCTGTCCTCTTAATTTTCGATGATCGTGTACCCTGAATTGGCCCATTTTGACCTTATTTGAGGGGTAGAACAGGGTTGAATTCGCCACTGTTTGCGTTTCGAAGGTGCAAAGAGGAACTTTTAAAAAATCCCAGACCCCGGGGTGGCTGTAAGGAAATGAGTACCTATAGTAGTGTAAAAAAATTAAGAAGCTGAATATGGGGGTATAATTTTAATTTTTAACCCTTAAGGGGTGTTTCGGGGGTGTTCAACCACCGATTTAGGAGTTCTCCGATTTTCATGCAACCAACGATGTTAATGGTGTAACTTGTCCCTGCCAAGACTATAAAGACCACTAAAAATGTAACAAATGACCCCTGAAGGATTTAGGGGTGCCACCCCTGCAAATAAAAGTTCTCCAATTTCAATGCAACCAACGAATTTACCGGGGTTACTCTTCCTGAAAAAGACGATGGTGACCACCAAAAAATGTTAAAAATGACCCCTGAAAGATTTAAGGGTGCCACCCCTGCAAATAAAAGTTCTCCAATTTCAATGCAACCAACGAATTTACCGGGGTTACTCTTCCTGAAAAAGACGATGGTGACCACCAAAAATGTTAAAAATGACCCCTGAAAGATTTAAGGGTGCCACCCCTGCAAATACAAGTCCTCCGATCTTGGAGCTATCCACATCGTTACTGGGGTAATTTGGACTAACTAAGACGATGTTGACGGCCAAAAATGTTAAAATTGACCCCTGAAGGATTTAGGGGTGCAACCCCTGCAAATACAAGTTCTCCGATCTTGGGGCTATCCTCGTCGTTACTGGGGTAATTTGGACTAACTCAGACGATGTTGACTGCCAAATATGTTAAAATTGACCCCTAAAGGATTTAAGGGTGCCACCCCGGCAAATACAAGTTCTCCGATCTTGGGGCTATCCTCGTCGTTACTGAGGTAATTTGGACTAACTCAGACGATGTTGACGGCATAAAATGTTAAAATTGACCCCTGAAGGATTTAGGGGTGCCACCCCGGCAAATACAAGTTCTCCGATCTTGGGGCTATCCTCGTCGTTACTGGGGTAATTTGGACTAACTAAGACGATGTTGACTGCCAAATATGTTAAAATTGACCCCTAAAGGATTTAAGGGTGCCACCCCGGCAAATACAAGTTCTCCGATCTTGGGGCTATCCTCGTCGTTACTAGGGTAATTTGGACTAACTCAGACGATGTTGACGGCATAAAATGTTAAAATTGACCCCTAAAGGATTTAGGGACTTGTATTGGCAGGAGTGGCACCCTTCAATCCTTTAAGGGTCAATTTTAACATTTTTGGCAGTCAACATTGTCTTAGTTAGTCCAAATTACCCCAGTAACGACGTGGATAGCCCCAAGATCGGAGAACTTGTATTTGCCGGGGTGGCACCCCTAAATCCTTCAGGGGTCAATTTTAACATTTTATGCCGTCAACATCGTCTGAGTTAGTCCAAATTACCTCAGTAACGACGAGGATAGCCCCAAGATCGGAGAACTTGTATTTGCCGGGGTGGCACCCTTAAATCCTTTAGGGGTCAATTTTAACATATTTGGCAGTCAACATCGTCTTAGTTAGTCCAAATTACCCCAGTAACGACGAGGATAGCCCCAAGATCGGAGAACTTGTATTTGCAGGGGTTGCACCCCTAAATCCTTCAGGGGTCAATTTTAACATTTTTGGCCGTCAACATCGTCTTAGTTAGTCCAAATTACCCCAGTAACGATGTGGATAGCTCCAAGATCGGAGGACTTGTATTTGCAGGGGTGGCACCCTTAAATCTTTCAGGGGTCATTTTTAACATTTTTGGTGGTCACCATCGTCTTTTTCAGGAAGAGTAACCCCGGTAAATTCGTTGGTTGCATTGAAATTGGAGAACTTTTATTTGCAGGGGTGGCACCCTTAAATCTTTCAGGGGTCATTTTTAACATTTTTTGGTGGTCACCATCGTCTTTTTCAGGAAGAGTAACCCCGGTAAATTCGTTGGTTGCATTGAAATTGGAGAACTTTTATTTGCAGGGGTGGCACCCCTAAATCCTTCAGGGGTCATTTGTTACATTTTTAGTGGTCTTTATAGTCTTGGCAGGGACAAGTTACACCATTAACATCGTTGGTTGCATGAAAATCGGAGAACTCCTAAATCGGTGGTTGAACACCCCCGAAACACCCCTTAAGGGTTAAAAATTAAAATTATACCCCCATATTCAGCTTCTTAATTTTTTTACACTACTATAGGTACTCATTTCCTTACAGCCACCCCGGGGTCTGGGATTTTTTAAAAGTTCCTCTTTGCACCTTCGAAACGCAAACAGTGGCGAATTCAACCCTGTTCTACCCCTCAAATAAGGTCAAAATGGGCCAATTCAGGGTACACGATCATCGAAAATTAAGAGGACAGGGGTTTTTCTCTACACCCGTCAAGTTTCACGACCCTATCTTAATTTGAACCAGTTCAAATAAAATGGTTTTTCGGGTCATAATTCACATGCTTTGTGGTATTGCTGTGCTATACAGACTCCTTGCCGCACTACTTCCCCTCCCTAGCTTTTTACTGCTTGTGCGCCGCACGGATCTTCCGCGCTCAACTCGCTCTGTTCGCATTGTGATAACTCAAGAATGACTTGCAATATTTTTAAACGGTTTTCGGATTCTGAAAGCTCAACTCTTACTTTCCTCTCACAGAAAATTTTAATTCCGTAGGGTGGGCCTTTGCAGAGTAACAGCGATTGTAGCAAACCTTCTTTTAGCCGGGAAGGCCGATGCTGCCTCGCACATTGGGCTTAGATGACGTCACGCGCGCCGTGCTTGAGACGGGCAGCACGATACACGCTCTACCGCGGCCACGTCAAATTTGTATTTTGTACATCGCAACTAACTTCTTTATCAATATAAATAACAAACTCCAAGTGTTTACACGGGCTTTAATTACATATTATAAAATAGGCAGATCTATTTGTTCTAGTTAGAAGTTAAGACCATTTGCGATTGTTAAATTTTAATTATGTGACCCTTTAATTCGGGCGTTAAGTGTGCTAGCTGCTAATTTGAATTTTGCAATAACCTAATTGACCGAAGATATAATATATGATCTTGTTTTGTCAAAACACAATTTATAACTATTACAATAAATATAGAATAAGGTCACATTCTGGGCACTGTGAATTTATAAATTAGTAGCTAAAAGTGTATCAACTATTAATGCCTAAGTTAAACGTAACGTGATTGGAATTGACCAAACACAATTGTGCTGATATCAATTTTCATCGAACAAGAGAGTGTATTTTTTCTGTATTTTTTTTTATTGTTCCTGATTGTAGTGCTGTCATTGAGAAAGACAGTAACTATTAAATTACTTAACAAGAAAATTATACTGAAAAAAAAAAACAACGATGCGAGCTCATCTGAAGCTATACGAATACAAAATAGGGAATATCAGAAGGTGAAACCATGTTAAGTATACAAAAAAAAAATTGGAAAAGCGTAAGGATTTACTGAAGATACGTTTTCTAAGGGTTACAGTGTAGTTTTTTCTAAGGACATGTGATTTTATTTTCAAGCACTTTTAAATGCAACAATTTTTTAATTTCCCTTAAAATTAAAAAATTGTCTCCCATCAAGTTATTTTTTTACCTTTTTCATGTATTTTAATGTAAAATATTTATGTTCACCTTTGTGTTTAGGTGCCATTTAAGTTATTACAGTCATCAAAGTCAATGCTTATCAAATCAAAAGTACGTGAGGTGCGCGTGCAGCAAAGTGGACGTGGTTACGACTTAATATGGTTAGAAATGGGAAATGAAGAGCGAAGTGGTAGTTATGATGCCATCATCGTAGCTACGCCTCTTACTTCTGATTACAATGGTGGTGTGATTTTACCTAAATTAACCACGCCTCAGCCTGACCGTCATATGCATAAATTATACGGGACTTATATTCAGGTAACTATACTTAGGTATACAGGTTGTTTATTTTCTTTACGCTACGATGAAACATTCTATATAAATATATATACTGTGTATGCAAGTAAAAGCAGAGAAACTTTCGTTGACGCTATGCTGAAGCAACACGTAACATTGCAAATAAACTTAAAAATGCATATATCACCGTTTTATTTTGGTAATAGGCAGTTTTTTTTTTGCAAACCTTAAAACCAAAAACAACCTATAACATCAATAATCTCAAAAATATTTCAAAGCATTTAAATGTAGCAAAAAAAATAATGACTTTTTTCTAAACCAGCCCATGTTATGTAGTGTTCACACACACACACACACACACACACACACACACACACACACACACACACACACACACACACACACACACACACACACACACATATATATATATATATATATATATATATATATATATATATATATATATAAATGATGTTACCGTAATAAATAACTGCGAAAGACCTTACGTATTGAGATATAAGCCAATAACTACACCTTTAATTGATATACCTATTTTAGTCTAAAGTTTGACATTTAACAAAAAAGTAGCATTTTTAGAAACAATGGACTGTAGTTTTAATACAATGCATTTACCTTCTGAACGGTTAACGTAAAAAAAAACACATTTTAAATAATTTTTGTGACTGAGACTCTTTTTCCACATCCTAAACATAAGTTCTTGAGATTTGCGGTTTATAATTCATGTTTATTTACAAATAGATGCGTTTTTAAGATTTTGAACAACCTTGCTTAAAAGCCTTGCACAAAATCTTCCAATATTAGGTACAGTTTTGAAAACTATTTGATGCAAACAAGAGTCATTATATATATTTCATCATATAATATATAATATATTTCATAATATAAATTGTACAAGATTATGCTAAAAATTTAAATTGTCAGCAATAAGAGCAAATATGCTACTCATACCTCAAAAATGGAACTATATCAATATGTGACACAGCAATCAAAATATTCTTTTAGCGATTTCATAATAATTAAGTGATAATTTATTTTAATAACAGCTTTTTGATATATAAATTATAAATTTTAAACTAAAACGCTTTAAAAAATGTTCGTATGGCTAACTGACGTTTTTCAAAATTGAAGCAGCAATTTTAAAAAAGTGAACAAAATGTTTTTAGCTCAACATAATATGTCAATAAAGTTAGGGAACTGCTCCATTTCTAGAGCAACTGCCATTGGTGCTACTTTAGAAAGCATTGTAATATATTTCTGAAATTTGAATGATGACATAATAAATAAATTATTTCAAATTACAGGGTGTTCTTAACTACACAAACTTTGGTCTGACTGCTGCTGACGGCATTGATGACATCATACCTCTGTGGGAGAATCCAATCTTTGACTCTATTTCATTCATCAAACCAGTAGATGGCAGTGTAAGTTTTGTTTAAGTTACGTTTTTAACGGATAAATTGCCATCCCCACTTCTTAAGAAGTCTCGCATGTAAGAAACCTTAACCTGATACAAAGTTATTTCAAAAAGGTAATAGAAGAGTAAAAAAATGAAGTTTAGCACGAATGAGAGCGTATGACAAATTGAAAGCCTTGAATTTTAGAATGCTTGATCTCTTTGTTCAAATTAATGCTATATAATGGTCTCTGTGCTGTATTTGGTACATTGAAAAAATAATGTAGGTTTTAGGTTTTGCAATCATGCATTGGTAAAATTACGCAAGTAATATTATTGTTGTTCTATTTCCAAAAAAGAAATTAAAAAGGTTGTAATGCTACGAAAATGTGCAATCTTGAACAAAATAAACTCTTACATGTGTGGACATGGGAAATAGAGTGACAAAGTAGCGTTCTATGGCTTCTGAAAGATTCTGTTTTTTGATATCACTTAACATTTTGAATAGTTTCTCTAATATGAATTTCTTAAACATATTTTTATTTTAGGAGCCAAACGCTGCAGAAGCTTCAGTCTACAAAGTTTTCTCCCCCGCTCCACTTAGTTTGGAAGAACTATCTTCTATTTTTTTACGACTTGACGTAATTGTGGCTAGAGACTGGTACCCTTTCCCAAAATATTCGTACAAAGAACCATTGGTTGGAAGTTTTGTTTTAAATGATGGTTTGTTTTATTTAAATGCTATTGAATGGGCAGCTAGTGCTATGGAAATGAGTTGCATTGGCGCTAAAAATGTAGCACTTTTAACGCGTGAATTTCTAGACCCTTGTGTCAAATCTAAATATGAAACAACTACATTAGCTGAAACTAAAAATGAACTTTAAAACGGTAATTAAAACCACATTAAAACAATTTTTCTCCTTGCATTACAATATTAAACTGTGTTATTTTGTGCCTTATTTAGCCGAATCTAAATTATTATCACTATCTGACAATGCATAAGATAGCTTAATAAGAATTGCTGATTTGATTATATGGCTATGATAAATTAGTAAAAAGTTTTACTGGAAAGAATGGTGCCAGCAATTAACATTTGTTTAAGTGAGAGAAAGAAGATAAGTGGAAAAAATAGCATATCTTATATATAATATTATATCTTATCATGTATCATATTTGGGGACAATTAGGCAATATTTTTGGTATGTATGTAATCTAAAGCACTGCATAAAAAGATGTTGCTTTTCTATTTCGAATAAAGTAAGTGTGTGCATAATGCATTTTATGTATTATGAAAATAATTTATTGTTATGGAAATGTTTTGACTAATGTTATTTTTTTAAATAAATTTTATATATGTTTTTAAACATTGTATTGCACATACTTGGTTTGGACTGGACATAAATCCTTTACGTAGATATTAGCATAACCTTGAAATTTTTAGGGTTGCTTCAAAGCACTGCTACGGCGGAGACGAGACCTAGCTTATAGATCAGGTTTCGAGTGACGCGTCGACAGGAAGACGACTGTATACCTCGCGGACCTTTCTCGGCAGTAAACCATTTGTTCAGCGGGTAATGTTTTTGTATTTGTGTCATTGCTACTTTTGACAATAATTTTTACCTGAAACTGGCTCGAAATATACTAAGAACACGCACTATAATTATATATTGTACGTTAAAAGAGTCGCAGTGACAAGTGATGATACTAAAACCGTAAAATACATTTTTATTTGATTTCAAATTGATTAAAACATTATATGTTTTTTAATATAATTCCAACTTTTTAATTTTGTTTTCCCATCTATATATGCCGAAACTTGACGTAGCTTAACTTTTGTTATCTTTATCACCAAAAATTACACCTGAACATTCTGACAATACAGTAGTATACGAATGCTAAAAATGAATTATGAACATATACCTCGATATTGTTTATATGTGTTTTTCTTGATTTTGCCATGGCTTTAATTGAAAATATTTACCTTACTGTATATTTTTGCTATTATTTCATAGTATTTCCTTTAATAAAATAATATAAGTAATTGCTTTGTTTTTTTAAAAAAATTAGACATTTTCAAAAAGGTGAAAACAAAAAGATTTTATACATAAATATTTAATATCTTCTTACATGTAATTATTATTTGATAATGAACTTTTATACTGATTTTCAAATAAATTATTGAATATTAAGATATTTATAAATTAATAGAAAAAATACTATACACAGCGCCAAACATCCTATAAATATACATAGGATATCCAACTAGATATCCCACGTATATCTATCAAAGGGTCCCAATACCCCATAAATGTCACATACGACTTTATATGTCTCGCCATAACAGTCCCATTGGATGTCTACAAGACTTTTTTTGGTTATTTCAAAATTAAAATCAATGCTAAATAGTAGAAAATGGTTTGAAATTTGGGGGGAGGGGGGAGTTTTTTTCTTTTCCTTTTTTTTTTCCTTTTCTATTTTTTTTTAATTGACTGCCCCTAACCCCAACCCTCAGTTTAGAGGAAGGACTAGTCATTAGCCCAAGTCAAATGATTTAATTACGATGTGTGTCTACCACCGAGACCCACATAAAATGTTAAACCTATAATGGTTATGCCGGGGATATAACCTCAAAATTTTGAAGTCTTCCTTCAAATTTTTGTAATCGTTTTTTAAAATTAAGTTATCTTAATTAATTAAATTGACACTTTTTATGTTTTAAACTTCTTAAATATAGTTAACTTCATAAAGCTAATACTTTGCAGATTTAGAAAAACAATTAGTAATTAAATTATTATAAAAATATCCCTATTTAAAATTCACTAATTGGAGGTGCCCCCTGGTGGACAGCCACATGGATATCTATGGGATATATCTATGGATATACAAAAATTCAAAATATTAAATTAATAAATAATTTAAATAGTTATAAAAAATAATGGTTCAGGTAATTATCTTAGTAAGTTGTCGTAAAATTTCTCAATTAAAATGATTTGGAAAAACAAAGTTTATATCCACCGGTGGACGTTTCTGGGATGTTTTGAGGACATATAAAACTTTGATTTAAACTAAAAACCCTATTAAAAATCACGTGCATGATAATTATATAGTAAAAAATAAACATTTCAGTTAATTGTAAATTTTTTTAATATCCTTTTTATATATCCCATAGACGTTTAAAGTTCATTTAAAATGGATAGGATATCTTTGGGATATACGTATATCCCATGTATATCTATTGGATGTAGTGTGCTGTGTGAGACAAATAATAATGAACTTATCTCCGTTCTAGGCCTACCCTCGGAAATTTAATGGGATCGAGTAATGTGATTTTAGGAAGTTTTTAAAACAATCTATGAAAAAAAAAATTCAAATTTATTTAGAACATCCTACAATTTATTTTGTAGGTCATGATGAAATGTTCTTATTATTAAAAAAAATCCTAAGTATTAGCGTAGAATATCTTCGTTTTTTTTTAATTTCCAGATGTAGCATTTTTTAGGTCTTTGCAATTGAACTCAAATTAAACAGAAAATATCTCAACTTGGTGCATTCCAAGGTGATTCTGAGGCAGATCCAAGGTACCTTGCTCCTCCTATGTCAAATTGGGATAATAAAAGAGCTATGATAAAAATTTCACAGAACAGTATTCATTATAAGCGAGAAAATATTTATTAAAGTTAATTTAACATAGTCTAATTTTAATAAGTTCCAGATTTGCATAATTTTTGCCACCGCACTCAAGGAAACACATCAGGCAGTAATCAGCCCAGGCTGGATGTGACCTACGACACTGACTGCGCTTAGCAAGACAATTATGTTAGTACTTTTGCAACCCTGCTCATAAATCTTGCGCAAGATCTTGCAATAAAGAGGCCACGCAAGAGCATTTGCAAGATTTTGTGCAAGATCTTGCACAAGATCTTGCACAAGATCTTGAGTTATTTATCTTGCGAAATCTTGAGTGGAAAGGATGCCCAAGCTGAAAAGAATTACCTAAGATGAGAAAATCTTTCACAAGACGCATGTCTTGCTTAAGACATGATCTTGCACAAGAAAAAAATTATATTTATTTCTTGCTCAAGAAATAACGACTTGAACAAGAAAATCAATATCTTGGTTAAGTTTTTTCTTCTTATGCACAATTAGGTTATAGTATCTTGAGCAAGTCAAAATTTTCTTCTTACGCAAGAAAATTTTATCATGCAAGGGAATTTGTCGTCTTGCAAGGGCATATTGTCATCTTCCAAGGGAATTTTTTATCTTTCAAGATCTTGGGCAAGATTTTTGAGCAGGGAAGAACTAGTTGACCTAGAATTGACATAATTTGACCAGGCCAGACCAAAGTTCAACTAGATCAGGGCTCAAGGCGTTCAGATATATGGATATATTTTGTGACCGTTCAGTTTGTGAGATATAGGCCAGTCACCTACTCCTTTAAAAGGCATAGACTAGAAGAAACATTATCTATTTAATCTAAAAATAGTTGATGGGATTAACATATATAAATAACATAAGTTTGTCTTTAAAGATCCGAATGAAGCACACCGTATAGCAATATTAAAAAAAATTGATTTGTGTAACCAGCTTTACATTTTGTACCCATTTATGCCTGTTTCTGATGTCATAAATAGAAATATTCACGCAAATTCAATACTTTAGTTGTTTTTTTTTATTTCTTGCTGGGCTACATTTTAAATTCCAGTAAAAACTATCATCAGTTTTGTAAATCCCAATTATGTTGAATTCTTAAAAATTACAAGTTAATTAATTTAGCCTAGGTCTTTAAAGTTTGTACTACCTTATATCAAAGAAAGTTATTGTAAAGTGGTAAATTGGTTCAAAGATATGAAACAGTGGTCCTAACTCCGTCAAGCGAGATAGGCTGAGGCTAAAACATATGAATACTATGGTTGCACGGTCAGTTCAAAGGGGTCACGCTGGTTATAGGGTGCTTGATTTGGGCAGTTGATACGTCACAATAGCCTAGTGAGGAATTGTGGCGCGTGTACGTCCATTGCTTTTATAGAACCGTGCACCGTTATGCCACGACCTAGAGCTATTGTGACAATTCATTAGAAATTTTATACAAGGAAAGTAGTAAAAAGGTTTTTTTAAGTAGCCAGGTCCTTTAAAATCACGTTAGTGACACGAAATATTACGTTGTTTATGTTTTGATTGTTTCCCAGTGGAGAAAAAAAATATATACAATAATTATGAAATATCGTTTCAAATATAAAGCAATAATAACGCAGAATATAAATGGTCATAATAAGAGGGCGGATTTTTAAGTTTTCACCTTTTTGTTAGTTTTTCAGATATGCAAATTTCGTTTTTAAATGTGCACGTTTCATAAAAATTCCACCTTTTTTAAAAAATACTTTTTTTTTTGAAATTCACTATTTTTGGGCTTTTGCACCTATTTCTCCTTTTCTCAACTTTTTTCCCTGTTTTAGTAAATTTTTAACTTTTTCTATAAAATGTACAAACTTTCCTTTTTCCTTTTTTCTATCTATCTTTTTTTTTTTAATAACCACAATTGTTTAATTTAGATTTTACTTAAAAAAAATTTTGTGAGTTTTTTTAAAATCATTGTAAATTATTTATTTTTGCACAACAAATTTATTTTAGATTTATAAAACATGGATAACTTTAGTAACTCAGGCCAAGATGGAGTTAAAATATAATAATAAAATACAATGGGGTGTATCTTTTGGGGCTATTTTCTTTGAGAAATCGGTTAATCTTTATAATTATTCTCACATACTTGAGATAGCACTCGAAAATATTGCTTATAGTATTTTTAAACTGGTAAAATAAGTAATTGTTCTATGCGGCAAATATTATTGAGTGATTAAACATGAAGTCGACATTAAAACATGAATTCAAGACTACCCTATAAACTGTAAGAATATATAGTTTATATAGGGTGTATGCATTAATGTTAAAATCGGTGCCATGTTAGATCACTCAATAACATTGACCGCATGAGAAATTTATTCATTTTTTTAGTTTAAAAATTATTTTATTTAAAGTAGTCAAACTTGTAAAGCAATATTTTGGAGAGAATTAATACGTGTTTATAGGTTGAATTAGTATCTCAAATATTTGAGAAAATTAAAAAAACTAAAAATTAGCCGATTTAAAAAAAGGAAAAAAAAGATAAAATGAAGTTGGTCCTCAGCAATGTTATTCAGTTATCCAATATGGCCTCCAAGCTCATTAAATATGATGTCATGCATTTACCCTCTGTTAAAAAAATTGTTTTTTTTTTTCTCAATTTTTTTTACTTTTTTCCCACCTTTTTCGGAATTTTTCCACCTTTGTTTTTTTCAATATTTGGCACCTTTTTTTCAAATTTTGGCACCTTTTTCACCTTTAAAGGTATCCTTTTTAAGAAAAAAACACACCTAAGAATCCGCCCTATAGTCATAATAATATACTTTGTTATATGTGTCCAATTAAGATACACGTGTGGCTGTGGGCACGCAAAAAAGAAAAATATAAATTGCTTCATTAATTCACAAATAACGTAAGAAACCAGTTTTATGTAATTAAATAAATTATTTTTTAGTTCCTCATACACTTAATCCAGTAAAAGCTAAATTATTATTTAAATAAAAAGCCAATACTTAATTACAAATAAATTAAGTACTATATATCAAGCACGATTGTTTTTTGAAAAATACTTCTAATATTTATATCATTTTAAAATGAAACTGCTTAACTAATAATTTATATTGTTTTTATTGCACCAATTTTTTTTAATAATGCACTATTAATGAACTAACTAGTTATATAATTTTTTATACCATTTGAAATTTTGAAAATGATTCCTGATTTGGGTAGTTATAACTATGCATACGATTTAAAGAAGTTTGTAGAATAAATTAAAAACAAGAGTAAAAATTACTAAAAAAAAGAAAAGAAAAAAAGAAAATGACGTTATAGTGCTATGTTTTTAGCATCATTGATAGCACCATTGTTGATCTCGCAAGGTCAAGTTACCCCAGTCAGACTTTTTTCCCATTGAAATCGGAGAACTCGAATTTTAAGGTTCAACCGACCCCTGGGTCCTCAGGGGTTGGGTTTAAAATTTTTTGGTGGTCATCTTTGCTCTCGCAAGGTCAAGTTACCCCAGTGAGACTGTTTTTTCCAACGAAATCTAAGAACTTGAATTTTAAGGGCCAATCGACCCCTGGGTACTCAGGGGTTGGGTTTAAAAATTTTCGGGGGTCATTATTGTTCTTGCAAGGTCAAGTTACCCCAGTCAGGACGTTTGTTTCATCAAAATCGGTGAACTTTGATTTTGGGGGTTTTTACCCCCAAACCACCCCTAGGGGGTAGTCAAATTTAATGTGGAGTCCTATATTTATGAACTAATGTTTCTAATCCCCCACGGATGACCTTTATTGGTCACCTAAACCGCCGCCAGATTGGGTTATCACGAGGTCTACTATGCACCCTAGTAATCGATTATATGTTCACCACCCCTAAAAAGGGTGAAAAGGGTTGATGTGGGGTTTTAAACTTAGACAACTTAAATTTAATTTAATTGTCTTAACATCCACCAAGTTTGAAGTCCCTTCGTTAATTTTAACCCTCTCTAACAAATTGGTCCTTTCAGATATAACTCCTATGTTATTTGCATGTAGACTGTAGAGCGACTTTCTGCCGACTGGTCGCGAAGGGGGCGTTTCTCGCCGTTGACGAAGATGGCATGGTATTTAATTTTAGGTTACCATACAAATCATCAAGTTAAGCTGTCTGTTTACAGATGGCACTGCAATGCAGACTTGAAATAAAATGTTATATTACAAGCTAACTATACACTTTAAGCCACCTAGAAATTCAATATGAGCTGATAAGCCAATCAACGCCCGTACTGCAGGTCACACGTGACTAAAATTGACGTATAACAAGAGGGCCGGGTATACAGATTACAACAACGTTGGTAATATCTTGGATAAAGTGAATAGTAATAAAAGATGGCAGCGGTCATAACAAACATAAACAGAGTTTTGTGCAATATTTTTCTACTAAAACATGATTTTCAATTAGTTTTCACATTATTGATGGTGGCTAGTGTAATAACAAAATGTTCATCGCAGAGAATTGGTGAGATATAAATACTAGTTCTATATTTTTGTTTATGGTTTTTGTGTTTATGTTTACTTTTCCAGTGTATTTTTTTTCATTTAAAAAAATTATTTTTACTCATATTTATTACTTAAATATTAAATTTGATCTGTGATATTATATTTTAAGTCTGAACTTTGTGTACTAACGTAGTGTGTATATATACTGTAACAACGAAAGATTTAGATTCTTGACTGTGAACTTCATTGACTGCAGATGTTTCTTTTATATTGTGTGGGAAGTGATTTTCACTCACACTCTCCCTCTCGTTACAGACTTACAGATAATTGTAAATTATGATTTACACACACACACACAAATTATATATATATATATATATATATATATATATATATATATATATATATATATATATATATATATATATAATATCATCTATTAATATATATATTTTTACGTTTATGTTTTCAATATTTATATAAAACACTGTATCCGCACAGTATAATATGATAAATTCTTTACTGAAAAAGAGACTAAAAATGATGACTGAGAAATTATTATAATACCAATAAACACATTGTACACGAAAAGAATATATAATGTATCTTATGTTCATTCATGTCGTTGTATTTTAGCCATAGCTGGCCCGTGCGTGCTGATTCCATTTATTGAAATACCCTTACCTATCGATATAACTTTCTTGATGAGACATATATGTGTAGCACGTAGCACGATAACATAATATGGCAAGCAAAGAGATTATATATAGTATATATTATAATAATAAAAATAAAGTATAAATATTTAATATAGAATTACATAAATATAATAAATATATGATGGCAAGCAAAAAAAAAATAATAATAAAAAAAAAATAATAATAATTAAATAAAAGAGCTTAATGTATTTAACAATATATGCATTGTTGTGTTTTGTGATTGTAGGATGAAAGAAATGAATAAATATATTTGAATTTAAAACAAATAAATCACTATGCTAAATATACAAATAATATATTATAATAATATATCTATATAAAATACAATATCTATATAATATATATTATATATAATATTTTTGATCCATAAAATAGTGCAAACATTATACAGTATTCATCTACATGGACAAAATAACTACACGTATAATAATTATGAGCTTATTTTCAGCATAATTTGTTCAACACAGCATAATCTATGCTATACTGCAAAATAACTATTTACGTAGTATAAATATAATTTTTTTCAGCATAATTATTTATGTTTGTTCTAATTTAGCATCATTTATGGTATTATGCTATATACAATGGCAAAAATACAGCATAAATTACGTAATTATCTTTCCGTGTACATTGAAAAGATTTGGCTGAAAATGTGCTCTATATAGTGAATAATAAGTACACGTTTCTTTTTACCAGAAAATAAGCCTAAAATTAAATTAATAACTTTATAATAATTATATAATAATTAATAATAATTAATAATTTTATAAAATTAATAATTTTAAAATTTGAAAGTGATGATCACTATTAAAAAAGCTTTCGCAGACCATCCCTTTAATGAATATGTTTTTCTCAATGCATATATTATGTATTATACAGGTATTATAGGTGCAGGTATAGGTGGTACAGCTAGTGCATACTTCTTACGAGAGCTGATGCCCAATGCAGACATTGATATTTTTGAGTCTGGTGAGGTGGGTGGACGTCTAGCGGTCGTCAATATATCTGGTCACGAGTACGAGGCAGGAGGCGCCATCATACATCCAAGGAATTTGTACATGCAACGTCTAGTCAAGCAATTAGGTAAGGAAACATAGCAAGATGTGGCGCCTTTGTTTATAGATTGTCTTTCTTTAGAATAAAAATATCTTATCATAAGGTTAGACAAGATGGACACTGTTTATAACTTATAAAGTCCTAATTGTCATGACTTTTCCCCATATTGCCGAGTACACGAGCACGTAAGAATTAGTGATAAGAAGTGCTTGTTCAAAATAAAATATATTGCCATATAGATCAGGGGTTACAACATATGGCTTCTTCAATGTTAGATAATGAGAAGAAAAGTTCATAAACTTACATATTTTGACCCAAAGCCCTTCCGTAGCCCCGCAAACTCGTAATCATCCTGCGAGATATGCAACTTGTTTATTTTTTTTTACGTAATATAGTTACGGCTTTACTGTAGAAAATGTTGTAGCGGGTTGCATATCTCGCAAGATGAGTGCAAGTTTAAAGGGCTTTCATAGGTCTACTGAAGGTCTTTGGGGCATCAAATGTTAGACAATGAACAGTTCTTCTCATTATCTAACATTGAAAAAGCTATGTTGTAATGCCTGAACTTCCTTTTTTAGTCATTTAGGTCATAGACTTGAAGTGGAAATAGTCATATGAAGAACTTTATATTTTAAAAATATATTTTTGTGTTCGTTAATTTATACAAAATACTGTAATTTTGAATAACTGAAATATTTGATCGTGTTTGCATTTGTTTGACATAATTAAATTTTTAAATAACATTTCTGTAATTACTTGCTATCATTTTTATATTTCGCGACCGTTCAGTTGGTGACGAGATTTATGCCTCTGTCACCTATTATAGACTCGAAGTAAACATTATCATTTAAATCACAAAACACTTGATGTGACTTATATAAATAACACTGGTTTGTCCCAGAAACCCAACTGTAGAGCCGTAGCAAAAAAAAAAAAAAAAAAAAAAAAAAAAACTTATGCAACCCGCACAACATTTTCATACCATCTTTTGCCTGTTTATGGCATCACAAAAAGAAATATTCACGCAATTCGCACACTATACAGTTTTTTCATGCTCGAACTAGTGTGGCTACATTAACATTCTAGTAAAAAAAAAATTGTATATTTTTTTTGTATCACATTTTATGAAAAGTAAAAGTTACTTACTTTTTATAAAATGTGATACCAAAAAATTATAACACTTTTTTTTTTACCAGAATGTTAATGTGGCCACACTAGTTCGAGCATAAAAACTGTAAAGTTTGTGAATTTAGTAAATATTTCTGTATATGACATCAGAAACAGGCAAAAATTGGTATGAAAATGTTGTGCGGGTTGCATAAGTTCAGATTTTCTGATGTGATTTGATTAATGTAAGCAAATTCTGGTAAAAAAAATGTGTAATTTTTTATATCACATTTTTATAATTTCATCAATTTCATCATCAGTTTCACTCTTATTGTTAGTTTGTGACCTTAGTGACGTCACAAATGTTGTTTCCACATTAATTAAAGACTGTAATTGCAAAAATGTTCAACAATTTCAACACTTATTTTTACAGTGTAGTATATTTATATTCTTATATTGCACAGGACTACAACATAGAGGTGACCAGAAAGCAGGTCTAATGGGACTCTACAATGGACGTGACTTTGTGTTCACTGAGAGTGACTCTGGACTGCTAACTACACTCAAGTTGATGTGGCGGTATGGACTCAGTCTGTGGAACATGGACTCAACTACCAAGGAAAGATTGACGTTATTTGACAGGTAATTTATATGTTGTTTTTATGTTATTTTTAGGTAGTAATAATTTAGGCAAGACTAATTTAGGCAAGACTAATTTCAGTTAGTGGATGGAAAGAATAAACTAAGCTAAATTGGAACAATATAAATATTTATGCTGTACAACATAATCTATGCTACATCTTTTAATTTTTATTTTCAATATTTAGCATGAATATGGCGAATTAAATAAATTGCACTAAAAAAAGTTTGAATTACTTTTTCTCTTGTTTTTTTTTTGTCAGCGTGTAAAACCATTTCTTAGATCTTGTCTGCATGATTTTACCGTATCCGTTAAAGCCTTCACTTCTGGTAAAAGTTTAAATAAAAAAAATAATAATAATAACAATTAAAAATACACCCATAGGGGCGCTAACACCCAGATGGGGGGTCAGGGGGGCATAGCCCCCCTGAAGGGGGTCAAGGGGGCGAAGCCCCTTGCGGGGGGTTAAGGGGGGCAGATCCCCCTTACCGCCGGAGGCGAAATTTTTTGGCAATCTTGTTTTTTTGACTCTATTTTTTAATTAAAATTTGGTAGTAAAATATGTAGTAACATGTCTTTTTATTTTTATTGAGCAGGTCTGAAAAAAAAGGGGGTTAACAGACATGAATAGGGTGAATGGTACATCATATACATAAATGTTATAGTACTTATTTGATTAAAAATTTGTTAAGCAGTTTGGACGCCCCTGCATTTCTGTACTTGAGAGTGTAGATTTAATTTCTATCTTTGTTCTTACACTTCCATTTTTTTTTTTTTTTTTTTTTTTTTTTTTTTTTTTTGCGATTAATTTACCTCCTTTTAGATATTTAAATATGTTTTGTACATCTGCGCAAAATGGCACAGCTTTGCAAATTGCAACAGCTCATGTTCTTAGTTTTTTTTAAGGTACTACTTAGAGTAGGAGTGTATTTTTTTTTAATTAAGTTCAGGCTGATGTACCCAAAATAGAAATCCAAAACATTCTATCTCAAAAACTTTCGTCACAACAGAGCGTCAAAGTTCGTAAAATGCCCCACCCCCTATGCTATTGAATGTATATTTGAACCCCGCTTTTGACCTTTTTTTTTTTTTTTTTTTTTTTTTTGAACCGGATTTTTTTAAGCAGTTAAAAAAATTACTAGCTTGTTTTTTCGTGTTGAATTTTAATTAAAAATGATTTTTCAGATATTTCTAGAACGAATTTTTCGAGAAAAAAATTATCGCAAATTGTCCATGTTAATTTGAATATGCGATTTTAATTTTTTTTTCTCCGTACATGTCTCGTAAAAATCGTTTAAAAAGTCAATTTCATTAAAACTTGATCTATGGAACACACTAGTACAGTATATATTTTTGTTTATGATTAATTTGATCAAGAAAATTTTGGCCCTCGGTGAGCTTGAAGTTTGTATGTTTTACGTGTTTAAGGCGGCGTAGCCCAACAACTTGTTACGCTATATAATTTGCGGATGATTTGATTTGAGTCGAAACTTTTTGGAGTATTGTTCCTTGGTTCATTATAAACCAAAAAATAAATATAAAATTGAATTTTACCACAACATCGCTACCCTCTAAAGTATAGTATCTTAACTAACAGTTATTAAGTAATTTAGTTTGTAAGTAATTGACTCTACTAAAAATTATTTGAGATTGCTTTGCTCAAGCGCCCTATGCCTAGAGTCGTTCAACACTTTTTTAAAAAAGCGTCAATCTGATCACCGATCCGATCAAATGATCGTGATCTTATCGAAAAAATATCGATCGACTACAACATTATGGAGTGTTGGGCGCCCCCTTTGTCGTAGTATCTCACGCGAAGAAGAAAAGCTCGAGATTTGCAAATTAAACAACAGTTTGAGATTTTGTTTGATTATATTTGAAACCTTTCAACTTTCTACGTTTTTTTTTTTTTTATTATTTTTTTTTTATCAAAAACGCCCCTTCGGGGCGCAGAGGGGCGCCAGCTCGGGGGGGGGGGGGGGGGGCGCACTCCGCGATCGCGGAGTAGCTCTTATGGCCAATCCGACCCTGCGTGAAATTAAGTATCATTCACAAGACGCGCGTTGATGTATTCTGACTTGAACTGAGGGTAACAAGAATTTGCGTATTTCAAATGAGAGAGCATTCATCGTCAGCGCATGCTTTACTTGCTATAATACTGACATGCAATGAAAGATTGTGCTGCGCTACTGTAAACTAATGTGAGTATTCCCATTCATTCGTCGTTTGACGCGCAATGACGCGTTGAAAGCCGTGGGGTGCTAGCTTTGCACGTCACAACGCTTCAGTTTTAAAACCAATTAAGTTAAAGGGTCGATTTGTTTACATTGTGGCAACATTGTTCATCCTTCAACGTGCGTCAAATATACGCATCATGTGAAGAATACTTATGAGAAATAGTGCAGTTTTACTTTATTTGCTTTTTATTAATACCACACAGTTTTTCACTCTTAACGGAGTAGGTGACCCCGACTGATGTCTCGCAAACTAGGCCGTTGTGAATTATAGTATTAACACAAATTAAAGATAAAATATTGCTTAAAAGTTTACGTACGTCAAACTTGTGAAAACACGATCAAATATTTAAGTTATTCCACTGTTAAGATAACATGCAAATGTGGAAATTCAAATTTTAGCAGCTGATTCGAGTCAAATTATATATATTTTTTTAATTGCAAATATTATTAAAACATTCTTCAGAACAAACATTTGTTAAATTGACTCGATTTCATTTGAAAATAATGTTGTTTGTAAACCCTGTTTTCTGCTCCTAAAATGACGATCAAATGGCTATTCAAATGGAATGCGCATTTTTTGGTGTAAGAAAACAGGGTTTACGAACAACACTATATTGTTAATGTTTGTTTAACTGAAAATAAAGAATGCACCAAAAACTATTATTGTGAAAATTTAGTTCCTCTTTTAATGCTTTCCGGTCCAAGTTAGGCACGTTCTACGTTAAAGCCATACACCACACGTGAAACAACATCTGCTTTTTAATTAGACTAATCACGAAATGGGATCTTCAAAGCTGTTGACTGTTTTTACCAGAATAATTGTTAATTTTGCCCCACGAGAGAACGTGAAAATTCTGTTAAGTATGCAATTTCTGTGACTATTCACGTTTATGACGTCAGAAACATGCAATAATAAGTATAAAAATGTTACGCGGGTTGCATAATTCGAAATTTATGATTATACTGCTACGGAGCTACAGTTGAGTTTTCAGACAAACTAAATAAAAGTTATTTATGTAAGTCCCATTAAGTGTTTTGTGATTTAAATGCTTATGTTTTTCTCTGGTCTATTCCTTTAGGTATTATTCACATGACCTGTATATTTGACGTGCTGTATTGAACAACCAAATAAAAGTTGGAACAATGGAGCTGTTGGCATTGTAGCTTGAAAATTACATTGAAAACGACAGCATTTAATTACTTTGGTCTAACTTTGTTTATCTGTTGACGAGCGTCAAATTAACGCTTCATTTGAATATTATTTAAAAAAATTTTTAACATTGTTATATTGATATTGATGGCAATTGAATTTTGTTATTAGGATCTACGATCGTCAAGACAAGGGCCACAGTTATCAGACAGTTGCTGATCTGCTCCAAGCCATGAGTGCTGACTTTGTGACGTCATCACACACATCTGCAAGGACCGGATTCCTAAAGTCGGGGATATCTGAGCGACTGGTGGACGAACTAGCAACCGCAGCCTTGCGTGTAAACTACGGTCAAAGTGTGGATCAAGCACATGATTTTGTGGGTAAGATTATACATTAGATTCATACATAGACAGTAAATAATGCTTCTAAACTGCGATGAAAAATAATAATAAAATTAAACATTTTACAGTATGCGTCTATGCTATTATGAAATCGTTTAAAAAATTGATGTAGTATGTTAAAAAAATGCTATTATTATTAAATTAAAAGCTATGACGTCACAAAGCGTTGACAATCTTACGATAAAAGCGTAAATGACGACACATCGTTAAAATCATTATATATAAAAGCTTACTCGGGTCTTACAACTCAATATTTTTTATCATATTTTTTTCAAATGATTTGGACGTCACAAACGTTTTTATCTTTTAACATCAGCGTTAACTGACGTCATATCTTTAAGTTTAAAATTACTGTGTTGATACAGTGTACACTGTATCCTTACTGTATACTGTGTGTACACTGGAATTTGTAAATAAGTCTATTTTGTAAACGATCTATACTGACTCAGCGTTTATGTGTGTGTGTATGTGTGATGATATATAATTTTTATATATAGATCATAAAAATACATATATGAGCGACAAATAAAACGTGCTTAAAAAATTAACAAGCGTGAGCTTGAGCGTGATCATATGGAAATTTGCAAGCGCAAGCATGAGCGCTCTCAGTTACGTGAGCGCTGAGCGTGAGCGCTCTCAATTTTTAAGAGCACTGGCTAACGTAAGTCTGATACTGAGTAATCTTTGTTGAAATATTGTTATTAAAATAATTCATCAGCATAGGGATGATTGAAATTTGAATTGTAAAAAAGTCATTACAATTTATTTTTCTCTCTGCTTAAAAAATCTTGCGTATAAAATTGCAATGCATGTGTCCTTGCGAGATTTTTAAAAATATAGATTAGGCTCTTTTGAAATCTTGCAACTTAATTCATCTTACGCAAGATTAACGGTTTTTTTTATTTGAGTACCCTTTATCTATCTATTGCCCACGCTCATCGTAAATTTGCTTAAAAGTTTATCTTGATTAAAATAAAGCCTCACAAACTCACAAAGAAATACTACATACTTATGTCCAAACTGTTGCAGGTTTTGTATCAATTGCTGGCGCCGAAAGTGGTCTCTGGAGCGTAGAGGGCGGCAATTATCAGGTAAATTCAAATAATGTGTAACAACTTATTTTTATAATTGTACAAATACATATAATGCTCCATACATATTGTTATCTTCTGAAATTTATTATAATCTTTTGATCAAATTCACGTAATATTTGCCAAAACAAGATGTATGGCTGTTTTAATCAGAAGAAACCTATTTTCTTAAATTCTAATCAAGTTATTCGGAAAAAAAAATTAACACGTATTAGCTAAATTAATAATTGACAACCTCCAAAATTTTAGTGTTTATCTGGGGAAAATTGTCTCAGAAAATTGTTGCATCCAGTTGAAAAAATATGTCATCCTGTTATAGCCAAGCAACATACATACAAATAGGGAACCCTAACGTTTTTATCAATGTTATTTTTTACCAGTTGTGCTTGTTTAATTTGGATCACATGATATTCAACTCGGGCGCAGATTGGATTAGCCTCCCCTTTGAACTTTGCGATGACTTTTAACATGATGAGGGTAGTCATTATCATGTAATATATAAACCTTTTTTTGAGTGCTTTTACTACATAATACATAATACTATAGCTAAAACACCGCTTCAGAAGAAATTGTTACCGGAGAAGTAAAAGGGAATGCTTATATAAATAACGCTTTAAATCGAAAAAAAATGAAAAATGGAAACCTTATAATGTAATGATTTAATTAAAAGATATAAGATAAGATAACATAAGGTCGATTAACCTAAGTTTTTTGTTAGTATAATTTACATTTCTCCTGCTTATTTATGGTATAATTTTTTTTTATTTCCAGCATTTTCATAGGCCTCCTTTATAACTGAAATCAAATATTTCCCATATATTTATTACATTTAACTTTTGATTCTATTTTACTTTTCTTGTAGAATGAATTTATTCATAAAAATACGTTTAACTTTGTTGTAAGGTGCCAGTTAAGTTATTGCTGTCATCGGGGGCGCGGCTTATCAAATCAAAAGTACGTGAGGTGCGAGAGCAACAAAGTGGACATGGTTACGACTTGACATGGCTCGATATGGAAAATGAAGAAAAAAATGGTAGTTATGACGTCATCATCGTAGCCACCCCACTTACTTCAGACTATAGTGGAAGATTAATTTTACCTAAGTTAGCCACGCCACTTCCAGACCGTCACATGCATAAATTATACGTGACGTTTGTTCAGGTAACTTATTTTTAAGGATAAAGGTTAGATTTTCTCTACGCTAGGAAGTCATATTCTTAATTTTAAGTATTTTACTTAAAAAGTGCAAAAAACTGCTGCATAAGCGTAAAGAAAAAGGAATAAACCTTGTACCCTTTTTCTACAGCCCCTGTGTTTGTTACTACTTTAAAAAAAGGATTTTAACTTCTATCTGAAGTTTATATGATGACTCAAATAATAAACATTTATTGTTGCAGGGTGCTTTAAACTACACAAACTTTGGTCTGACAGCTGCTGATGGCATTGATGACGTCATATCTCTGTGGGAGGAGCCAATCTTCAACTCTATTGGAATTGTTATGCCAGTGGATGGAAGTGTAAGTTTTATTGAATGAGAGAAATTTGGCAAAGAAATGCCAGCCACATAACTTATGTAGTTTCGCACACACATAACTTTAAACCAATATAACATAATTTCTATACATAAAAAGCAGCTCAGAAAAAAATCATTCTTATTCTTTCGCACAAAAAAAATGTGTGTGTAGCATATCGCCGAAATCAAATAGTAACCTCGTATCTCAGATTTTGATGTTTTCAAGTTTACAATAGCACTCTGTAGCTCAGAATTTTTTTTTTAAATATTAACTTTTATTTTATCCTAAGGCACATGTATTTCACATTACTTCAGCACAGTTTCAAACTTTTCCAGCTGATGGTGTCTTTGTAATTTACTAATTAGTTACAAAAATGACTTTTTTGTGTAATTTTGAAACAATGATTTTAAATGTGCATTTCATCTGAAAAAACATGAGATAAAAATTTCAAATTTCAACAACTAATAAAAGAAATATTGATTATTTATGTCATGCATACAAAAAAAATTGAAACCAGACCCTTTGCCAAAAAATGCAAAAAACGTAACTTTGAAACTACAAGTGTTTAGAAGCTGAAAATCGGTGTAGAGCCATATACTTGTATTTGTAAACTGATTTGATACTTTATTTGAAATAACCTTAAAATAACACCAAATTATAATGTAAAAATCTTGAGAGCGCCTAATAAATGCAGCCCGCAGCACAATCAGCCTGTAAAATGCAACCCGGAGCACATATACTTTTTAAATAAGTACATATTTCCTTGCAGAAATATCTTAACAGAATAATTTATATGTTCTTATATTACCAATACACAATTCAACTTGTAAAGGGATTTTCAGCTTTAAAACCCTTGTGGTTTCAAAGTTACGTCTTTTGCAATTTTTGGCAAAGGAGCTGTTTGCAATTTTTTGTATGCATGGCATGAATAATCAATATTTCCTTTACTGGTTGTTGAAATTTGAAATTCTTATCTCATGTTCTTTCAGAGGAAATGCACTTTTAAAATCATTGTTTTTACAATTACACATGTCCTATTTTGTTACTAATTAGTTAATTACAAAGACACCATCAGCTGGAAAAGTTTGAAACTAAGCTGAAATAATGTGTGACCCATGTGCCATTGGTTAAAATAAAGGTTAATTTTTTGTAAATTTTTTCTGAGCTACAGTGCCACTGTAAACTTGAAGACATCAAAATCTGAGATACGAGGTTACTATTTGATTTTGTCGATATACTAAAACACAAATTAAAAATGCTTTTGCAGTTATGTTTTGGTGCCCTTTCAAAAGCTCTTGCTTGTCCTAATTTTGGTACAAAAATTCTGGGATAATAAAAAATGAACTCTAACACGTATATGATTAACAGAATGGAGAGAAAGAAGCGTTTTCATTTAAAAAAAATTCTTAATATGCATCCTCTTTGCGTTATTTTTAATACCAAAATTATATCATTATATTATTATTAAGTTTTATTTCAATCTTTTCAAAAAAAAAATAATTATAATAAAAGTCCAATTACGCTTTACTGAGTGACAAGTGGCACCAGCTCTTTAAAGTGCACTTACAAGTTAAACTTCCAGCGTCCCTCTTATGGTAAATCTAATTTTATGCTATGGTTGACCGTAAAAGAAATTTACTATAAATTATATCGCAATTCTTATATGATCTTTTGCATTTCAGTATTTTTTGTCACTTAACATTTGAAAGTCTTCCCTTAAAAAAGATTTCTAATAACTTAACTCTATTGCAGGAACCAAGCACTGACGAAGCTTCAGTCTACAAAGTTTTTTCCTCCACTCCACTTAGTTATGAAGAACTATCTACCATTTTTTCACGACGTGACGCTATCTTGGCTAGAGACTGGTTTGCGTACCCCAAATACTCGTACAAAGAACCATTAGTCGGAAGTTTTGTGTTAAATGACGGTTTGTTTTACGTAAATGCAATTGAATGGGCTGCTAGTGCTATGGAAATGAGTTGCATTGGGGCTAAAAATGTAGCACTTTTAACGCGGGAATTTTTAAACCCAGGAGTCAAATTTGAATACGAAACAACAACTTCAGCTGCCAATAAAAATGAACTTTAAAACTACAAGTAATATAAGTATTTATTATGTGTGCTTGTATTAAAAAGTTTAACTGTGTTATTTTGAAATGTGCCTTTGTAACGAAATCTAACATATTGGTACCGTCTGACTGATAATGAATGAAAGATAGCTTAAATATGAATGCATGAAGGTTGAGAAAATTAAAACAATAAAATTTAAAAAATATTTTTTGGCAAATATAGTGCTGGAAACTGATATTTGCGTAAGTGATTGAGTATAAGAAAAAAGGAAAGTAGAAAAAGCAATCTAAAATCAATTACATAAGTGTCCGTTAAGTTTTATTAGTTTCGTAATGTAAGTAACACCAGAAACAACTTTTTGAACGCAATAATATTTTTTAGGACACATAAATTCTACTCTTTTTATGTCAGTTTAATTATGTAAAAAAATCGATTTTACTCGTTACAAAATACCAAGCATTTCTTTTTTCAGTTTTTTTTTTCTTAAAATTTAACATATTATAGCTTATTAAATTCTTTTTGGAATCCTCAAATAATTGCAAAACATGAATATCATTTTTAAAACTTTCTTTAACCTGTAATAAGGTGGTTTTAAGTGTGTTTTTCTTACCGCATTAATATATTCAATACATACAAAGTAAACATTGTTAAATTGTTTTATGGCTTATTTACATTAAAATACACTAAAGATTTCGGAAACCTTGTTTACTTTAATGTCTGTTAGGATTTGTAGAAGACCACACAAGTCATATTTATTTTCATATGTATGTACAGCTCTGGCCAAAAGTTTCAGTAAGATTTGCTTAGGCAACCTGAGGAAACGCAGCGGCCACTGCCGCAACGTTTGTGAACTTTTGTTCAGAACTACGTGAGCAGTGAATTTTAAATATCTTATTGATTTTTTTCATTTTTTACATATATGGGCAATATATATATATATATATATATATATATATATATATATATATATATATATATATATATATATATATATATATATATGCATATATATATATATAAAATATATATATATATATATATGCAAATAAAAATAAAATATAGTAATGGTTTTAGTAGCTACTTAAATCTACATTACTGCATTAAAAAGGGTTGCTTTTCTAATTCTGTATGATTTAATAGGGTGCAAAATGCACGTTATTTTTTGTTAAAATAATTTATTAGTTTGTAAATCTTTCTACTAATGTTATTCTTGATAAATAAAATGTGATTTTTTAAAACCATTTTTTGTATATTATTTATTAGGACACATTATAGTACATTCAGTACTGACTTATAACACGTGTGGTTCCTTAAATTCATTTTAAAAATCATGCTCTTTGGTTACCACATCATAATTGGATCTTGTAGTGTTTATACGTGATAATTTGAATTGCAAAAGCTTTTTAAATATTAAAAGTGTAACAGGTTAGATGAAATTAGCTGTGTGCTCGATGAATGAAATGAAAATTAAGATATGAGCAAACTTAAAATTTAGTATAATTTTAATCTCTTGTGTTTGCATTCTAGTTAAAGTCGACGTCATTGGTAAAACTGACGTCGATCACTTATCAATTAATATAATTTGCAAGTTTAAAAATACGAAGTAACATTTTTGAGAGCATGGATCATGTTAACAGGTTAAATTAGTATCTTAATTATTTGTAATATAAAGTAAAAAAAAAATCAAAGATAAGATAATACCAAAGACGATGCTGAGCAATGTTGTTCATTGATTCAGTATGGCGTTGATGAGCATTCAGGATGACGTCATGAGCATACATCCTATACATTATACATGTGAAAACGTTTCTTGCATGATGTAATAAATATTAGTTCTCAATACATTTACAATTATTAGCTTTTGTTATACATATATAACAATGTTTTAAAAATCTATGTGTGAAGCAAAAAATATCAATATTTATTTATAGCACATACTTTATTTTTTATTTCATACATTTAAACAATATGTGTATAATAATAATAATAATAATAATAGTGCAGTTTCACAATCTGCACCTACTGGCCGGGGTTTAGGGGAGCCAAGTGCACCCCTCACTGTTGCTGGTAAAGTGCGTCAGCGCATAAAATGGACGAAGGATATGAATGTATCCATTATGCGTGCGTATTATAGAAGTACCAATGTGGAGACTGAAATGGAGGGTTTCAGGGCGAGGCTCTTTGCGGAGTGGAGAACCAAGAATCCGGACACAGCCCTGGATGAGCAGCGTGTTTGTAGTCAGCTGCGGTCCATCCAGACGAGGAAGGTTTTTTCTGCTGCAGAGTTGGACCAGATCAAGGTGGAGGTCAGGGGGGAGATGCAGCAGGAGCATGGTCGGCATGAGCCTTTATTTCCTGTACGGGAGGCAGATGAGGATAGTGGTGAGGAAGTTGAGGGGGAAGACCAGGCTCAACATCCGGAAGAGGAAGTCAGGCAGGATCAGCAAGTTGAAGATAGGGGTGGGAGTAGGCTTCAAGACCTTAAGGATACCTACGAGGCCCTGAAGTTGCAGTACCAAGGGATGGCTTTTGGGGATCGTCCGCGTATTCCCAAGTTGCAGTGTACTGCAAAGGTTTTGAAGATGGTGGCTGAGGCTGATACGTTGTTGGGTGACGACCTTGAAGAATCACTATCACTGGAGGAGGTGGCGGGACTCGTGCATTGTGCGGCTTTGGCTGTGGGTGAAAAGTGTTCACAGTACGTTGGCAGGTCCAATAGTGGCACTGGAAACCCTAAGTCAGGTCGTCAGCGGCGGGCCACTAAGCCTCGTGCAGAGTATGTCCCACCGTGGAGGAAAAGGATTGAAGACAAGATCAACGATGCCAGAAGAGACATAGGGCACCTTGCAGCCTACTTTGTGAGTTCGCAACGTTGTAGCGTCAAGGTGCAGAAAGGTGTGAGGTCCATAGCTAGGAGGATGAAGTTGAGGGGAGCAGACAAGGATTTTGAGAAGAAGCTCCGTGAGAAGGAAGAATGGCTGAAGCAGAGGATTGCTGCGTTAGGCGCTCGTATCAGGCGATACAATGAAGCAGCCAAGCGCAGAGAGCAAGAGAGTTTGTTTGTAGCAAACCAGAAGCTATTCTACCGGAAGCTTGAAGGGGAGGGGCAGAAAGAACAACACCAGCAGCCGCCTAGTGCAGCATCTATGAAGCAGTTTTGGGCTGGCATTTGGTCAGAGCCAAAGATGCACGATGAGAACGCATATTGGCTGCATGAGGAAGAGGAGGCCTGTGAGGAGATACCTGAGATGGCTGCCATTATCATCTCAAAGGAAGATGTTGAAACTGCAGTCAAGAAGACCCAGAATTGGAAGGCTCCGGGTATTGATGGCATCCACAACTTTTGGTGGAAGTACTTTAAGAGTACTCATAGTGTTCTGGCTAGTCTCTTTCAGAGAGCTGTTGAAGATCCATCTGTTTTGCCCAAGTTCTTAACGCTTGGTGTTACGTATATGTTGCCGAAGTTAGGAGATTCGCAAGATCCAAAGAACTACAGGCCTATTACGTGTTTGCCTACGTTGTATAAGATATTCACTTCAATCATATCGGCTGTGATCTATAGGCACCTTATAGCAAATGGCCTGCTAGCGGAGGAGCAGAATGGTTGCAGGAAAGGAACTAGGGGTTGCAATGAGCTGTTGGTGATAGACACTGTTGTGTCGCAGCAAGCGCGGAAGAGGCAACGTAATATATCTTTTGGGTGGGTTGACTACAAGAAGGCGTTTGACTCAGTGCCACACTCGTGGCTGTTGCAAGTTCTTAGGTTATACAAGATCGACCCTTGTCTCATCAGGTTGCTCACTCATTGTATGAGCACTTGGAGGACTTCTCTTCATGTGGGGAGGGGTGTAAACAGTGTTACAACGGAGGAGATCTACATTAGAAGAGGGATATTCCAGGGGGGATAGTCTGAGCCCGCTCTGGTTCTGTATGGCACTTAATCCGTTGAGCAGAATGCTAAGGGGCTCTGGGTTGGGCTATCTGGTTCAGAGAAATCCCCGATTGTTGATCTCGCATCTTTTCTACATGGATGACCTGAAGATGTATGCATCGAGCCCGGCAATGTTGCAGAGTATGTTTGAGCTTGTTAAGAGTTTCAGCGATGCCATCTGTATGGAATTTGGTCTGGACAAGTGTGCTGTGGTGCATGCAAAGAAGGGTGAGGTCCAAGAGCCTGAGGGAGGTCTTCAGCTTATGGGGGGTATGAGTATTCAAGACTTAGGCGTTGAAGATAGTTATAAGTACTTAGGACTTCAGCAGCTTCTAGGTATTGGTGATGTGGAGGTTAGGAAGCAAGTCGAGAAGAAAGTACTATCCAGAGTGTTAAAGATCTGCCGATCCATGTTGAGCTCGAGGAACAAGATAACGGCTATCAACTCTTGGGCGGTTCCGGTTGCAACGTACACGTTTGGAGTTATCAAGTGGTCTGACACGTCATTGCAAGCATTTGACAGGAAGATTCGCACAACGCTCACCAAACACAGAATTCATCACCCTCGCAGTTCCACCGAGAGGCTTTATTTGTCTCGGTGTTCAGGTGGTAGGGGACTGCTGAGTGTGGAGGTGATGTGTCGCTCTAAGGAGAAGAAGCTGAGGCAATATTTTGTGTCACGTGAGAGTGAGATGCATAGAGCTGTCTGCGAGCAGGATCGTGGGTACACACCGCTTCAGTTGCAAGAAGAGAATGTGGAATTCAACGTCAAGATGCCTGCTGAGAGAATGGAAGTGTGGAAATCCAAGCCTCTTCATGGGAGGTTTGTTGCTGCTTTAACAAGTGAGCACATCGACGTTATGTCCTCGACGGAGTGGATCAGAACGGCGGGTCTCTTTGCAGAGACTGAGGGGTTCTTGTTTGCCATTCAGGACCAGGTGGTGCGCACAAAAAATTATGAGCGGTATATTCTTAAAGCTAGAATCGATGATCGTTGCCGTCTCTGCAAGACTACAAGTGAGTCTATCCAGCATATCACAGGTGGATGCCCTGTACTTGCGCCCAAGGAGTACTTGGAGCGGCACAATGCAGTGGCTAAGGTGTTGCACCAAGCGCTGGCCAAGAGATTCGGTCTTGTGGAGAAGGAGTTTCCATATTACAACTGCAAGCCCGAGCAAGTGCTGCGTAACCGGGACGCTAAGTTATTGTGGGACTCCGTTATTGTAACAGACAGAGCAGTAGAGGCAAACAGGCCAGATTTGGTTTTGTTTGACAGACAAGCTCAAACAGCGATAATCATTGATGTTGCTGTTCCTCTGGACAATCATGTAGTTACTACAGTTGCTGAGAAGAAGAGGAAGTATCAGCCCCTTTCCATTGAGTTGAAGGACATGTATCGGCTGAGAAGTGTTGAAATTGTCCCTGTTGTGGTTTCTGTGAATGGTCTGGTTAGCAAAGATTGGTTAAAAGCAAGAGAAAAGTTAAACCTTGAGCACAGGCATTTACGTGTCATGCAGAAAGCTGCAGTTCTTGGTACAGCTAACATCGTGCGCAAAGTGCTTAGTTTGTGACCCCTCTATATACCACCTGCAGTTTCTAACATAATTGGTACTGGATTATTCTCACTTTCACCTTGAATCAAGTAGGATTCCGGTGTTAGTGTTACAGAGGAAGAAAGACAAGAACTCTATAATAATAATAAAATATTTCTTATAAAAAAAAGTATGTGCTTAGCATTATGATATATATATAAAATATAATAATTAATTGCGTCGCAATTGTAGGATGGAAGGAATTTTAAAATACATAATAAGTTTTTATAACTATATTATAGTAAAAGAAATGATTTTTTTATAACGTTTTAGAAGGTACCATTATATCATAATTCATAATGTATCACTGCAAAATTTAAGATTTTTCTTTCTTTACAATTTTTTAGTCCAATCCCGCAGTACCTGATTTCACACCTTAAAGGCGTAGAACACCTTGAACAAAAAAGTTGCGTAATATCCTAACAAACCTGAAAATCAACGTTGATTTGGCCGGAGTCATTGATTTCTAATTTATTTCCCATTCACAAAATGCCGCTGCCGGTCACTGACGTCACAGCTTGCCTGGTCCACGCGCAAGTAAGCCGGGCGAGCTGTGACGTCAGTGACCGGCAGCGGCATTTTATGAATGGAAAATAAATTAGAAATCAATGACTCCAGCCCAATCAACGTTGATTTTCAGGTTTGTTAGGATATTACACAACTTTTTTGTTCAAGGTGTTCTACGCCTTTAAAAGCAATACAAGATGTTTTAAAAACATGATCATTATCGAGTATGCATATAAGAATACTCATAATGAAAAGACATAGAGATTAAATGGGAGTACAATGCTTCATTAGCAAGTTTATATATTCCATTTCGTCTCTCAAACTACCATATTTTTATTATCATATTATTATCCTAAACTAACACAAGGATAAAGTTGTTTTTTTTTTGTTTTTTTTGTTTTTTTTTTTTGCTTTCTTTAATTTGAATGCTAAATTAAAATAATTATACATGATATTATTTCTATCAATAATATTATAAGAATTGAATAACTAAAAATTTTCAATAAAACAAAATACAAAGTATGTTATTTCTGAAACTAAAAATCTATAATTATTTATAACATCAACTTGAACTATACATTAAAACGTATTAAAAAAATACTTCTTTTTTTTTTACTGTCATAACAGGCAGCGATAGAGAAAAAACAGTTTCCTATATAAGGAAAGAATAGAAATACTTAAAATAATCAGGGGGAAATTTAATAATTAAATAGGTTTTTTATATTTAAAATTCAATTTCTTTTTACTTATTTAAATATTTTACATAAATCATGCATCATTTTTAAATTTAGTGTTAAATTAAGTTACATTTAAACAGTACATAAATAAATTTGATAAATATATACAATTAATATCATTAATAAAGTAAAAAAAACATGAAAATTTTATAAAATACAATTTTATTTTAGAAATTATAAACTTAGTTTATATTTAGATACGTTATATATTACACTTATACATATTAAAAACAATAATACATTTTTATTAGGTGATTATTATACAAATGAAGCCCATTGAACATACAATCCTATACAAATAAAAAATGAAAATGTTGCATGCCTAATATAATATAACATATTTTCAATAGTTTAATGCTTGATTTGATGGAACACAAATCGGGTATAGCTCTTGACGAAAGCTCCCCGCGCCTTTTACGTTTTCCTGTGCCACTTTTTTTCTATGCAAATCGTTCAGGGCTGTACGTAATAAATGCGTAAACTAAAAACAAATTTTAAAAAAAAAAAATGCGCTTTTAGGAAGAGAGATTTTTTTTTCCTAATTTTAGACATTTTTGAGAACAGTATTTTAATCATAAACAGTTAAATCATGAAGTTAAATTTTCAACGCTAACTAAAACAATAAAGTTAAAAATAACGTTAAAGTTTGTCCCACACATTAAAATATTACCTTATTCATTTAGGTTAACTTAAACGTTAACAACCCCAGTAAACACAACCACGTGGAAACCACGAGAATTCCTCGTGGAAACTCGTGGACCTCAAATAGTGGACGATATGTCACTAACTTAGATGAGTTGTCCAGCCAGTGTTGTAGTCGATCGCCCTTTTTTCGATCCGATCACGATCCGATCAATTGAGATGTAGCTCGATCCGATCTAGATCACGATTATCAAAACTCGAGACTATCCGATCACAATCCGATCTGATCGACTATCATTTGATCGAAAATTTTCGATCGTTTTCAATAATAAATGTAGGTATGTAAGAACTTGTAAACTATAATAATTATGAAAAAAAAAAAAAAAAAAAAAAAAAAAAGGAAATTATACTGTAATAATACATTATACTTAAAAATATTTTTATATTCATATTTCCGTGCAAAATTTTTTTTAATAAAAAAATGTGTTACATAATTGTTAGTTCTTACCTTTAGATGTTTTATTAGATTAATTGCAACAGATTTCAAGGCTATACGACGTTATTCGGTTTATTTTTGCACGATAAATACAAACACTGAATACCAAGCTCTTTCCCACTTTTATCTTTTTTAGGAGCTCCAGTTACGTGATAAAATTCTCTTAAGCTATTTTTTCACGGAAAAAAATTGTCACCCAAATTATCCTTTAATTTATATTATAAATTATAATATATTCACGTTTATGAATATTTAAAAAAAAAAAATAAAAAATACACTTTTGCCTCCTTTCTTATCTCGTGACACCTGCGAGAACGTACAGACCAAATGACTGGTGTCTAGCTGGATGGAGGTCCAAAAATTATCCTATGTACAGTACTGTGTGTCTTCATCCCCACTAATCAAAGCAACCCCCTCGTGTTTAGTTCGAACAGAAAAAATTTCCCCTCACCGCGGTTTTTTAATACATCAAAATTTCGTGGAAAAAATCATTAGTGTAAAAAGCACTTAAAATTTTCCGATTGGTTATAAAGCCACCTCTACAACTCATACAAGAAATGTATTGTGTTAAAATAAAATTGACAATCTTTCAATGCAGAAAAAAATTCTGTTACTTGAATATATGAACAAAATAATACGTCAAGAATTCATTTTAAACAAAACTTATTTACCGCCTTTAATGTCATGTCAAAAAAAAAAAAAAAAAAAAAAAAAAATCTTTGGTGACACAGACACACTATTGATATAATAATTTCTTTCCTAGAAAGCCTAGAAGCTTATATAGCTCAGAGTCAGGTATTTGCTATTTTTCTTTTATTTCTTTCATTTTTGCTTTCTTTGTTTTGTTTTGCGATACCTTTTAGCTAAAGTAGATAACATCTCAATATCTACCTAGCAGCTGCTAGCAGAGTACTGCCTGTACTGTACTTTTAAATTCTTTTCTATTTTGGACTTTGACTTTTTGCTTTATTATAATGAATAAAAAAAAGGAGGAAAAAAAAAAGAAGACAAAAAGAAAGAAAAAAATACCTATATGGTTGTAAAAACTAAAGTATGAAACATGATGATCGGATCGAAAAAACGTTCGATCACAGCCCTAAATGTGATCGAAATCCGATCACGATAATTGTTTCATAAAATGGGTCGATCCGATCACGATCCGATCAAATAATCGTGATCGGATCGTGATCGGATCGAAAAAAGGGCGATCGACTACAACACTGTTGTCCACCAGTTTTTTTTTTTTTTTTTTTTGTGAAAGAACTATAAGTTATTTAATTAATATGTATACTAAAAATTTATTAAATACAACATATTTAGGTAAAAAAATCGAGTTACATCCAAAAACGCAATAAAATTTCTTACGGGTTGGTAATTTTTTGAAAAAAAGGCCTTTTTTGGCAAAAAAAAAAATAAAAATTATTATTCATTGATTCTAGTAAAAGATTAAAAATTAAACACTTTTTATAATTATGCATTTTTTGATTTTTTGCATAGAACGCACTGGAAATTGTGTCCAATGTTTTTTTAATAAAACTGGTCGAAATAGGTGGATATTAGGTATAGACACTCGGAGAACGTGGACTTTTTCACCAGTTTTCTCCGAGAGTCCGTAAAGGACCGCGAGTCGTGTTTACTCTGGGAACGCTATTGCACGATATAAGCTTTTTTTGTTTATTTATAACTTAATTATTTTTGCACTTATATATTAGAAGTAGTTTATACTTAGAAATTTACATGTATATTTTATTTAATTAAGCTCCTGCCTCATCTTGCCTTGCCTTGCCATTTTTTTTTGTCAATGTGTGTTAACTATTACTATTTTTTGTCCTGATTTGTATTATTGCAATAATAATTTAAATTTTTTGCATTCATTAAAAACATGATGCTATCGATGTTGCATATTTTGTGAGCACTTATTAAAAAGAACTGTTAAAGTATATGTAAGAAAACTTATTTTGCATGTTAGGAAATTCTTTTATTTATGCTTGCAGCATTTATAATATGTAAGAATTATAAGTAGACACCAGGTTTTTAGATGAAAATGGTGGCTGCACCTTCAAAAATGGCAAGTTATTTGCCTGCATCACAACCTAACTGTCAGTTATAACATAAATATTATTGCAAAGTTTTTTTAGCAGTGATGGTGTACCAATTTTTTATAAACACACAGTAGTTTGTAAAGCGAAAGCCTCTAACTATCAATCTTGCAGGCTTAATTATAATTTTTACCAAAAAACCTGGTCTCTAATCGTACGATTGTTGGTTATATAAGGTTTTTAGGTCTGTAAGGAAAATATTTTTTAAAAGGCAAGAGATATTGATAGAATAACGGAGGATCTTTCTATTCTATGGAATATTATTATTTTTTATTTGTACGTAAAATTAACTTAACATACTTAATTGCTATAAATACATCATACATCACCTCCAGTCAAATATTATAAAAATATTTAAATAGATGTTGAACTTGACAAATAAATTAAGAAAAAGGCATACATTAATTAATTTCTATTTTGAGTAAACTTTTTCTTTAAACATAAGTTTCTAAAACTAGATAAAAAAGTTGGTAATATATGATTTTTCAGTAAGAGATTTTCCAACATCACCTTAGGTTCTCAGTTCTCACTTGTGGTAGAGGTCCCTGAAAAAAAGAAAAATAAAGCATATAGTTTCTTTAAGTGTTTTTCTATGTTAGTTAATAGAAACTGAAACATTGCTTAAGGCGAGAAATTAGATACAGCGGGAATTGTCTAAAAAATAGTAAAGAAATTAAATTTTGCTCAATGATACATTAGAACATTATAGCTTTAAAAATGTTAAAAATTTGGGGTATCATGTACCATATTAGATTATTTATTTATTTTTATTTTTTTGCAGTTTTAGTGCCATATAAAAGCCCGAATTAGTTCAAAAAAAATTCTCTCTGATGATGATTACGGGTTCTGAAAATTTTATCATAAGTAGCATGTTACTTGTTACTGTTAACTTTTAAGTGGCATCATAAAGTTTCGAAGTTTCTTTGAAGATTTTTAGATACTAGCAATCTATATACAACCCTTAAGTATTTACTGATTTGAACAATTACTATATTGTACGCCACAAATATTTTGCAGTTACTTAATTTTTTTTTATAAATCTTAAGGTTTAAACTTTGAAGTAAAATTGCTTTACAATATGCATTAATCATATGATGGGATGTCACTTCTGTGTTCACACTGACCTCACACACTACACTAAACTTGCTGGAACACCTGACGTCTAGCATGTAGATGTCGTTAAAGACAAAGTACGCAGAGCAGTACTCGCTGTAGTTACTATTGTCAGGCTGCAGGAAGTCCCACCTTGTCTGTTGAGGGTCGACCCATAGACCGGAGCCACAGAATTGCCAACTGCCTTCACACCCTGGTTTGCTGCGAGCAGAGCTCCAATAATACTCTCCTGAATAACAAGCACATATGTAAACATAAGATAGAAGAGTATTGCGTATTTTTAACTCTCTCTCTCTCTCTCTCCCTCTTACGTAAAAAAAAATATATAATTACCCTTAGGCGGAATATTTATTCCAAGAGCTGTAAAAAGTTAAGTTATTTTATTATTATTGTAACATTAAATAATACTAATGATGTTATATATATATATATATATATATATATATATATATATATATATATATATATATATATATATATATATATATATATATATATATATATATATATATATATATATAATAGTAAAAATGCTTAACATTTTAAAGGGTAAGATCAGGGGTTTCAAGATGACTTTTCCATTTTTAGATAATGAGATGAAGTCCTTGCATAAACTAACATTTTTTTTTTTTATTAATAAAAATAAAAGTACATACATAAGTCCCACCAAGACAATGAAGTCTTATCAGTGGATGCTTAATCAACATAATATAAAAAATTGTTAGTAAGCATAAACCATATTACAACAGTACATAAAAACAAAATCAGCACATTTCATTTCTTTCTTTTTTCTTTCTTTTTTTTTTTTTTTTTTTTTTTTTTTGTATTATATATATTTTTATTATTATTATTTAATTATTATTTTTTTTTTATCAATTAGAAAAAACAACACAATTATAACCTAATTACATATATACCATCTTTTTACTTTTTCTTTTATTTCTTTTTTACCCTTCGAATCCTTGATATATTTAGGTAGAGCATTACAAATAAGCGGTAGTTGAACACTCATGGCCGCTCTCCGTATTTATTTTTAAATTTAGGTAGAACAACCGGCTCTAAAAGCTGTTGTCTCGTATTATGAGAATGAGATCTTTTTTCAAGATTTACAATAGTATTTAACTCATCAACTAAAATAACAGATTTTGCGAGATTTTTTAGTGGAACTATATTGAAATGCTTAAAATATTTAACATCATCATCATATTTGATTCCAAACTTTAACAATTTTAGAATTCTTATCTGTAGTTTTTGCAATCTAGTCATTGGCGCTGAAGAGCTTAAGCCCCATGCTTTAATGCCATATAACAATATTGAGTGTACCAATGCAAAATAAGTATAGTATTTATATTTTTTGAGGACATGAATTTTTTAAGTAAATAAAAATTTTTTAAAGCAAATCTCAATCTAGCCACTAACATATCAATATGAACATCAAATTTAAAATACTTGTCTACTATTACGCCTAAATATTTATACTGATCCACACATTCTAAGAAGTTGCATTTACAATTAAAATAATTTTTCATGTGAATACAGGCATTATTATGCATTGATATATTTACTTGACATAATTTACGTTTATAAGGACTTGAGATATACATCACATTACTCTTTCTAGCGTTGATAATAAGTTTATAATCATGTGACCATTCACATAAATTGTTAATATCAATTTGTAAATTGGTTTCACCAAGTATAAACCAAATAACTCGTCCGCAGTTCAAAAAAGCCCTGCGAGATGTGCGAGATATTCAATCCGTATCTTAAAATCATGCATAGAGGAGGGTTTTACTATAGAATTTTTATATTGCAGGATGCATCTATCGTAGGATGAACGCGAGTTTGTGGGTCTACCATGGGATTATTAAAGGATTTTGGGGTTTCAAAATAACACTAAAGAAACCTGAACTTCCCCTTAACTTACACTTGACCTCTATAAATTGTGTAGCTGTTCATACATACACGTTTCTTCATGAAACTAGTATAAATATATTTTCTTTTACTTATATAAAAAAAAAAAGAAATGAAATTTTATGCTTTCAAATTTTCATTTTTTTTATGTGTACTAAAATTATATATAAATATATATAATTTTTTTTGACATACTAATATTTCCTAAGTGTTCATCGTGCTTTGTCATAGCGTTAATTAAAAATTATATAATATAACTGAACCTGAAATGATATTTCATATACGAAAGAGAAATAAAAATAATATATTGCCTTATTTGGCTGAAATTATGAGAAATTCAAAATTAAGGCTTTAAAGTGAAGCCCTATCGTAAAGCACATATTATGCCTGTGAGTGTAGCTTACTAATAGTTAAGTTCATTATTAAAGCTTAAAATTGAGCCTATTGAGCTCTCTTAGTTCACAAATTTCAAGGAGGAATGAAGTGGAAGTGTCTGATTTTTAGCAATTCTTACCGAATGTGACATTTGCAAGACACGATTTCTCTTCTGCAGTTTCAATACTCAAGATCTGCATGCCAATTTGACAACATGTCATCAAGGCGTCATCGTATGTTACCTAACGAAAAATAAAATCATAAGCATTTTTGGTATTTAAAAATAATTTCAGACAATATGTTACGTATCATTACATTACAATCTATTTGCGTCAAAATGATGCATCTACACTTTACAATATTCCGAAGTATGACCAAAGTCACGACTACCTGGAGATTCCACACTTCACATCTGTTTTATATAGTAGAAGCTACAGGTAGCCACGACTTTGTAAAGTGTAGATCGGCTATTCTTTGGAATTTTATAAAATGTAGTAGCTTTAACGCAAAAAGACCGATTAGGACTTTTACTCATATTCCAATTATATATAGCTCCATATAGGTAGCTGTGAATTTGTGCAGGGTAGAAACTTCATTTTGATGCAAAAGTAACCATATACAGCTTTGCCATGGTTAATATAGGGTACCAAATTTCTGCATTTATTACCATTCCAACATATATATATATATATATATATATATATATTTGCTTTGTTAAATATAAGTGCATTTTTTTCTTAATGATAAGTTCATGTGCAAGCAAAATTAAAGTATAATATAATAACAAAAGCTAAAAAAAAAACAAAAAAAAAAACAAAATTGTATGAATGATATTTATTTATGAGTTAGTCGCTGATAAATATGTTTCGGAAATCATATACATATTGCGTCAGTTTATATGTATACGATGATTATGGTTTCTCAAGTTATGATTTCTTTAAATTGAAATAGATGCTTTGTTACAAAAAGAATTGGCTCACCTCAGTTCTGCTGCGCACGTAAATTCTCCCACACGCAGAACCCAGAGGTTCAAGACCTGGAAAAGTAAATACAAACATCAGGGAAAGCATCGTGCATGGTTTGGCTGCGTTGCCTCCTCCTTTTTTTTTTTTTTTTTTTCTTTTTTCTTTATATAGCTTAAAATCCATAATATATGTAGTCCTGGTCGCTGCAAAAGGCCTCATCTTTAGTGACCAGCATTTCGTATAAAGTACTATCTACAGTGAAAACCTAATGAGATAATAGACGGAGATAGGGCTTTTTTCATAAGGCTGATCACTGAAGATGAGGCATTTTTCAGTGACCAGAACGATATGGTCTTTGGTATAAATGTTGCTGCATTACGCTAGCATAATTCTTTCGTATTTATATATTCTCTGTTTTTAACAATTAAAATAACTTACTTGCTTTCTCAGTAGCTTGTCTGACTGCTGAATTCTAAAATTTACATAAAATTTACATAAATTTTACATAGATGTGAAATGTTGATTTTATAGAGTAACAAAAATATAAAAACGGACTCTCACATAATTGCTATATAGGTTGTGCAATACATTTGATATTTTGTATTGCGCATTTGCTCATTGATTTAATATTGCGATTCAACTTAATATTGTTTTGACACTTACTGGATTATTTTTTAAAGATTACAAAATATCTTACTACTACTAAAAAAAAATTAACAAAATGTAAATGTGGCCCCACAAGAGAGCGTGAAAATACTGTAAAATATGCTACTTGAATTACTATTTGTTTTTATGACGTCATTAACAGGCTAAATAAGGTATAAAAATGTTGTGCGGGTTGCATAAGTTAAATTTTTCTGTGGGCTCCTACGTTTGGATAAAACTTTGGTCATGATAAAATTTAATAACATAAAAATCTTGTATATTTTGGGAAAGATTACCATGACTTCTGAAAAATAATATAGTATCTTTACTTATACATATAAAAAATATTACGCAATATTAATATGAAGAAATAATTTGGGACAGTAGTTGACCGTCTTGAAACGGAAATTGTTAAAAGGGGATCTTTTATTTCATAATAATTTTTCTCTTTTATTTTTATAGAACAAAACATAATATAATATACGTATAAAACATAACATACTATAATTTTCAAACAAAATGGAATGAATTTAAAAATGTTGTTTGTTTCGAAAAAAGTTGTTATAATAATTCCGCTGTTAAAAAAACTTTCTAACTCGATAAAAAAAAGTTAGTGCTAATGTTTGCATTTTCACATTTGCATGTTAACTTTAAAAGTTGAAAATTAAATATTTGATTTTGTTTTCATGCTTTTAACTCAACTTAACTTTAAAGTAAAATTTCATGTTTAATTCTTGTTAATTTTATATTTTGCGATCATGCCGTTTGTGAGATATCAGGTAAGTCAACTACTTATTTAAAGGCGTTGAACACCTTGAACAAAAAAGTTGTGTAATATCCTAACAAACCTGAAAATTAACGTTGATTTGGGGAATCATTGATTTCTAATTTATTTTCCATTCACAAAATGCCACTGGCGGTCACTGACGTCACAGTTTGCTTGTTTTACGCGCGCGTGAACCGGGTGATATGTGACGTCAGTGACTGCCAGTGGCATTTTGTGAATGGAAAATAAATTAGAAATCAATGACTCCGGCCAAATCAACGTCAATTTTTAGGTTTGTTAGGACATTATACAAATTTTTTTTGTTCAAGGTGTTCTACGCCTTTAATTATTGTATTGTTATTTAGAGAGGCCATAATTGAGATACAAATAATTATTCAAATATAAGTCATGTATATAGTTACGTTACATTATCAAAGGTATTCCTGCATCTCCTGCGCGGACAAATCTTGCGGTAACAAGGCGATGGGGTGGTGGTAGTCGTGCTCTGAAATCACATATGTAACAAAAGTCTAGCATAAAAACTTATGTATTACAAAATAGAAATATTTTTACCCAGTATTTTTATTCAGTGCAGTAGATCAGAAACTAAAATAATCAATTTTATTTTTCCTTGCATAAAACAGTGTGTGTATATTTAAGATAATTTAGGGACCTCATCTAAACAGTATAGTGTTTTTCTTTATTATTTAGGCTTACCTCGCAGAAATAGAAAAGTTTTTGCGTGCAGTCAGTTGCCTGCATTACCGGCTTGTCCTGCTTGTACTTGCCGGCAAGATAGTTCCTCCTGCTTGCCACAAAGCTAATGCAGATATCATTGTCAGTCTGCTCTTGTCCTTCTTTCTGCTGTAAGAACCTCAGCCAGGAGTTGTTGTCTACCACGCTGCTCGTGCCGCACCTGCACTTTCAACAGTCAGTTAGTTTTATGTTGGACACAGAATGATATATATTAAAATAATTATCAAGATCTTTACTCCATATTGGTTACAGAATAGCAATAGCATCATGTAATTTTATACCTGCCTACGTTGTATAACCACGTAGGACGTAGGTTATACCTGCTTAGGCTATACCATACCCGCACTTAGCCAGTCTGGTACTCGTTAACTGATCTTTCTATAACGTTAACGTTAAGTTAATTTCATATAAAACAACAATTTTAACGATAACGTTAACTCTAATATATCCTCAACTTTAACTGTAACGTTAAAGAGAAAGTTCAGGGGTTACTATGGCTTTTTCAATGTTAGATAATTAAAAGAATTGTTTATTGACTCACATATGATACCCCAAAACCCTTCCGTAGTCCCATGGTAGCCCCTCAAACTTGTGCTCATCTTGCAAGTTATGCAACCTGCTAGAACATTTTCTATAGTAAAGCCGTAACTATGACGTAAAAGATACGGGAAGAGTTGCATATCTCGCAGGATGATCTCTAGTTTGCAGGACTATGGAATGCCTTTGGGTCATCATATGTGAGTCAATGAACAGTTCTTTTCATTATCTAACATTGAAAAAGCCATTTTGTAATCCCTGAACTTCCTCTTTAACAGATTTAAAGACGATATGTATTTTTTATGATTATTTATAAATTTAATCGTTAGTAAAGTTAATATTTTATTTATATTGACTCATTTATATATAAAAGCTTAGTTTTATTTATTATTGCTATCATCTCGTCAGTTAATATATATATATATTTTTTAGTTAGTATAAAAAAAAGTAAAAATTTGTTTAAAAAAGAAACGTTATAATTATCGCTATGTTAACGTCAATTTTAACCAGTTAACGTGATAGTTAACTTAACGTTAACAATTTTACGTTAACGACCACAACACTGCACTTAGCTTTTACCCGCAGTAGGTTATTTCCTATGCTAAGAATATCATACTATATGCGCTCCACTTCAGCACCTGGTATTGAGCATTCAATTAAAATATTTTTTTTTTACCTATTGCTTTATTTCTCATTCATTTTTTTATTGATTTATTAATTACCAGTCAAAGTATCTCTTGTCTGAAGTACATGAAGTGATGACTCGCGCACTGGTCCATGCTCTCACAGGTTTCCTCTTGTTGTTGGCAATATCTGAAAATGTTGAACTTTCTTGTTTATAGCACCTAGTAGCTGTCTTCACAGTTATTTTAAAAAAATTAAAAAGTAAGCTTTGCAAAAAAAAAAAAAAAAAAAAAGGTATTTAATAAAAAAATAAGTAAAAAAAAAAGGGGAGGAGGAGTAATTTTCTTTAATTCTTTTTATAGTTCTACTGTTATTTATAGCGTTAATTATTCACATTAACTTTTTTAACTGTTTTGCATACAATTTTTTTTCAATTTAATGAAAGACAGACAGATACTTACTTAAATATGCTTTTGCAAAGCAGTCAAGTTTGGTGGCATATTCAAAAGTAATCAACCTCATTTGCAGCTTACAGCATGCAATACTGGCCTCTTTGTAACTTAACTGCAACCAAGACATTGTCCATTTATTCATTTATTATTATTGTTTTCAAAATGTTTAAATGCAAATTTGGTTTTATGAACCTATCATTTTACACATGAAGTAAATTTGATTCAGACTTTTTCCCACCCTTATTTCCTTTATTAGTATTAGTTAATGAATAGTGCTAGTTTAATATGCTATATTTAGACTAACCTGAAAAGGCGGGTATACAGGCATGGCGTACACTGAGCCGCAAGGTGATGGGAATACCATGTAGTTGATTGGTGGGACTGCAAAGAAACGCACCATTCATATATTATGGCAAAAACATAATATGAGCACTAAATAACATAGAACGATAAGGCAAAATGACTTATCTTGCCAGTTTTGTTTTTTAAATAGCACTAAACTGAGAGCAAAAAGCTATGCAATATAGGTTTAAAATTTTACTTTTTAAATATGCAAGAAATATATAACATTAAACAACAAATAACTGAATAGCAGACGTTGCAAAAGTAAGTTTAGTGAGAAAATAAACAAACTCACATCTCAACAATACTAACAAAGTGATAGCAGACGACTTTCTGTTCCTGTCTACATTTAACATGCTTTCCTATGGGGCAATGAAGCAGTTGAGCTAGAACTATTTCTTAAAGTTAGCAATTTTAATGTAGCTTATGAAACCTAAAAGTTTTAGTTTTCCTGGATTTAAAGTTAATTGGATAAAAAAATTATTAATTATCAAATGGCTTGAAATCCAGGAAAACAAAAAGTTTTTCAGAAAGCTACAGTAAATATTTCAGACCTGAAAAATAAATCTAACTCGAGTTACAGCTGCTTCATTGCTCCATAAGAGTAAGTTAAATGTAGACAGGAACACGAAGTCATCTGCTACCACTTTGTTAGTATTGCTAAGCTGTCAGTTTGTTTATTTTATCACTATTTCTACTTTTTCAAATCGTCTATTCTTACGTAGCCAAAAGTCAAAAGCTTTACGTTGTATAGTCCAATTTTTATTAGTCCTATGCTGAGCAACGTTATTTGTTGCTCAAGTATGGCATCATTACTACTCGTTTTTTAAATCATTCACACAATATTTACGTTTATTTTCGAAGAAATGTTTCGAAGAAAAATACTAGAAACTTACCATATACAGAAAGATCTCGGCTTTTAAACTAAAAATAAAACAAATATTAATGTTAACTTTAAACATGAGAACCGATTACTTTGTATTATAAGAACGAAATTTGAAGCGTGAATTTTTCAGTCAAAATTTTGAAGATTTTTTTATATATATATTTTTTTAATAAAGTAAATTCTACTTGAAGATTTTTATATTTTTATATTTTTTGTGGATCTAAAATACATAGATTATAATTTCAAAAATTCCCTTTCTCGTCATTTGACTAATGGAGGTTCCAAGCTATAGTCTGCCTGATTAAAAAATAGTTATGATTTACTTGTGATTTGCAGTCCACACATTGTTGGCCGCAAACTGTTGTGGATCGAGGAGGTGGGGTAGAGGAAGCCTAGAAATAAGCAAAGCAAAAAAAAAAAAAAAAAAAAAAAAAAAACGTGAGATAGGTCGTAATAATTTTAGGGAGTAATAAAATTAGGCTTCCTGAGTCTCTAAGGACCTGAAACAGTTGCCTAAGATTGTAAGTTGCCTTGTTTAATGACTATGACCAATAAATTGTACACATTACACAATCTCCATAATTATAAAATCATATTCAAAATTAAACTCCTTAAAGAGGAAGTTCAGGGGTTGCAACATGACTTCTTCAATGATCAATGATAGATAATGAGAAAAAATGTCCATAAACTAATATATGATGACATGATGACCCAAAGTCCTTCCGTAGCCCCATAAACTCGTGATCATCCTGCGAGATATGCAACTATTTCCGTATCTTTTACGTCAAAGTTTAGACTTTACTATAGAAAATGTTGTAGCGGGTTGCATATCTCGCAGAATGAGTGAAAGTTTGTGGAGCTACCATGGGGTAAGGAAGGGCTTTGGGTCATCATATGTGATCGAGTTTATATGAACAGTTCATCTCATTATCTAACATTGCAGAAGCCATATTGTAACCGTTGAACTCCCCCTTTATTATAGTGTACCTGACAGATGAAGTTAAAACGTCTATGACATCGCCTGGTAGCCATACCAGTGCCAGGAATTATACTCATGTTCTGGTAGGTTTTGAGAGAGAACAAGGTCTGTGCGTCGTATGTGATACATTTCTCTTGCAGAGAACTGAAGTCAGGCTGACCCGGGCTCCAGTAGTTAGTCGAAATAAAGTCAGTGCCGTCTGCGCACCTGGTGGTGTGCTCAATCAATCAATCAATCAATCAATCAATCAATCAATCAATCAATCAATCCATCAATCAATTATTTTTTAAATGAATTAATCAAAAAATCAATGAATAAATCGATCGATCCATCAAATTATCAAACAATCAATTATTCAATCAATAAATTAGGTATGCAGTTAATCGATGAGTCAACTTATTATTTAATGAATCATTTCAGTTTTAATATAAAATATTATTTTACGAAATTCCAATCGTTGCATTGTGTAATTAAATCAGATTCGATATATTATGTTTAGTAATAATTACCATCTGAAGTTACGCGGGTCTTGCAGTGAACATCTGGTGTCCACACCGCTGGTCCACACTGGGGTGGCTAGCTCCTCTGAGGAAACTCCTGAAATTATGCAGTAAAATATTAAAAAAAAAAAAAAAAAACTAATATGTCGCATGTAGATCAAGGAATCTTTTGGTCTGCTGGAATGGTTATAAATTTATCATTGGTTTAGTTTGTTTGTTTTTCTATTTATTTATTTTTCATTCATTCATTCATACATTCATTCATTCATTCATTCATTCATTCATTCATTCATTCATTCATTCATTCATTCATTCATTCATTCATTCATTCATTCATTCATTCATTCATTCATTCATTCATTCATTCATTCATTCATTCATTCATTCATTCATTCATTCATTCATTCATTCATTCATTCATTCATTCATTCATTCATTCATGTTTAAAGTAGTTAAAAAAAACTAATCTTCGATTGCATTGCATCACAAGTATATTACGCCTGCTTGAACTGAAGTATGCAACCTGGTTGACTGTTAAGTATAAAAAGTTGCATAAACTTAAGGATACATTATATCTCGTATTTAAATACACTTTTTGTAAAGAAAATCACTGAAAATGTATTTTAAATATATTTATTTTAAAATAGTTAATTACTTACTATTGATTGCTTCAGCTAGGCACTGCAGGTTGACGTTATTGACAAACCAAAGTTTCATACCCAAGGTACAGCACCGAGCAAAAGCGTCGTAGAAATTGAACTGTGGAAATGCAAGTCATATAATTATACGTAACCTTTTATGTTAGTTGAGACCTCGCCACGGACGTAAACTGACAAGTAAGCTGCAACCTCTAGTTAAACTTTATAGTTATATATATATATATATATTTTGAATTGTTGCCATACTCAAAATAACATCATAACTATGGTATGTTAGTTAGCGTTGCAGCTTATGGGTTTATGGGGGTACGATATGTTAAGCATCTATATCAATTAATAATATTGCTTCAATGAAGTGTTTAGACCGTAATGAAGATTATTAGTTTGCAAAAAAAAAAAAAAAAAAAAAAATCTATATACAGTTCAGCTATTTCTAAGTCAAGCGGATACAGTGTAATTAGAGTTTTTTTACTACGCAATGCAGATAGAAGCTCAAATGCTATTGGTTTCGCGACAAACAAAGAAAATATGATACGTATATTTTCATTGGTTCTTATAGCCGTATTCTTTTACACGTTATTTTACTTATTAAAGCACACATTGAAGGAAATAGAAATATATTATATATTTTGTACGCGCAATTTACTTATATGCGATATGTATATAGTTTTATGTTGCATAGTTTCAATTTATTTACAATTGAAGGGACATAAAACGTCGTTATTTAACGATCGCGGAGGGAAAAAAGTAGTACATTGGTATTCCAAGGTTACGTTTTCAAGTATGATTTTTGGGAAGTTAAGTGACGTCACAATTTAACCCTCACCGTATGTTTCTTCATAAAAATAAAAATAGTTTCGTAGGTGTATTTTAAAATGTTAAACCTGCTAAACAGGTGAAAAGAATTGACTTCTATGATGCGCGATGCGAAACAACAACAAAACAAGCATGGAGGGGTTTTAGCAGCTCTGAATTTTGCATCTTTTGTTAATTTAAATTTTGATTTTTTTATTTAAAATGTGTAGAAATAATAAGTTTTAAGTGATGAAAATAGTCAAGGAAATATTAAACTATGTCTGGAAGGCAGGTTGGGTGTAGGACAGGTGGCAGGGGTGTTATTTTCAATTTTCAATGCTGTTTATAATATTGCACAGGACCGCGCTAATCTGCAAGGTCATATTTATATTAGAAAAACACGCACTAGATTTTAACGAAAAAAAAATGTATATTGCGGTCCTGTGTACATATACCATTAAATACATATACCAATAATATTTTTAAAGTTGTGTTTTGTATTTCAAGGATACATGATGGGTAGTACACAATATATATTATTATAAAATCTACTTTTTGTTTTATACAGTAAATATGATGCATATTTGAATTATGTCATAATTGCATGCATTAATAAAATTGCTTCAATGTTTGAATTTAGTATAATAATTAGTGTTTAATAAAATAGTTATAACAATAACCAATAAAAAGAACTGTAATTTTTGATAAATTGAATTGTAAATTGATAGAATAAATGTATAATATTTCGTCTCATTTTTTATGTGTACCAAACTTGAATAATAAAAAAAAAAAACAAAAAACAAAAAAAAAACTTTATTTTTAATTACATTAATCTTGATATTAAGGCCCGCGCAGTCTCAGCCAATTACAGCAGCTTAGTTTCTTAACTTAATTTAATATTAAATAAAATAAGACGGCTGCGCGGGCCTTATGGTATCATTTTAGAAAACTTGTTGTAAGGCACTACTCTGTTGCAATGTGCGACGACAACGCAGACGACAGCATTTAAAAAAATATTTCGCGCCAGAACTATTTTCACCGGATACGGTTTATTTAAGAGTTTTGGCGCGAACGACTTAGAATTGGCTGAACTGTATATATTTTTTTAATACACGAAAGGTATATGTCTAGTATTTCTCATTTTAATATCTCCGGAATCGGTGTATTAGTTTTCTCAAAAATCGCATTAATCGTGTTTTTCCCCATTAGGGTAATGGTAAATTAGAGGATCTTTAGCTTCCTCCGCGTTTCCCCACGT
>OX439133.1:28689143-28796643 GCA_949318235.1 Ecdyonurus torrentis | reverse complement strand
TTCCTTATCCAAATCTGCAGAACTTTTTACAATTAGAAATATTGTCAATGAAGTAAAACAAAAATATACTATATGGTGTCAGTGTGGGCCAGACATTTGTTAGGACCAAACCTCGCCATGCCAATCAAATTTCTTTTTTTAATAATGTTGTATAAAGATGATTATTTATTTATTTATTTATTTATTTATTTATTTATTTATTTATTTATTTATTTATTTATTTATTTATTTATTTATTTATTTATTTATTTATTTATTTATTTATTTATTTATTCATTAATTTATTTATTTATTTTTAATTTATTTAAGATCATAGAGCTGTCTGAAAACGTTTTGAACTGTTTTAAGTTTCTTTAAATGTTATTTTTATTATTATTTTATATTATTTAATGAAAAAAATTTTTAAAGTAGGATCCAGAGCCTATCTTAAAACTTTGCCTAATGTATATTGAACTTAAATTGCAAATTTAAGCTTAATTTAATTAAAAAAAAAAAAAAAAAAAAAAAAAAAAAAAAAAAAGAGCCTGCAATTTTTTTTTATTTAAATTTATCATTTTTTTATTTACAGACTTAACAAATCCTATATATGGATTATTTTCAATTTGATTTTAAAATAAAAATAAAAACTGCACACACTTACATGTATGGTTATTTAACGTATCCATCACTGTGACGTGACTAAAGCCTCCAAACTGCTGAAATGTGTCATATATATGTATAGGAAATATTATACAAAAAAAGGTCATGTTTCTGCGTTGTTGTTGATGTAGATTTTTAAATCAAAACTCAAATCGGTAATGTCATTTTGTCCTTATATTTATTATTATTTTTTTTTTAAACTTTAATACACACATAAGTTTGTTCTGCAAAGTACACACAAATATTGAGTCAGCTTCAATATTGTTTCTTTGTTAAGAACATCTGATCATGACGTCACTATCTGTTTACTAGGTTTATACGTATGGTTCTTCACTGTTATTTCTTCATTTCAGAATGAATAAAAAAAAAAAAGATCAATAGTTGCTTATTTTTATCGTGTCAAAAAAAAAGGTAAAGCAATGATTTTTTTTTTTTTTTTTTTTGCAGCCTCAGCCTAAGGAGTCTCACTATACTTTACTGAACAAGTTTTAACAATTTCACAGAAAAACTTGTTCAGAGATGCACATTGTGGTAAGTATAAAGACATTAACGGTTATGACGTAAATAATCGTTGACAATCTAACGATAAAAATGTAAATGACGTCACAAGCGTTAGAGCCACAATGAAAAGTGAGAAGTGGTGGCATTTACGCTGACTGCACGCGCTTTGGAGCATTCGGGAGATACTGTTCAGGTAACTGACCAGTATCGGCTGTCTTCTCCAAGGTTTCTATGGTTCCCTTGGACGGGTAGGTAAATACCGAGACAGTTCCCATTAGGCCACAGCCGCCAAACCTTCCCTTCAACCCTTCATCCTACCTCCTATCTCCCCCGTACTCGAATGCTATAGCATTCTGAGGAAATTGACAATTCCATAAATAACCTTCAACAAGTGCATTCAGTGCATCTTGATTGTAAGGAGAATGGAAGTATAGTGGCAAAAAAAAAAAAAAAAAAAAAAAACGTCAAAGTTGGCCGTTGCCAACCTACATTGTTACCATTCGTCAGTCGGCCAGTCCTAACGTTCTGACATCACTTACGTTTTTGTTGTTAGAAATTCAACGCTTAGTGTTAAATGTTTTAAGTATTGTAGAAATAATATATAAAGGTGCATTCACATATTCTTAAATTTGTTGTAACTTTGCGCAGCAAAATTATTTTTCCCATTTAAAACAATGCTATTTCACAATTTGCTGCGCAAAGTTGTAACAAATTTAAGAATACGTGAATGCACCTTTATATTATTTTTACAATACCTAAAACATTTTTAAATTGTGAACAAGGTTTTCAACGCTTATTTTTTTTAGAGTAAAGGTAGCTTCAGAGCCACTGATTTGCCATCAACTGGTACAAAAAAAATTGTTTTGCTGAAAAAAAAAAAAAAAAAAAGAATTGCGATGTTTTCAAATAATCATTAATTAAAAAAATGGTGTATATTAAGTAGTTTGTAAGTAATTACGAAATTTCAAAATATTACACACATGTAGTTAAAAAAACTACGAAACGAAAACACAGAACACAGTTATGTTATAATATATTTGTTTCATAAATTTGATTCAATTAAGTTTTGAGATGAATTTGAATTATTGGTATTACTTAAATTATATACTTAAAAATTTTAATATTATTCTTATGGAGTAAAGAAATTATATATTATAACACGTATGAAATGTACTAACTGTCTTCTTTATAATGCCTTGCTTTGCTACTACTGTATATACCCAGTTAAATTTATGATGCAAAAAGTTGAATCTTACATGAATTTGTATTTTAATGACTAATTAATTTTTAATTATTTTGTAAAAAGAAACAATAATCTAAGATATAGCATTGTTTACAATTAATATTGTGGATTTGAGAGATATAAACAATCGTATGTGATTTTGAATTAGGAAGAAAACAATTGTTTTAATGTTACTTACTGGTAAACTGGAAGTGAGAGAAGAAAACACGATCATATGCACCAACATTCTACAAAATCTAAAGTCATTTATTAGTCTTATTATATTTGCTTACAGAATATAGGTTGTATGCACATAAAGTCATATTTAATGCGCTTGGACGCAATACTGAAGTAATGAGTAATGAATAACATTGCTCAACATAGGACAAACTTTGTTTTTGGCTATTTTCTTTTGGAAGTCCGTTAATTTTATGGTAATAATTATGTTCTCACAAATACTTGACATACTAATTCAACCTATTAACAGCATAAATGCTGTCAAAAATATTGCTTAATATTTTTTTTTTCCTTGCAGAATGAATCATGTTCCTATGCGGCCCATGTTATTGAGTGATCCAACATGGCGTCGACTTTAACATGAATGCAAACATCCTATATATTAACAGTACATACAGAAACACACATTTTATTATTGGTGTGAGACATTGCTAGTGTCGTAGGCTCTAACGGGATAACCGTGGCGGGTGTTGTTCTTCTTCTGTTCACGACGTTTCGCGTCCTGTATCGAACCGTGAAAACCTATATCTCTACATTTTATTATTATTTTATTTTATACACGCATTTTATACGAAGTGTTTTATATTTGAAATAAAAAGTAAACTATAAAACTTTTCGTTTTATAGTGGTTCAATTTTCTAACTTTTATATTAAATTTATAATATAACCTCTGTGTCTGTCTGTCTGTCTGTCTGTCTGTCTGTCTGTCTGTCTGTCTGTCTGTCTGTCTGTCTGTCTGTCTGTCTGTCTGTCTGTCTTTTTTTTTTTTTTTTTTTTGTTACAAAATTTTATTATACTTAGATTTTGAAATGTTTAATGGATATTTATACACACTCAAAAAGACGGTATAATACTTTAGTTACGAATCCTAACTTATTTAAGATATACACTTTTAAGTTATTATGAGCAGCTAAAATAATGCATTTTAGCAAATTGTTAAATATAGCTAATTTAAGTTGTTTTAAAGCTATTTTAAGTTAAAATAGCTATTGCTAATAATTTGACAAAATGCATTATTTTAGCTACTTATAATAACTTAATGATTACTGATTATCTTAAATAAGTTAGGATACGTCACTAAAATAATGCACCAATTTTTAGCATATATGCGCAAAACACAAACACATACATTCAATAGTGGTGGTTTGGTAATTAAATTATTTTACTATTTAATTGGATAATTACCTGTGTACGAAATGTTGTTGAAATGCTCTAGAAATTGTTCACTTCACTTCACTTAACTAAACCATGAGCAAACAAAAGCCTGTCGTCACTGAGGCGAACATCCGGTGTCAAGTCCATGTTTTCTCTTTCATTGACCGGAAACTCAATAATAGGTCACAAAAACAAAAACAATTGAACTGGAGCAAATCAATAAAATGCATTGAAAGTGTTTTCTATTATGTCACCCAGTTTTTCTAAATCTACGTATATAAAATGTTTGTATTTATGAAATATTAATTAGCTTCAAGTCAACGTACAAAAATTATTAGCACGATTTTTGCTCTTTTACTTTGTGATAATATTATACAAATTTATGTACTTTAATATTGCTTAATAAATAAATGTATGATTCAATAAATAAATAAATAAATAAATAAATAAATAAATAAATATATATAACAATAAATGATTTTTTCTTACTTTTATTAGTTTAGTGTGTTATACAACATATTTCAATTTAAAGTCACATTTCTATAAATCGCTACAAATATCATAACTAATTGTGTTATTTAGTACTAGAGATTATACATAAGAATAAATATTTTTTATAATTGCAGTGTATATATATATATATATATATATATTCATATAGTTATAATTAAAACTAAATGACCATATTTATGTGGCATTAATAATGTTCTAAGACGATACAAAGGTAGAGGCTATAATAGTTTAAAACTTCTACATTTATAAACATTGTAAATCATTCATCTTTATCCTTGCCCAAATATCAAATTTAATACATATAGAGAGTGGAAAAATAGTGTCTTTTTTCATCAAAATAGTCTCCAAAAATATTAAAATAGTCGGAAAATAGTCTTTGAAATTTACGTATGTAGCTCAATAGGGATTTTAATAGCATATTTTATTATTTTATCCCTTCTGAAGTTCTTAAAGAGTTCCCCCAAAAAAATATATAAATAAAAAACTCAATGATAGTCTTTAGGTATTTTTGTTCTATTGTCAAAAAAAAGGTGTTGTTAAATAATTTCAACATCGGTTTTGGTGTTTCATTGTTTTAAAAAATATATAAATACCTATATTAAAACATTTTTTGAGACACTCACACTCTTAACTAAGTTGGTTATAGTAGATCATACCCATGCAAAATATAAAGTGAATACACCAATCACTGCAAGGAATCAAACATTTTAAATGCATAAATTCTTGTATTAAATATTTTTTAATTTTAACGACTCTTATGTATGGAGCGTAAAAATATTATTTGGAATATTGTCAATATTGAGACTATTGGGGGGTATACTAAAAATATCCCCCAAATCACACGAGTTCAAGCCTATGCACAAAGATTAAAACAAAACTATTTAGCGACTTATTTTAGTCTTCAAGGCAATGGACTTTTCAAACTGTTTTCGGACTATTTTGCCTTTTTTTTTTCGATTTTTCTAAGAAAAATAACGTGATATTTTTAAAATCATGTTTTTTTTAATACCTGTGAGAAAGCTCTTATTGTAACTTAAAACCTATGTATCTTTTTTATACGAGTAAATGATACTTAGCCTCCACAAAAGTTAATATTTATCAAAACTACACAACAAACAAACAATTAAAGGCGTAGAACACCTTGAACAAAAAAGTTGCGTAATATCCTAACAAACCTGAAAATTGACGTTGATTTGCCCGGAGTCATTTATTTCTAATTTATTTTCCAATCACAAAATGCCGCTGCCGGTCACTGACGTCACAGTTCGCCTGGTCCACGCGAAAGTAAACCGGGCGAGCTGTGACGTCAGTGACCGGCAGTGGCATTTTGTGAATGGAAAATAAATTAGAAATCAATGACTCCAGCCAAATCAACGTCGATTTTCAGGTTTGTTAGGATATTATGCAACTTTTTTGTTCAAGGTGTTCTACGCTTTTAACAAACAATCAATGAAATTCATAGCATAGGTACTTTTTAATAATTTATGCACTGTGTTTGTTTGTTTGTAAACATTTGTTTTTTGAGTGCTTGTTGTTGCAACAATAAAACTAACGAACAACAATTTAATTTAAATAATAATAAGATGAAAAAAAAAGTAAATTTTATTGTTATGCCACATACCCATGATACTATTAATTATCATTTTCAGTGTATATAATATAATTATTAATCATACGCTATACACGGCAAACATAAATTTGACAAATTGTTTAGTTACATGGATGTAACTCGTCAGTACAAACCAATAACTCAATTAAAAAAAGTTTAAACACTAACATTTTAGTATAAAGATAGACGTTCTGCAATAAACAGTTATAGCTCTTTACATCTTTAAACTTTTCTTATAATTATATATCAACTTTTTCTTTATTACTGAATATAAAAATAAAATCTAAATAGTAACTCTTTGGTCACTTTTTCCAGTGCACAGTAAAATACGTAGTGTCAGGTTTACAAATCTTGTATAATATACAATTTCCCAACATTTCAAGTTTTGTAGAATTAACGATAATGAAATCACTAAGCTTTGAAACTCTCATAACGGATATTTAAGTTTCGTTAAAAGCGTTAGTACCAAATTGTAAACAATTAAGGTTCGCATTTTTAATTTCATTGTCACTTGTCAGTTGTTACTCTTATAAGCTATAGTAACGCTTGGGGGCGTCATTTTTGTTTAAAACGTTAAATTGTCAACGTAAAGAATGACGTTACAACTGTTAATTTTACAATGTTTAAAAATTGTGAAAATATAAACACTGTGAAAAAGTCTAGTAGTATAGGCTGCTATAGTAATAGTTTGTCAGATATCAGATGGTCATCTTAAATGTACGTGAGACCAATTGACGGCGCAGAACAGTTTTACGTTGAAGTGAAGTGATGTCAGCAATATCGCAATATCAGATGCTTATCAAAGTGATGGAGATTCCTAAAAATAATAAAATGATATTGTTATAATAATATAATGATGGCACACTTGCCATGAAAAGAGTTTGTAAAATTAATTTAAAAATGTCACATGTAACGTCACATGTTGCAGTTTTCCATGCCCACTTGCATAAAGTATTATTCACATGACGCAAAAATTTGTCGCACTTCGACGTACGTCGGCAGATAAGCAAAAATGAAAAAATGTAAACAATTTTTTTTTTGAAAATTACATGTGGACGGCTCGTTCATTGATTCATATCTTGATTGATTGATTGATTGATTAATCGATTGATCGATCGATGGATTGACATCCTACCTCACAGATAACGTGATGCAGTGACGAGCACGCAGTCTCACTCACTAAGAGAGACATGGCGTCATATACAAGACACAACTTGGGTACAGGGTGTTCCTCAACGTTGGGGTTTTTGTCCTTGACTTGCCTGACAGCTGATGTCTAGCGCGCCACTCCCAGGTTTTGCACAGTTGCCACCATCCTTCACATCCTGGGATGCTTTGTCCTGAGCTCCATATGCTTACCACTACATTGAAAAACAACACACGGACGGACAAAAATAAATAAAATAATTTCTTTCTTATAAGTGCACTTGCAAATTAAGCATTACTGCCAAAGATTAGTTAAGATATATGTTTATTTAGCATACAAAGCCAATACATACATTAAAATTTACATTTTATTGAAGTGTGTTTAGAAAGATAACATTGTAAATAGTTATTAATGCATGATTAATTAACACATTCCGATTAAAACTTATTACTATTATCAGTATTATCACACATTTTACCTTTTTTGGTAACGTGTTATGTAGTTTATTTAATACCATTAATAGTGACAAATCTTTGCTAAAATTTATTACTTTGATTTCCTATGTTTATATTATTGCATGACCTTGTATTATTTATGACTGTGTATTTCATTTGTTGAGAGAGAGAGAGAAGTCACATACAAAATACTTTCTTCTTAGAATTCTCTAATAACAAAATTCTAGAAGACGAATTTCTCTAACTATTTGAATTTAACATGCTTTCTTATAGAGCAATGAATCACCTAATGCAGAAATAATCCTTACTATGCGTTATTGCATAAAAATATTTTTTAAAGCTTTTCATTATAACAATCTGCAAATCAAAACAAATGCAAATGCTCATTGCTAAATTGCTAAAGTAAAATAAATTAAACACAGGTCAATTAGAATTCAACCACGTACCTTTATCTCTCTTAGCAGCCTCTGTAACATTGTGATAAAGATTCATGTTAATTTTGGAGACTTTTTATAACAGCCATAGAATGCATGAAACAACATCTGCTTTTCAATAATTTAACTCAAAATAAGATCTACAAAACTGGTGAGCATTTGTATCAGAATGTAAATGTGGCTCAACAAGAGAGCATAAAAATATTGTAAAGTATGCTCTTTGAATGATAATTTCAGTTTCTGACACCAGAAACAGGCAAAAACTGGTATAAAAGTGTTGTCCGGGTTGAATAAATCAAAAGTTTCAGCACGAACAAAAATATATTATCTGAATTTCAGCACAATTTGTTTAATGCTGCAGCTATATTTCATTATAAATTCAATGAATTTAATATTAATTAATAGCATAAATATTATGTTGTGCAATATAAGTATTTATGTTGTTCCAATTTATCATCGTTGTGTTATAATGAAGTAAATTCAGCATAAATTACGTAACTTATAATTTCCATGTGATCACTGCTACACATTTGGATTTTAAGACAAACTAATGTTAATTATGTATGTTCTATCAAATATTTTGTTATAAAAATGCTTATATTGTCTTCCTGACTTTTGTCTGTGCCTTTAGTAAAACCTTCTCTTACTTTTGATCAGTTTTAGGGCACAACTTCTCTTGAATTTGGTGTCAAATTCTGCGATCTTGTACCCAATGTCACAACATGCGGTCTCTGCCTCTGTATGACTTAACTGTAAGCAAGTGAGGTTTACTTTTAAAACATGAATTCTAAACAATGTTTGATATCGGTGTCTTAGTAGCACCAATCAGAAACATGTTAGAAAAATCGAGGAGAAAAAAATATATTATTTTTTTTATTTATATTATTATTTTTTTGTGTGTAACAATTTTCGAGAGATACCGTACCATTGCCAGAAAATTTTCAACAAAGATTGCCTCTTAAGTCCCTGACTTTAAAACAAATTATTTCAATGTCATATATTTTATCCATGTTTTTGTGCGGCTCTGTTTTCTTACTTTTGCAGAGCAGACCCACCTACCCACTCAAAAATACGATGCTTAAAATATATTTAAGGAACATGTAAATTTAAGGGCATTTTTTTCTTCTAATTTTTCATAAGTTAGCACAACTTTTTTTCATTTTTTTACTTAATTATCTGAAGTCCAATGTATTGTATACTGAGACTGAAGAAAATAGATATACTTTAACGTGTTTTAAGGCAATAATTAAGATGTACAGAATTTTTGTTAATATCATTAGCGGTATAAGAAACAATTCAATGATTTGATTGATTTGGATGGATAAAAGACCTAATACACATTTTTTAGGTAATAATTTAGGAGAATATTGAGATAAGTAAGACATCTAGAGAAAATAAGTTTTTTTTTTTTTTTGGTTCAGTTGTAGCAACTCTCAGGGGTCGAACCTGAGACTTACACAAAGACGCTAAGTAACATTGCATTTCCGCCTGCAACACATCTTGAATCCTGTGCAGAGATCACACGGGGGTCGCAGGCAGCTTGGGCTGCGGACCACCGTGAAATCTCTGCAAACCTAGTTACCTCCCCCTTAGTACAGGTCACGTGATTATGAGGTTTTATAAGACTGCAACCATCCACCACCAACGCAGATCGTGCTGCACTTTGCTACTTATCTCATGTATTGTACCAACTCTATATAAAAGACACGCTTCTTCACAGATTGTGCGTTTACTTTACTATACGCTCCTCTCCTTATTATAAAATTACATGATAATTATAGCTTTATAGCTAGGCTTGCTATAAACTTGGGGGCTTGAGTCCGGGATATCTTTGGCCGTCGGTTGTTGCGAGTGTGAAAAACGTAAGTTTTTACTATTATATATTACCTGCAACCTCTTTTCAATAAGAGTGTTTTAATTAACGACGAGCGTGTCGGAAAACGAAAGCGGAAGACTAAAAAAATATATCAAGCAGAAATTGAGTTATAATGGCTACAATTGAGATTCCAAACGAGATGTTAGTTCAATTACTGAATTTAAAGGATGTCTGGCGTAAAAATGTAATTTTTGACTATTAATCTATTACTGTGACTTAATTAGACTTATACCACTAGTAAAATTCGAAAAAAACCTATTAAATAGATATCTTTCTAATTATTAACAAATTTCTCGTTAAGTAGAGCCTACTTCATGAAGAAAGTGCACAACGGCAACAACGCTCCCTATATTCTATGCTAGATTTGGTGACTTTATCTGATTGGCCTGAGATTCCACCGTCACCTGAGAAATGACCACTGAGAAAGGGGTGAAAAAAATAACAATGCAAGTATACCGCTAGTACTCGCATTGTTATTCTTTATTTCGCACACCTACTATGATTTGGAGGGGCTAAAATATACTTGTTGCAATGCAAGTATCCACTTAGTAATAAAAAATAATGCAGAGTTTTACCTGAGATTGACTGAGGTAACTCGTTACTTTAGTGTGCAATCAGTATACATCTGAAAGAGGGAGAATTCCCCTATTTCTAAAATAAATTGCTTCTACTACTTTTTATTATTTCTTTCAAAATATTTGTTCCAATGTTGCCGATATCTGCAAATTGATATTAGTTAATTATATAATTAATCGGTTAATAATCAAAATTTTCAAATGAAACTTTTTGAGTTATTATTTAAAATTAGCTTGCTCTAGTTTACAATGAAAATTAGACATTTTTTCATGACGCCAGACATCATTTAACGATGGAAGAGGCTGGTGATCCGGCTGGTTTGCAAGCACGAGATTAAGGAATCATTACTGAAAAGAGTGATTCCTTGCCCTTTGCTCGGTGCTGCTAGGTTGTGGTGGAAATTCCAGCAAGGATTTGATGAGTGGGACAAATTTATCGACGCGTTTCAAATTGAGTACAGCGGTGCGAATTATAAAAGTTAATTGCGCATCGAACTCGAGAATCGCATTCAGCACCCACAGCAAACGCTTACGCGTTATATACAGTCTATAAGCGGTTATTATAGCCTGTTAAACGATGAAACATCAGAGAGCGATAAACTTCAACGCGCTCTCGACCCAATGCACCCTGATTTTCGTAAGTTGGTAGCTGGCAGAAAGTTCGAAACATTACAAGAACTGTCCGCCGCGGCACCCGAGTTACAGGCACCCTTGCTCCACGAGATTTTTATACCAACCACCGCCTCCTGCGGCATGGTCTGTGGAGCCATCGCTGGCCTGGTCACCGGTGTGACGGACTTTATATTATATTATATCCTATATAAACCCCTATATTCTGTGCCGTATTTCAACCCCGCAGCGCGTTAAATTTTCTCTTTTCCCCTAGTGCTTCTATTTTCTCACGCGTGATGACGCATAACACTAGGGGTAGTTTAATGCGTGCCGGCACGTGGCGACACCTAACTGCGTGGGTGGAACTTAGGGGGTGGGTTCTAACGTCACATCAAGAACCTGTGGAGCTGCTATAGCCAGCAAGGTGTGTGTGTGTGGCGATCCTCAATTAATCGCACCTGCCTACGTTACCGCACCGTATCAAGGCGCGGTAATATTATAAACTTTTACCTGAGTGTTTGCGGCGCACGTGGATGCAATTATGTATGTTATGGACTATATATTACATACATAATTGGCTACTGAAGTTAATGGCGTCCTTTCTGGCTAAACAGACGCCGTCCATTACGTCAAGCCTGCCTCGTGACAGCTAAGTCTTACTCATTTCACCCCATTTCACAACATATCTACATATGACTAGTGTATTTACATAGTATATCGTGCACGGAAGAACTATTTATGAAATATGCCGGTATATATTATGTTATAGGGGGGTTTTGGGGTATATAATCTATGTGTAAGGGAGGGTTTCAGGGGAAGCAGAGGGCATTAGGACTTGTATGGTTAGGAAATATATGACATATTGTGTACTTGTGAACCAAATCACACAATCTTTTATTTCCGAAATACAGATCTTCCTACTCCTACCTAATATAATTCATATAATTCATAATTCTTACATTTAACTGAGTTGAGCTGGGCACTCAACATTTTTATGAAATAAATTAACTACGTCATACCGGGATCACAGAAGGGTGCAGTAAGAGATGAGCCAGCGAGTAACTTCAGTGGCACGCAACGAATCGCGGGGGCAGCCGCCGTTGCCGGAGTGAAACCTCCTCAAGCTTACAATTAAACGGAGTACTGTCCACGCGTTGGACTTGCGGCTCTAGACCCGTTTTTATACAGCAGGATGCCGGCTTCATCAGCTGGTACAGTGGGTGAAGCGCAACCTAATGCGGTGTCTGGTGTTATGAATACACCAGACACGCATCGTCTGTATAAGAACAAAGCACGTCAGAATAATAAAAATTACGGCAAAGCAGCACCACGCAATAACGGCGAGTGCTAGGGATGCTGTTCCCCATCGCATTATCAACGCGAGTGTCCTAAAAACTTGCGGAAATAAGCGTTGAGAGTGACCTCAACACACGCAAGATTTCGGTCACGTCAGCATGCCCGATTAAAAATCTGTACTGCATATTTATCACATAAACAACTGCGTATTTAAAAATAACGGTGCCAACAACGAAGGTTTTGTCTCGCACAATGCGGATAACAAAATTTTACTGGCCACTGAGAGGGGTGTTATAAATATACAACAATTGTATTGACAGCCCCGCCAGCGTAAACGAAAACGCTGACAGCGGGTTAGAGTGTAACCTGGCTTTAAAAAATCGATCTGAAGTACAGAGATCGTGTAAAAGTGAAAGCTCGGATATTTCACTTAAGTTAGAGCGTGCAAATATGACTGACATCATGGTTGCGAGTGAGTTGGCCGCTTGTTCGCATGTAAATACAAATGTATATAATAGAAATGGTGGCCGCTCTCATAAAGAGAGCGAGGAATTCCTCTTATATAAGGATAAAGTGAAGTTTTCTATACCTGACAGAAGGTTAGAAAAAATGATGTTACTTGCTCGCATTCTGATTGCAAAGGTTATGCAAATAACATTATAGAGAAAGGTCGAGGCGTAACAAATGAACCCAAATTTAATAAAAACTTGGATACGAAATGTGGTGTGTTTAATAATATGTTCGACGACAAAGCATATTTTAAACAATATAAGGAAATACATTTGACATCGACAACCTTCCACCCTCTCTTGTAAATAGAACAAAAGAAAAAAATGTGAGAACGAGAGAGAGAGAAATAAATCTGACAACCTGCGCGCACATAACCTGTAGCCACATGTTAAATGTAAACAAAGCACGTGCGAATTAAAAAGAGCCATTTCTAGCAGTGCAAATGTTAAATGAAAAAATTAATGCACTGCTCGATACCGGAAGCTCAATCAGCCTAATCGGAGATGAGGCTATAAAACTTCTTAAGGTAGTCGACAAAAAAATAATAACAGAAACAAGACCACTCAAACTAGCGGCAGGCACTGCGCTATACACAGGCAAAATAATGTTAGTATAACATGGAAAGGGGGAGAAAAAATACATATGTTTAATCTCCCTCCCTCTCTCTTCCCTAGCCTGTGTCATTCTGTTATACTAGGGAGAGAAATCTTGCATACTACAGGCATATCGTTACATATTGCCAAAAAAGGGTGGACGTTAGGTCGGTCACCACAGAAAATTGTACCATTCGATAAACATAGTACGCCCGCAATTGCGTACATATCAAATGTACCACAAAATGATTGGGCGGCACAGGTGTGTGCTCAATTCGATTGCCAGACAACATGAAAAATAGATTCGAGGAGCTATTACGTGAAAAACTTAAGTTGTTTACTACACGACCGGGCAAGACGGACATCGTGGATCACGATATAATAACTGAAGGAGAACCTGTATGGTGTAGTCCTTGCTCACTGAATGAAGACAACAGGCTTATTCTCGATAACTGTATGATGCGTATATAGAGAAAGGTATACTCGCGCCCACCACGAGTCGCTGGGGTAGCGCACCCCTTCTTGTAAGAAAGAATACCGGAGGGTGGAGATGCGTGGGAGATTTTCATCGCGTCAACATGAGGTGAAAAGTCACTTTATTTGGCATGCCACGCACTGATTGGATACTAGCTCAATTAGGCCGTCCTAAAATGATAAGTTCTATAGACTTATCACAGGGATATTTCCAAATTTGCATGGCTACGAAAGACCAGCACAAAACCGCTATAGTGACACCGCGGGTCAAACAAATTTCTTTGCATGCCATTCGGTCTAGCCGGCTCAGGGTTTACTTTTATGTCCCTAATGACCAAAGTGTTCGAGGGCATAATATATAAGTTCGTGCTCTGTTTTATAGACGACCTAGCAATCTACTCCGAGTCAATACAAATACATATAGTACATGTACGCGTAGTACTAGAGAGACTCGAAACAGCTGGCCTAATAATACACCCCACCAAACTACAACTTTGTAGAAAAGAGCTCACTTTTCTCCGTCATAAATTGAGCACCGATGGTACTGTCAAACCGAACCTAGAAAAATTAAACACGGTTAAAAACTACGCGAGACCACAGAACAAGAAAGACATACAGCGATTCCTGGGTTTCTTGGGGTTCTACCGTGACTTTCTACAGGGTTTTAATAAAACCACGGCACCACTCACTGACCTTCTCAAAAACGGGGTTGAGTGGTAATGGGGCCACAAAGAGGAGCACGGGTACCAAAAGTTAAAGGATCAGCTTCTAGCTGACGTGGTGCTGGCGCTGCCAGACCCACAATTGCCTTATATAATACAAACTGATGCGGCGATAACGTGCAGGCTCGGCGCCGTGTTAATACAGAAACACGGCGACGCACTTCTCCCAATTACTTTTGCAAGCCGTAAATTATGAGAGAGCGAAAAAAACTATTGCATATTCGAACTCGAGATGCTAGGGTGCTTATTCGGAGTGTCAAAATTCGCACACTTCATTTCTCTCTCTCACTTCGAGCTGCAAACACACCATAGCGCATTACGCACAGTACTCATGATGGAGTCACCATCAGGCCGCGGTAAACGTTGGGTGTGCAGACTCATGGGTCTAGATTGTGAAATAACGTACTGCAAGCCACACCATATAAGAACAGCAGGCGAGCTAGGATGCGGTGTATGAAAAGAAAAAATGACGTTTTGTGGACGAGTGGTTCCCAATCGATGACGCGATCACAAGATTACGTTTCGCCAACGAGCTTTTGGAGGATGATAATGAGCTCAAAATGTTCCCCCGTGAGCTCGCGCACTTACTCTCAGAGGAGAAGAGAGACAGAAAAAATAAGCTCGACAAATGTACATATGTAAATTTGGATAATAATATTGCACCACTAGTGTCAGTGTGTGACAATATTTTCGAGCATAGCCATGCAGAAAAGTCACAAAATACTGACGTGTCATGTGACGTGGTTCACACTGACGTGTCACGTGACGATCCGCACGTTGATATGCAGCCGGACACGGGAAGCTGCATATATGACTTAAATGTTCTGCATGACAGAGACGCGCTCCGCAAGGCACAGCGGGCTGACGCATCTCTGAGACAAATCATATCAGATTTAGAACAGAAAGATGCCCAGCACAAACCACAAGAAATGGGCTATAAGTTACAAAAAGATGGTTTTTTAGTACATACGATAAAAGTACAACAAGCACGAGCAAGCGGTTTCAAATACACGCGTATTGTAATACCTAAACAACTCCGCGTGGTCGTCATGCTCGCAATGCATGATAGCCCATTCAGCGGCAATTTTGGAGTACAAAAAGTACTTCAAAAGTTACGTCCACTATACACATGGTGCGCTATAAAAAAGGACGTAACCGAGTTCATACGGAGCTGTAAAAAGTGCCAAGCAGTGAAAGCAAACACAGAGCACCCGAGGGTTTGCTGGACAGTAAGCCGGCGAACGAGGCAGGCGCAAGTCTCAGTTGTGACCTATTGGGCACGTATTCCATGTCCAGAAACCGAAATGTATATTATTCCTGTTAGTAGATGACTATACACGTTATATACAGCTCAACGCACTGACTAAAGCGTCGGCAAAACGAGTCACAGATTGTCTACTCACATATGCCTGTACGTTTGGATTCCCACGTCATGTGCGCACGGGCAATGGGATACAGTTCCACTCTAGTATATGGCGGGACACGTGTCGTGTATTAGAAATACAGACACATTACACCACAGCTTATCGGCCCATGGGCAATAAGTGTGAACGCGCGAACAGAATAATAAAAACGTTCATACGCGCGTACATAGATAGTCACGCAGACTGGGACGTCAACTTGAATAAAATTGCGTTCAGCGTACACAATGCGGTGAACCAGAGCACTGGTTACACGTCAATGTTCTTCATGTTTGGGAGAGATTCTTGTCATCCACTTACGATGGAAGTGAACTCTGATGCAGAGAAGACTGAAGATTACGTGCGTTATGCAGAAACAATAAAAGAGCGCTTAAAAGATGCAAATAAGTTAGCGATAGCACAATTGGTGAAAGCACGCCAACTGTACGAGCGAGAGTTCAATAAAACGCAAGAAAACAGTTGAACTCAAAATTGGTAGCTTGGTGCTCAAAGTAAATCTTGAGCTCAGTGATGCAGCTAAAGGCATAGCAAGCTCACTAAATCCAAGCTACAAAGGCAGGTTTGAAGTCATTCAAAAAGTGAGTGACAACGTGTATTTGTTAAGAAATACACAGACAGGGAAAATAATACCCCCTGTCACGTAGACCTGCTTCGCAGAACTTCACTGTCCCCCGAGTGGGCAATAAACCGCAAGAAGCTGGCAGCGTCAGAAAAAGATATACAAAAGCATACGCCTGGCGAGCGAAGAGGGGTGAAGGGTGGCGAGGTCCATCAATATAACCTACGGGCCCGAAATAAGTAAACAAGAAATTCGTTCCACCACACTTTCTATTCAAAAATATTCTTAGTCATTCATTTAAAATAACATAATTCGTCTTATAAAATCCGTTTCCAAAAAAAAAAAAAACTAGCTTGGGTCATTTCATAACACCTCCCCTTATATTCTGTTTATTTTTTCACCCCTGCCTGCAAAGCACAGTTTTAACAATCAGTCTAGTGCGAGCGATGAATCCGATCAGATCGCACCCTGATTGCACATGCGTGTGACATTGCTACTGTGCTTGTTTTTGTGTATGTGGTGCTAGTCTGCTAGTGAAATACGATTTCGGAAAATAGGTCATTAGCAACAGAAACCTCATTAAATTTTTTACCATCAACAACACCAGTACGAAAACTACACTGGCTCCTACGTGGAGCGTGCAGCAAACTGTTTTGCTACAGCAGATGGTCAGGGTTACGCACATTCCCCAAACCATATGAAACGAGGAGAAGATCAACGTTACAACGAAAACACTCGTGCTAACATCAGCCAGTTCCATGCTGGCACACGCAGAGGCAAGCAGAACAGCACGACGCGTCGCGGAGAACGCGGATCTGGTGACATCGTCGGCTAAACCGGTCGCATGGGGTAAGAGAGATCGAACAACTTAGCAAGACCGGCGCGATCGCAACTCCCGTCGTGTCACACCCAGACCACGAGATCCACGTCAAACATCAAGTGAAAAAGATGAACGTTCAGTTAGCCGTAACTCAGTAAGAGAGAAACGTTCATCATTATTTTGAAGTGCTACGCTAGCGGTTGCAAGTGTCGTACTTGCACCAATTCAGCTACCGCGGGCGGTCGTAGCTCCCCTCGCGCCCTTTATTCCAGCACCATCGCACGTTATTCCACCAGTCGCTACAGTTGAGCCGGTTGCGCGTCAACCAGATATGCCAGACTTACAGCCTGGACCACAGCCTGCAACTGCAACAGCAAATGAGTGGGATGACTTGGCCAGGGACTGGAACCCTTTTCTGGGAGGAGACAAAGGAAATGGTGACAGTTCACCATTACTCGCTGGTGACCTACAAATGGACATATAGGTCATCAGGTCAGCAGAGCAGAGACATCCATGGGTACCCGTGTTAAGTGTTAAGTATCATTCACATGACGCGTAAATTTGACGTGCGTCGACGCGCGTCGACGGATACTGACGCGAGCTGACGGATTGATTTTAAAAGGTATTTCACATGGTTTAAAATTTTGTGCGTTCTGTAGAGCCGCGCATGCGCATTAGCAAGCTCGCATTTTGATCTTCAACTGTTTTGCTGCTTAATGCACTGTTTATGAAAAAAATATCTTTCGTAATTTTCACAATGATATCCCCATATTTTTAATAACTTCTCGTGTTTTTAATCATTTTTACACATAAAATAAGCAGAAATGGATTCTTGTACTGGTGTGGTGTTGTGCCATAGTTTACTTATTTTGTCAGCGGCATGGTTTTTAATCAAAAAAAGAAAAGTTTTGCAAAAAAGTTTTAGGCGATGGCACGTAAGACCAATAAATCAGAGAAGATTAGAATATGGTATGTTTGAGACAACATTTAAAGTGATGAGAGAAGAAGATCAAGAAGAATTTTTTAAATACACGAGAATGACTGTTTTCTTATTTGATGAGTTATGTGACCTGATCCGCGATGATCCTCTGATGAAGAGATCGTTTAGCGTTAGAGAACCTGTATCAGTCGAGGAACGTCTTGCCATTACTTTGGAGTAATTATTCTTTATTTGTACTTATTTGTACTCTATATCATATGTTTTTGCTCTTATTAATTGCTGGTTATTTTCCCCCTCATATACAGCTATTTAGCACATGGAGGGTCCATGAAAAGTGTGTCATTACATTATTTGCGTGGAGTCTCAACTGTGAGCTACATTATCAGAAACACGTGTCGCAGTATTTGGAACAACCTGGCCCCCACATATTTGAGACCACCCTCACCTGAAGAGTGGGAAAAGAAAAAAAACGACTTTCACACAAAGTATGAAAAATAACCATTTATCCTCTTTAATATTTTTATGTAAATGCGTGTATGTTAAATGTACAAGAACAAAACTAATAATACGAAAAATATAATATGCTATATGCTCACAATTCAGAACAATATGCAATACAGCCTATATATCGTCGCTGTGGCGGCTAAAGTGCCGATCTGCAAAATCAACAAGGTCATTTTTCTATGTTTTTGTATTGATAATGAGCCTTGTTGATTTTGCAGATCGGTACTTTAGCCGCCACAGCAACAATATGCTGTATGCTATATTAACTATGTAAACAAAGCATAAATTAATGTGGTTATCAGAGCACAGATATTTATATTCTAATTTAGCATAATATTATATGTGGCTGTTAATAGTGACGACATAAATGTAGTATTTATATTGTCATTTTATCACTCTTACTTCTATGTGTATGTATATATATTAAATATTATTATATTAATACACACACAAAGTTGCATGAGTAAAATATATTTAGTATAAGTTATACTAAAATATATAAATATCTTCTTTTAGGTGGAACATGCCTTGCTGTCATGGTGCGGTGGACGGGAAACATGTCATCATGCAGAAACCTGTAGGATCTGGCAGTCGCAATAGGAACTACAAAGACAGTTTTAGTTTAGTACTAATGGCAGTAGTAGATGCATGGTTTAGGTTCCGTTTAGTTGATATTGGTGGACTCGGAAGTGAAAGTGATGGGGGGATATTTAGAAAGTCTCGCATGGGGGCTGCTTGGATTAACAAACAGCTTGGTGCACCTGAATATTCTACAGTTCCTGAAACACAGATAACCCTTCCCAATTTTTTAGTCGGCGATGCAGCATTTCCTCTAATGACCAACCTTATACGTCCTTATAGTAAGCCTAAGAGACGTAACTTCACAGATGGGGAACGCATATTTAACTATCGTCTATCAAGGGCTCGGAGAGTTGTGGAGAACGCCTTCGGCATTATGTCAAGTCGATTTAGAATCTTCCGCAGACCCATAGTTGCTGAAGAAGAGACTGTTGATGTCATAGTCATAGCATGTGTTTGTCTCCACAACTTCCTTCTGACTAAAATGCCACACAAGATTGGCATTCTTGTAGACAGGGAAGAAACAGACGGCAGTATTACAATGGGAGAGTACCGAGAAGTTGGGCTACTCAACAATCTCAACACAGTTAGGAACGTTGCAACGTGTAACCTTGCTCCTAGAGCTGCATACGACGTACGAGATGTATTGCAGAGGCACTTCTTGACAAGAGAAGGAGAGTATGAAGGTCAATACAGAGTTCTTACTGAAGGATACCAGAGCCCACCAACTATTTTCCAGACATATAACCAGCACTAGAGATCGAATTTATTTTTATTATTATTTTTATTTAAGAAGAGAGTTAACTAAAAATTTGTGAAAATGTTACAAAGAAAATGAGAGAGAGATTATATTTAGTGTCGGAAAAGTTTTATCATACATACATACACATACATACATATCATGACGCTATAAATCCCTTTCGGGGTAAGCCAACAACACAGATGTTTTATCCTGACCCAGTGATAGACCTCCACAACTTCCTATCCTGACATACTTCACTTGCTTCCGCCAGTCTCATACCTTGTTTCATACATTTCCTTTTGCATTTCATACTACGTACATTCTTATTTTTCAAACATCTTCCAACCACCTCAGACCATGATGTTTTAGGCCTGCCTCTATCTCTCCTTCCATCCACTCTACTATGAAATACCTGCTTTGCTATTCTTTCATCACCCATTCTCTCAACATGACCAAACCACCGTAGTACACTGTTCTCATACTTCTCAGTCACAGTTTCTTTTACTCCACATTTCTCCAGCACCCAAGTATTCCTTACCCTATCTAATCTTGTTTTACCACACATACTTCTGAGAAAACTCATACCAACAGCATTCACCCTACTCATATGCCTACTCTGACATACCCATGATTCAGAACCATATAAGATAGTTGGGAGTAAGACAGAATTGTACACTGTAAGTTTTGCTTTGTTTGATAAAGCATCACTCTTGGCCAATCCTGCCAACTACTTTCCTACCTGCCGCCACTCTCCTCTCAATCTCCCCATCTATACTTCCATTCTCTTGATATAATCTTCCCAAATATACAAACTCTTTCACTCTTTCCAGCTTTTCTCCATTCAGTGTGAATTCATTTCCATCATCATTTTCTCCACCAAATACCATTACTTTAGTTTTCCCAACATTTATTCTCAGATCCATTTGTTCTGTGCTTTCTTCCAACCTATCAATCATCTCTTGATTGATAGGTTGGAAGAAAGTTTTATCAGTTCAAATTTATCCAGAGAAATATATCCAGATAACTAAATATAAACATGATATGTATTTATGTATGCTAGCTCATCTTACAGCAACATTTACGCATACAAAAAAAAGGCATGTGTTGTGATTATAGAATATATCATAATAGTTTAAATGCCCAGCACAATTAATAATAATCATTTCATTTCAAAATATAGCAACGTGTGCTCTACAATGTATAGATAGTAATAAATGCAGAGCCTTATTAATTTTTATTATTAACTGAGCAGGAGTTAAATGCATACAAACAATTTTTTTGTAAATAATTTATTTCATAAAATGTTAATGAAATAATCTTAAGTAATTTCTTTTTTGTTTATTTATTATTTGTCAATAAAAACAACCAATTATTTAACACATGTAATTTTGTTGTTACATTTAATTATGAATAAAATCAACAAAATGATAATACTGTAGTTATTTTAACAGTCGACTGGGGTAAAATTGAAATCTAAACATATTGCAGACCCACTTTCAAACTGCGATGTGATATAGAAAAAGTGAGAGCTTGCACATAATACACATTTCAGTTTCACCCCAGATAACAATACATATAAGATTAACAATATTTGAAATAAAATAGCTTGGTGTATTAACTAAAAAAAAGCACAGCTTGTTTAATTTATGTCTTGAAATTTTTAACATTTAGGAAAGTATACAAAAAAAATTAATTACATCATCGTTTTTATGTAATATTAAATGTTCAAAATATACTTCATCATCATTAATAATAAGTAATGTTTAAATAAGTTTCCTACAACCTATTATTTTATTATTTTCTTGTTTATATTATTAAGAGATAGATATGAAAGAAAAAGATAGGAAAAACCAGCAAGGGCCTTACCATAGTGAAGAGAGTCTCATAGTTCAGTGAAAATCTTGATAGCGCAGATATTAAAAAATAACACATTAGAAATATTTCGGCAATAAACTCCAAGAGGGATGGAGTGTGTTAAATTGCCTTCATCAGTCCTTACAGACTCGAAGAGAAAATCTAAACGATCTCTCCGAGTCTGTAAGGACTGATGAAGGCAATTTAACACACTCCATCCCTCTTGGAGTTTATTGCCGAAATATTTCTAATGTGTTATTTTTTTATATCTGTGCTATCAAGATTTTCACTGAACTATGGGACTCTCTTCACTATGGTAGGCTCTTAATTGCTGGTTTTTCCTATCTTTTTCTTTCACATTTATCATACCTAACTGCGATGATTTATTTTCCTTTAAATATCTTATTAAGAGAAGAATAATCAATAAAATAAATAAGAGGTGATTTAACAAAATAAATTCATTTCAATAATATTTCAGTTAAAACTGAAACAAAGAAAAATATGAAGCAATAGATACTAAAGTTCTTCAATGTTACCTAAAAACTCCATTATAGAGCATTTAATAGTTTTTTTGTGTGCTTTTTCTACGTTAGACAAAATTTCAATGACTTGAACTTTAACCATTTGACCAAAATGGTCATCAACTGTTTGTTTAGTAGGGTTTTCAGCACTGTTATTACTCAAATTTTTAAGAGCAGCTCCTGCACTTCTCATCACGTTTAATGCCTCCTCATGTTCAGGGTCATAAGTTGCTGACTTTCTTTTCTTCTTCTTAATTTCTACAGGTACATTGTCATTTTCTCTTTCCTGCAGATTTTTTTTTTTATCACTTGGAGAAGGCTCTACTGCTGCTGCAGCATTCAAATCTTTCTCCTCATTGCCGTTTTCTCCATCACGTATCAAAGATACTTCTCCTGGTGACAAATCATAAGCTGCTTCAAGGTCTTGCAGAAAGCTGCTAACACGAGTCACTTTTCTCTGCTCAATAGCATCATTGGGCAAATTAGATTTTCCTTGAGCTTTGGTTGCCACCACATTACTAGCTGTGCTGTAATGATGATAAAACAAAATCATATTAGATATATATCCCAAAAAGAAGTGCATTAAATAAACATGAATATTCATATATCATAAGAGTAACTGTAGTAAATATAATAAGCCGCATTATATAATATACACGAGTGTACACTGCAAATATGCAAGTATAGGAAGCTATGTAAATTTAAGGGAGCAGTATTTTTTATTATTATTATTACTATTTTTTGTAATGTTTATACTGAAAGCCACAAAATAATCAAACAGCCGTCCTCATAAACAAAGACAGATCATAAATGCATCAATGAAATCAGTTCTCGATCGATTTATATATGCAATTGTGCACTCATGTATGGAAGTTGTATATTATGTCCAGTTGACCCAAGTATTCTGGCCAAATTATTTCTAAATTGTTCCAAACCTAACTAAAATAGCATGCATTTTAATGACATTTTATTAATAATCACTTTTTTTTTTTTTTTTTTTTTTTTTTTTTTTTTTTTTTTTTTTTTTTTTTTTTTTGCTTGCCATATTGTGTTATTGTGCTATACACCAATCCCAGTCCCAGTCAAGACATTGTCTTATCGACAGGTAAGGACTTTCCAATTAATGGAAAAGCACACACGGGGCGGCCACGGTCTAAGTACACAGCCCGGCATTCGCCATGACAGCCTAGAGAAACCGTGGAAACATCTAGGCAGACTGGTCAGTGCAATCACATCAATCATTCACCTCCCGAATACTGTGCGTCGTCATGGAATGCATGTAAACATGCATCGTGCAACGTGTTGTGCTCTCACACTTCATGTACGCACCCAGCAGTGGCTCGAACCTATACTCGGTGAGGAGTACAGAGTTGCGAGTCAGCTGCCTTCACCACTCGGCCATACCAGATACTTCGGAAGCAGAAGATAGGAGAAAACCAGTGCTGACCTTACCATATACAGAGAAGAGAGTTAACTAAAAATTTGTAAAAATGTTACAAAGAAAATGAGAGAGAGAGAGAGAGAGAGAGAGAGAAAGAGCTTTCAGTTCTAAACTTCATGAGAAATGGATTGTGTTATACTTCTCCCTCCCCCTTTTTCCTGTTTTCTTTTCCCCCGTACCATATTGTGTCATCGTGCATGCTAAACTCTCCATAGTCGTGTTAAGACATTGTCTTATCTACATGTATTATAGACACTGCACACACTGGCCAGCCACACCCTATATACACAGCCCGGCATTTGCCATATGGTAACCTTGAGAAACCATGGAAACTCTAGGCAGTCTGTACAGTGCAATCACATCAGTCATATATGCACATCTTGAATGCTGTGTTACACCTCGGAATGCATGTAAACAAGCATCATGCAAAGTGTTGTGCTTTCACTCTTCACACAATAATAATAGATATGCACGTATGCACCCAGCAATACTTTAAACTATAGTGTGTATACGCATGACATCATATTTAATATCATATTTAATGCGCTTGGACACCATACTGGAGTATGAATAGCATTGCTCAGCATACGACAGAATTCATTTTTTTTTTTTTACATTTTTCTTTGGTCTTTTTATCACAGGCTAAATCAAGCTAATAACAGCATCAAGGCTCTCGAAATCTTGCTTTGCATTTTTAAACTTGTAAATTGAATCATTTTCCTCTACGAGGTAATGCGGTCCATGTTATTGATTAATCCAATGATGTGGCTTCATGTTTATCATGATGCACAAACTCGGAGAGAACTAAATTATTACTACTGCTGTTGCTCCATGGTTTATGTTAAGGTATGGAAGAGGAGGAATGTGGGTACAGGAAGATGAGCACGAGGAGAGAAAGCAGTGGAGGACTAAGCATATTATGGGAGTAGCGATAGTGAGTGTTGGTGTGTGCTTGTTAAGACATGTTATGGCCAGGTTAGTCTGCTGTTCTCCTGAACTGTAATGTATATTGAAATCTTAATTTCTACAGTTTAAATACTGCATTGTAAGATGGGCATTGAATGAGTATTTTAAGGATGTGATAAAAAAATAATAACAAATAAAAAGAAAAAAATCTAAAAGAAAAAAAGGAAAAAATGAAGTTTGTCCTATGCTGAGCAATGCTATTCATACTCCAGTATGGCGTCCAAGCGCATTAAATATGATGTCATGCGTAAACACACTATAGTTTAAACTATTGCTGGGTGCATACGTGCATATCTATTATTATTATTATTGTGTGAAGAGTGAAAGCACAACACTTTGCATGATGCTTGTTTACATGCATTCCGAGGTGGCACACAGCATTCAAGATGTGCATATATGACTGATGTGATTGCACTGTACAGACTGCCTAGAGTTTCCATGGTTTCTCAAGGTTACCATATGGCAAATGCCGGGCTGTGTATATAGGGTGTGGCTGGCCAGTGTGTGCAATGTCTATAATACCTGTAGATAAGACAATGTCTTAGCACGACTATGGAGAGTTTAGCACGATGACACAATATGGTACGGGGGAAGGGGGAAGGGAGGTATATGGTAAGGTCAGCACTGGTTTTCTCCTATCTTCTGCTTCCAAAGTATCATAAAATAAAAAATGGTGATTATTAATAAAATGCATGCATTATTAAATTCATTAAAATGCATGCTATTTTAGTTAGGTTTGGAACAATTTAGCTTTTTTTCTTTTTTTTTTTTTCTTTACTTCTACCGATGCCATGAATAGGATATGGTATCTAAAACACAGAATACTGCTCGATTATTGAATGCAGCTTTCTATACTTGCATATACTAACTTCCTACATATGTTGGGAGGATACCTCTCAATATATCTATTGCTTGTATTGTACAGTAGGATTTTTTTTAAATGGGACAAAAGGATTTTGCTGAATATGCCGCGCGAATGAAATCGCTAGAAAATAATTGTCACAACAACAGTTAGGTGTGTCTACTGCTGCATTTCTCCGCCTTCTTACATCACTCGTATGTGTGAGCACCAAAATAGTTATGCTTGCTTGCTTGACCAGCCGACTGGTGCATCTCTCTCTCTCTCTCTGCTACTGTCTCACTTCCTGTGTGAGTATCATGCAAAACCAAACTAGACAGCAAACTATCACCTTCATTTCTCTCTCTCTCTCTCTCTCTCTCTCTCTCTCTCTCTCTCTCTCTCTCTCTCTCTCTCTCTCTCTCTCTCTCTCTCTCTCTCTCATTTTATTATTACTGTTTATTTATGTTGAAATTGATTATATAGTTTATGGTTGTCAAATTTTAGTAATTGTTTTTTTTTCTTTCTCTCTCTCTTATCCTGTCTCGAGAAAAATATCATGCAATGACAGCAGAGAGAGATAGAGAGAGAGAGAGAGAGAGAGAGAGAGAGAGAGAGAACAAAGGTGTGCGCTAGCGTGCACCAGACGGCTGGTCAAGTAGGCAAGCAAATTTTGGTGCTCACATAGTATAATAATTTTTATACCAATCATACAGGAAGGCGGAGAAATACAGCAGTAGACACACCTAACTGTTGTTGTGACAATTATTTTCTAGCGATTTCATTCGCGCGGCATATTCGGCAAAAACCTTTTGTCCCATTTAAAAAAAATCCTACTGTACATTAAAAATGTTTGAGGAAACACCCATGTATTCCTTATACCCTATCAAATCATGTTTTAACATTCAGAGAATGTCAGATCAATGCGTGCTACAATTGCGACTGGGTAAAGACTGCAGAACTAGACGTGTAACGTTACTTCAAATGACGGCTTCTAGTTCTGCAGTCTTCACCCAGTTATGGCGCGCATTTGATCTGACATTCTCAGTATAGGAGATAATCTACTGTATAGCTACTGTGATTCAAATATATTCTGTACCAACATACTGTGATATCCATAAGGCAAGATTTTATACTCCACATTTTACACTTCCAGTAAATATACATGTACCGGTATTCATAAAATAAACTTCATGTTCTACAAAACCTCTTCTACCAAGAACCTAAATTTATAATAGACCATCAACACTTTCAACACCATCAACCTACCTTCGATGCTCAATAGTTTTTTCCATAAAGGACAGTTTTGTTTGAAGAACCAAAAAACGCCTTGCATTGGCACTGGAGCCTGAAGGAGGGTGGAGACTCTTTCGAACATAACCATCACGGATGCTTTTCCACAGAGTGGTACAATCTGACGCTAAAATAATGTAAAAAATATTAATTCCTAATTTCCTGAGCATAAATCTGTATGATGCCCATTAATTATTGATCCAACACAGATTTTAATATGAATGCATGCATATGGATGGACTCAATCATACATACACTCTATATTACATCATACTTTTGAGTATGTGGTATATACGTGTATAACACAAAAGAGAAACATACATTTATACTTAAGAAAATAAGAAATAATATAACTTAATTAGAAATACATATTAAAAGAATAGGCGAAATTAGATTAAGAATATTGAATACAAAAAAAAAACACGTTTTGCCTGAAGAATGGAAGCGACCTCGGCCCAAGCGTTCATTCTGACATTGTTTTTTTTATATTTCTCGGAGTCTTTGTCCCACAACTCTGGGCGAATCTCCACTTCACTAATTAGCTGATCTTCATCAATATCTTCTTTCCTTTTAAATGTAGCATTCCTCTCCATATTGGCAAAATATTTTATTAACAATCAGCGTTTCAGAGGAACAGCAGATGAAATTCTTCACCGTTTTTCACAATGTGATGTGCTTACGCCCACCATTTTAGGCGCGAAACCGAAATTCGAACTTCATCTTTTTAAAAAGTTGCGCTTATTATTTTAAATGCACCCTTTCACATGCAATCATTGCTAAACGCGTTTGTTCGCGTCATTTTGACGCGAGTTAACGCGTAGAAAGCTGGGAGTTGCCAGCTTTGCGCGTCAGTGCGCGTCAGGACGCGTCAGCACGCGTCAGTTTTAAAACCATGTGAAAGGGTCCATTTGTTTATATTGTTCCAACTTTGTTTATCCGTCGACGCGCGTCGACGCACGTCAAATTTACGCGTCATGTGAATGATACTTTACACGTTGTTAGCCCGACCATCAGATGCAGTGGGTACCCGCGTTAGGTGTCACGCGTTTTAAGCCCGACCGTCCAATGCAGTGGTAGCAGGTTGCGGAGAACAGGCGCGGGTCAGATCGACTGCGCGCTTGGTATCAACCCACTTCCTACAAGATCGTGGCCCTATATCATGTCCCTGCCCTGCCCCTGCCCTCCTTTGTCCAGAAGAAAAGAAGAGAAAATTGTGAAAGAAACGTGTGAAAAACATTCTAATTAAAATAAAAAGTTTCGTATTTAAACTAGCATTTGAAAAAATGAATAATACAATAATAATAAAAATGTAATTCTGTTTTAAAGTTTGTAATCAGTTTTTGTAATTAATCATCATTGTTTATTTTTATATAGTTGAAATAATGATTATCATGTTTGTTTATTTTTTGCAGTTGGAGCAAAATAAAAAAAAGTTTATATTTTGTTTTGGGAGATAGTTGGTCGGTGTTACAAAACCTCAAAGTAAATGTCCATCTTTTAAGAGGTGGGTATTTGTGGCAACTCTCAGGGGTTGAACCTGAGACTTACACAAAGACGCTAAGTAACATTGCATTTCCGCCTGCAACACATTTTGCATCCTAAGCAGAGATCACACGGGGGTCGCAGGCAGCTTGGGCTGCGGACCAACGTGAGATCTCTGGAACCCTTGTTACCTCCCCCGTAGTACAGGTCACATTATTACGAGGTTATATAAGACTGCAACCATCCCCCACCAACTCAGATCGTGCTGCACTTAGCTACTTATCTCATGTATTGTACCAACTCTATATAAAAGACACTGTTTTTCACAGATTGTGCGTTTACTTTTCTATACGTTCTTCTCCTTATTATATTATTACATTATAATTATAGCTTTATAGCTAGGCTTGCTATACAGTTAAAGGCGATATTATTTATTTAATTTTTACAAAATATAACATCATTTGGCCGTCAATACAAAATGTACGATTATACTTTTTAAAAATTTAAATATAAATTTTAGTAAATTTTTTTAACTGATCATCGTTTTGTTAAACCTCCTGAAAACGCGATCTCCAAATTTTAACTTTTTAACTAATAATGTTCTGACTTGTAAAAGCAAAAGCCGTTTAGGGACCTCAAACCTACGTCACAGCTACAACTACATCTCACGCTTCTTTGACGCGAGTGTGAGTTCCTCTTATTTTTGCTCTAGCTATTTGATGCAATATGTAACGTATGCTAAAAGGATAATATGGCAACAGGTATGCAGAAAAATTATATATACAAAGATGAGAGCATTAACTCTAGCTCGCTCCAAGCTAGCGTCATAGCAAGTTGCAGCCGTGACGTAGGTTTGGGGTAGAGATTGGCGATATATATATTGATATATCAGAGAACTCGATACTTATTGAAAATTTTCATAGTAAAATTTATTTAAGGTTTCTAATAGCAAGCCAGTTTTTGAGTTTTATTTTGTGCCAACAAATCAGCGCGTGCAGCTGGGAGGGCAGTGCGTATAAAACCGCGCTGACAAATGTTTCCCCAGCTCAGTCATCAAGTAGATCTTGAATCATCGCTAGCTGTAAAGAGCTCTCTGCCGAGCCTTTCTGGTGAGGCCAAGGTAAATCTTATGCTATTTTGTTAAAAGTGATTACATCACTTACCCCTAAATTTTTTATTTTAAAATTGTTTCTATCACGTTTTTGAAAGTATTCGATATTTTTCTGTTATATGTCGATACTTTTCTTCTATATTTTTTTATTAGTATTGAGTACTTGAAAAAATACCCGATATAAAAAGTAATGATTCTTTTCTAAATCAGTTCAGGGTTGCTAAACGGTTTTAACTGTCAATAATCCCTATGCTGAAAAAAAAAAAAAAGGAAGAAGAAGAAGTTTAAAGAGTATATTAAATATACTGAATATTTTGCCAAACTAGTATATTCGGTGTATTCGGTATATTTTATTTAAACCTTTTACACCCTTTAAACCGAAAATCTTACTGTTTCTTCGGATTAAAGGGTTTAAATAAAATATACCAAATAAACTAATTTGGCAAAATATTAAATCATTTAAACCTTTTATTTCAGCAGGGATTAAAATTTTTTGATCCCGTTTTTGGGAGGTTGAATAACACACGAAGATCACTATTAAAAAGTCATTGTGCTTATCCCTTTAAAGATAAAAAATATTTTGCAATACCTTTTACAATTGCAATTGTACATTTACAACAGTGCATATGTTTACTTCGTTTATAAAACATAATGAAGACTCAAGATAACTTACATTTCTAGTTGAAATCACAAAATGCGAGTTACATGCCGCGCCAAGATATTTAAAATCTCCTGGAAAACCTTTGAAGGGGTAAATCATAATTATTTTAAATATAAAACGAGGAAAAAACTACAAATATTTTCAGTGTAAGTTAAATTCAGAAAATACAAGTAAATACTCTCACTTCACATATATTTATAGAAAGTACCTACGAAAATATATCTAATTACGTATATGGCGTCGCATTGTATGTACAAATGTAACCACAATATTTATATACGATAGTTTATTATTGTTATTTTTTATTAACTCTACAATATTAATTATTAAAAGTTGTTATATGTTAATATTAAAAAGAAGCCAGGATTTAATACTTCTTAGGAATTTTAATGTCAATGAGAATGAGACACCTCAGACTATGAGACAAACTTATAACCGCATTTCAATTGCTTACTCATTTAAAATTGTAAAATTTAAGGCATTACCTGAGTTTCACAGGTAACCGGAGGTTGCACATTGGTAAAGTTAAAGGAAAATTGAGTCACTGGGCGTCGAAATGGTTCTTCTGAAGTTATCATGAATCTGATGAGTGGAGCATCAGCTACAGTAAACCCTAAGTAAATGCACCACGCATCGGGTTCGTGATAACTTCACTAGAACCATTTCAACGCGATACAGACGATTGGTATACTTACTTCCACTTTCTATGAACTCTGTGTAAATTAGTTCCTACAACAGAAAATCAGACATATATATTAATAATAAACAAGGTAAAAAGTAATTTCAAGCCAAAAGATATTAAAAGAACAAACTAAAAATGTTTATTAGATATTTATTTATTTATTTATTTATTTATTTATTTATTTATTTATTTATTTATTTATTTATTTATTTATTTATTTATTTATTTATTCATTTATTTATTGTTTAAAGCCGTACACGTTGAACAAAAAACTTGCATAATATGCTTACATACCGCAATATCAACGTTGGTTTGATTGTCCGGAGTCATTGATTTTTCATTTATTTTCCAGCCAAAAAATAGTACGAGTGGGCACTGACGTCACACGGTCACAGCTCACCTGGTCCACGCGTGCGTGAAACAAGCAAGCTGTGACGTCAGTGCCCACTTGTGCCATTTTGTGAATGGAAAATAAATTAGAAACCAATTAATGCGGCCAAATCAATGTTGATTTTTAGGTTTGTTAGGATATTAGGCATGTTTTTATTCAATGTGTTTTACGCCTATATACTTTAAGTATGGCGTTGCTTACGTTAGGTCTGCAAAGTGTTCGTGGACAAACTTCACGGTAACAAGGAGCAGCAAGTGGAAACGTTGAATTCTGAAACAAAAGGTTAAGGTCTTTCAAATATGATAAAGTTTAAAGTTTGCGATATGAAATGCCATGCAGAAGTTTAAGTTTAAAATTTGTTGCGACTAGGGTTCAAATAAGATTTCTTCAATAGTTCCTCAATATTTGTGACCTTTTTAACTTATTTTCACCTTAATTCCTTATTATAAGCTTAATCTTATCCTTATTTAATTATTGCGCAACGTTTTTAGTTAAAATATATAGAAAACTTTCATATATAGTTTGGAAAACTATGTATGAATATGAATGTAACTGACACACAAGAATACACTTGACATTAGCTGTATGGTTCACTTTCCTTACGCTTAGTAAGAGAAAATGACACTAATACAGCAAATGTTGAACGTTTGCTTTTGCATTTGACGCGTAAATATTATTGAAAATAGAAGGAGCATTCAGAAACTATTTTTTTATTTAATTTTTCACTATTAATTCTTGCGCTATTTTGCTATTTTTACTAAAGGTAAAGATAAAATGAGAATTGAATTCAGCGCATAATTTAAATTTTGTAAAAATTGAAACTTAAATACTTCACAAGTATTGCAAAAAACTTTAAAACAAAATTGCATCAATATTTGGAATTGTTTCTTTAGCCCCTGTAAAGTAGGCAATAAGTTTAGCAGATATGAAGCACAGGTTGTCTACATTTTAGGATATTTAAGTATTAGTATATTATGTTAACTATTGTCGTGGTATCGATTGGAAAGTAATTTTAATAGTTGACGAGCTTATCGTAAGATTGATCATATGTTTAAACAATTGACTGTTTAATTAATTCTTTAATTTAGCAAGCTATTTATGTATTTAAGTTTTATTTGGTTGAGTTAAGTGATTTATAAGTTACTGCTCAAAATAATAGTCATTTGGTTATTTGGTGGATGGATTGCTATATATTTGTTGAGGGTTTAATAGAATGTTTGGTTGATTGTTTCCTTCATTGATTCATTCGTTCATTTATTTATTCGTTTATGCATTGATTCATTCATTGATTCATTCATTCATCCATTCATTCAATCAAACATTTATTAATTGACACATATCTCACCTCGCATACAAACGTATATTTCTTGTCACAGCTGACAGCTCGCACGATGCTGCTCTCACTAAAGTATTTACTCTGCACAAAGTTATCTCTCCTCACTCTGTACATCAGACAGTCGTCTTTTGATGTGCTGCGTCGCACTTTACGTATCCTGAACCACTGGTAGTCATGAAGTGTAGGCGTGCCGCACCTCAAAACATAAGCATTGGTGGCATAAGCAAGCATAAGAATACTGGCAAAACTGGAACTGACTGGATTTTATGTGCTATTTTTTCTATAGCTAGAGCTCACTTAATTTAATGACTATTATGAATTATAGTTCTTAATAATGCATATAAGATGCACTTTGCTTTTTTAAGGTGCTCCTATGTGTTTAGATGGCACACTGACAGCCACAGTAAATACCACATCTAAGATATTGCCATTTTCTAAAGAAAATGGTACAAAATACAATGTCAGGTAATCGAAGAGTCACCAAATTCTCTGAAAACCATGAATGAATTCTTTAGGAAGAAGATCGTCTTTGATGTTGGGTTTAGTACGGCCTTCAGTGTACTATGCAAATCAAAAATTTGCTCTTGGTGAATCCAATGAATTAACTTTTTAAGTAATGCTATAGTCATGCCTATTACTTACCAGTCCAGTCGTCTCATTTCATTTCCCTTGCAAGTTGTACCCACCATGCGACCGCTGGTCCAAATCTCTAATATATCCGCCAATTTGCCTCCATGTTCTGTCATATGAAATTTTATGTATTTATTATTTATTCATTTATTTATTTATCATTACCCAATGTGACTTTACATGAGGTCATAAGGTACAGTTCTCCTCTCATTACACGCAGGTGACAGTTGCACGAATGTTTAATTTAGCAAAACAGAACTTGGTAAAATGACGTCATTGGTTGTGGATGTAAACAAAGCAGGCTAGCAACCATCTAGCAATATTTCTTTGTTTTCATCTATAACCAGTGACGTCACAAGATAGAGGGGAGGAAGCCATGCTCTGATTGGTTGTTCCCATTCTGTACGAATTCAATGTCTCTCACATGTCTTCCAACTTCCTATGCTAGCGCGTAGTCCAATATGAAACGAAGCTGCGCCAATAGTAGTGACATCTGGAACTAAAAGCTTGCAGTTCAGGTGTCACGTGCGGTGCCGCTAGTGTCGCTGGACTACAAAAAGTGCCTGGAGTTGGAAGACATGTGAGAGACATTGGTACGAATTGGATGAATTTGAATCTCTAAGTGCTGTACCTTCTGTTGAATTACATTGATACTTACCAAGAAATGCTCTGGCAAAACAGTCCAGCTTGTACAGATGTTCTAGCGAGAGAACGTTCATCTGCAGCTCTGCACACTGCTTGCCGGCCTCAGAGAAAGTCATCTGTATAGTAAATTAAAATTATCGTGAGAATACAACTGCTTCGTCAAAAATAACATAAATATAACAACGACATAAAAAAAATGATAATAATAAAACAATACTTATATAAAAAAATACCATTATAGTTTTATTTTAACATAGAAATATGATTCACAGAAAAGGGAAATAAATTCTAAAACAACATAGGCTTTTGACATAATATTATTCAAATTGGATACAAATCAATTTTTGGTCGCCAATTACGTGTTGTGCGTGCTCTTGAATAGGATTTATACGCATGACGTCACATTTAATGCGCTTTGATCTTTGATGCCATACTGTAGTAATGAATAACACTGCTCATAATATGACAAACTTCTTTTTTTTATATACTTTCTTTAGAAAATTTGTTAATTTTATTTTATGAATGCATACAACCTATAGCACGTCTAGTTAGAAGCTGCAACAATTACTAAAAAAAGAGTTTATTATGAGGTGAGACATTGCTAGGTATGTCTTGGGCTCTAACGGGATAACCGTGGCGGGTGTTGTTCTTCTTCTGTTCACGACGTTTCGCGACCTGCGTTGGTCACATCTTCAGGTGAGTATGGTCCGAGTTATGTTGTTCTGCTCCTTATATAGCTGGTAGTGGGAGAAGTGGTCCCAGCTGCGCTCTCCTATTGGCCGGGTGTGGGATACTGCGCCGCGCCAATCGGGTGGTCAGGTTGTGACCACTTGCTCCTCTCTCTCTCAGGGCCGCGAGTGCGGGTTGCCACGATGGTTCGCACTCGCGGCCCTGAGAGAGAGAGGAGCAAGTGATCACAACCTGACCACCCGATTGGCGCGGCGCAGTATCCCACACCCGGCCAATAGGAGAGCGCAGCTGGGACCACTTCTCCCACTACCAGCTATATAAGGAGCAGAACAACATCACTCGGACCATACTCACCTGAAGATGCGACCAACGCAGGTCGCGAAACGTCGTGAACAGAAGAAGAACAACACCCGCCACGGTTATCCCGTTAGAGCCCAAGACATACCTAGCAATGTCTCACCTCATACATCGAACCGTGAAAACCTACATATCTACAGAGTTTATTATGTTATTTTCACACCCGGAGAAAATAGCATACAATACATAATTACCGTTTGGAATGTGTATGCAAGAATTTTACTTAAAAAACATTTCAATATTTTTTTTTGTCAATGAAAAAATTTACCTATACTGACCTCAATTTTAGTTTTCTTAGGTATTGCAAAGTTGGCCCCACAATCAGACTGCATCATTTTGTAGTCTTTTTCTTCTATAAGAAGAATACATCACACATTTAAAGATACACTTAACCTTAAAAATGAGTATTTTTATTCTTCTACAAATCATTTCAATAGTAATCACTCGATTATTTAACTTCTCTAGCTCGCGGGATAAGCGAGCCCCATGAGGAAACGAGACAAAGTACACGCCCCTCTACTGTGAGAGTAAAAAATATGTAACCCTTGCTCTACCTGCTAAGTTTACATGAGAAGGTACACAGACTTTTAAATTACACAGTAGGGGAGATGTAGTGCGTAACATTTTCCCATTGTTACCGTCGTGAGGCTTATATACTTATCCCGCGGGTCAGAAAAGTTAATTAAACGACTAATTTGTATTGAAATGATAATTTGTTGAAGAATAAAAAAATACTTATTTTTAGGGTTAAGTGTGTCTTTAAGTCAGGTATGTTTACTGTTGTGCTAAAATCAGGCTTCTGAATTTCTATGTTATTGCTTTATATCTTAGAAGCGTTTTCTTATCAGTAAAAAGTAATGTAGGCTTATGGCTTACTGTTTTCGTGTAAATGCAGGTTTGCTAAAACATGGTGATGCCACTTCTTTATGAAAGTTCTTCAAGATTTGTTAGATTTATTATTTTGTTGTATTGATGTTTTGAAAATTTGACCTACACACACACACACACACAAACACACACACACACACACACACACACACACACACACACACACACACACACACACACACACACACACACACAAAAGAACGCTTTTAAGATAGAAAAATAACGTATAGAAGCTCAGGAGCCTGGTCTCACCTAGCAACTGCACGTCCTTTGAGTCACTTTCTTCTGTATCCTCTTCATCTTCAGCATCCTCTTGTTCCTGCAATTACCTTACAATTATATGTCAACTAAATAGTTTCAAAAAAATAAGCGGTTTTCAACAAATTTAGGCTTTCAGTACAGCGAGTTATTTTAAAAACGATACTTAAAAGATTATACGAATATTTAACTCAGCATCGATATACGAGTTGGTGCATAACAATAAGAGAGGTGTTCCTTGATGCACTTCTCCTCCTTTTACTTAAAGAAATAGACTAGAGAAAAACATAAGCATTTATATCACAAAATACGTGGTGGGATTTACATAAATAACTTTAGTTTTTCTCAAAACCCTTAGCAGTGATCTGAAAATTCAATTAATGCAACCCGCACAACATTTGCATACTAATTTTTGCATGTTTCTGACGTCATAAACATGAATAATAACGCAAATTGCATACTTTACAGTATTATCACGCTCTCTCGTGGGGCTTTCTTAACATTCTAGTAAAAATTGCCAAAAGTTTTGAAGATCCCATTTCGTGTTTATTCATTAAAAAGCTCATGTTATTTTATGTGGTCTATGGCTTTAAAATCTATCAAAACACGCCAAAACGTACTCGCCCACCCATTGTTCCTTCTCTCTAGTTTGCATGATGTTTACACATCACCTTGGATGACTCGTTTCATGTCTTGTCTAATTCAACCATCACAACATTATAAAGAAGTCAAGTTAATGTTGGTGAAGTGCAGCAGTAAACACTTTACTTATTGTTATGCATCAACGCCTATTGGTGCAGTAAAAATTCTTTGAGTCTCGTTTTCAAAATGACTCACAGCAATGGTCTGGAAACCTGAAAAATTCACCTTTGTTAGCAGAAGGTATTGTGTGACAAGAACTGCCAATAATGCCAATAATGTTTTGTTTTAACTGATTTTTGGTACTGGTTTATTCTTTAAATGGAAGCTTGCTCTGATTCAAAGTAAAAATCTAGCTTCAAATTATAAGTGATTACAATAAATATGAAAAGTAAACCTGTTTTTTCTGGACACATGGTTGACCACAAACTTTAGGAACTTCAGTTGAAGGAGCCTGTATAGAATACATTTTATTTAAATATCATCAATTAGGAATCTAATTCATTCTAATCAGAATTTAATTTGTCTTATTCTGTCATTTTCTATAATTTGTATTTCTATGAAGATTCTGTCTGGGTAAAACTATTCATAATGCATTTTCTTGATAGACAGATTAACAGATAGATACCATTAAAATAGATAGATAGATAGATAGATAGATAGATAGATAGATAGATAGATAGATAGATAGATAGATAGATAGATAGATAGATAGATAGATAGATAGATAGATAGATAGATAGATAGATAGATAGATAGATAGATAGATAGATAGATAGATAGATAGATAGATAGATAGATAGATAGATAGATAGATAGATAGATAGATAGATAGATAGATAGATAGATAGATAGATAGATAGATAGATAGATAGATAGATAGATAGATAGATAGATAGATAGATAGATAGATAGATAGATAGATAGATAGATAGATAGATAATAAGCAAACTTGGAGCAAATTTGCAACATAATAAAATATTGATTTATTCAGTCTCAAATAAACTGAATACTAAAAGTAAAACGACATTTTCACTTTTGTCTCATACTTACATGACAAATAAACTTGTATTTGCGGTTACATCTTGTGTTCACAAGCCCTCTTAGTGGTAGTTTGGTCACATCTTGGTGGTACTTTAGACTATACAATGCTTCAAGGTCATAGGTTACACATTTGAAGGACACGTCTATTGTGTTGGGTTCATCTCTGTTCCAGAACTCTGAACTTATAAACATCGTGTTGTCGGAACACCTATATATTAAACAACATTTATTTTTCATATTGCTTTTTATTTTCAATTAATTGTATTATAAAAGTTTAAGTAAAGGTACGAATATTGTGATTTAGGATGCTCAATTTGTAATAATAATTTTTTAAGCTTTTTAATTCATTTATCGAATATCCTGATAAAAATAAAAAAAATGACGTTGTCCTATGCTGTGCAATATTATTCAGTATTGACTAATACAGGAATAAAGGTTTTGAGGCTGACTATAAGTGATTTCAGTCTCATCGGTATTCATTTCTCCTTAACATGCATATATGTTCCTTATGCATGATATCCTTAGTTCATCAAAACGGAAGCAGGTAGGAGTAAAATCGTTTAGAGTCAGGTTCAAAACAAATGTTCCTATATTAATCAATAGCCTCGAGGCACACCTTCACTTGCTGTCAATATAATATGGACCTAAAAGTTGCTGATTATTGAAAAAAAAAATTTTAAAAAATCAGTTTTGACGTTTCGATTTGCAAAAATATTATGTTAATAAGAAAGTGCTTCCGTAGCTTATATGGTATATTTTAATCTCATGTTATTATCACAAAGCAGTGTAATGTTCAATACCATTTAAACATTGGGTATTCCCTAGGACAGCTGATATCTATCCCGCTTGTCCACACCACGTCACCATACATTGAAGCATTTGGGTACTTCGCGGCTGCAAATTAAAAATTATTATTGTATTAACTTTAATATCAGAAAAAACTTTAAAAAGGTGTGGCCATGACCTAAGGATGTAAGTAGAGCATTTTTAAAAAAATATATAATGATATGATATCAGATTTTATATTATGAAACCATAAAATCGCATGACAATTTTTAAAGGACTTTATCAAAAAAATGCCATTTTCATTTAGTCAGTCCTGCGTTATGCTTAACTTGACGCCTAGTTAAGTTTATTTCAATGTATCAATTACAGCACAAAAGAGGCCACAGCATGCCTAAAACATGGCAATGACACTGCTCAGTTAAAGTTTTTTTTAATAATACTTACTTTTGAGTGCCTTAGAAAGACACGTGAGGTTTTTGTTGTCCACGCCCCATAACTTCATGCCGAGAGTACAACAACGCACAAACGCATCTTCAAAAGTGGCCTGTAGGTTTTAAAATAAAAATAAATGCACCTATGAAGCCCATATATCTCATATAATTAGAGAAGAAAAAGCTTTTCAAATGTAAACTCACTGGTAACGTATATTAATTTTGCATTAATTAAAAAATATCCTATGCATTGGAATTTAATATTTATAAACATAAAAATTTAGTCAGACGTGCAATAAAAGTACAAATTATTGCAAATATAGCAGTTTGCTATATTGTTATATAATTTGTGGTGAACAATATGATATCCGTGAAACATACGTATACTCACCTCTTCTCTGAAGAAAACAAAGTTTGTGCCACAAGGTGATGTAAACAATCGCTTGTTAACGGAATCTACAAGACAATATAATATAGAGCACCGTTTGTCATTCAATAAGAAAATAAATAATGCAGAAGTAAGATAATGGAGGTCATGGGATTAAAAAATTACTGTAATAAAACAGTAAACACTTAAAAGTGTAAGATATTGCTCATTTATATATATTTGGAATAAATGCAGTATCTTTTTCAAAAATTGCAAAAATCCTGATAAACGTTATACAAAATAAGGGGACCCTTAGCTTTTCCCGTGCGCTATACCGATAAACTCAATTGACTGTTAAAGTAGTTAAAAGCATAGATAGAAAATCTACAAAATATTTTTTTAAATTAAAGATTATGTCTTGGCATGCCTGAAAACCATTGGGCTAAATTATTTAATTCTGAAATTATCTCTGTTTATTTAATTTTAATAATGGAAAATTGATATAACATCAAAATCTTTTGAGCTTCAGATTGACTGGCACACACATTGCCACACATTAGGCACATTGGCACACATTGTTTGTTTTTAGACTTTTTAGTAAGGAGCTTAGTGAATAATTGAACTGAAGTAACATAAATGGTTAATTAAAATTTTTGTTATGTTAATCACAAGCAAACATTGTACTGTTCCAAACTTTCTAATAAACTTTGTATGTTATTGAAAATTATAAACATCAGTTTTTATTTAAACATTTAGCTATCTATATTGATATAAATGGATTTTACTTACCTGCAAGTTTTTTATTCGTTTTGTCCCAGACAATTGGCTAAAATAAGTTAAGCAATATATTATATATATATATATATATATATATATATATATATATATATATATATATATATATATATATATATATATATATATATATATATATATGAGTTCTGAGGAAGGGGACAGACAGTATGTATCATTTTTGATATATAGTCTCCGAAAACGTTAAACATTGTGTGTAAAAAACATAGCTATGTAATTTTTAAAAAGACTGTGATTTGAGTGTTTTTATAATTATGTACAAAGTGACTATTATTTTTTCATTGTAATTTAAAATAGTGATAGCAGCGAGTGTAAAGCCCAGTGTCTTCACAGAAGGTAAGACAATAATTCTATTTCACCGAGAAAATTTCTTATTATATATATATATATATATATATATATGTTTCGAATGTTGAATTTCGAGCGAGGTTGCATGATGATAAGAAATTTTCTCGGTGAAATAGAATTATTGTCTTACCTTCTGTGAAGACACTGGGCTTTACACTCGCTGCTATCACTATTTTAAATAACAATGAAAAAATAATAGTCACTTTGTACATAATTATAAAAACACTCAATTCACAGTCTTTTTAAAAATTACATAGCTATGTTATTTACACACATTGTTTAACGTTTTCGGAGACTATATATCACAAATGATACATACTGTCTGTCTCCTTCCTCAGAACTGAAAACTAAACTCTCACTCTCTGCCGTGCTGACCTCCTGAGGGGAGGAGAGGGCGTACGCGCCTCGTCAGGTGCAAGCAAAACGTTGACTTTATTTTTAGTACGATTATATGGTACTTTCTTATCAAATGGTTTCAAAAGGGGGATCCAAATGCGTGGCAATTCAAAACTTGGTTGACTGATAATTGTTTCATTTTTCCTTCTTGCCATTTCTATTGCTTCTAAAATTTTTCTCTTTTTATAATGACTTTCTCTACCTATAATTTTAGCTTCTTCCCATTGAATTTTGTGATTATTATCCAGAGCATGGTCCACAAGTTTTGAATATCCTGTATCTCTTTTTTCTGTTTTTTGCTTGTGCTCTTTTACCCTAATATCTAAAGGGCGACCAGTTTCACCGATGTATTCCATTTCACAATCACAGGGTATTGAGTATACAACATTTTTATTCATACTTTTTTTCATGTCTGGTTTAGTACGTACTAATTTTGATTTTATAGTTTCTCTTGACGAACACACAAATATTAAATTTACTTCTCTGCCAACTCTTTGTAATTTTTCACTTAGTCCTTGAACATAAGGGATGCAAATTGTACCAGCTGGTTTTTCTTTTTCTATTTTTGTGTGTTCTTTATTTTTATTTCTCTGTAACTTTTTAATAAATTGTGGTGGATAGTCATTTTCTGTTAATATATTTGCAACGAAACTTTCTTCATCTTTCAATAACTGGTTGCCAACGCAGTGACTTTTTGCTCTGTGTAATAATGTAGCTGCGATACCAGATTTCGTTGCATATGGGTGGTTTGAATTGTAATTAAGATAGCGACCACTATCAGTAGCTTTTCTATAGACTGAGGTAACTAATTTATTATTTAAACTTTTTACTTTGACGTCTAAAAATGGAAGTTCCCCCTCCTTCTCATACTCAATTGTAAATTTAATTGTTTCTGCTTGATTATTCATATGATCTAAGAATGTTTCTATTGGAGCTTCATTTTGCGGCCATATTATAAATGTATCATCAACATATCTTTTGTATATTATTGGTTTTGGAGTGAAATTTTCCATCGCCTTACTTTCAAGTTGTTCTAAATAAATGTCACTTTAAGCTGGTGATAATGGGCACCCCATTGCCAAGCCATTTTTTTGTTTGTAGAACGAACCATTAAATTCAAAATATGTGTTGTTGATACACATTGTCACTAAATTCATAATTGTTGATACACTGTGTTTTGTTCTTTTATTTAAAGTTTTGTCTGATTCAAGTTTGACTTTTGTTGCTAATAATGCTTCATTTGCAGGTACATTGGTAAAATTTTAGAAGCAATAGAAATGGCAAGAAGGAAAAATGAAACAATTATCAGTCAACCAAGTTTTGAATTGCCACGCATTTGGATCCCCCTTTTGAAACCATTTGATAAGAAAGTACCATATAATCGTACTAAAAATAAAGTCAACGTTTCGCTTGCACCTGACGAGGCGCGTACGCCCTCTCCTCCCCTCAGGAGGTCAGCACGGCAGAGAGTGAGAGTTTAGTTTTCAGTTCTGAGGAAGGAGACAGACAGTATGTATCATTTGTGATATATAGTCTCCGAAAACGTTAAACATTGTGTGTAAATAACATAGCTATGTAATTTTTAAAAAGACTGTGAATTGAGTGTTTTTATAATTATGTACAAAGTGACTATTATTTTTTCATTGTTATTTAAAATAGTGATAGCAGCGAGTGTAAAGCCCAGTGTCTTCACAGAAGGTAAGACAATAATTCTATTTCACCGAGAAAATTTCTTATCATATATATATATATATATATATATATATATATATATATATATATATATATATATATATATATATATATATATATATGTGTGTGTGTGTGTGTGTGTATTCTCTATAGAGAAGTGCTATTGTTTTTATTAGTAAAATTACAGCAGTAACTAATGCTTTGATGTTGCATCACATCAAAGTTATAATTATTTCTCCTTGTATTTTTACATAAAGTGAAAATGTGTATAACCTCTTAGCAATATAAAAGAAGTTGTAATTTATAATGCCAGCCATTAAGTGTGTTGTTACCACCGATAAACGCAGGACAGTAAGCTAATTTTGTAAAAAAGATCCTTTAATGTTTGTTCTGTGGCTCACATTTTCATTACAACAATCGGTAAATGCAACGGTGGTGCTACTAAAAGCGTTTTGATATGGCATTCACATACAATCTCAGAATTCTGGTTTTTACTTACATATTTAAATAATACTTACATATGGTGTTGGGCAGTAGGGGCAGATAGGTGCACACCTTGGAGGTAACGTTGGCAGCAAAACCTCAGCAGTGTCATCGTACTCTACAGAAGGCAAGTTTCTTTGTGCTTGCAGCAACCTTACACCTAGCGGCTGCAAGGAAATAAAGTTCCAAAAAATGTTAGTTTGTGTGACAGAATACTTTGTACCAAATGACATAAAATGCAAATATAATATTGATTTATTACTGCAATTCACCCTTTTTTGAAATTTTATTCTATATATATATATATATATATATATATATATATATATATATATATATATATATATATATTTATATTCTTCGTATTGGACTATTTGCGTTTATTGTGAAGAAATGGTGGTTAATTATATAAAATTCTATATATTAAGTTATATTGGACAAAATATAATTATAATATAGGTTTTATATTGGATAAAAAGTAAAATGACACAATTTCAACAAAGGGAAAATATTGCAATACAAAGAGAAAATATAATATTGATAGTTATTATTTTAGTATTATTTTATTGAACATCATTTAAAAACAGAACATCATAGTTTTAACTTAAAGAAAAGTCGTTTCAAATAATATTTTTCCCTCTATGAGAATTTTGTATCTTTTGATGAGCAAGTCGAACATTTAATTGCTCAATAATGCAGTATGATAATAATAACAAGTTTAACAAGTATGACATAGTTATAATTTTTCACAAATATTTAAAAATAAAACAAAATAAATTTTAAAGTAAATGGAATGTCTATAATTCAATTTAACCAGAATTATAGCAATTTTTTGAATAATTGGTAAGGTTTTTAAAAGTTAAGAATTCTTCCAAATACGTGATTAAAATACTTACATTTAAAACCGAAGAAATCAGTAAAAATGTTTGTAAACATAAATTCATAATTGATAATATTTCTGAAACGAAAAATATATTTTAAGAAAAAAAAATTTAAATTTTGAGTTGCGGGGTTCCTTTCAGGCTGAATCTTTGGGCACCTTTTAGTTATGACAAGTTTAACCTGAATTTTAAACTTAATGTTCAAAAATATGCCAGCTTTTATGTTCAGCGTTTCTAAAGTTAACAATTAAGCTTTTAAAATATTTTTGAACAATATGAAGTAAACAAATATTGATGCCTCCGCGTCAATAGCGAGCATCTACACTTTCCAGATTTCCGACAAAACGACTATCTACACTTTCCAAGCAACGCTGTAACTCGACTATAGGCCATAAGCTTAACATTGCAGATTCTCTGTGGCGGAAAGTGTAGATAGTCGTTGTCTCAGAAATATCTGGAAAGTGTAGATGCTCGCTTTTGACGCGGAGGCATCGATATAAAATTTAAAATACATTTTCATAATTATTTTTAAATAATTTTTGATACTTAATTTATGATTTTTGTCTTTAAAGAAAAGAAAAGTGCACTTTTTCCTCATTGGCTTGAGAACTCTATGTTTAGGTTTTACCTCAATTTTAATGTCCAATTTACTTATTGTTGGCTTGTTTATCAAATTTAAAAGCTCGCTTTTCAGCTTACTTTAGATTACAAAAAAAAAAAAAAAGATTTTAAAATTTTCAGCTCGGGCAACAATTATTTCAAGGCATTATTCTAGGTAGTTATTCTACTTTCTGTCTCCAAATATTAAAAAAAAAGATATATATTTTACCTGCAATATTTGCTGATGGTCACAAAACTAAAGCTTATATTATGAAAGAAATTTTATCAATCAAAGCCCATCAAGCGTGAATCCTATTTTCAATATTTTCTCTAAAACTATCAGCTCAATTGTTTATAACCTATTTTACATTATTGATAATTTTATTACCATTTACACGGACGGACATAAACCAATCTGCTTAATACAGTATACTACTCTGAGTGAGTGTAAGCATATTTTTTCTATGATGTAAATGATTAATGTATATTACATGTTACATATTTCTGCAAAAATACAGTTGTATTTATATACCGTCATAGTGAATGTAATGACACCATACTCGATAAAAAAAAATTCAGACTAGGACGAAACACAAATCGATTTATTTATAAATAGTTTTTTTATCGCTTTTTTTAAATAAAATAATTTAGATACTTTTTGAATCTATTTACAGCATCAATGATTTCAAAAATATTGCTTAGTATTTTGAAACTTATAAAAAAAAGTCAGCTTCATATGCAGCAAATAATATATATTATTGAGTGTCAACTGTTACATGGTGTCGACTGTAACATGCATAGATGTATCGATTCAAGTTAATATCCTGTTTTAGAATAAGAAATAAAATTAGCCACTAAAATTTTGTGTTCAGTCTTCCCCATTAGTTTTAAACCAACAAATAAACATAAAGAAACATCGATATTTTACTGTAGCAAAGAAATATGCAATGTTCGCTAATTTCTTTAACACTATGTTTTAAATATTCACCTGTAAAAAAGTCAGAGTATTAATTGAGTAACCAATTCTTACTAACTTAAAAAAAAAACCTTTTATTTATTATAAGACACTTAATAATGCACAAATAAATACCATTATAACTATTGTTTCTAATTTGCATCAATGCATAATTTTAGCTATATATAATATCTCAAAAGAAATCATCTTTATTAAGTTATTATTCGTAACTAAAGTAAAAATGCACTCTCTTGTTGAGTGATCTGTAAATTATATTACGCTTTATATGGTGTTTGCATTCATATAAAATGTCAACACAATGTTTGATCACTCAATAACAAAGCCGGCAAAGAAAAGTTACACATTTTGCCAGTTTTAAAACATTTTTAAATTGATGCTGTTAATATGTTGAAGTATATTAAGTATCTGAGAAAATAACAAAAAGTTAATGGATTTTTGAAAGAAAACTGTCTTTAAACGAAGTTTGTCCTATGCTCAGCAATGCTATTTACTGCTTCAAGTTAGGCTCAAACTCTTAAGAATTAATTATTATTTTAAGACATTTGAATGTAGATAAAGCAGATTCAAAAACATTAAAAAAGTAGTTAACAATGGCTTTTTTAATAGTGACTGTCGTATCATTAAATCTGCATTTCACGCTATCTCATCCAAATTTTAATTATTAAAGCGCTGAAAGTAGAAGTCATTTTTAGCAATCCCAAACTTATACATCACAACTCCAACTTGCACTCACGCTTGCTTGAAACGAGCTGGTTTTACTCTTATTTTTAAATAAATTATCGCATATATATTTATCCGCAAAACAACTTACATTATGTAAAGTATTATATCAAGTCGTGAAGACTCAAATAACAGTAAAACGCTGGCGCAAAGTAGCGTGATAGCAAACTGAGACGTAAAAGTTAGGGGTTGCTTAACGGCTTTATCTTTCAACGCATTATTAAATCAAATTGGGAGATAGTGATTTGGGGAGTTATAATAATACGATGATCACTACTATAAAAAGACCATTGTTGATTACCCATTAAAGTTACAATAATAAAATTGACTATAAAATGCAGCTTGTAATGCATACATAATGCATTATTATTTGTCTACGTATAAATGTTATTATCCGTCTATAAATATCAATGTTTTCTTTGGTGGTACATCCACACTAATTTGTGTTAAAGATGAAGATAACGTTAGTTAGCACCTGCGCATTTCGTGAGTCAAGTGCAATGTGGATTTCCAATATTTTTTACGTTTTGATGGCGTAAAAATAAAATATAGTACGTTTTATTATTATTATTTTTTTAAACTTGGGCTTTTACCGGAAATAGATCATATTTGGAAAATTAAAAAAGGATGAATAAAATACGCAGTCAGTTACTTCCGTTATCTTTAGCTACTTTGATTTATCTATATAACATTTTTATTTAGTGAAAAGTTTTTTAAAAGTATAACATCTGAATGTAAATACTCATTGGCCGTTAGGTATATGGAATAGAGGAAATGAAATAAAACAATTATTATTATTATTATTTTTTTTACATATTTTTTTTGTAAATTATAAAATTACATTAATATGTATGAAAAAATTTAAATACTTTTTAAAATCTTCAAAAGAATAAATAATATTGAATAAACTTAGTTATGTAAAAAAGAAAAGAAAAAAAAAAAAAAAGAAAAAAAAACTGTTTTAAAGTGCCAATTCAAATTTTATTCAATAAAAATAAATAACAAATTAAAATATTGTTATTAATAACTAATAAAAGTCATGCATAGAAAATATTTACAGAGGTTTTAAGTATTCTTTCCACAATATATATTTAGAAAGAAAGAAAGAAAGAAAGAAAGAAAGAAAGAAAGAAAGAAAGAAAGAAAGAAAGAAAGAAAGAAAGAAAGAAAGAAAGAAAGAAAGAAAGAAAGAAAGAAAGAAAGAAAGAAAGAAAGAAAGAAAGAAAGAAAGAAAGAAAGAAAGAAAGAAAGAAAGAAAGAAAGAAAGAAAGAAAGAAAGAAAGAAAGAAAGAAAGAAAGAAAGAAAGAAAGAAAGAAAGAAAGAAAGAAAGAAAGAAATAGAAACAAAGAAAGAAATGAAATTGTATTACCTAAGTTATTCAATAAATATATAAACCATGAATTAATAAAGACAAAAATATAAGTGACGTCACAAGCGTTAGGACTGAATGGATAAAAATGAACAAAAATAAAAATTTACATATCTGTATGCATAATTTTTAATATTGAATTACTCCTTAAAAGAACGTAGCTTTAGATATTGTTAAACTAACTTAATTTGTCTTATGTTTAGAAAAACCATTTATAGTAAATACGTTCAAACGTTTTTCAATTCGGTTAATGATTTGTAGTAGAGCTGTAAATTTAAACCCGTTCGAGCACCCGCCCGGGTCAAAATCTACGGGTGCTCGTTTTTTTCAAAATGGTAAACCCGGGTTTTGAGCTTTTAGCTCGAAAACGAGCTTTTTCGAGTTGAGCTCCTAAATGACTCGTGAAAAAAACGAGCTTTTGAAAATAAATCGAGTTAAAGTACAATTTTTAAAGAATGCAAAGAAAATCTTTTTGTGATTTTTGTTTAAAATGGCATTTTTAATATTCTACCATGCAAAATAAGCCGTTAAAAATATTTTTAAAATTATTTTGTTTTATTTATGAATTTTATCCTTCAAAAACAATTTTTTCATAATGAAAATCGAGCTTTTTTTTTCATAGGCTCGAAAGCTTGTTTTCATCCTTTGGCTCAAATGTTGAACTTTTCGATCTTTGGCTCGTTTTTCGAGTTAAAGCTTGATTTCAAGCTACACCCGGGTTTCAAGTCAAACCGGGCTGAATATATTTCGAGTTTTTTACAGCTCTAATTAATAGTAAATAGTTTCATCTACACTGTTAACACGATCCGTAAAACTACACCAAAAAAGCCAATTAAAACGGTAGAAATTGCAGAACTCAATTAAACGGAACATAACGTTTTTTCCAGTTATGACTCTTATCGTAAACGAAATTGTTTTGCCAATTTAGTTTCTTAAAAAAATGGTTAAAAAACGGAGAATTTAAAAAAGAAGTAAAACTTGCATCCCCGTTTTTATGTTTTACCGACTTTTATCGTAAATTTAGTCCTTAACGATTCTGTAACGGGACAATATCGGAGGAGGCAGGTCATTTGATATGTCTTTACAATAACTTTTACACTTAAATATATTATTTCTCATCTATGGTCCAACAGCAGAGGCACTGGTCTTTGAATATAATGTTGATGAGATCGAGTCTCACAAGAAGCGTTATTTTTAACAACAGTAAAAACTCTGTACATAAGTAACAACTTACACAGTAATATTTTTCAGATTTAATTAAAAAAATGGGTTGAACCCATAAATTTACATTGCACACCGTTCTGATGAAAAAGGTAAATCCCGTAGATATACAAGAGGCAGCGTTGTGAGCGATTCCGTTGTTGTTTGGCAAGAGGCGTAAAGTTGGCTTTCTTACTTTTGCCGTTTTGGAACATACGAACGGTACGTAATATTACGATTCGTACCGGCCAAAAAAACCCCAGCATTTCTACCAAATTTTGACCCTGCATATTATTAACTGTGTATGCATAAGAAATTTGTAATTTGTAAATTTTTTGGTAATATGCAAATGTAAATATTTTTCCGGCATTCAATCTGGCAAAATAGTAAAATGGTGGAAATAAAGAACAATAGCAATCATTAAAAGCCAATGAAATACGTTTTTGCTACCTAACCTAACATATTATATGTCTTATTCATTTTTTCCATTTATATATCTATTACACATAAAAGTAAATACAAGAGAGGTCCCAGCAAAATTAGCTATTGTAAAGATACGATAAGTCACGAATCACTTTAAATTATTTCACGTGCTATTTGTTGAATATTAAAGGATAGTAAGTTACGCAAAAAAAAAAAAAAAAAAAAAAAAAAAAAAAAAAAGCTGACAGTTGATATCTGCGTGTTTTATCATTTATTTAGAATTGTCGTTGGTACTAACGTCACACGTGATCTGCTAGCCTGGCCCACACACCACGTAATATTTGTCAGTGCAAGCCACGTCACTCATAGCAAAGTCCCTCGCGTCGTACTTGGCACAGTACTGCACATTGTTGTCATTGTCTGGCTCCAAAATGTCCCACAGCAAGTCTAGTTTTGATTTCCAGGCCCCGGTCTCACAAAACTGCCAGTGGCCTTCGCAGCCTGGGGCACTGCGCATCGAACTCCACACATGCAGCACTAAGTGGAAAACCAATTAGGCAATTAATTCATTGATCGATCAATAAAATTTAATAAATAAATAAATCAATTTACATAAAAGGATAATACAAAGGGTTTATCACATTTTTACCTGTGAGCAATGTGAGTTGATGTATACCAATAAGAGAGCTATATATCTAGAGGACTATTGCTGAATTTGTTTATCTATTATTTTACTTATAAAAAACTCATATTTATACTTCTCTCTCTCTCTCTCTCTCTCTCTCTCTCTCTCTCTTTCTCTCTTTCTCTTCTATCTTCTAGTCAGCATGATATTTTTCACTTTCTGTCTTTTAAAAATGGTCAATTCCATTGCCAATATATGCATTTAAAAACAAACAACTTCAGTATTGAATACCTATAACGAGCTCTCTTCTTATTGCTTGAGTTAAAATTGTGTGATAGTCAATTTGGACACACACACACACACAAACACACACACACACACACACACACACACACACACACACACACACACACACACACACACACACACACACACAAACACAAATACACGCAAATACACACAGTTAAAAAAGTAAGATATTTTAAAAATAAATGCTTCTAAATTTAATATGAAAAACTATTAATCTTACTTGTAGCGACTCTAAAGATCCTCTTATATTCTGTAACAATAAAATACATAAAAATTTACTATCACGAAGAACACAAGATCGTTTGCTGGACATCTGATAGACGTGGAGGACCACGTCAGCTAGAACGTCTTTCTTTCAAACATTACAAAATAATAAAAACTGCTTTGATAATGACCGTGATTAGAATGGCTCATAGAAATTAAGAAGATCATGTCAAAGTAGGTGGTTAATGACTTGGGGCAGTCATGTATAAAACAAAGAAACTCTTGTTTGTTGTTTGACTTTCGTGCCACGAGTTTAACTTTTCTTTAAATGAAAAAAAAATTATTTTTTTAAAAGAAACAATAACTTAAATTAATGCATAATTGTTTGTTTTATGATTGTAGATTAATCAAAAGTATTAAATTTTAATTACTATATCCTAAATTTTTATTAATTGTATGCCCTTAAAATATTCGCAAACGTTTAAATATTTTATTTAGCAATACTGAAAGTGCTAAAAAATGTTTATTGTATTATAGAGAAGATGTGAAAAACGATCGCAGAAAAAATGTGGTTTTTAATAATCACAAAATATGATCTACAAAATTAATAACAATAATTTACGAGAATGTAAAGAGACCACAAAAAAGCTGTTAAGTATATGATTTGCGTGAATTTATCTGTTTAACGTCAGAAACAGGCAAACATACGTATGAAATTGTTGTGCGGTTTGCATTAGGCATTATTTTCTGATAACTCGCTGCTACGGGTTTTTCAGACAAGCTAATGTCATTTATCTAAGTTGTTTCAATTGGTTAATTATATAAATGCCAATGTTTTCCTCTTGTCTATCCTTCTTGCCTTTAAAGTCGTAGAACACTTTGAAAAAAAGTTATGCACAGTAATATCCTAACAAACCTGAAATACAACGTAAATTTGCCGGTGTCATTGATTTTAAATTATTTGTCCATTCAAAAAGTTGCGCAAGTGGTCAATGACCTCATAGCTCGCATGGTTCACGCGCGTGTAGAATAAGTTGAGCTGTGACGTCATTGCCCACTCGTGCCATTTTGTAAAAAAAAAAAAAAATTATTGACTCCTGCAAAATAACGTTAATTTTCCGTTTTGTCAGGATATTAAACATTTTTTTGGTTCTAGGTGTTCTACGCCTTTAATTAAACGTTTCAAATTCTACATGAGCTTCTTATCCTGTATGTTAATTTGTGTAACGTAATAACTGTTGTCCAGATAATATACTGACCTGCAATGAGGCTAAGAAGATGGTTACTCTTCTCCTTGGTGTCAACACTCACTATCTTGTATCCAATCTTGCAACAAGTTTCCACTGCCTCAGCGTAATTCATCTGCAAAACACTTTTGTCTTACAAACTAGTACAGTTAGTTGTTCACATACACCTTTAAAGATATCAGGTACATAGTAATTTTGCAGTTGACTAACCGTTCCATACTTGACAAAGTAAACGAACTACACATTACATTTTTATTCATAAGAGCGATATACACTATACAAATTCCAAGTTCATATAGTTTTAGCTCTCTCTCTCTCTCTCTCTCTCTCTCTCTCTCTCTCTCTCTCTCTCTCTCTCTCTCTCTCTCTCTCTCTCTCTCTCTCTCTCTTTCTCCCTCTCTCTTCTTGCCATATTGTGGTTTTTATAATACGCCAATCCCAGTCTTAGTAAGAAATTTGTTTAATCGACAAGTAAGGACATTTCAGTCAATGGGAAAACCCGCACAGGCCAGCCATGGCGTAAGTACACAGCCCGGCATTTACCATGACCGCCTAGAAAAACCATGGAACTGTCTAGGCAGGCTGGTCGGTACATTTAAATCGAGCATGCACCACCCGAATGATGTGAGTCGTCATGGATTGCATGCAAATATTCAACGTGGTGTGCTCTTACAATTCACGTACGCACGCAGCAGTGGTTCAAACCTATGCTTGTGAGGAGTACAGTACAGAGTTACGAGCCTGCTGCCATCAACACTTGGCCATATCAGCTTGGTCAGATCATTTATTGTGAACAAAGTTTGTAAAGTGTTGTTCGTTTGTAGGTACACACTAAAAAATAGACGTGTATAATCGACGTTCTAAACGTTGAAAAGTTTGTACACAGTTTCGTCATGCTTTAAACGTTTATATTTAACGCTTACGTGTGACGTCACAAACGTTTATAATTAACGCTTAATTACAATTAGATGAAGAAGAACCAAACTCAACTGGTAATTAGTATATACTGTGTCATAAATTTTTGAATGACCGATTTGGGTATGAAAAATCGAGTTACATCCAAAAATGCAATAAAATTTCTAACGGGTTGGTAACTTTTCGAAAAAAAAACGCAATTTTTGGGCAGAAATAAAAAAAAAAATTAATTTTTTTTTCGTTGATTCTAGTTAGAGAATAAAAAATAAACACTATTTTTTCTTATGCATATTTTGATTTTTTGCATAGAACACAGGAAATTGTGTAAAGTAAGTTTTTATATTATTTCTAATTATAGGTGGAGAAGGACGATTATTCCGTTGAAAATTGACGGTTTTTGTCAACTCTATTTATGCTGATAAATCAACGTTTAAAGTGAAATTGTACTTAAGCGTTGAGTTTTCAATACAATAAGAGTTGAGTTTTGAAACGTTAATTATCAACACTTATAACCGTTGAAAAAACACTTATTCCGTTGATTACTAACGAAATTTTTTAGTGTGTAAGCATAGTATTGCCATCCATAACAACAATTGAAAGCCAATGGTTACTATATAATACTAAAAAACTGGAAAAGAAAAGTGCCATAACCTTGTCGTAGGTATATAGTCCTGCATAATTATGTTATACAATAATTCTACACTGCTTCACACATATAGCAGCATTCTGAGAATCCAATAAGTGAGCACGATACAATATCAACTTTCGCGTGGTCGCATGCTTTTATTAGTGCCTTATACTAGTTTATTCTAGGCTGCTATTAGTGCCTTTAAATCAAGAGTGATGTATTATGATGTATACACTATATAAGTTTAAATATATAAAAAATGAATATGTTTGTGTCGTCACAAGCGTAAACACATACAAAAAAAAAAAAAAAAAAAAAAAAAAAAAAAAAAAAAAAAAAAAAAAAAAAAAACTTTAGCATTGCTGACATTATGATTTTAACTCTTAGGACGTTATTTACGTTTTATAGTAAGATTATTAACACATTATGACCTTTAATACCACAATACTTAGAGTATTGCAAAACTATGTATGGTAATTGAATTGTACTAGTTATCGGCAGTTTTATTTTATAATTATTTTTTTAAATATCTTCCACTAATTTGAGGGCTTTGCAATATTTGCACACCACACACGAGATTCTTAAGCAATTATTTGTGTGTGCCAATTTTTAAAATTCTCAATTGATTGAAACGTATTATAAAAAAAGCAGCAAACACTGCCAATAATCGCGGCAAGCATGCCGATAACTAGTACTATTACCATTGAAACTTTTTAACGTTTATTTTATTTTATAGATTGTAAAGAAGGATTATTTGCTTACCTTATTTTTGCTAATGTAGTAGTGGTCTTTACAGTCAGGATGTAAACACTCCAGGTCTTTAGGCAGAACTGTACAACAGTAATTACATGTAGCACACACAACAGCAGGGACACCACAAAGTGGGTTAAAATATACAAATAATGATATATATTTGTATGTGTGTGAATGTCAGTGTGTGTGTGTGTGGTGTGAGTAAGAGCGTGAATGTGTGTGTGTGTGTGTGTGTGTGTGTGTGTGTGTGTGTGTGTGTGTGTGTGTGTGTGTGTGTGTGTGTGTGTGTGTGTGTGTGAGAGAGAGAGAGAGAGATAAAGAGAGATATCACAATAGCTTACTTTTGTCCATGGTGTACTTCTGGAAAGTTTTAGTCTGTAAAATCAATAAATTAACAATATTTTAAAAACTTTTTTTTTAATTTACAACTATTATTCCATATAAATTAAAATACTTACATCTTTATTGCATCTAGTTTTATTACAAATATTGTTGCGATAACATGGAGCAACGTATGTTTCACGCTGAAAAACCAAAAATGATATTTCTTCTTATAAACTGTAATAATATCAATTTTTGAGAGATAAAATAATTGTAATTATATATTTTACCATTCAGATAGATAGATAGATAGATAGATAGATAGATAGATAGATAGATAGATAGATAGATAGATAGATAGATAGATAGATAGATAGATAGATAGATAGATAGATAGATAGATAGATAGATAGATAGATAGATAGATAGATAGATAGATAGATAGATAGATAGATAGATAGATAGATAGATAGATAGATAGATAGATAGATAGATAGATAGATAGATAGATAGATAGATAGATAGATAGATAGAAAGATAGATAGATAGATAGATAGATAGATAGATAGATAGATAGATAGATAGATAGATAGATAGATAGATAGATAGATAGATAGATAGATAGATAGATAGATAGATAGATAGATAGATAGATAGATAGATAGATAGATTAGATAGATAGATAGATAGATAGATAGATAGATAGATAGATAGATAGATAGATAGATAGATAAATAGATAGATAGATAGATAGATAGATAGATAGATAGATAGATAGATAGATAGATAGATGGATAGATAGATAGATAGATAGATAGATAGATAGATAGATAGATAGATATAAGATAGATAGATAGATAGATAGATAGATAGATAGATAGATAGATAGATAGATAGATAGATAGATAGATAGATAGATAGATAGATAGATAGATAGATAGATAGATAGATAGATAGATAGATAGATAGATAGATAGATAGATAGATAGATAGATAGATAGATTAGATAGATAGATAGATAGATAGATAGATAGATAGATAGATAGATAGATAGATAGATAGATAGATAGATAGATAGATAGATAGATAGATAGATAGATAGATAGATAGATAGATAGATAGATAGATAGATAGATAGATAGATAGATAGATAGATAGATAGATAGATAGATAGATAGATAGATAGATAGATAGATAGATAGATAGATAGATAGATAAGATTGAAATACAAAAAGCTGCTATTATAAATTGTAATTTTGATAGTTTCTGAATGTGATAAAGTGATGCAAAATTCTTGTTTCAGTTTATTTAGAGTTTTTTATAACTATTATTTTATATTATAAATTAACGTGATTAAGAAATGATCAATTTAATACAGTTATATTTGTTAATGTGTATTGAAGGTTTATATTTATTAATTATGATATAAACCTCTGACATGAGCTCTATTATGTTTAATATGTCAGAGGAAGTGGGTGTATATACCTTTTGCCGCTTCTCAATAAATTTAGCTTATTTTAAAAAAAAGGGTTGGGTATATAAACATACTTCACACACGATAAAGTTAGCAGTTTGGTCAGTGCAATATAATTCAGAGATATCTGGATTTTTGAGAAATTTCGCTGATGTCAAAGTGTCCTCAGTGAAGTTAAGTTGAAAACACGTGTAGTCTCTTGTCGCGTTCACAAGAAACACTGGCTTGAACCATCGCTTGTCTTCCTTCTCATTGGTACCACACCTGCAAACACAAATTAAATCGCAACCAAATTTAGAATATGTAGAAAATCTATAACAAAATCTAGTCTAACAAAAGTTAACATTCTAATATACCTGAATTATACGCCATCAGATTTAACCAGGGACCGGAACCGCCTCCAATATTTGCGGTTCTTAAGTACCGTGGTTCCGACCCTGCTCAAATTCTTGGACAAGACCTTGCAAGATCTTGAACAAGATTTTTGGTCAAAACCTTGCAAGTTCTTGTGTCAATATCTTGCAAGATCTTAACCAAAAATCTTTTTCAAGATCTAGCACAATTTTTTTTTAAAATCCTTATTTTGATAAATAATAATGCAGCGTATAAGCTGCTAAACATTTTGTTGCTAAAATGTAAGAAGATATATTTTTTTAAATATTTTGGCGTTGTAATTATACATATTGCTTTAGCTGTTATTTATTTTTCACCCATCAAACCTTTGACCACGCTCGACGTTGATTAACTTTGATGATCGCATGAAAGTCAAGACATGCGGTTCTTAAGAACTGGTTCTTGAAAAGCGGTTCTCAATGAGCGGTACTTTGAAACCGGTTCTGAAAAGGCGGTTATTAAGAACCAGTTCTAAAAAGGCGGTCCCAAAGAACCGGTTCCCAGAACCAGTTCTGAAAAAGTGGTTTTCAAGAACTGGTTCCCAGAACCGGTTCTCAAAAGGTGGTTCTTAAGAACCGCTTCCCAGAACCGCTTCCAAAAACGCAGTTCTTTGGAACCGGTTCTCGGAACCGCCTCGAAAAAAGCGGTTCTCAGCTTTTCTTGAAACCCGGTCCCTGGATTTAACTAATCACAACCAGAGAGCTTTAACAGTAAAGTGACATACTGATGAGTTAGGTAGAAACACAACAGTCATTTCGTTAAACTTGGCAACGCTGCATTCGTAATTACTATAGCACTCTCTCTAATTAGTGCCTTGAATCGGTCACTTCTGGCCCTTGATTAGTGCTTTAAAAAGCAACGTATTCAAGACAAAACTCTTGAGTGTTGCATTCTGCCTAAAACATGGGAATGTTGCTTCGCTTTTGTAGTTCTCTATTCTCAACTAACTTTGTAAGTCAAAATTAACACTAGAAATGAATTGGTTTTGTTTGTGTCGGTTTGTCTTAAATATTTTAATGATGTTGCAGCTTAACCGCACTTCTACTTTTAGTTTATTTGTTAGTTTTCACCCATCTACTTTTGTCGAGATAACCATAAAAAAACACATCTACATTTATCGTGACAACAAGCATAAAACACTTCTACACTTGTGTTCTTAAATGTAGAAGTGTTTTTTAAATGGTGTCGCGATAAATGTTTATATGTTCTATGGCTATCGTGATAAATATAGATGTGTGAAAGAATATAAACCCACTTAAAGTAAAATTGTGTTTAAACCGCAACAGCATTGATTTGGTATAAAATATTTTGTATATAGGGACAACATTGAGATACAAATGATTATTGATTTTTTTTTTTGCGTCCAGGTAAAGCTTATACACTTTACAAATTTCCAATATATGAAAGATCTATACTTTACAAAGTTACGGCTACCTAAAGCTTGTGCTGTATAAAACAGGTATGTGAAGCTTCAGGTAGTAGCAAATGTGTAACGTGTAGAACGTTCATTCTGTAGAAGTTCGTAAAGCGTAGAAACTTCATCTTTACGCGATAAGATCGCTATGTAACGTAAATCTTAAGTAGTTGACAAACATGTCATGCTAAGATGCATTAATGTGTAATAAAATATCAATGTCTCCATTTCCACGCAACCAACTCATGCTTAATGTCGTATCAAAGTAAATTACGTAATCTATAAATACACGGTATCCATAAAGTCTTAAGCGTTTCTAAATGCAAATAAAAACATTAAGTACTTTTAAAATGCACTTTCATGCATTTAATTCAAGCCCTGTATTTTAAATTTAAATAAAGTAAAAAAAAAAAAAAAATTAACGAACGAACGAGTGGTTGCGTCACAATTGAATTATAAAAATTGCTCTTATTCAGCAACAATTTTGGCTGCATAATTTCAGGATTTTTATTTCATTTCAATAATATTTTCAATTTTATTGCATTTGTGGCAATAATGTAGCTTAAAGTAATTTTTTTATTATTTATTTTTGAATATTATATTTAATTTTTTAAATTACCAATCAAATCTTGCTTCCAATTCATCATTGATGTAGACTTTCCTGCCACTGGTCCAGACTTTTAGTGTACCATTTGTATTAATTGTTATAGGATCTTTACCATTCATCGCAACTTAAGAATTTAAAACATTAATAAAATATGAGTAATGCGTATTAAGAAACATTAGAAGTTTACATTTAGAAAGTGTGAAAATTGATAAAGCTCTGGACAACTTACTTTTTTAACATTTAAAATACTATATTGATAGTTACCATACCTTATAATCTATGAAATAGACACCACCACGTTAATGTTGTATTTATTTTTATTTTGACAGTTATTTCACGCATCTGACGTCACAATTTACCACCACCAATCACAGTCATTGCTCTAGTCACGTGATAAATTAAGGCCCCCTCCTTCAAGTTCTTTGCACGTTATCATGACCCGATTGGTACGTTGTTACGTCATATGCGTGAAATAACTGATAAAACGAAATAAATGAAAATAAATAAAAATCATTGTGATGGTGTTTAGGTCATGCATACTAAGATTTTATGGAAATTCTAAACTAGTATTCTAAATGAGAAAAGTGTAACCAGACAAGGGACATACAAAACCTATATCAAGCAGACAACAAATATTTGAACAATATTATCTTGAGTTTGTAATTTAACGCCTATTTTACACGGGAAGTTTTAATGAAAGGGTTTAGCTTTCGTGTTACACCGTGTTATATAAGCAGTAAACTGACATTGAAAAGGAATTCGGCTCGACCGGGACTCGAACCCGGATCTTTGGTTTCCCAGACCACTGCGTTACCCATTACGCTACCGAGACTCCTTCCAATCCAACATCATTCACTGCTCATATATAGTCAGCTTTCGCTGCTTGCCATGCGAAGGCACGCGCATGGCAAGCAGCGAAAGCTGACTATATATGAGCAGTGAATGATGTTGGATTGGAAGGAGTCTCGGTAGCGTAATGGGTAACGCAGTGGTCTGGGAAACCAAAGATCCGGGTTCGAGTCCCGGTCGAGCCGAATTCCTTTTCAATGTCAGTTTACTGCTTATATAACACGGTGTAACACGAAAGCTAAACCCTTTCAATATTATCTTGTTTAAAAAATCTTTAGAATATTTCATTATAGTTAAAGAAATAGACCCGAGAAAAAAAACTTAAAATTTACATCACTTTTTACTCAAATGAAAATTACACAAGTGCCATGAGTTAGTCTTAAACTTCAATTGTATGCGTCAAAGCAGTAGTCAAATAATTTCATATTATTCAACACGCACGCATAAATTTTTTTAAAGTGAATGTTATTTTTTTCTGACTTAAAAAACAGTAATATTTAGGCAAATAACATACACTTTACAGTATTTTTGCATTCTCTAATAGCCTCATAATTAGAATTCTAGTAAAAGATGTCATCAGTTTAAGAGATCTTATTTTATTTATAATTAAATAACACGTGTTGTTTCATGTGGTTTATTTTATATATGCTTATTCACAAGAGACTTACGGTGGTAAGCTTTAGTAAAACAATCCAGTTTTGCTTTATTTTGCAAGGTTAACATGTTCATGCTTAAATATGTACAGTTCCTGCTTGCGTATATTACGGGTATTCCTGACAAACAGATGACAAAGTGGTTAGAAACTAAGATTATAATTGGATTGTTTTCTTTACCATGTTTCTCACATCTTGTGCACTCATTAAATAATTACTTTCATAGACATATTATACAGAATAAGGGACATGTCACACGGTATTTGCTCACAAATGCTAGTTACATATATTTTACTTTACAATTCCCATAACGAAACGAAGTTTACTAATAAAAAAATCTAATACAACAATAATGCATCAATTATATATCAATGCTGACCCGTCGAAGTGAACGTACTACACTTGACAAATTTTGTGAAAAATGAACGATCTACAATTTACAAAATCCAAGATAACCTATCTAGTTCTCATATTAAAAACGTGTAGACGTGCCAAACGTTGATCTTCATTTTGAGTGAAGTTTGTAAAGTGTTGTTCCTTCACTTCGCAAAATTATATTCATGTATAAAATAAACTAGATAATATTCAGAGACCATCTCTATGTAATGCAAATAAAAGTATTTCTGTGCACTTTTTATAACTTAAACAATTATATAAAGCTGTGGATAGGGATAATATTAAAAAAAAGTAGGTAGATCTGTGAAGAAGGCATTTGTGCCCGGAAAGAAGAAACTACTCTGATATTTAATTGAAATGACAAATTCCAAATATAAAAATCTACGCATTGTGCATTTTCTTACTAAAATGTCACTGTTCTAATTCAAGGGCACGAATTGATTCTAAAGATAGTTTAATATATATACAGATTTGCATTTTCAGATAAATGTCCTTAACATCATTTAATAAAATTATTTTTACAAACATTTCCAAAAAGAAAGATGAAACAATTAAGAACATATCTGTCACCTAAAATATAAACTTGACTATTACTTTGTGTTGCTCTTATCGTGAAAATAAGTTTACAGGGGAAATATCAAGAATATATATATTTTTTGTTTAAAGGCATAATGCACTTTTTTAAACATCCTTTAGAATACTAGGTTAATAATTTTCATACCTTATTATGGCTGAATTAGACATGAACGCGATGATTTTGTATTTATTTTCATTAATTTTCCATTTGACGGTTGAAATAAAACTTATCTGACGTCACACTGTACTGATGGGGCTGCGAAGTGGTAGGGTGTTTTAAATTTATCACGTGACCAAAGAACTTGACTGCTGCTTGACTGTGATTGGCTGATGAGATGGGCAGGGGGGAACGTCAGGAAAAAGTTTGGTACTTCCCTAAACTTTATACTTCCGAGTTTGCGCGCAAAGTGTTTTATAGTTTAGGGAAGTACCAAACTTTATCCGGTGTTCCCCCCTGCCCATCTTATCAGCCAATCACAGTCAAGCAGCGGTCAAGTCCTTTGGTCACGTATAAATTTAAAACACCCTACCACTTCGCAGCCCCATCAGTACAGTGTGACGTCAGATAAGTTTTATTTCAACCGTCAAATGGAAAATCAATGAAAATATATACAAAATCAACGCGTTCATGTCTAATTCTGCCATAATAAGGTATGTAAATTATTAACCTAGTATTCTAAAGGATGTTTAAAAAAGTGCATTATGCCTTTAATTAAAGCATAATTTCTAAATACATGTAAATATTTAATGGTGGTAAATGTTTGTTTCACGAGCTATTTTTTTTAAAAGAATAAGAATAAAAAATATCATATTTTTCTTGCCTGACAAAGTAGATATTAAATAATGTTAATTAAAACTAAAAAAAGATGACATAAAACTTGTGTAAATAATAAATAATGAGATAGGTGCATTATATAAACATACAAAAATTCCTCAACGATTATTTTTCATTAAACCATGACCTTCTAAAGTTTATAGTTTTTAACTAAATTTGTAGTGCTACAGAAACATCAAGAGAATCTGGTCAAAAATATTGTGCAAGATCTTGTGCAAGATCTTGACAAGATCTTGAATAAGGCAAGATAAAATCTTGACAAGATCTTGTGCAAGATCTTGAGTTTATCTTGCAAGATGTCTTGTGACAAGATGTTTGCAATCTTGCACAAGATCTTGCCGTACAAATTGTCTTGTGCAAGCTCTTGACGTCGTAATATCTTGCATTTAATTGATTCAAAACTATATAAGTTTCTTATCGTAAAATGTTGCAATAAAATCTTGACAAAACTAAGCAAGAATAAAATCTTGAAGAAAATCTTGTCAAGACTAAGCAAAATTATTTCAAAAAAAATCTTGTTAAGATTTGGCAAGATTTCTCAATAAAATCTTGCAGAAAAACTTGTCATCATCGCGGTTTCTTGTAAATTAAGTTTGACAAAAGATATGAAGCTCCTATATGAAATTTAATTCTAGCAAATCCAACATATATCCTCTAGGCTGGAAGCAATCTAAAATTAAAATAATATTAAAATATATTTTGATATATTAATATATCAAAGTATACTGTATGGTGCTTTTGTTCTTCAACCTAGCGGAATTAACCCATCAAAGAGTTAACTAGGTGTCTATCTATATGATTGAAATATTAAAATAACATTAAAATATATAATAAAATAACATTTGTTATTTTATAAAAGTTGCTCACTCTGGATCGATATACTTTATAAAACATCGGTCTAGCAGTAAGTCCAGCTACGGGAACCTATACTCAACAGTCTGAAAACAAAAATATATAATGATTGTACAACAAGGGAGGCACTCAATAAAACATTGATCTCATTCTGCTGCAGGAATATCCACCTTTTGTATTTTTCGTCAATTACTCTAGACAAGATGTAAAAAAAAAATAATATAATAAACGGAGTGTCTTAATTAGTCCAGGTTATAATCTAAAATAATATTTCACAAAGCATGCAATATAATTAAAAAATATATTTGCTTTGTGTTAATGTAATCTGAGCTGCGAGCAATCCAGCACGATGTAGGTTTTATAACATAGTCATTCAGTATAGGCAGCATTCTTAAAAAAAACATCAATTTTATGTTAAATTTTCCTGCATCATGTAGGCGAGCATCCGAATATTATTCAAGAGGCAGATTTCTGAAATTTAAAATCATAAATTTTTGAAGTGCACACTTTCTTGAAATTCTGGAATAACACATTCGTTAAGTTAAGTCCAAAAGAGATAAGTAAATAATCTGGAAAGAGCGACGAACATTTTAAAATGTTATTTCGTCTTCGCAAATCTAAAAGCATTTCCATTTCATGCAGCTGTAAAATATAGTTATAGTCAATGCAGAGCGTAAAATCTGAAGATAGAAGAAAACAAGGTCAATTTCAATAATACTTTTTGTCCTGGGATCTATTGTAGTACAGTTTCGATCAAATGAATAGTTACCATTTAAACTCGATGTTTTTTACCGCGTTAAATTTCGTTAAATTTTGCAACCTTGTTTATGATTATTCATTGAACTCTATATTCTCGATCACATCTATATTCATTCATTTCATTGAGTCTATAGTTGACAAAGACACTACAAGAAGTCACCTGTGAGGCACTCAGGTAGACAATCTGGCGGGTAAATATTTTGCTTGCTTGCTTGCTCATTCTCTCTCTCTCTCTCTCTCTCTCTCTCTCTCTCTCTCTCTCTCTCTCTTGTGAGAAATGCTTTTTGTTTGATAACAAGTTTCGAACTATTTTCTTACCAAATTGCTGTCATTACAAATCATATTGATATAAATAATAAAAAAAAATTATCATAATTTTAATCTCTTAATCGGGCAACTCGGTAAGTCAGCAGTTATTTTGAAACATAAAAAAAAACATTAAATGCATTTCTTAGAAGGGAGAGAAGGAGAGAGAGAGAGAGAGAGAGAGAGAGAGAGAGAGAGAGAGAGAGAGAGAGAGAGAGAGAGAGAGAGAGAGAGAGAGAGAGAGAGAGAGAGAGAGAGAGAGAGAGAATGAGCAAGCAAAATATTTTCCCGCCGGATTGTCTACCTGATTGCATCACAGGTGACTTCTTGTGGTGTCTTTGTCAACTATTACAATATATAGACTCAACGAATATAGATGTGATAGAGAATATAGTAGAGTTCAATGAATAATCATAAACAAGGTTGCAAAATTGAACGAAATTTAACGCGGTAAAAAACATCGAGTTTGAATGGTAACGATTCATTTGATCGAAACTGTACATTGCTATGTATAAAATCTTGAGTTAATTCATGCAAGATTAGCTCAAGATTTATTACTTCCAGGGATTATTAGGTGTAAGATTTTAATATAAAAAACATGTATTTGCTTTTAAATCTTAAAAGCAGAGATAAACTAAAATATTAATAAAAATCTTGCGTTAATTCTTGCAAGATTCTCAAGATTTTTACTGCGAAAAAAATCTTGCTTACACTCTTGCAAGATCAGCTTTAGATTTTTAACCGTTAAGTAATCTTATTTCATTTCTTGCAAGATGAGCTTAAGATTTAAACCGTTAAAAAATCTTGCATTGAATCTTGTACGATTAGCTCAAGATTAAAACCGTTAAAAAATCTTGCTTAGATTTTTGCAAGATCAGCTCAAGATTTATGTTTTTTTAATGAACGCTCCTTTTAAATCGCATTTACATAATATTTTTCCTTATATATTGAAATTATTAACCTAAACTCAATTCATTTGAAAGTCTCTAGCGCTTCCCTGGCAAAAGTGTATCCATGGATAATAAATTATCCATGGGGATTTCAACATTTTCCCCATGGATAGTTTCTATCCATGGGAAATTATTGTCCATGGACAAATTGCCCGTGGATAGTTTTTTCCCATGGATAGAAACTATCCATGGGGAAAATGTTGAAATCCCCATGGATATTTTTCTGTCAGTGGATATTCATGTTAACAATCCTTTTTTTTTTAAACTATCACACTACAGTGTTTATTTGTTAAGATATGCTCTTAATCAACAATTTAGATTGACTTTTTGGGGTATTAAAAATCGATTTACATCGAAAAACGCGGTAAAATTTTTTACGGGTTGGTAACTTTTTGAAATAAACCCACTTTTTGGGAAGAAAATAAAAATAAACGAAATTTTTTTTTCATTGAATCTAGTTAAAGATTAAAAAATAAACACTTTTTATTCTTATGCACTTTTTAATTTTTTGCACTCGGACTGTGTAAATGAGCTTGGATCGTCATATTTGTCATGCCGCCACGCTTAAATAATTCCCATGGACACAAAAAACTATCCATGGGAAATACTTAAACTATCCATGGGAATTATAAACTATATGGGAAAAATTAAAAACTGTCCATGGATATTCAATTTCCCATGGATAGAAAAAAAGTCCACGTGGGAAACACATATCCATGGGAAATATATACTTAAACTATCCATGGGAATTATAAACTACGTGGGAAATATTAAAATCTGTCCATGGATATTCAATTTCCCATGGATAGACAGAAAGTCCACGTGGGAAATACTAATATCCATGGGAAATATGTAAATATCCATGGGAAACTAGACATTATCCATGGGAATCATTGAATATCCATGGATAACTTTTGCCAGGGTTACCATCCACTCACAGCGTATAGCAATTTATTTGCTCCATGTTTGTTGTTTTTTCATGCCAAAGTGTCGTATGAAACAAAAGACACGTTCATATTAGCTAAACATCTAAATTACGTGTGGAACGATTACTAATTATGTTTCTTACCTTTCAAAGTAATGTCTTGGTCCATAAAGCACTTCATTATCACTTATAATTACGCCACAAAAGTAATAAAACACAGAGCTAAAGTATGGCGTCATTATCAAGAGCAGTCAGTTTATTTCCCATGATGCATTGCAATGGTGATGCACCAAAATATCTTACTCAAGATATAGTTATGTTGAACAAGACAAGATAATATCTTAGTCAGAATTTCCACAAGAAAAAAATCTTATATGTTCTAAATAATGCAAGATATTCAAACAAATTTTGCAAGAAATTAATTTGGATTAACGAATATATTATGCTACAAAAATTCTTGTACACGATATATATGCTGTAATACACGCCAAGATTTTTTTTCTTTCTTGAATCTTTTACAAGATTCAATAATTCTTAAATAAATATTCAATCTTGCAAGATATATTTTTGTGTGTTTATTTTGCGTAATATATAATATCTTGGGTATTATATTATATCTTATGTAAGTTTTTAACGCAAGATATTATACCTTGTAAAAGATAAAATTTATCTTGCTGAAACTTCAAAGTCTTGCTATAATCGAATCTTGCAAGATATTTCTTGTAAAATTTTTGCATAAGATTATTTCTTATGTTTATTATCTTGAGCAAGATTTTTACATATGTAAGATTATGTTTCTTGTCCAAGATTCAAAGCTCTTGCATTGCTTGTATCTTAACAAGATATTTTCTTTTGATATTTTTTGGAGAGATATCATCTTCAGAAAAACTTTTCTTGTGCAAGATTTTACGTAAGTAAGATACTTTCTCTTGCACAAGATAAAATTTATCTTCAACAAGTTGTGCAAGATTTTTACCTTGACAAGACTGTCAAATATTGTGCAAGATATACTCTTGCTAAGATGCTGACATTGCACAAGTTTTATTTTCTTGAGCAAGATTTTTAACTTCTTGTGCAAGAAAATTTTATCTTGAAATTTATTTTTTATCTTGCACACGACAATATCTTGTGCAAGATTGTATACAAGATCTTGAGCTTAAAAGTACTCAAGATTTTAAACTTTTGTAAGATTTTTAACAATCTTGCTTTACATTTTCCAAATTTGCAAGATCTTGACTATCTTGAAGGCATCTTGCAAGATCTTGAGTTGATCTTGCAAGAATCAAGCCAAGATTTTTGACCAAGATGGGTTTGCTTATTGGTTCACTGTCAAGAAAGACATATATAATATTTGGAGCCAAGCATGCCTAATTATATACGATTTTGTTAGCTTTTATTATGAGAAATATTATAGATTATTTAGATACAGTGATGTTTTTCACATGTTCAAGATTTTTCTTGTTTGAACTAACGTTTGGAAGATTAAAAATATAATTGTGCTTTTAACTTTCATCGTACAAAATTAGGTTAAGACAATTTTGATATATAATTTACAACCATTGTGTTTAAGAACTTTTCACTTTAAAAAAAGGAAAAATATATATATATACACATAATTAAACATAAGTTTTTTATGGTGCATTGCCAAAGTACTATTTTCTGTTTAACAAAAGTTTTTTTTTTTGAAAACCCAAAATAAATATTATGATACATTTTTAATTATTATTTATATATTATTATTTTTTTAAAGTTATATTGAGGTACGTATGAATTTTTATCAGTTCTGGTTACAAGCTTTAAGCCGTTGATCCAATTGCCCCACTTTGTTTTTCACAGAGAAAACATCATGTGCTTTCGGGTTGAATGTACAAATGGTTTTTCAATTTTTTTACTACAGTGATAAATTATATAAGAAGTATTGCACTTAAAAATACATACCTTTGTTAGGAGCCTTTTTTAAAGTGGTCCAGATTATTATAGAAGCATTAAAATCAGAAAAAATCAGAATATTATGAAAACTACATTTTTCTAGATTTGTATAAAAAACGCAATAACACCATAATCTTTAGGTGCTGGTTTATTATTATTATTTCTTTTCAATTTTCTTTTACGTTTGTAACTTTTAGTTAAAGTTAAGAACATAAACTTTGATCTTATAAAACATCTTTTGACTCTTTTGCATATAAAATCAGTCAGTTTTTAAGATAATTTTAAATTTATTAAACAAAATTTTTCTGAAAAGTCCTCATTATTTCTAATATAACAACAACTAATTGATTTCATAGAATAAAGAGCTTTGATTAAAATATTGCTCAATTATTGAGAAAAAGTGTAATTAACCTTTACTGTAACAATAATTATATATTATGTTTAATTAAAGTGTCAATAAACTTACATAAATACGATGGTTGTTACGCTGAAATGCAAACTCAAATCCACAAGTAGATGGAACCATTTTAAACTCGTCGTTTACTACACAAATGAAAATAGAAAGATAAGTATTATTATGCTGTAATGTCTATCGGCGTAGTGCCAGATAAAACATTTCCAGTTTGTGTTTTAATATACGATCTGAAGCTTGCCAGAACTTGAGCTCAACGAGTTATCATACTCTTCTGGGGGGGGGGGGGGGGAAGGTGCTGTAAGTCCTCACGAGAATCTCAGTACCGAGAAAAGAGGCGTAAACGCACTTGTTTATCATAGAAAACTCGTGAGCCACGCCACCTTTCTCGGTACCGGGTTTCTCGTGAAGCCTTACGGTACATACCCCCGGGACGCATATTTACAAACCCTCTACACGTACAGCATAGCCTTTAAATAAAGTACGCTGATTGGCCAGAATACGCGGAAGGGTTGAAATTTTTTTCATAAAATAGTCCGATTGGAAATGTTGAAGTTTAGTGTTGCTATTGAAATAATTGTCCACGTTTTAACATCACAAAAGTCTACTCATTGTTCCCTATCGTGTAATAATTATTAGATGCTAAATATTTGGTGTCAAACATTTTTATTATAATAATAACAAGTTGTTTGTTCATACAATTGTTGCCTTATTTTACAGAATTTATTTGTATATTAATACTTATACATGTTATTTCATAAATGATATCAATGACATTCATGGCGCAATGGTGTAAGTCTCTGACTCACCATTAGATTTTTTTATTAAGTATGGGTTCGAATCCTGAGAGTAGCAAACTTTTTAGTTTCTTTTTTTCTTTTATATAACGTTAACGTATGGATAAAAAAAATGCACAAAATAACAAAGTCCACTAAAATTGAAATAATTTTGTATTTTTTTTAAACCTTTTTTTTTAATATTTATTTTTCTTTCAATTTATTTAATTTTTTTCGTACCAATGTTGCAAAACTGATGATCATAAAAAATATCGAATAATATTTTAGATAAATATTTAATATTAATATTGATTCCTAATTTAAAAATCAGGTAGAGAAAATCATTTAAAATACACAGCGTATGATTATATTAAATATAAATTTTTATTTGGATACAATATATGTTTATATAATGTATAAAATGACTGCTCTGGATATTATAGAAAATAAAAGTGTTGAATGTAAAATTCTTTTAGAATATAATCAATTTTAAGAGTACAAAATAAAAATAAGATCTTCTAATTCTTAAATAAAAAAATTCACAATACTGGCAATTACATACGAGTAAGGTGTAATGGTAAAGTCAAAGTCAACAATTAGATTTTTTTTTCCTTTTCTTGCGTCCGAAGTTTGAATCTAATCTTTGTAATGGTAAAGTGTAAAGTCAAAGTCAACAATTAGATTTTTTTTCCTTTTCTTGCGTCCTAAGTTTGAATCTAATCTTAAAATCTTATTAATGAATAATAATAAGAAATATGGTAACACACAAGAATATAATATAGTATCAAAAGGAATACAATATTTAGAAATACGATGTAATTCACGCAAAGTTATTGTGAAGCTTTAGAATATATAGGAAATTAAATTTGGGAATTTATATATCATTCAAAATTTATTGTTCTTCGCGATCGTCACCCAACTGCATTAGTAATGTCATATTTATTGAAGGGAAATTTTAGTTACACTTAATTACATAATACGTATATGTTTGTCATTTATTCATGTTATTGATATTTTATGCAGTTAATTATCTTTTCTTTATATATAAGATTTGGCTATGTCTCTTTAACAACAAAAATTGAATAGCATCAACGCAGAGTCAACCAATATTTCTTTGACTCTATGATGCTATTTAATTTTTGTTGTTAAAGTGACATAGCCAAATTTTAATTATATAGAAAGGAGAATTATTCTTGTGTGTTATTACCATATTTCCTTATTATTATTCATTATTATATAAGATTAGATTCAAACTTCGGACGCAAGAAAATGAAAAAAAAATCTAATTGTTGACTTTGACTTAACCATTACACCTTCCCAGGTACCAGAAAGTTTTCCGTGGGAACTCGGCAATCTTTGGGCAAAGATTGGGAAATGCCGAAACCTTTCCTTGACATTGCCCAAAAATTTATTTGGCACAAAAATTAAAAATATTCAAATTTAGGTTCATTTCCTAAACCTTGCCCAAAGTTTTCCCTAGATAGCTTCCCAAAAGTTTTCCTGACTCTTTCCGGGGTAAGAAAAAAGATTTTATACAATATAATTAAGATATATCAACACAACTACATGTTTCTTATCAAATTTTTTTGTTATATTACATAAATAACGTAATTACATAAACTTTCCTAAGCCTTTCCCAAACTTGTCCCACTTCCTGAATTGTTCCCGATGCTTTCCGATAAAATATTTGTGTAAAAATTATTAATTTAATTAAAATTTTACCTTATTTATTAATTATAAATGCTAATTATATAATATATCCTATTTTTATATATTTATTGTTTATTTCTTAAAATGGATGCAAACGATCTAAGATAAATTGTAAATAAAAATATAAATTAATGTTTTACAGCTATATTTCTTAAGAGCTTCGATAGCAGAATTGGTTAAAGCGAGTACTTCTAATCTCAGGGTCCTGGGTTCGATTCCCACCGCGGTAATTTTTTAAACCCTTTTTACATAATTTTTCTGTTATGTATACATAGAAATCAATAAACTAACACAAAAAATAATTTTTTTAATGCAAATTACGTATGCTAATTAGCGCCACCTTTCCCAAAGCTTTCCCAACCCTTTCCGGACACAAAAATGTGTTGGGAAGTTGATTTTCTATTCATAACAAGAGCAAGGAGCACAAATGACAAAAAGAAATATTTTAAAGTATTCCCAAGGCATGCCTGAAGCTTTCCGGAAATCCTTTCCCAACTGCGGACATTAGGCAATGATTTCGGAAAGGATTTTGGGAATGCCCGGGAAAAGGTTCAGGCTTGCCTAGGGCTTTCCGAAGGAAAGCTTTCTGGTACCTGGGTTACTCGTATGTAATTGCCAGTATTGTGAATTATTTTCTTTAAGAATAAGAAGATCTTATTTTTATTTTGTACTCTTAAAATTGATTATATTCCACAAGAATTTTACATTCAACACTTTTATTTTCTATAATATCCAGAGCAGTCATTTTATACATTATATAAACATATTGTATCCAAATAAAAATTTATATTTAATATAATCATACGCTGTGTATTTTAAATGATTTTCTCTACCTGATTTTTAAATTAAGAATCAATATTAATATTAAATATTTATCTAAAATATTATTCGATATTTTTTATGATCATCAGTTTTGCAACATTGGTACGAAAAAAATTAAATAAATTCAAAGAAAAATAAATATTAAAAAAAAAGGTTTAAAAAAAATACAAAATTATTTCAATTTTAGTGGACTTTGTTATTTTGTGCATTTTTTTATCCATACGTTAACGTTATATAAAAGAAAAAAAGAAACTAAAAAGTTTGCTACTCTCAGGATTCGAACACATACTTAATAAAAAAATCTAATGGTGAGTCAGAGACTTACACCATTGCGCCATGAATGTCATTGATATCATTTATGAAATAACATGTATAAGTATTAATATACAAATAAATTCTGTAAAATAAGGCAACAATTGTATGAACAAACAACTTGTTATTATTATAATAAAAATGTTTGACACCAAATATTTAGCATCTAATAATTATTACACGATAGGGAACAATGAGTAGACTTTTGTGATGTTAAAACGTGGACAATTATTTCAATAGCAACATTTAAACTTCAACATTTCCAATCGGACTATTTTATGAAAAAAATTTCAACCCTTCCGCGTATTCTGGCCAATCAGCGTACATTATTTAAAGGCTATGCTGTACGTGTAGAGGGTTTGTAAATATGCCCCCGGGACTCATCTATAAGATAAAAGTGACTATTATAATTTTTAATTAAAATAGAAAGTTGTGATAACTTATTATTTTTCTCTGTTATTCTTTAAGTAGCTTACTTGAATGCACCCCTTCCAATTTTTTTATCTCTTTTTGTCTCTCTTTTCCATTAATTTGCTTATAACGCTTACAATCTAGATTGTTCTGAAAGCTATGCGATTAACAAATATTTATTTTTTAAATTATTTATTAGTTTTTTTTCTTCTTACAACTTTTTTCTGGTAAAACTTACGTTGTTGTTTTTATTTGTTGTTTTTTTAAAACCATTAGACTTTATGAAATGAAAAAAATATCCTGCTTAACATCAAGTATTTAGCGGTAGAAAAAGGTTTTCTTTTTGTTTTTGTTTAGCAGTACCACAAGTAAACTTATTTAATCTCTCTCTCTCTCTCTCTCTCTCTCTCTCTCTCTCTCTCTCTCTCTCTCTCGGTGATTCACTCCCTCTACCATACACACACTTATAAAAGCTTTTTCCTTTTACTTTTTTTAAACGAATTATACGTCAACTTATTAGGTCAATTAGGTCAATTCAGCAACAGACATCCAAGTAATGCTGAACTAGAGGTTTATTTGTTTTGGTTTTTTGGCATACTAGTTATATTACGTTAGAAAAATACATTCTTCACCCGTCCAATTTTTGTAATGATTATTCAATATTTGCTAGAATTTCATTGAACACTATGTATTTATTTATTTTTGTATTTTGGGTGCGGAGCTTCTTATAGCTCGCTTTGCCACAAAAGATTTTAAGTTTTGCTTATATTTTCTTTAAATACATGATTTGGATATGGATTTGGTGTGGGATAAAAGGTGTCAATATCTTATAGCTTTTGTGGTAATATGTTCTCTCCTAGCATTTGGATAGTGGTATTAATCACAATAATTCTTGGTGATACAATATTAGAGGGAATGGAACAATATAACAAAGATAAAGCACATTACACAGGAATTGATAGAAATTACAATTTGGCCAAGTCCACACAAGCTTGTACATATGTAATAGGAGTTCAAAATATTTCAAATATACCCAAAATATCTCCTACCGGATTTGTTTTTCATATCATTTGATTAGTATTGAGATATAGTACAATAGGAAATATTATTGAATATAAAGTATAGATATAAATAACTGAAGCAGAGTTAGCACAAAGACAATATCTCTAAACGAGGTAATATAAAAACTTGTGATGTTGTTGTTCAAACTTTACCTCGTGTATTACAATTCAATCGTCTCCAAATCGATGTTTTTGCGAACAAAATTTATATCCTGTTTTTTTTAGATTATTGACGATATTGGAAGTAGAAATCAAGGAGTGCGTAAATTATAGGCTGGTATCGTATATAATTATACACCTATACCTTTTAACGTTGTTCCCATGTCGCAAGTTAAAATTTGTATTTGCAAATTTTATACAGAAGTAGAGATAAGATAAAAAAAAATTCTAATTTTTTCATTAACGTGATTTGTAGCTTGAGACAGAAGCTCAAAAAGAATTCTCTTATGTTAAAATAAAAGGGCTACAATTACTTAACCTAAAATATTTTGGGTAATAATTTAACTTTCTTACAAAAAAAAAATATATATAATTATTATTTTTGTTAAATATTATAATACATAATATAATATAATATAATATTAAATAATATAATATAATATAATATAATATAATATAATATAATATAATATAATATAATATATATATATATATATATATATATATATATATATATATATATATTTATAAAATATATATTAAGTCCACTGCGAAAACTAAATCAAGGGTCTGCCTATAACTTTTTATTGACAACCAATTGTTTAATAAAAGAAATTCCTGCAGACCCAGACCAATATAAACTGAAGAATTGTACTGATAGCGACCTTAAGCTAGCCGTTACATTAGGCAAAAATTGAAGTCCACCTTGGCTCTACCCGGGATACAAACATCGCTAGGCTAGGGTCTTTGGCACTTAGCTAGGTGGGTAAATCATGTTTAAGGGACAGCCACTTGGGGTTCGTTACAGTGTGTGTGTGTGTGTGTGTGTGTGTGTGTGTGTGTGTGTGTGTGTGTGTGTGTGTGTGTGTGTGTGTGTGTGTGTGTGTGTGTGTGTGTGTGTGTGTGTGTGTGTGTGTGTGTGTGTGTGTGTTGTGTGTGTGAGAGAGAAAGAGAGATAGAAAGAAAGAGAGAGAGAGAGAGAGAGAGAGAGAGAGAGAATAGAAGGTAAAAATTTTACTAGGTTGGTGCATGCATTTTACATTTTTTTTAAAACAACATTGACGTGTTATTTTTTTGCCAGTATATCAGCTTTATAAATATATCACTTTTGTTTTATTTGGTGGTGACACGTTTCACTCACTGCATCGTTGTGGTAAAAGAAAAGTAAATACAAATAATAAAAATTTTGTAATAAGACTTATTTTGTTAATTTAAATATCTTTCGTTAAAAATCTTATTAGCAGTGTTATGAATTTTTATATTTTTTATTTACCTGTCCTCACCAATGGTGGATCTATCTGAAATCGTAATGAAATAATTGATTGTATTTGTAATTTTTATTATGTCACAATACTGTTGGTTTTTTCATTTTTAGTCAAAATTCTTTGCTTTTAGAAATGTTAAAATAGGAAGATTTATTACGATTTTTTTAAAGTCAGAAAGACATTACTGACTAAGCACTTTTATGTAAACGTGGCAGATAATACATAATATACTTCATTATTTTTTTTCGTATTATCATTATTATTATATTTTACATTAATAGCATAATTCGTTCTTATTTACTGCATCATGGCTTACATTTATTTTTTCTTGAAATACTGCTAAAGAATCTGCTATCTTTTAGATAAGCTGTAATGATAATGTGTTTTCCGTTAGAGCTAATCTAGCTCCAACTACTACTGCAATCTTCTGCAGCCTTATCTGTTTGCTATTGTACACTCTAGGATACAATAATGTTATCGTAAAGAAAATACCAAATTTCAAAGAAAAGGGTAAAAAAAAATACAGTGGCAGAAAATAATCCAGAATTAAACTTATAACAAGCAGCATCACTTTTCATGTTAACATAATGGTTTACTCTAGTGTGCCTACAGTATAAAACAACGAGACAAAAGTGCTTGCTGTTCTTCCTTTCATTTATTATTCAATAATTTAGAGAGCTATATTTATACACTTACTACTTCAAAGTCTATACACTGATAGCCTTCAACTGTTGGGACAGATGTCGTAGTAGCCTGTGGTCAAAATAATTTATTAATTTTGATTATTAACAACTCATCTTAAGGTTTACCTTTATGAGTTAGTCTGTTTAAAAATTAAATGCATAATTTTGGAATTTCCACGTCAACGTCATTAACGTAACAATAAATTATACTACAGTTAAAATAATATGAAACTATGAAATTACGTACTGTTTAAAGCATATAAAAATTTTACAAAGGAACAGTAGCTCCACAAAACAACATTAGCAATTTGTGTCTTTTGCTGCTTTTCTCTGCCTTCTTAGGCTAGTTGGAATTTCATTGACCATTGATTTAAATATACGCACACTCCGACCTCCTTGAGTAGTTTTTAAAGATCAGCACTACTGTTATGTCCATTACTGGAGATTAAAATGTTCGCACCTGTTGAAATAGTTGTATGATGTGCAATAGAAGAAGTGATGAAATAATAGTTCACATTGTTTCCAGTAAATGACGGGGATAATTGTTTCGAATAACTTACGTTCAAGTTTTGATAGGAAAGCTGGCTGGTTTAGATTTCTAATTAATTTAAACAAGAGTTATAATTTGTTATATGGATTTGTGGTGCTTACAGGCTAAGTAGGAAATAACATGCTCTGTCATTTATGCTTACTGCGTCTTGCAGGCGTTATAGCGATTTTTGAAACCACCTGCATGTTCAGTGAACGTTTTAAGAAAGTGTTTTGATTGGCTGATTTCAACACGCAACTTAGGTGTCATTGCATTTCTCTCGTATTTGAAGCATTTTTTTATTTTTCTCCTTTTCATTTTGCAAGCAAAATTGTTTCTTTGCAAAATAGTGAAGAGTATATATTTAGCTAAATTAATGCTCTAAGGGTACATGAAAATATAAATAAATATATACGTTAAAAATTATCTAGGCAGAATTTTTATGCAACAATTTGAATATCGAAATTATTTACATTAAAATATGTTTGAATAACACTTACTGCTTGAAAAAAGTGAATATTATCTTATGATGCAAAAAAGAAATAAAAAACTACATTGTTAGTATATAATGTATTTTTAAAGTGCGTTTAACGTTAGGGATCAAAATTGAGGAAATATTATTTTTAGGCCTAATAATACCTATTTATTGTCATAACCTTTAAAAAGATAAATAAATAATAAAAAATAAATAATCGTCTTTATTAAAAAAAATGCAAAGAAAAAATACAAATTTTCGAAAGGGAAAGGTTTAAGCCTGACAATATGTCTGGCCCACTCGTACACCTAACGCGAACTGAAAACATTCATTAAATTTTTTGATTGTATACAAAATTATGATAAGAGGAAAGTAGTTATAATACTACGTTGCAAGAGAGAAAGAAAAAGGAAAAAATAACAAATATCTTCACACAATAATAATAATTTTATATCACATATTGTATTATCAGTATCATATATTTATATTAATCGGACAGATGTGACGGATGCGCTATAACAAAATGAGTAAATGACACCTTTGTTGGTCTATTTAAAAAGTATTTAGTATGATCATTTAATATAACATTAAGTCATATACTATAATATATATATATATATATATATATATATATATATATATATATATATATATATATAGGTATATGTATGTATATATATATTTACCGGTATACAGGGCCGGCTTTAAAGCATTTGGCCCGTGGAGCTAATGCACGAGTCGGCACGCACTGAATGGGGGGTCTGGGGGGCGCTAGCTTCCCAATTTGCGCCGCAGGTGAAATTTTTTTAATAAGGGGCTGGCGGGCTGGCTCGTTTTTGAGCTAAATGCTAAAAAAACGGGTTCAACGTTTTTTTTAAAGGTACCCCAAAATTTTGGTCCGGGCGGGTGCTCGAACTGGTTTGAATTGCAGCTCTACATATTTATAACTTACAAATAATAAAAAAAGGGTGTAATGTTATAATGTGAGCCACAGAATTCAGCGTTGCATTTAAATAAAAACTAATCAAGTCCAAATTACTTTAGACAGAGCACTTTCTAAAATTATTTTAATTCTTTTAAACTCATAGCATATTGAACGTAAATTTGTATCACTTTTTTCCCGCTAAAAATAACGTAAAAAGACAAAATATTATAATCTTGACAAAATATTATTTGCTAATAAGTTTTTAATACATAAAATAAAAGTTTTAACACAATGTTTTATTAACATTAAAAAACTGGAAAAGAAGAAACAATTGTTAAAAGTAAATTGATAAAGTAAAAAAAGATTTATCATACTTTCTTCGCAAAATAAAAAATTTGCAGTAAGTTAATTTTATATTACTCTTACACATTACAATATGAAATAAAAAATGGTAGCTTGTACTGTTTATTGTGCACACTAATTGATTACAAAAGCTATTTGGATAACATTTTTGATGCTCTAGGGATGGTGTTACTTTTATTTTGTTATTTTATTTGCATGGAGCACATTAGAAAAACAAATTGAACCATATTATAATATTGATTATTATATTCAGAATGTTATCATGGAAGTCATAAATAATTTAATATTTTAAAAAAAATAATTTATTTTATAGTGATGTGCAAAAATATTTGTTAAATAGTTCAAAATATCACAGGCAAGCACAGGCAAGTGACTTGTGTATGTAGGTAAAATTTTGTCTAGTGCATGACACACCGCTCCGAGATGGTCCGAATGCCGTGAGCATCTGACCCGAAGATGGTATCACGAGAGAGAAGGTAAACAGAGAGAGAGAGAAGACTTCAACATCATTGCCAAAATCATCTTCTCATTTTTCTCTCAAGTAAAGAATAATGATTAAAATTAAAAGTATTGTTAAAAATTATATCCGCTCTCCTCCTTTTAATTTAAAATCGATTAGAAATTAAATCACTCGATAGTGAATGTTGTAAAAAAATTATTCCAATATCTTCAAAATACACGGAGTTAGCAATAATTTAATTAATTAGGTATTACAGGTGCAAATTTGTAAAAATAAAAAATATTTTTATTTCAAATCAAAAGCAACCATGTATGGAGTATGTTTATCAAGTATTAAAAAATTTGATGTATTACATCAATTTTTTAAAGCATCTGACAGTCAAGGTGTGCGGGGTGAGTTGGTAAAAATCATGGATAATTTTTACATTTTTTATAATCGCGGAAAGATTAATAATTTTTAAAATACGAAAAAAATTCTTGTAATAGCCATTAAATTTATCTTCCTTTTCATAATTTTATTTATTTTCTACTACTGCTACAAACAATGTAATTGCAGATCAAACTTTTTTTTTAAGAGAACACATTTCTCTGATACGAGAAAATCACAGCAAACGAGCGATATATGTGTGTGTATTATTATCATAATGTTCTGCTATGTATGGAAACAAAATCTTTTAATAACTTGAAATGGAACGTATTTGTTTCATAACATATTACGTATATTTCCTACTGAACTACAGTATATCGTGAATAAAGACAATAGAATTAAATTAAATTAAATATTTAATTATTAAGCATGAATAACATATAACAATACAAAAACCTAATACAATGTAAAACCTAATTAGTAAGGAGAAAAAGGCAAATGCCCATACACATTGTAATATCCTACCATGCATAAAACAAGTCAGAATACAACTGTTTCGTCAGAAATGACATTGATAACAATGACATAAAAAAAATAATAATAAAATACAAAAAAAAAATAATAAAAAAATAAAAAGAAAAAAAACACACAAAAAGTAACTTAAATAGGGAGAGGAGTTCTACTTAAGACTGGTAGAGCATTATAGAGAGAAACTACTCTAGGAAAATAGGAAGAGTGATAAGAAGTATCTCTTCTAGGAGTAGTCAGACAAGTAGAACTCCCTCGCAGACCAGGTCGGCGCTCTTTAACGATTAATTTATTTGGTGCAAACACATTGATAAAATAGTGACCAGAGAAACAACGATATAAAAATTTTGGATTAATATTTTTCCATAATTCAGAAACTCTAGGGAGTTTGCATTTCACCAATCTTGTAAAAGAGTCATCACATTTAGAGAATTTACCATGACCAAGAATGAAACGTGTAGCACGACCCTGAATACGCTCTGACTTGACCATGTTACACAAGGTAGTTGGATGCCAGGCAGGAGAACCATAAGTAAGCGTAGACCTAGCAAGAGCAATGTATAACATACGCTTGGCATTAAATTTAATTTTATAAAAGCATCTTCCTAGCATCCCTACAATCTTAGCGGCTTTATTACGAACATATTCAGTATGCATTTTCCACTTTAAATTATTAGTAATATTAATCCCTAATAATTTAAAATTTTCATGGACAGGAACACCAACAGAGTTTATTGTATATGTTGCCACAATAGGAGTATGAGAACGAGTAAGTCTCATATGTACACTTTTATCAGCATTAAGATCCATGTAATTAATAGAACACCACAGTGCCTCAGAATTTAAATCAGTTTGTAGGCAGACAACATCAGATTAATTTTTGATAGGACGAGAAATAGTGCTATCATCTGCGTATTGATTAACCTTGGATATAATACACTTGGGTAAATTAGGCATAAACACAGAAAATATTAAAGGACCAATAACTGAACCCTGAGGAACCCCTGATGTAATCTCCACAGAGTCAGAAATAGACCCCCCATAAATAACTCTCTGTGTTCTACCAGTCAAAAAGCTTCTGATCCATGACAGCATATCACCACGAATGTGCAAAGCCCACAATTTATTACAAAGACGATCACGCGGAATTGAATCAAAAGCTTTAGCCCAATCAATGGATAAAACATAACATAAGAATAAAAGCTTTAAAAATTAGGAATTTTTGTATATATAAATAAATGAATGATAAAAAGTGATTTAATTATAAGTTTAAAAAATTCTTAAAAAATGACTATGACTAAAAACAAGTAATTGTGAATTAAATTTCTACGAAATCGGTGGTATAGTTTTTCTCAAAAATTGCAAAAAAACGTGTTTTCTCCCATAAGCTAAATGTTAAAATAGGGAATCCTTAGCTTCCCCCGTATCTTCGCGCGCTAAACCGATAATGTCCATTGTTATTATAATTTTAAAAAAAAGGAATACAAATAAAAAATTTCGATTTTTTTGTATATATATATATATATATATATATATATATATATATATATATATATATATATATATATATATATATATATATATATATACAGGGTGTCCATAAAGTCTCTGAGGGTGTTTAGACGTTAATAAAACACATAAGACTCAACGTAAATTAAAATTAAATTATACACCAAATTAAAGCTTGAATTATGACAATTTTGAAAATCAAAACATAAATGCAATCAGATGATAATTATTCTTGCTGCATCAAAAACCGCAAAAAAGAGAAAATTGACGCCCGATTTGCACCTTTTAACGCTTGCATCATCTGAAAAAACACACACAGATTCAAAATTTGTAAGGTCTCACTACAGTTTTCTGAAACATTAGCTCAAGGCCTCTCCAATGCGCCCCATTGGTAGCACGTCACACGTCGAGACGAACCTCTAGCTCGCGCGACACGTTACGGAGAGTCTGCGGAGTGATAACCTCGATAGCGGTGGTGATACGCTGTTTCAACTCATGCATTTTGCCTTCAATTCTTGCCCATGACATTAAATCGTTGCAGGAAATAGTTTGTTTCATGTTGCTACTAAAATTTCACCTACTATTTCAATCAGGTTTTTTCCGCATAATTTTAGCGTAACCTATCTGTGGCTGACGAGATTAAGCTTGACATCTCCCACACCTCCCCGTAATTTTCACTGGACAAGGATAAGTGAAGACGTAACACAAATCGAGCACAATAAAGTATTTCAAATAACAAATAATCAACATTTTTTTGATGTCGTTCACTAGCAAAAGAAAAAAAAAAAAAAAAGAGGCGTGGTCAGTGGGTGGATGGGAGGGTTGTGACTAGGATGAACCCTTTTATATTTTATAATATTCAGTTAACATAAAAACATAATTTCTTGCACCAAAAAATCATATAACTTAAATATATAGAAAATTACTATTTCAAAAAAAGATTTTTTTTTAAAAATCGTAAAAAATTTAATTTTATATCTTGCAAGCTATAACCTATATCAGTGTAAAGAACAAGGTTTGGAGTAATGTATATAAAAAAAAGAAAAATTAAAATACCACTTTTAGAAAAAGTCGCATTTGAAAATCGCAAAATTTAAACTTTTTTCAAAAATGGTTAAGTTTGAAGCTTCCGCGTAATTCTGTTAATGCAGACAAAAAATGTTTGTTAATTTTTTTAAATATGTATATTGTCATGTATCTCTGAAATTTGTTTCATTTCAAAATTCGCAGTGGTTCAGGAGAAAAAGCTATATTTCTATAGCAAATAGTTGCAATTTTGGGCCAAATTAATTGATGGTTCATGTAAAATCGATTACAGTATAATCAAAATTTTTTATGCCAGTGGATACATTGGATATTGTAGTAAACGAAAAAAATACAAACTGATTATTTAAATTATATTATTTATTTTTTATTAAATTAGTTCTATGAAGCTTTTCCATTTTGAATTTCGCGCCCTAAAATTCGAGTTTTGATTGGATGGAACTAAATCTCGATATTTATCATATTTAGGGGCCCCCTACAAAATATATTAATTTCAAGAATTTCCATAGGGGGGTGTTATTTTGTGCGTTTTGAAAAAATGCAGACCATATATCCTTTATCTGTTATTAATTAAAAAAAACACATATTAAAATTAAAATTGAAGTATATCAAACTATAATTTTCAATGTGGATTTCAATGCATGTAAATAAACAAATCTGCATTTGTACATATTCGATCAATGATTGCAACATAGATTATAGCAATATTCTCTATTTTTAAAATATATTTTAACAACTAATTTTATTATGATATTTTTGTAATCTGTCTGTCTCTTTCTCTCTCTTTCTCTCTCTTAAACACACACACACAAATACACATACTTACACACACACACACACACACACACACACACACACACTCACACACACTTACACACACACACACACTTACACGCACACACACACACACACACACACACACACACAAACACACATACACAGAGAAACACATATTTTTTTTAAGAAACAAGTTGATTTTTTTATAAAGAATATCAATACAAAAAATACAAACAGTTTATTTGAAAAATATTTACGTGTACATATATTTTTATTTACCTGCTGAACTTAGACAACAACATACTTTATATATATATATATTCATATGTAACTATAATACTTAGAACAATATAATACTGTACATACAATTTATTCCAAAAGTGGATGCATACAATATTTTAATACTTGCCAAAAATTTGAAATGGAGAGAGAGAGAGAGAGAATAAAATATTTTTTTAAGAATACTTCATTTAAATTTGATTTTTTGTTACTTAAAATCCTTAATATAAATATAAAACATTAAAAAGGTGTTATTGGGCATTAAAGTAGTTTCTTAATTTTATACTCTAAAGTTAAACGCACTTTAAAAATACATTATATACTAATAATGTAGTGTTTTTTTCTTCTTATTGCATGATAAGATTTTATTCACTTTTTTTAACCATTTAGTGGTATTCAAACATATTTTAATATAAATAATTTCGATGCTAAAATGGTTGAAAAACATTATTGCCTAGATAATTTTTGACGCCAAACCATTTGAAATGATTTTGTAAAGTCACTGGATTAAAACACAGTAATTGTTTTTTTTTAATTTTTGATTTTCCCTTCCAACCTTTGTGCACAAATTTAGCCTTTTTTTTTTTTTTTTTTTTTTTTATTCTTAAATTCATTAAACATCCAACCAAGGCCGAGGCCTTATCAACTGGTTCATACATGGGTTATTTCACTTACATTATATCAATTGTTATAATTTATAACCTTCAAAAAATAATTAAACATCATACCAATCTTAAAAAAAAATTAATCATACAAAAATTTCCATAATTATATTATATTAATCAAAACTGTTAAGTGACATTACAATTTTTTTTCTTCTTCTTCTATCTCCTTCATATTTTAATACTTATAATTTTTCCATGAAAAACTCATGTAATAGTTTTTTAACTTGTATTTTACTATTTAAATTTTTTAAATTTAATGAAAATCGGATTCCATAATTTTGGCAACACATATCTTTTTGTTCTTTCTGTAAATCTATTTAATATTTTTGGTACTATCATTGGTTTTTTTAACACAGTTCTGGTGTAATGATCATGTTCTCTTGGTATACCATGATCATTATCAAAATAATAGTCTAACAAAAATGTAACATTTAGTAAATCACTTATCGGTAAAATATTTAAATACTTATATATATCATTATTTTCACATTTTTTCCCTTTTATATATACTCTTCTTTAATTTGTAAATAAATAATTCTGTTTGCAAATGGATAGGGAGAAAAATAAAAAAAGCTTTAAATCTGAGAGAAATGCAATGACACCTAAATCACGTTTCGCAATCAGCCAATCACAGCACTTTTTTAAACCTTACACTGAACATGCAAGGGGTTTTAAAAATCGCAGGTGGAGAGAAAGTAACGCGTAGAAGATTTGCGGATACTTGTCCGAGTCTGTGAAGCGTTTGGTTTGAACGCTTTCGGTAAACAAGAACAATTCCTTAGGTGCACCAAAACACCCCTGCACAGAGTCCTTTTAACTGGTGCGTGCTGCTCAAGCATGCGAAATTTGTAAAATTCTTTGTAGTGTTTACATTTGATTTAGCTCATTTGTTTGTAGCCTGAGTGCTAGTTTTAGTATTTTAATCCTAGTAATTAAGTATCTGTATTGTCAGCTGGTAGTCTGACACATATTCTATTAAGTTATATAGTTATGATGAAGTTCAAGTTGTGATATTATCAAGCCTATTGTTTAGATATAAAAAAAAAGAACGTAATTGTTTTTTACAAAGATAAAACTTAACTTATGTCCCTTCATGGCACGGATAAAAAGTAGGAGGTTTTGGTGTTTTTAAACTTAAGCAAATAATATAAGTAAAAATAAGCCAGCAAATAGAGCTTTTACAAATCCTATTGTTCAGTGCCTGCCAAAATTCCCTACAATAATGCCCTTTACTTTAATTGGTACAGGCGCTGTTACAAGTTGGTACACATATTCTCTCCCTCCCTCTCTGTTTCTCTCTTTTTCACTCTATCTTTTTCTCTATGATTTAACTTCGTGTGTAGAGAACAATACAACAATACCACATGCAAAACAAAACATTTTTAAAGAAAATTTGTTCTTGCACTTTTCATCCTACAATCGTTCGCTCAGATAGAATAAGTTAGTGAGAGAAGAAGAGAGAGAAGGGTTTGCGTATTCAATGCAAAGACTACTACGTGAGGAGGCAGATAACTGCAGCATCAGACGCACCTTGCTATATTGAATTTTGTGGAGCTACAGGTCCTTTGTTTACATTTTATGTCCTTGTAACAGTACAGGATTTTAGTAAATTTGTTTAGCGAGTACACAAAAAAAAAGTTAGAAACTATAACTGAGCTTACATAATGCTCTAAAAATTAATAATAAATAAAAATAATAAATTTGTCCTTAAATACTATAGTTATCTAGATAATACATCTACATAGAGTTTAGATATTTAAAATTTTATCATACCTGTGCAATTTTACGTACCTCACATATATATTTGTAGTAACGACTACACAGTGCTGTCATGAATCCACGCTCCTGTATCTTACTTGATTTTGCTCCACGTAAACTTTGCATGTAAAACACGCTACATTTTTGAATATCATTAAACGTGTTTGGCTCTCCTTGGTTCCAGAATTTGGAGCTTGTGAATTCAGTTTCATCTGGACACCTAGTTGGATTTTTTATGTTGTAAAATATGACAAATTAAGGGACCAATTTAAATTGCGGAATAAATAGTTATGCGTAGTAAAAATCTCTTTGAAATTAAAAAGACAGAAAGAAAAGCATTTTAAGAAGTTTGCATACAAGATTCCTATGCTCTAGAGTTGACAGTTATGATGTCACTTATCTTTTGATACAGAAACGTAAATGAAGTCACAATTGTTAAGACCAAATAATCAAGATGTAGATTTTCTTGATTCAGGTTAACAAAGCTGAGAATAATGTAAGGTAGCAACTACGCATTTCTTTCATCTTTTCTGTGTTTTTCTTATCATTAAGATATATTTTGAGTAAAAGTTAGACGGTAAAATTATTTTGACATGATCATATTCTCTCGCAAGTACTACTACTGATTAAATATTAATGCGCGAATAATGCAGTCATTACCTAACTTTATCTGCAGCTTCATTGGTCTAGGTTTACATGTTTGATATAATTTTCTTTGGCTAGAATTTTTAAAGCAATTTGCAGTTTTATCGTTACATTGTCATTGGTTGGTGAAATACAAAATGTTATTTATAGAATTCTCAAAACAATGCTAATCTGTGTACAAGCTTTTCAATGTTTTAGAATATTAAAAAAATAAAACAATTACTTAAGACAGCAGTACTAAAAAATTCTAGCAGTCGACTTTTTGTTCATTACTCATTTAAATTTATATATTTTCTGAATCATGAACAATAATAATTACGTAATTATTATACTAGCACATTTTCAGAAAATTCATGTTATATTGCATAATACTTATGCTATATAGTATAAATTTTTCGTTGTACAGCATTAAATTTATATTTTAGTTTACTATTATTTATGCTTGAGTAATAAAAATGCATCATTAAGTACGTTACTTATTCTTCTCGTGCAAAGCAATTAAGAAATTAAACTAATACTTAAGGAATTCAAAAGTATGCCAGTTTTTTTATGTTAATTTTTATATATACGAGAAATAATAGTATATTTAATGATTATACAATTTAAATGGTTAGATGATTTTTTTAAATATATAGTTTTTTGTATCATATTTGGGTTAAAAACACAATTCATGTGTTTCGTGTTTATATGCTACACTGTTCTTACATTGCTATTTATTATATATTTTATTATGTGTTCTACAGAGATTAAAAATAAATTATATAAATTTTTAGAACTTCATTTAACAAAGTAACAAATACTACCGTAGCTTATTAGTGGCACCTTTAGCTAATATATACAATGGATATTTTGCAACTTATGAAGTTAATGCTAAAATCTATGGAAATAAATTTCAAATATTTTGTTACATAATATTTTTGGCTATAAATCAATAAAACAAATATTAGGAATCAGTATAGTAAATTAATAAGTATGCTGTAAAATATAACAAACAAATTTTGATGTGAAATTTTAAAATGATACCGTATTAGTTATCTACATAAGACATTCATAAGCATAAGGAAGCAAATAAGTGAGGTAAATGTGTTTCTAAAAACCTTCTAAAGTTTAATTTGAAGTTGTTAAATATTTATCAATAAGTCTCTGTTTAAAATTAGTTAATATAATATAATGTCACAAAAGTATGACTCATTTACCATTTATAGCGAATTTTACCAATCTTTGAGATACAATCAGATGTAATGGCACCTGTCCATATTTTTTCGTTATAAATTGAATCGTTCAGTTTTTTAATTCCTGTACAAAAATAAATATTATTAAAAATACCATCCAATTTACAAAAGTTCAATGACTTAAATGTCATGAATTCATTTAAACCTTTTAAGCATATATGTCAATATGAACAAGCACACCCACACCCACCCACCCACCCACCCACCCACCCACCCACCCACCCACCCACCCACCCACCCACCCACCCACCCACCCACCCACCCACCCACCCACCCACCCACCCACCCACCCACCCACCCACCCACCCACCCACCCACCCACCCACCCACCCACCCACCCACCCACCTACCCACCCACCGTTTACACCGGGTGTTGCTTATTGCGAAATGCTCAAAATTAGAATTGATCAAAATTTCGTGACCAAAAACCCTAAATCAACAAGCATTCCGGGTTTTGGAAAAAAGTGACAAACCAAAAGCCGAAATGTGCAAAAATACCTAGTTTGGGTCAGAGTCGTGAGCTTTTGTGTTATTGCCCTATACTTAAAACGAAACTGAATGATGTAGTTCAAATTTTTACCGCAACAATGAACATTTAAATTGTAAGTCACGCTGTAGTCTGTGTGTGAATTTTTAAATTCACATGAACACAGACTACAGCGCTACTTTTATACGTAATTGTGTATTCTTGCATTTTCGCGGAGAAAATTTAAATTACATCAATAAGGGATCATTTTTTAACAATAGCTTCCTATCCTGTTTATATATCCATGGTTTTGGTCAACTATGGTTTTGATGCTAACATATTAATACATATAAGTATAAAAGAATATATATTAATATATTTATACATACAATATATTTTATTATAAATATATATATATATATATATATATATATATATATATATATATATATATATATATATATATATATATATATATATATATATATATATATATTATACATTTATACTGTATATTAAGAAAATTTAGTAAATGACCACTTGATGTAGCAGCTGTGCATTCTTTTTTCCAGTAACACTAACATATCTTAAAAGAGTGAGAAACAAATTAAAAAAAAAATTTACAGCTGATTTATTTAGAGCACGTGTAAGTCAGCAATCTCGAAACATGTTTAAAAATGAACAAATTTAAGTACCACGTTTTCATGAAATACATAGTATTAAATGCCTGGAAAGCAACACAAATTGACAACGACTTTACAGAAAAAATAGCAGAATCTTTTTTATCGATCAGATTTATAAATAAGTAATTCACTGAACGTGGTACGGAAAGCCTGGAAGATGACCCCCGAAATAGTGGACCAAAAAAGCTACATATAAAGTAATAGATCCAAAAGTACACAAAATACATTTCTTTTCAACGACTTTGGATCGTTCATACTACTTTTGAAATTGGGATATTACATGACCGTGTACATTTAATGCTGAATAATGAATACATATAAAAAGGTTGTAGCAAGATAGATGACTAGAAGTGCAGCGAATTACTCGTAGTGTGAGCAACATTCTGCGCTTACGCAATTAAAAAAAAAATTTGCGCCGTTTTCTTCCTGATGATGAGTCGTGGAGCCAATAATTTACACCTGAGTCTATAGAACAAATAAACCAATGGAAGCTCACTGTTTCACCCACGCTTAATAAAGTTAGGACAGAAAAATCGGCGGGAAAATTTAAAGCTACACTTTTCTGGGATTCAAAAGGCATGCTTCTCGTAGATTTTCTTGCAAACGAAATTACTTATATAGGGAAATATTACTGCAATATTTTAACAAATTAAACAAGAGCATTAAAAAAAGGAGTCTTTGGATTAAAAGAACAAAACTAATATTTAAAAATGATGATGCAAGGTTTTACACGTGCACCAACACAATGCAGAAATTAAAAGACTTTAAGTATGAAATTCTGCCACTTCCACCCTATTCTCCAGATTTGGCACTCTCAGACGTCCATCTAATCCTAAAACTCAAAAATATATTGCTGTCATGAGATTTTCATCAGATGATGACGTAAAGTCATCTGTGATGTCATATTTTTAGGACCTTAAGGAATCATACTTTAAATATTATATAGTGGCGTTAGATCATAGCTGGACAAATGCGTTGAGCTAAAGGGAGATTATGTCGAGAAATAAAATTTAATGTAGCGCTTTAATCATATAACATAACCGAACATTCCGACTGAACCTTATATATTTTATATATATATATATATATATATATATGTATATATATATATATATATATATATATATATATATATATATATATATATATATATATATATATATATATATATATATATATATATATATATATATATATATATATATATATATATATATATATATATATATATATATATATATATATATATATATATATATATATATATATATATATATATATATATATATTATATATATATATATATATATATATATATATGTTTGAAAATTTGAATATCAAGTGAGGTGACATGATGATAAAAATTCATTGTAGTCTTTCCTTCTATAAGACCCTGGGCTTTCACTCGCTGCTTGTTTTGACGATAAAAAATAACACAAAACACCATAAAAAATTGTCACTTATATATAAGTTAATAAAAAGACTCAATTCACAGTTTTTTAAAAAATTATATACACATAGCTATGTTATATTTACACCAATTGTAACGTTTTCGAGTGCGTATGTAGAAACATACAGTGTCTGCACTCTTCTTCTGCTTACTGACTCTTGCTCACGAAACAGACAGTGGGAGATATCTAAATTTCAATTCAAATCATCCACACTCTACAAAAACAGGTATAGCAGCTACGTTATTACATATGGCAAGAACGCACTGTAATGATGAAAAATTATTAAATTAAGAAATTAGTAAAATAGAACACATTTTAAAAGAAAATTATTATCCATTACACGTTATTCATAAAATAAAAAATGAAAACAGCAAAGAAAGAAACAATACTTAAGAAAAGAAACCAGACGCAACCATTTGCATCCCCTATATGCAAGGGTTGAGTGAAAAAATACAACGTATTGGTAAAGGAGTCAATCTTTGTATTGTTTGTTCTTCCAGAGACACATAAAAATCAAGTTTAGCACGTACAAAACCAGACATGAAGAAAAATATGAATAAAGATGTAGTACATTCTATACCCTGTGTATGTGAGAAAGAATATATCGGAGAAACAGGTCGTCCATTAGACATCAGGTTGAATGAACACAGGCAAAAAATAGAAAAAAAAATTCAGGATATTCAAAACTTGTAGATAATGCACTGGAGAACAGCCATCAAATTCAATGGGAAAAAATAAAGGTGATAGGAAGAGAAAGTCATTATAAAAAAAGAAAAATATTAGAAGCAATAGAAATGTCAAGAAGAAATAATGAAATAATCAGTCAACCTAGTTTTGATTTGCCGCCTATTTGGATTCCACTTATAGATTCATGTAAAAAGACTGTACCACGTGATCGTACAGGTGAAAATGTAAACAATACAATAACACCTGACGAGGAGGAGCCACTCCCCCCGTTGCGGAGGTCGGCGCGCCTCGTGAGCAAGAGTCAGTAAGCAGAAGAAGAGTGCAGACACTGTATGTTTCTACATATGCACTCGAAAACGTTACAATTGGTGTAAATATAACATAGCTATGTATATATAATTTTTAAAAAACTGTGAATTGAGTCTTTTTATTAACTTATATATAAGTGACAATTTTTTATGGTGTTGTGTGTTATTTTTTATCGTCAAAACAAGCAGCGAGTGAAAGCCCAGGGTCTTATAGAAGGTAAGACTACAATGAATTTTTATCATATATATATGTATATATATATATATATATATATATATATATATAAAATTATAAATACTTTCACGTGAAAACAAAACCTTTGTACTTTCCACCAGAGCAGCGATTGGAGTATCTGCACTTTGCAAGCAGCATCGTGCGTGGACTAGCGGTCTTTTACTTAAAATTACTTATATATATATATATATATATATATATATATATATATATATATATATATATATATATATATATATATATATATATATATATATATATATATATATGACGTTGTTCACGTGGACCGGTAAGGTCATCTGCCAAACATTTGACGATTTTGCTCAAATTTGGTTCAAACATCTGGTATGGGGCCTAGAGAAAATCATTTTCTCGGATTTGGAAAATCTTGAAAATTTCCGGAAAAATCGCGCATTTTAAAACTTTTATTTTACCTAACTTTGCTTGGGAAAACTATTAATTACTCCTAAATTAATTATAATTGACAAACTAAACTAGGCGGATGTTATGACCATTGATTTAGTCCTGATTTATGATTTGTGACTTATGATCTTGAACTCGTGTAAAGGTCAATGAACATCGTTCAAAACGGAAAAGTGGAAAAAAGGCTATTTTACGTAATTATTTTAGGTCGTTTTTTTTTTGCACCATTTTTTAGTCCATGATGTCCTTAAGATGTGGGCCAAGTTTTGGATTTAGACCTTTGCAACTTTTGACGTGGCGCCACGTCAAGCGGTGGCACCTTTTATGTTCAATCAATTTCATGAATACAGAGAAAATTGCAAAAATCCATTTTTCTCGATAGTAATGCAACTGTCACTGTTTTAATTTTCGCGCCTTGTATTTCAAACTTTCCTGAAATATGGTCCATATATGTGTTCCTAAGTATGCTAAGTTTGGTTTTGTTATCTGTGTAACTTGTTTTTCTTTCTATTTTTAAACTTGAGCGGTTCCCCGTAACCTACTCGAGGTGCCACCGCTTGACGTGGCGCCACGTCAAAAGTTGCAGAGGTCCAATTCCAAAACTTGGCACACATCTTAAGAACATGATTGACTAAAAAATGTTGCGAAAAAACGACCAAAAAAATTTACGTAAATTAGCCTTTTTTCCATTTTTCCGTTTTGAACGATGTTCATTAATCTTTACACGAGTTCAAGGTCATGCGTCACCCATCATTAATCAAGGCTAGATTAATGGTCATAAAATCCGCCTAGTTTAGTTCGTCAATTATAATTCATTTAGGAGTAAATAATGGTTTTCCCAAGCAAAGTCAGGTAAAATAAAAATTTTAAAATGCGCAATTTTTCCGGAAATTTTCAAGATTTTCCAAATCCGAGAAAATGGTTTTCTCTAGGCCCCATACCCGATGTTTGAACCAAATTTGAGCGAAATCGTCAAATGTTTGGCAGATGACCTTACCGGTCCACGTGAAGAATGTCAATTTATATATATATATATATATACCTTGAATACCTTGTTTTTAACGATATTATTTAGACCTATAATTTACCTTTCAATGCTTGTAACAGACAGCCGAGATTTTTTTCACTAACTTTAAGTAACTTCATTCCCAGTGTGCAGCAGCGAACATGGGCGCCTTCAAACGAATCCTAGCATTTAAATAAGGAGTAACATTTTATTCTCACTGACAATTTATTTTTAACTTGAATACATTTGATATTGTTTGAAAACTGTACTTTGAAATAAATTTGGCAGGGTTATTTGAAAACAATGTAAACATTCGGGAGTTTGTTGCAGAAAGGCTTTTTTAAGAAACGGAAAAAAAATTGGGTAGATGAGAGAAATCTATGTCACCTGTACTATTTAACTCTCTGTATTGCGCTGCATATATTGAAATATAGGATACTAATACAGGTAAAGAAGCAGAGGATCATGATTCAATATCAGGATGTCACATGAAAAAAGTTGCCTGTTGACTATATTGTACTACGCCGTGTTCAGGCGAACCAAAAAATATAGACAACCATTCCATTGTTGGACATTTTAATTTAAATTACGTATAGCCTGCTGGGGACTGTTATTTTTTCTTACTCCTTAATTCAGTGGTTCAACCACTAGCCACCTGCTCCAGTATGTTTATATCCTTTTCTGATATAATTGCGGCATAATAAACTTAAATCTTAGCATTACCTCCTCATTAACGAGCATATAGATTGATTTGCAAGCTCTCAGCAGTCGACCGTAGGGCAAATCTGGTAAACAAGAATATTGTTTTTTAATTTTTAGAAATAGTAAAGTCAATTTAAAAAATAATTTATTACTTAAAAAATAGTAAATCAGTATGGGCTTTCTCCTCATTTTTGTATTAGGTAGCTCATAGAATAGCAAAAAAAATGATATTATATATTTTTTTAAGTTTAAGTCAAATTCACTGGCGCACTGTTATTTACCTGAAATCGTATCTTCATATTGGTCCCTTATATTTGGCTACAACAAAAATTACAATAAAATATAAAGATTTTATATCATAAAATAGTAAAAATTAAAATATATGTTATGTTATTGCAAAAACAAAAACCATGTTGCTTTCTAAACCAAAGTATAACAGTTGCTTGTTACGGTAAGATAAGCGAGGCAACATTTAGTAAATCGCTTTTTTTATAGTTAGTGCATAAATTATGAATGTCATACTTATTTATTTTTCCCTTTGATTGATAACTCTAATTTTGTCCTACAATTATTAGTTAAAACATGAAGAACTTTGTCCTAGCGTCTTAAAGAAATTATTACATTACACGTAAAAAATAAATATCTACGCAGGTACATGAAACCCGTATTTTGCATTACTTATACACTTTAATTTTAAACAAGTAGTTAAAAACTACAATAATGACTCTAAAAGTAAGTCAATCACACCTTATTAAAGTAGTAAGCACCTGTATTAGGTACTACTGTAGCATAATAATAGTTGTTGATTGTATGTTTTTCTTTTTGCATTTATCCATTTCCTGGATTTAAGAAGCTGCTGTAAGTATTAATGTTTCCCATGTAATAATAAGTTTTAAAAATAGTTCCAATAGTTGATGTTGTTTTTATAACCGGATTAACAATTAAAATTAACAATTGTTAGGTATAGAGTATAGAAGTAATAAATAAAGTAAATTATTGTGGTGGTTATTTATGTCATAAGCTGATACATTTTGTGAATTTAATTTGTAGCTATGTGAGATCAAGGTGATGTGTGAGGTGAAAACCTCTCTGTCCAGATTATACATATGTTTATATTATATAATGTTATTAAACATACTCAATATTATAACAAGGTGATTTTAAAATGAAATAAAGGTGTAAGATGAATTTTAGGAGTAGTTATATGAATACTAGTAAACAAATGATAAAGATTATTGAGTTATTATTACTAATAATAAAATTACACAATTATTTCAGAGTAAAAACATGATTTTTTATTTCAAAATTTTAGAAAAAAGGAAGAAACAAAATGATGTTTAGTATTTTTTTTAGGTAAAAAGATGTACGTGCTTTATATTAATGATTCAACTGTTAATTAAAAGATAATTAAAGGAAGTTAAACGAAATATAAATAAAGGAGGAACTTGAAAGTTTTTTGAGTAAAGTTTTTAATTGTTGATTTAACATTTAAAAAAAATTGAGGTAATTGAAACGAAATAAAAATATGAGTGGATACATATGATTTACATCAAGTTCATTAAGATATTTATTTTATATATCTAAAATTAATTCATGGTATTTTTGCAAATACATATTTTTTATTATCTTTAAAAAATGTCATATTTATTTGTATGGTCAAGATCAAATTGTTAAACTTTAGAAAAATACATTCTTGAACATTCTAAAATTAAATGCAGCCAGGAAAATAGCAAAACAGTTAAACTACTCAAGGTTGAAGTGGATAAGTTTTGTTCCCTTTATGGTAATATAAACTGTGATTAGTGGAGAAATGGCGTCCCTTTGAGTAAGATCTTTTTTGGAACCATATAAGGAAATATTTTGCGTAGTAGCGTCAGTTTTGGTTAAGATTCATTAGAGGAAAGGTGCACACTCGCCAGTTGGCCAAGAGCCCACTCTGATTAGCCCCTTATTTAACTAGAGAAATAACGGCTGCAATTCAGCTCCTGAGTAAGTAATAACATACTTATCTCAGTAATAATACAAAGCTATAGGTTATTAACTTAGATCGATATCAAATTAAATTTATAGAAAGTTGATTTTTGTTGACAACTTGGCAATATTTTGGTAATGATTTTTATTGCTATTGGATGAACTCAAAGTTTTGAGTAGATTATTTATTATAATCATTACAATAAAAAACATATTTAAATAATACAATACAATAATTAAATAATATATTTAAAATTGATGTAAGTTAATTAAAGGTTAATAAGAGAAGTGATTAAGGGTAGCTTGTAAGTTGCATCACAAGGCTTAATCATAAGGTTTGTCTTTATATATTTATACAAAATCATTGAAAATCTTAATTCAACGAAATATTGAAATATTCACTAAGTGGAAAAAGATTGATTTGTGTAAGTTAAAGATCAAATTATAATTTTGTGCAAATTCAGTATTTAAAATTCAATATTTCACGATAGTTTTTTTATGTTAGAGGTTCATTACTATTTTATAGTCAATCAAAGCACAGGTTTATAATCGATTTAACTTTCATTTTATAATTATTGTTTTAATAATTAACGTAGTAAGAAAATGTAAGGAAAATAAAGTGAGATTACAGCAAATTGTATGATAATTTTCCATATTAAAAGCTAGAGTATTTTTGTTATTATTTTGTTTTCAATTCTTGAATTATTTGCTCTAAGTTTAATAATATTTTGCTATAATAATGATAATATATTTCATTACATATATGCTATGTATAATTAATATCATTTTAGCTAAAATATTCTGTTAATGCTTAAATATAAATTAATATTGGGGAAAATACTTTTGTACGCATTATGTTATGATTAAAAATTTCAGATTAATACAAACTATTATACTGCAACCATTTCTTTCCATATTAATTGATAATTCCAAACATTTAAAGTAATTAATATATTATATTACATGTTATTAATGTTGTATAATCTCAAATAAACATTGACTGGTAAAGGAACAACAGTTTTGAAGCCGACTATAAGCAATTTCGATCACATCCGCTTCCGTTTCGACTTACTGCACATGCGTATAAGGAGAAACGGAAGCGGATGTGACCAAAATCGCTTATAGTCGGCCACAAAACCGTTGTTCCTTTACTAGTCAATATCATACATTAATTTTAATAAATATTATTAAATTGTGTGATCAACGTACGAATCATTGAAACACATAAATATTTTATAACTACGTGATTTCCATTTTATACCAAACAATAAACCTGATTATTCCAATTTTTATTTTAATAATTAAAAGTATTTCATTCATATTATAAGTGAATTATTAACAATAAAAATAAATAAATGATTTTTAAGTTAAAACCGAAGTTATTATATATACACATTATATTATTAATTAATTATAAGCATATAGAATAGCAGATAGTACTTTATAGTATTGTGGTTTCATTGATAAAGGAAGAGTGGATAATAATAAGTCATTTTGAGTGAAGTTATGTGGTAACTATAAGTAATTGCTGTTAGTTAATAAAGTTGAAGGTAATCGTTAAAGAGCTGTAAAAAGTTTAACTAATAATAAGAGGAGTTTATCAGGAAAAAATTGAAAAATAAATGTTTACGAGTAAAATAAACTATGGAGGATCAATGAAATAAACAACATATATTTAAGCTATCTTATAATTATAATTACCATTTATTATTAGTAACTAAAATCTATAATTCTGGTTAAATCATATCTGTAGACTATTACCAATTACGGCAATTACTAATTTAAATCAGCTGGTTGCTTAAGAAGATAAGTATCGATACTAAGCAATTACATCATATTTAATTATCATAAAAACAACTGAACATCCCTTTTATTATAACAAGACCACTTAATCTTAAACAGTAACACCTTTATTAAAGCACGGTGCAACTGCATTAGGTGCAGTAGTAGTATTATAATACCTGTGAATTAGCTTGATAAAAGTCTACCAATTGCATTTACTTGTTATATTTACTATTTCTTTTCGTTGTATTATTATAAATGATCTCTATTTTTTAATCAAATTTCAGTAGGAGCAAGTTTTCATCACTGCTAAGAGAGTAAACAATTTAACATTCTAATATTTTGATTTAAATTTAAAAAAAAATCAGGCAACTTAACTTAAAAAAAGCTTAATAAAATAGTGTACAATTGACTGAATTGACTATATATTTTGAGAAAATATTTACGTAAGGAGTGGGACAGAAAGGACATTTTTCTGTGCACGGAGGTCCATACTGTAGCTGGGTCGTCTCCAATTTTTTGGTCCAGTAGGGGGGCAAAGATGTTGCATAGACGTCTATAAATATTGATGAGCTGCCCTCAAACTGGTAGGGCTGCAATTTTGACATGTATGAAAAACAGGAGAAAAAATTGTAAAGAAAATTATTGTTATTTGTGTTTATTTTCTTGGTGTTTTGGTTACTATTCAACTATTCATTCATTCATTCATTCATTCATTCATTCATTCATTCATTCATTCATTCATTCATTCATTCATTCATTCATTCATTCATTCATTCATTCATTCATTCATTCATTCATTCATTCATTCATTCATTCATTCATTCATTCATTCATTCATTCATTCATTCATCATTCATTTATTCATTGTTTCAAACCATTCATTCAATTTATTCTTTCCATTATTCACTGAAACTGGTTTTAGATCGGGTCAGATTGGTCTAACAATTTTCAACTTGGGCTAAAATAATTATAATATAGAAATAAAACAGTTGAGTTTAATTGTTCACTTGTTAATTGTGCCACTAGAATTTGGGAATCATTTATATTCACAATTAAAGCCATAGACCACATAAAACAACATGTGCTTTTTAATGAATAAACACGAAATGCGATCTTCAAAACTGATGACAATTTTTACCGGAATGTTAATGTAGCCCCACTAGAGAGTGTAAAAAAACTGTAAAGTATGCAATTTGCGTGAAAATTCATGTTTATGACGTCATAAACATGCAAAAATTAGTATGAAAATGTTGTGCGGGTTGCATAAATCGAATTTTCTGATCACTGCTACGGGGCTACTGTTGGGTTTTGAGACAAACTAATGTTATTTATATCAATCCCATCAAGTGTTTTGTGATATAAATGCTTATGTTTTTCTCTGGTCTATTCCTTTAACAAACTAAACATTTTTCATATTAACCAGTGATTACCATTCTCGTTAAGTAGCCGGGGTATAAGTTTCTTCTCTCCCGACTGCTTTGCTCTGAAAATAAAGGAGTAATAATAATGTTTTATTATATGATAGTATAAATTATTAGGAAAAGAATCTTTTGAACTTCATTTTTTGTTTTTGTGACGAATCTATATGAGATTTATAACGATTGAGAGCAATATAATGTAAATAAATGTATCTCTGCATGCAGTCAGCACACTTTTGTTTTGTATGATTTTATATAGACGACAGAATACAAATATACAACTATTATAGTCGTATATGTCATTTGTTTATACGTTTGGCCGGAGTCATTGATTTCTAATTTACTTTCCATTTAAAAAATGTCACGAGCAGGAACTGATGTCACCGATCGCCTGATCCACGACCGCATAAGACACTGTGCCTTTTTGTGCCACTGGCGTTTTAAGACTTCAACTTTGGTGTCATTTATACATGCACAAAATTAAATACGAAATAATTACGCTGGAACATTTTTAGCAAACTATGTCCAATACAGCATTTTCAAAATCTATTTTCTCCATTGCATCATAAAATAATTTTATGGAGCACAAAATATTGTATTCAACAAAATAACTTATATGTATGTATATTTTTTTATTTAGCATAATTTCTTCTAAAGTAGCATAAATTATGCATTTATTAATACTAATTATTTGTTTTCTCTGTACATTATTATACTTTTTATTTCTATTTAAGTGACAAGATGTGTTATCTTAGAAAGTCAGTGTATGTTTTCTTAACAGTAATGCCCTCACCTGCACTGCTTTTTATTGTTGACGTTGTGCTAAATTCAGACATATCCTGCAACAATCAGATTTGTTCATTAAAAATATTTAGTACGAATTTGTGCAAAATTTGTTTTCCAAATGAGATGCTTGACACGTGAGACGTACCTTCTTCCCACTCTTAAAACTCATTATAATAGAAAATAATTTTTGCTGTTTATATAAGAAAATCATATAAGAAAGGAGAGGGTAGTGGAATTGCCACCATAAACTTAAGGAGAGATGAGACGAGGTAAAATATTTCCTCCCCGCACGAAAAAAAGAAATTCATAAATACAATGTAACTTTTTAGTACAAACAAATAGCTTGTTTCAATAAACTTAAACATCCACACGCTGGAAAAAAGTTGCATTAACAATGGACGCAAGAGCTGACGTAAAGTTACGTAAATTTATTGTCCATTGTGAAAGGACCTGCGTTTTAAGCAGAATCTTACGTCAATTGATAAAGAACCTTTAAAGTAATTTCTGCAGCAGTAAATATTAAGCTCTTTAAACCTTAAATAGCTTTGTACATTTGTAATAAATTTATTTTGAAAAACGTCTAAGTAGTAATACGGACTGGTAGAATGTTTGTAATGCATTATTATGCAAGGTCAGTGTGTCGCATGACAAAAGCTCCAATGTTGTCTGTTTTACCGAGGGCTATGCAGCATTTCAGTACTTGTGCAATCTCTGTGGTTGCAAATTTGGCACATGTGCAATCTTCTCTACGCCTAATATAGGCACATTTGTACAGACTGAGCGTATAAAGCTGTTTTAAAAAAGGTGAGCGCGGAGAATACACATGTGCCAACAATGCACCAGCGGAGATAGCAGAAATACCAAAATGCCGCGCATCCTTCGGTATGGTGTCTTCAAGTTAACAAAGAAAAGGAGAAGTTTCTCTTCATTAATCTCTATTCAGTGTATGCGGATGACGTCATATTTATTGCGTTTTAAAGCCTTACTGGAGTAGTGCATAACATTGCTCAGCATAGGACAAACTTCCTTTTAGCCAATTTTCTTTGGGAGATCGTTTATTTTTTTGTTATCGCTATTTTTCTCACATACTTGATGTTCATACTTGATACTTGATATTTGATGTTCAACATATTTACAACATCAATGATCTCAAAAATATTGCATAGTGTTTTTAAACTGGCAAAATGATTTTTGTTCTATGTCACCTATGTTATTGAGTTATCCAAAATGGTGTCGACTTTAGCATGAATGCATGGACTCTATAGAACAACGTGCTTAGTTTGTAAATATGTTTGGTCTTTTTCTCTATAAATTTTCCTTAATTTGGTGACAATAGATTGCCTTTTACTATCACCTACTCTCCTTAGGTTAATTTTATTATATTGATTTCTAAAGTAAACAATATATAATTCGTTTTATACTTCAGTAGCTGCACATGCCTGTCAAAAATGTAAAGAATGTCATCTTATTTGGTTTGGGTGTCAAATTCTTTAAGTAATAATAATGTATTCCATGTATTAAGAATAAATAATAATAAGCTGTAAAACTATTCATGCAAAATAATGTCATTAAATTAAGATTTTTAATAATATATATTATACAGAAAAAATAACTAAAAACATATAAAAATTATATCAAGTAATTTTGTTTTAAAAAAATGTGCTAATGAAAGTTTATTACTCATATTTCTGATATAAATCAAAGGAAAAAAATTTAAGCAGAGAAAGCATAATTTAAAAAACCGCTATATTTTATAATAACTTACTTTAGACAAGGAGGCCACGAGAGTGAACGCAAAGAATGGGTTTAAAAACATTGAAATCACTGAAATAAGAAAGAAAAAACGTTTTGTTGCATTACTAAAAAAACTAGCTTTAGATCGCTTAAAATATCAAATTAAAGAAATAACTAAAAAAAATATTAAAAGTAGAAAAAAAATCAAAAATCCTGTTTTATTAATTTGCATTTACGCATGAAATAAAATGAGTGAACGACATGCTTTTCTGAGGAATATTATTTTAACATATTATTTTAATCTCTGTCACCGAAAAATGCATCCTTTTGGAGCAATCAAAGTTACTTGATTTTCATTTCAGGAGAAGAGAACACGGTTTACTAATGATCTTTTTAATTTCAATTATATATATATATATAATATATAAATATATTATTCCAATTAAAAATTGTCGTCAAAAAAAAAAATCTGCACTTTTGACCAGTGTGTCGAGTGGATCATCTACACTTTCCACTGTGTAGCATCTGCAATGTAAAGTAAATGAACACTAGTCCACGCACCACGCACCGTGCTGTGTGGAAAGTGTAGATGCTCTGTTCGCTGCGCTGTTGGAAAGTGAAGATAATTCATTTTGACGCGTTAGCAACGATATATATATATATATATATATATATATATATATATATATATATATATATATATATATATATATATATATCGTCTCTATCGCGTCAAAATGTTTCTTTGAAATAGATACGTGCACGTCAAACGTTCCATCTGACACAGTAACCTCTATGTAGATAAAACGTTTGACAAGCTCGTGATAATTTCACTTGATATATTTTTCGCGATAAAGACGAAATATATATGAATACACATGTTAGCTAGTGTCTAACATTACATAATAAACTTTTCAGTAACAATTTAGTTTTCCTTCTTGTTTATTCTATATTTCACATTAGTTTGTATTAATAGTCACCTAGGAACTTATAAGATGAATATAAACATATTTATATTTCCTTACAATTAAAGTTTCTGCCAAATACCTATATGAATCACAATATGTGCACTCCCTCACACATTTATTCTCTCACAATCTAATTTGTCCTCAGTGATCAATGTATTTATAGTGCGGATATCCTGGCCCAAAATTACAGCAATCAAATTGACTTTCTTTTGTTGCATAATTAACTGTCGATTGTTGTTGATCTGTATATATTTTTTTATATAACATATCATTAAAAAATTATGACGAAACTTTAATGTGTATATCACTGATTTTTATAAAAATAAATAAACAACATTTAAACAATATAAAAAGATAAAAATATTAATGAATGATATATTATATAATAATATATATAATGAAATAAAAAATAAATATAATAAATTTCTAAAGTAATAAGTAATTAAACACACGAAACAAATAAATATATAATTTTACTACTTTATAAATAAAAAAATATACTTATTTAAAATTTACTTATTTAAAAAATATATTTAATAAAAAAGGAAAATATAAATAACATTAGTCTATTTTAAAAATATTAATACATCATCAATTAACAAAGATTTCTTTTATATTTAACAAATTATGTATCTTTGCATTATATAAATTTAATTTAAAAAAATAAATTCAGAATAAACTTTACATGTGTTGGATTACACAACTATTACAAGGAAGTGGAAAAGTAGATTCTTTAAAGGCAGTTTGACAATATGAAATATATCAAGATATGACTAAATAAGTACGATATCTAAATATATAAAAGTCTATTTAAGTTCGTAATAAATTAATAATGATGAATGTTAACTAAAAATGCGCAATTATATTTTAAAAGCATTTGTTGATTAATAGAGACCGTATTTTTTTGTTTCACCACTTTTTTCTCTCATTATGAGGTCACTTTTAATCAAAAATGTGTGCGAATTACGCAAAATGAAGGCATTTAAGACCCATTTGTTTTCACCATTTACCAACATTTTTTTGTTTGTCACCATTTTTTACTGTTTTTCAACTTTTTTCATAATTGTTTTACTATTTTTACCCATTTTTAAGGTTTTTAACAATTTTTGTCCTTTTTTTAAATTTTAGCAAAAAAAAAAAAAAAAAAAAAAAGAAAGAAAAAGAAAGGAAGAATAAATTTTTTTCTTGTAATTTCGGCGAGTATTATGGGAAATTACCCATAATCAAATTTATAGGAAAGTTTCACGATAATACGTTTTGATAATATTTTAACTTATGACAATATCCTGAGAATTTTCTTCCTTTTTACAATGCAGGAACATTTTATACATGAGGAATTGTATAAATAAAATTGTGATAATTTTATAAATGTTACGATTGCAGTGTAATTTTTTTTAATTGATACCATTATAAATTTATATTATGATTATTGCTTATAATTATTATTTATTTTTAATATAACAGAACAAAATATAGCTTTTATTTATCTAATACAAAAGATCCATTCTTACTCATTTTTTTATATAAGTGTTATAATAACATTTATTTTAAGTTTAAAAATATGGTATAAATACAGATATATAATTTTATTTTAAATATGTTAATTGCATTAATATGTACTGGTTGAATAGTAATTTTTATTTAAAAATTGGTTTTAAAATATTTCAAGATCAAGTTTTTTGTTTTTAATTATTATATTTTTAAAAGTTTAAATGTAATTTATGTAAGTCGCAGGAGGAAATAGGAATATAAATTAACATTGTTTTTTCGATATATATTTTAAAACATTTTTATATTGAAATTAATAAATAGCAAATATAATTTTGTGCTTGCAATGATAATATTCAAGAAGTATTTCAACACATTACAAATTATTTAATTAAATTTGATTAAATAGAATAACTTCGTTATGAATTACATATGAATTATGGAAAATATATGGTTAATATTTAACATTTTCGTAGATTTTTATAATTTAACATTGCATATACCACAAAAATACAGATAATTGTAAATTTAACGTTCATTGATTAATATTTTATGCATTTTATACACTCCTTTCTTGCATTTTTTGTATTGCTATTAATAATTAGAATTAAATTAATTATTATTTTTTACACACAAGTTTTTGCATATATCTTGACGTTAAAAAATTTTGTAACTATTTTTTTTAAAAATAACTAAAAAAAATTTATTATTTTAGTTATTATTATTATTAGGTATTATTATTTTACTGAATCGTATTTTTTTTTAAGCAAGCATATAAAATTGAAAACAACATGCTACATTTTTTATTTTAACAAAAGTTTTATAGTTAATAATAATTATATAGAGAAACTTATTTTTTTACTGTATTATTAAGTAAAATATTAATTTTTGCATTTAGCATTTTTTTAGTGTAAATTGTTAGATTTGATTTTTTTACGTGTAATTAAACTATTGCAGTTTTTAGTTATTATATGAGAATAAAAAGCTAGTTTTATTATTTTTATGTTATTTTAGAATACAAATTACTTTGTAAATTATTTATACTAACTTAACTCATTATATTATAACTCAAAAAGTTATACTCATTATATTGATTAGTTTCATGAACTTTTATTGTTAACGGTTATAATGCGTTTAGATTTTATGGCATTTTCCTATTCTTATACATATATGTGCTTAATCTAAATGCGATTGCAGGAAATTTCATTTGAGTTTGCTGTGACATAGGTTCAGGGTTGCTTAACGGCCTTTGCTTTCAACAAGTTTTTAAATCAAAATTTGAGATAGTGTTGTAGGGAATTTTAATAGCACGTTAATAAATAATAACTTATAATAATTACCATTGTTGCTTAACCCTTTAAGTTACATTCAGACTATATAATGCTGCTCGTGATGCAAGAGTAATGCGTTGTTATCTTTTTTTTTTTTTTTTTTTTTCAAATAACTATTTTTTTTTTTAAACTTACTCATGCTTTGGTGGCACATCAACTATAATTTGTGTAAAAGCTAAAGTTAGGTAACAACTGCACATTTCGTTACTCGAGTGCAGTTATTAACTCTTGATTTCCAGTATTTTGTACCTTTTGATGGCGAGATAATAAAATCAAATATATATTTTTTTGGAAACGTTGAAATATTACCGTAAATAGACCTTAATTGGCAATCGGGAAAAATTAAAAAGAGATGAACGAAGTACGCAGCTGGGTACTTACGTTATTTTTAGCTGCTTTCATTTATATATATATATATATATATATATATATATATATATATATATATATATATATATATATATATATATATATATATATATATATAAATATATATATATATATATATATATATATATATATATATAATATATATATATATATATATATATATATATATATATATATATATATATATATATATATATATATATATATATATATATAAATATAAATATATATATATATATATATATATATATATATATATATATATATATATATATATATATAATATATATATATATATATATATATATATATATATATATATATATATATATATATATATATATATATATATATATATATATATATATATATATATATATATATATCGATGCTTCCGCGTCAAAATAGAGTATTTGCACTTTCCACCAGCGCGGCGAACGGAGTATCTGCACTTTCCACGCAGCACGGTGCGTGGACTTGCGGCCATTTACTTAACATTGCAGATACTCCACGGTGGAAAGTGCAGATGCTCCATTCGCCGCGCTGGTGGAAAGTGCAGATATATATATATATATATATATATATATATATATATATATATATATATATATATATATATATATATATATATATATATAATCAGTTAAAAGTTGTTTAAAGATGTTACATCTCAATGTGTTAATATACCTTGCCTGTTAGGTATGTAAAATAATAATAATAATTAGCATAAAATAATACGAATATATATTCTTTAACATAATTTATTTTAAAATATAAATTTACATTTTACATCTATAAATATATATATAAACTTTTTAAAATCTTCATAGGAATAAATATTGAATAAACTAATTCTGTAACTAAAAACAATTGCAAGTCAAGTTTTTTTAAGTATCAATATAATTTAAATAAATATCAATTAATGAAAAAAACAAATAACTGTTAATTATAACTAATAACGATCATGCTAAGGAAATATGTACACTGAATTTAGCCATTCATTGCATGTTTCATATATAATTATATACTAGAAAGAAGTAAGAAAGAAAGAAAGAAAGAAAGAAAGAAAGAAAGAAAGAAAGAAAGAAAGAAAGAAAGAAAGAAAGAAAGAAAGAAAGAAAGAAAGAAAGAAAGAAAGAAAGAAAGAAAGAAAGAAAGAAAGAAAGAAAGAAAGAAAGAAAGAAAGAAAGAAAGAAAGAAAGAAAGAAAGAAAGAAAGAAAGAAAGAAAGAAAGAAAGAAAGAAAGAAAGAAAGAAAGAAATTGATTCCTAGAAAGAAAATTTAAATTTAAACATGTATAAATATAATTTTTTTTCAATATTGAATTACTCCTTAAAGCAGTGTAGCTTTAGATAATGAAAAAATATAAATTCATTTTCTTTTGTGTAGAAAAAACTTTTATACTAACAATTTAATGCGTTCAAACGATTTTCAATTTAGTTATTGGTTTGTATTGTAGAGTAACATCTATGTATAAAAAAATTGTAATTTTTCAAACTTGTGCTTACATAAAATTATTTTTTCAGGATTTAAACTCTTAAAATAGCTGAAATGAAGATTTTTTTTAATGAATTAGGCCCAACGTATGCTAAATTCAGTAACAAAATCCATTTTATAAGTTCAACAATATTTGCTAGTTTTTTATTTGTATACATGAAGCTAAACGCATGGTCACATACACATTCCTACATATATATAATATATATATATATATATATATATATATAATTAAAATTGCCCTGGTCCGTCTCCTTTTTTTACATAATAATATCTATACATATTTAATAAATGTATACAACATGTGACTTACATCCATTCTCCATTAGTATTATTTTTATTTATTATTTATTTATACTTGGAAAATCAGCATTACATACTTAAACAAGGAAAACAGACAAAGGTGTAAACAAGAACAATAACAAACAGACATGAACTAGCAACCACAAAAGGCCAATAAAGAATAGTTTTGCTACATAACGTAACATATTAAAATAACTATTCATATTTGTCATTTAGATATCTAGTACACATAAGTTGTAACATGAAATGCAAGTGATGTCCTAGCATAATAAACTATTCTCAAGGGACGATAAGTCATCAATAACTTTATTTAATTTTGCTTGTAAATTGGTTGAATATTAAAAGATAGCGAGTTACACCAAAAAACTGACAACCGATATCAGCGTGTTTTATATATTAACTTAAAGCCAGGGTAAACACTTGAGATAAAAGTGCATTTTATTCCGTAATATAGTAGGGTGGGTCGACCAAAGTTGAGTGATGGTCATTCGACCTACCCGCGGTCCTCCGTGCTCCGTATATCACGTAAAAACTAAAAACCGCGTGACGTCACCAACTTGATGCTGTGCCATAGGCGTTTTGCTGTAAATAGAGGTTTGCGAGAATTGCTGCCGTATTTCTGTTTTTGAATGCAGCGCTTTCAAATTTTGTATTTAAAGTTAAAAAGAACCAAAGTAAATGAATCAGGTCATCGTTTGTCAGTATTGTAAGTGGATCGCGAGTTGTGGCGGTGCAAACAGGTGAGATGTGCGCGAGTACAGGTGTTGTCGGGACAAGCAAGGCAAAAAATAGAGTTATCCGATTTCAGCCATGAAGGTGTCAATTCATAGGTAACTTGACGTGCCAAACACAATTGCGGTAATTAAAAATTTGCATCTTCAACACTTATCGAGATTAGGTGTAGTTCACCCCCGAAATTAAAGTTCTCGTATCTGAGTGCAACAAAGACTCTTACCTGGGTAATTTGCCGTGCCTAAGATAATGGCAGTAATTTAAAATTTGCATCTTCAACTCTTATCGAGATTAGGGGTAGTTTACCCCCAAAATTAAAGTTCTCGTATGTGAGTGCAACCAAGACTCTTATCTGGGTAACTTGACGTGCCAAAGACAATAGGGGTAATTAAAAATGTTTAATTTCAACCCAAGATTAGGGGTAGTTCACCCCCAAAATTAAAGTTCTCGTATGTGAGTGCAACAAAGACTCTTACCTGGGTAACTTGACGTGCCAAAGACAAAGGGGGTAATTAAAAATGTTCAATTCAACCCAAGATTAGGGGTAGTTTACCCCCAAAATTAAAGTTCTCGTATCTGATTGCAACAAGGTAGCCCTCCTGAGTAATTTTCCGTACCAAAGGCAATGTAAATATTTAAAAACTCGCATCTCCAACCCTCATTGAGATTATGGATAGTTCACCCAAAAATTAGTTTTTTGGG
>OX439133.1:28606643-28684143 GCA_949318235.1 Ecdyonurus torrentis | reverse complement strand
TAAATAGTAATCTATGTAATATAATAACTGTTGTTCAGGTAATATAGACTATTATTTATATATATATATTTTTTTAATACTGACCTGCAGTGAGGCTAATAAGTTGGTTACTCTTCTCCTTGGTGTCGACACTCACTACCTTGTATCCAATCTTGCAACATGTTTCCACTGCCTCAAAGTATTTCATCTGCAAAACACTTTTTGTCTTAAAAACTAGTAGTTAGTTGTTTACACAGACTTTTAAAGATATCAGGCAGTAATTTTCAGTTGACTAACTGATGCATACTTGACAAAGTAACCGATCTACACATTAAAATGTTTGTTCAAAATGAATGCTATACACTTAACAAATTCCAAGTTCACCGTTTTAGTTCTCTCTCTCTCTCTCTCTCTCTCTCTCTCTCTCTCTCTCTCTCTCTCTCTCTTTTTGACGTATTGTAGTTTTAGTAATACACCAATTTCAGTCCCAGTCCTAATAAAAATTGTTTTATTGACAGGTGAGGACATTCCAGTCAATGGGAAAACCCACATCGGCCAGCTACGACCTAAGTACACGGCCCGGCATTCAGCATGGTAGTCTAGAGAAACCAAGAAAGTGTCTAGGCAGGCTGATTGGTACAAATACATCGATCATGCACCAACCAAATGATGTGCGTCGTCAAAGAATGCATGCAAATAAGCAACGCGTTGTGCTCTTAAAATTCACGTATACGCACTCAGCAGTACGTGGCTCAAACCTATACTTGGTGAGGAGTACAGAGTTACGAGCTTACTGCCTTCAAAACCTAGCCATACCAGCTTGGTCAGATTGTTTATTGTGAACAAAGTTTGTAAAGTGTAGTTCTTATATTTCACGGGTAATCATAGAATTGCGATAGCAACCATTGAAAACCAATGTTCAATACATTCTAGGAATGTAATTTATTCACAGGTGTACTATTTTTTATTGTTATTTTATTTATTTTCTGCAAGAGCAGGGGCAACTTTTGATTTTACGAAAATTTAAAAGCTCAGTTTTTATCACACGTTATGATATATTGTTTAATAATTTTGGGGTTGTATTTTTTTCCGAGAACCCTTTTAAATATGCAAAATTACTTTTAATATTTATACTAAAAAATTATTAATTAACTTACGGAGTATACTGTATTGCGCGCTGCCCGATCTGTACTAAACGTCTGATGACTGCAACCCGCAGTGCATCAAAAATTAAAATATTATAAATATATAAAATCATTTTACGTTCTATATATTTATTTCATATTTAAACATTATTATTGAAGGTCATGGGATATCTCAATTGCACCGGTGAAATAATTTTTAGCTTTAAATTAAACATATACATCGCGAGATCAGTTATTTTAATTATTTATTGCAAAAAGGTTGGCCCGCGCTTGCAGACAAAAAATAAAATGACAATTAAAAAACAGAACATTTGTGAATAAATTATATATTTTCTAATAATTAAAATAACCAATTTCACGATGTATATGTTTAATTTAAAGCTAAAAATTATTTCACGGGTGCAATTGAGATATCCCATGACCTTCAATAATAATGTTTAAATATGAAATAAATATATAGAACGTAAAATGATTTTATATATTTATAATATTTTAATTTTTGATGATATATAATAATATTACCGATGAAATATATTATTAATTTGTTACGTTTTGTCGTCCCGCAAGCAAAAACAAAACAAGAATAAGCGTTTTATTATTCATCCTATACTAAATGTTTCTTTGCGTTATATCTGCAATACATCGGCGATATATTTGAAGATTTCTTACACATTTTACATTTTGCTAGCAAATGTACAATTTAATTTACTACAGTTTTATCATCGTAAACAATAAATCAATTACTATTTCGTAATTAAATATAAATATAAACGTATTACAACGCAGCCGTACGTTGATATGTTTGTTGTTGGTGCAGGCTTGCTTCGTGGCTGCTGGCGCGCTTTGAGCGTTCGCGCGCGGCCAAACCGGAAACGGAATCAGTCATAATTCTCGCGCCAAATAAAAAACGTTTCATGTTTAAGGGGGTAGGTGACCGACTGATATCTCGCAAACTAGGACGGTTGCGAATAATAATATTAACACAAAGTAACGAAGAAATGTTACTTAAAAATTTAGTTATGTCAAACATGAGAAAACACGATCAAATATTTAAGTTATTACACTTTAAATATAACATGTAAATGTGGAAATTCAAATTTGAGCGGGAAATTTTAGTCAAATTAGAAACTTTTTTACAATTAAAAATATAATTAAAATTTTTGTTGGTATGAAAAAATTATATTTTAAATTTACTTTGTTTTATTTGATAATTATAGTGTTTGTTTTATTGGAATTAAATCATGTACAAAAAATTATTGGGAAAATATAGTTGTTCTTTTAGCGATTTCCGGTCCAAGTCGGTCCCCCACCGCCTTAACTCGTCATAAAAACAATTTTTTTTAGAATCTAAAGAGTTACCTATTTACTGCTAAATAAATTACGTTCATACTAAGGAGTTAATACTCTTCAAACTTTTTCAAAAACGTTATTGGTTTTTACTGACGAGTTACTTATATTATGTTACCTGTATACTTTCTTAAATTTATGTTTTCCGTGTATGGTCCTGCATAATTATGTTACACAGTAATCCTATATTTCTTTATTTTTATTCACAAATAGTACCATTCTGAGACATTAATAAGTGAGAACGATACAATATCATACTTTCATGTTGTCGCGCGCTTTTATTGGAACCTTATAATAGTTTATAAGGCTGTTATTATATTAGTACCTTGAAATCAAGAGTGATATATATACAATACATAAGTTTAAAGATTAAATATATGAGAGGGGGCCTAAAGCATTGAAATGACACTTTTCTGTTATAATTCTTTAACTTGTGCAGTAGAAAACTACTTTAAAAAAAAAGTGAAATAGGACTGTAAATAGTTTTGCAATGCGTTATGCATTATGCAATCAACGGCAATATATGACACCACTAAGCGTTGAAATTTAAAATTGAAAAAGTTTTTGTCGTCACAAGCGTAAAGGACAGAATGTTAAAAAAAAAAAAAAAAAAAAAAAAAACGAAATAGCCAACTTCAACATCTAACATTATGAATTTAACGATTGTGACTTCATTTACGTTTTTATTATAATCTTACACGTCATGACCGTCAATTCTACAATACTTAACGAATTGCAAAACCATGTGTATGTATATGGTAATTGTACTAGTTATCGGAAGTTTTAATTTTTTTTACCCTTCCACTAATTTGAGGGCTTTTAAATAGTATCGCAAATAAGATTATTAAGCAATCATTTGTGTGTAACAATTTTTAAAATTCTCAAATAAGTGGAACGGACTATAAAAAAGCAGCAAACACTGCCGATAACTAGTACGACTGCCATTCAAGCCTTTTAACGCTTATTTTATAGAACGTGAAAAAGAATTATTTGCTTACCTCATTTTTGCTTATGTAGTAGTGGTCTTCACAGTCAGGATGTAAACACTCCAGGTCCTTTGGTAGGGCTGTAATTTGCAACAGTAATTACATGTAGCACACACAACAGCACGGACCCCACAAAGTGGGTTTAAATATACAAATTAATGATATATTTGTATGTGTGTTACTGTAAGTGTGTGTGTGTGTGTGTGTGTGTGTGTGTGTGTGTGTGTGTGTGTGTGTGTGTGTGTGTGTGTGAGAGAGAGAGAGAGAGAGATCACAATAGCTTACTCTGGTTCTTAGTGTACTTCTTGAAAGTTTTAGTCTGTAATATCAATAAATAACAATATTTTAAAAAATATTTGTTTTGTATTTTGAAAATATTATTCCATATAAATTGAAATACTTACATCTTTCTTACATCTAGTTTTTTCACAAATATTGCTGCGATAACATGGGGCAACGTATGTTTCACGCTGAAAAACAATAATGAAATTTATAATTATAAACTGTAATAATATTGGTTTAGAGATAAAATAATTATAACAATCTATGTAATTCTATATTTTACCTATATATATATATATATATGGATGGATAGATAGATAGATAGATAGATAGATAGATAGATAGATAGATAGATAGATAGATAGATAGATAGATAGATAGATAGATAGATAGATAGATAGATAGATAGATAGATAGATAGATAGATAGATAGATAGATAGATAGATAGATAGATAGATAGATAGATAGATAGATAGATAGATAGATAGATAGATAGATAGATAGATAGATAGATAGATAGATAGATAGATAGATAGATAGATACATACATACATACATAGGATTGAAAATCTAAAACTGCTGATTTAAGTTTAATTGCTATTTCTATTTAAATAACTTCTATGATAAATTGTAATTTTAATAGTTTCTGAATTCTGAATGTGATAAAGTAATACAAAACTCTTAGTTGATTTTAGAGAGTTTTATAACCATTATTGTATATTATAAATTTACGGGCTTTAAAAGTAATCAATTAAATACTATTGTATTTGTTAATGTGTACTGAAAGTTTATATTTATTTATTATGTTATAAAGCTCTGACATGAGACATAAGTTTAATATATGTCAGAGGACCATGCAAGTGTGTGAATACCGTTTGTAACTTCTCAATAAAAACTATTTATTATTATTTTGATATCTAGACATATTTTATATCTAAACAAACTTGGAGGAACACAGTTACATTTTTAGAAATTGCTCTAATTTGCCTGAAATTAACTTAAAACCCTTGTCAACTTATTTTTTATTATTTAGAAAACTAGATTGATAATTACCATACCTTATTATCTATGAATTAGACACCAACACTTTGATTTTGTGTTTATTTTTATAATTTTTTTTATTGTTATATCACGTATCTGACGTCACAATGTACCGCCGCCAATCACAGTAACCGCTCTGGTCACGTGATAAATTTAAGCCCCTCCCTCAAGTTTTTTACCCCTATCACGACCCCATTGGTACATTGTGACGTGTCAGATACGTGATATAACAGTCAAAAAGAAAAGAAAAAAAATTAAATACAAAATCAACGTGTTGGTGTCTAACTCATAGATAATATGGTATGGTAATTATCAATCTAGTATTCTTAATGATAAAAAAGTAAGTTGACAAGGGCTTTAAGTTCAAAACTGAAGCTCAGCATTTAACATTTTCTATGTTATATGTGATATTTGAATGCTTAAGTGGAATAACTCCAATAACTGGCATATTTTAAAGTAGTGGTGGGTATATAAACATACTTCACACACGATAAAGTTAGCAGTTGGGTCAGTGCAATATAATTCAGAGATATCTGGATTTTTGAGAAATTGCGCTGATGTCAAAGTGTCCTTAGTGAAGTTAAGTTGGAAACAAGTGTCGTTTTGTGTCGCGTTCACAAGAAGCATTGGCTTAAACCATCGCTTGTCACCCACCTCATGGGTACCACACCTGGAAATACAAATAAAATTTTAAACCAAATTTTAATATGTACAGTGTACTTATAATAAAAAACTACCGTTTAAACTAGGTCCATTTTTGCGCGGCAAAAAATGTGAAGAGTGAAATAGGCGATCTCGTGTGTTGTTCAGTTCAGCTGCAGTTAGCCAGCACAGCCAGCCTAACACTCCACATGATGCATCTTTAACTCGTCTCTCTCTCTCTCTCTCTCTCTCTCTCTCTCTCTCTCTCTCTCTCTCTCTCTCTCTCTCTCTCTCTCTCTCTCTCTCTCTCTCTCTCTCTTTCGTTCTCTCTCTGCCACTTTTTTTGTCACTGCCAATAAATGCAAGTTCCTAGTCGTCAGATATTGCATAAAAATACAATTTTCACAAAATAAAAAGATTAGGATAACATGTCAATAAGTCCTATTTTATAACAAATTGCAACTATTTAGTTCAATATTTGTCTTATTAAAAATATAATAAGAAAATAAATTATAATTTTATGTTATTGTGAAATAGGCAGTTTAACAACTTTAAAAAATACAATTTCAAAGTAAAATGTATTTAATAAATTGTTTAAATTTAAAAAAGAAAGAATAAAATAAAAACACTGTAATATTATTAGTGTTATTATTTATATTTATTGTTTAAAATTTAAACAGCAAAGTTATTTTGTGTAAATTGTATTTGAGAGAGAGAGAGAGAGAGAGAGAGAGAGAGAGAGAGAGCGAGAGAGAGAGAGAGAGAGAGAGAGAGAGAGAGAGAGAGAGAGAGAGAGAGAGAGAGAGAGAGAGAAGTTGAGGTAAAGATGCATCATGCGGAGTGTTTGGCTGGCTGTGCTGGCTAACTGCAGCTCACCTGCGCAACACACGAAGCGGCCTTTAGTAATTTTTTTTACAAGCATATTTGCTCACAGTAGACACGAGATCACCTATTTCACTCTTCACATTTTATGCCGCTCAAAATGGACCAAGTTTAAATGGTAATTTTTTATTATAAGTGCACTGTAAATAGAACATCTAGAACAAATACTAGTCGAAAAACCGTTAATACCTTGTACGACATCAGATTTAACCATTACAACCAGAGAGCTTTAACAGAGAAGTGACATCTAAATTTGTTAGGCAGACCCGCAACACTCATTTCGTATAATTTGGCAACGCTGCAGACGAAGTTACTATTGAACGCTCTCTGATTGGTGCCTTGAATTGGCCACTTCTGGCCTATGATTGGTGCTTCAAAAAGCAACATTGCCAAGACAAAACTGTTGAGTGTTGCATTCTACCTAAAACATGGGGATGTTGCTTCTCCATTAAAGTTCTTTAATCTCAACTAGGACCAAATTAACACTGGAAATAAATTGGTCTTGTTTGTGTTGGTTTATCTTAAATATTCTGATGATGTTGCAGCTAAAACGCACTTCTACTTTTAGTGTATTTGTTAGTTTTTACGTATTTACGTTTGTCGAGATAACCCTACAAATACACATCTACATATATCGTGAAAACAAGTATAATGTTTTACACTTGTTTTCCTATATGTAGAAGTGTTTTTAAATGGTGTCGCAATAAATATAGATATATATGTTTCCATGGCTATCGTGATAAACATAGATGTGTGAAAGTATATAAACCAACTTATAGTAGGAGTGTGGTTAAGCCGCAACAGCATCGATTTGTTTGAAAATATTTTTGTCATAAAGAAAAAATTGAGATATGTAATAGAGCTGAAGTAGTTAACAAACATGACATGCTCTGGGATGCATTAAAGAGAAAGTTCAGAGGTTACAACATGGCTTCTTCAATGTTAAATAATGAGAAGACTGTTCATAAATTCACTAATGATGATTCAAAGCCCATCCGTAGCGCTATAATAGCCCCATAAACGTACGTTCATCCAGCGAGATAAAATTATGTAACCCATTACAACAATTTTCTATATTACAGCCGTAAATATGACGTAAAAGATACGGGACAAGTTGCATATCTCCCAGGATGTTTACGATTTTGATGGGCTACAGAAAGGCTTTGGTTAATCAATCATCATATGAGTTTATGAACAGTTTTTCTCATTAACTAACATTGAAAAACTCATGTTGTTACCCCTGTATTTTCTCTTTAAGTGTAATAAAATATAAACGTTTCTAATTCCACACAAACAAATCGTGCAGATCATGCTTCGTGTCTCATCAAAGTAATTTTTTTTTTTTTTTTTTTTTTTTTTTTTTTTGCTTGCCATATTGTGTTATTGTGCTATACACCATTCCCAGTCCAAGTTAAGACATTGTATATCGACAAATAAGGACTTTCCAATAAATTACGTGTTATATATATATACAAGGTGCGTAACTGCTCATAAAGACTTTAGCACTTACAAAATGTACTTTTAATGAATTAAATTAAAGCACTTTATTAAAATTTTGAATCAAATTTATGTATAAAAAAATTAATGGCTGTGTCAGAATTGAACTAAGAAGGCACTGATGCTCTTTTTCATTCACAAATTTGGCTGTATTATTATTTTTATGATTATTTTTGAAACTTTAATAACATTTTCAATTATATTGCATTTTCAGCAATAATATAGATTAAAGTTATTGTTATATTATTTAGTTTTGAATAATAAACTTAATTTATAAATTACCAATCAAATCTTGGTTCCAAATAACCATCGATGTAGACATTCCTGCCACTGGTCCAGACTTTTAGTGTACCATTTGTATTAATTGTTATTGGATCTTTACCATTCATCGCAACTTAAGGATTGAAAATTAACCAAAATATGAGTATTACGTATAAATAAACATTGGAAACTTAAATGGAGAAAATTTAAAAATTGTTAAAACACTTGTCAACTTACTTTTTATCATTTATAATAAGATAATTACAATACTTTTTTAACCATGAATTAGACACTATAACCACGTTGATTTTGTATTTATTTTTATTTGTTTTCATTATGGCAGTTATTTCACGCCTCTGACTTAAAAATGTACCGCCGCAAATTACAGTCATTATTCTGGTCACCTGAGAAATTTAAGACTCCCCATCACTCCATCACAGCCCCCATCAGTTCATTATGACGTCAAATGCGTGAAATAACAGTTAAAATAAAAATAAATGAAAAAAGTACTAAATCAACGTGATGGTGTCCAAAATATGGATAGTATACTATAGTAAATATAAACGCAGATGTATATCAGTGTATCTAAATGATAAAAAGGTAAGTTGTTCTTCCAACCAGACATCAAATGTTTGACCAACATTATAATTCTTTTTTAAATGTTATATAAATTTCACTATATTTAATGGAATAAATCAGTGACAAAAATTCAAAATTTACATCACTCAAATAGCATTTAATAAGAGCTATTAGTTCGTCTTAAAAATCAGTGAAATATCAACTTGTTTAACTAGCATGCATAGAATATTTATAGTAAATTTTGTCATTTTCTGACTTTCGAAATAGAAATATTTAGGCAAATAGCATACTTTACAGTATTTTTTCCTTCTCTAATAGGCTCATAATTTACATTCTAGTAAAAGATGTTTAAAGATCTTCTTTTCTTTATAATTAAAAAGCAAGTGTAGTTTTATGTGTTCTATTTTATATATTCTTATTTACGATAAACTTACTGTGGTAAGATTTAGTAAAGCAATCCAGTTTTGTTTTATTGTGCAAGGTTAACATGTTCATGTTTAAGACTGAACAGTTACTGCTTGCGTAAAATACATTAACTCCTGACAAAAAAATGAAAAATTAGTTAGAAAACAAGATTGTTATTGGTATGTTTATTTGACACTTTACCTCACATGTAGTTCACTCATTAAAGAATTACTCCCATATACATATCATACAGAATGAGGGACACATCACACAGCCTTTGCTCAGAAATGCTAGTTATATATATATATATATATATATATATATATATATATATATATATATATATATATATATATATATATATATATATATATATATATATAATACTTTACAATTCTCATAACGGAAAAAAAGATAGTTTCCTAATCAATATAGCAATATAATAATAATAATAATAATAATGCATCAAATATATATATAATTAACAGTCATATATTCATAAAGTCTATAGTATACAAAATATATATTTCACTAAGCAATGGAGAACATGTCATAACTATGTGAAGCAAAAAAAAAATGATGTAAAAGTGATGTAAAAAAGAACTTTTTTACAATTATATAGAGCTGTGGATAGCGATGAAAGTAAAACAAAAGTAGGTAGATCTGTAAGGGAAGCATTTGAGACCGAGAAGAAGAAACTACTCCGACATTCTTTTCTTACTCAAACGTCACTGTTCTCATTCAAAGGTGTACATTGATTCTAAAGATAGTTTCATGGATATTATTATTATTATTTTATAAAAATAAATTTTAAAGTAATAAATATATTGCTTATTGAGGTTTCATGAATTTTTATCCGCTCTGGCTACAAGCTTCAGAACGTTAAAGCGACAGCCGCGCTGCAGTTAAAAACATTATATGCTTCCGGATTGCCTATACAAATTGTTTCCATTTTTTTTTTTTTTTTTTTTTTTTGCTAGTGGTAAATCATAAGAACTATTGCACGTCAAAAATACATACCTTTGTTAGGAGCCTTTTTTGTAATATGGTTCATATAATAAAAAATGAATTAAAATCATGAAAAAATTTATATTTTATAAAAACTACATTTTTCTAGACTTGTAAAAAAAAGTTTCAATACCCACTTGGACCAATATCTTTAGGTGCTGGTTATTATTATTTTTTAAATTTTTTTTTTGAGCTTTTAGATAAAGTTAAGAATGTAAACTAACAAGACCTTATACAGTATTATATATTTTGACTCTTTTGCATGTAAACTCAGGTAGTTTTTAGCATAATTATCAATCTAAAATAGAAAATTTTGCCTGAAAAGTAATTAAAATTTCTAATATATAATGTAATAACAACTAATTGTTATCATAGACTTAAAAGCTTATTTAAATAATGTTCACTTATTGAGAAAATTTGTTTTTAACCTTAACTGTAACAAAAATTAGTGATTATATATCGATCTTCTCGCGTCAAGATGAAGCTACATATTTCCAAATTTCCAATAAATGAACGATTTACACTTTACAAATTCGCGGCTACCTCCAGCTTCTGCTATATAAAACAGGTAGGTATAGCTCCAGGAAACCTCAAATTTTTAAAGTTTTGGTCCTTCATTCTTCCGAAATTTTTAAAGTGTAGTAGCTTCATCTTGACGCAAAAAGATTGATATTATGTTAAATTAAAGTGTCAATAAACTTACAAAAATACGATGGTTGTCACGCTGAAATGCAAACTCAAATCCACAACTAGATGGAACCGTTTTAAACTCGTCGTTTACTACAAAAATGAAAAAAAGGTAAGAATAGTATTATTACACTATAACATCTTTAGGTGTACAGTCGAAGACAAATAAAAAGTTACAAGTTAAACGTGCGCTAGATGTGCGCGCCTCAAAACTTAATGTGAAAACGAGATTCTCGTGCACTAGAGGCCACCACAATCAGTTACGTTTAGAGTTCTCTTTCAGGTGAGCTTCTTGGCAGCTTGGCTGGCAAACCAAACCACCTTCGTGTTTCACGCTTACGCACGTCGCTGTCCGCACCTCCACATCATGCTCTCTCTCTCTTCTCTCTCTCTCTCTCTCTCTCTCTCTCTCTCTCTCTCTCTCTCTCTCTCTCTCTCTCTCTCTCTCTCTCTCTCTCTCTCTCTCTCTCTCTCTCTCTCTGCCGTTGTGACAGCAGACGACATTGAATACGTTTTCTTCTCCACAAGCAAAATAAGTTTAAAAAAAGTAAAGAAATAAATACGTGGATTTAGTTGAACATTTCTAAGAAATCATGAAGTATATAACTTATTTATACGTTATATTGCCAAGCAAGTTACATGCTTCATAGCAAAAAAGTTTGGACGTAAAGTCTGGATAAAATTATATTTATTTGTTAGGTATTCCTGACCTTAAATGCCAATTTGATATTTTAAAGTTCACAAAAATGTACGAATAAACAAACAAATAAATAAATAAATAAATAAATAAATAAATAAATAAATAATAAAATAAATAAATAAAACATATATTACGACTTAATTTCATAATTTTTTTAAATATCTATGGAAACTTTCTTTCCTTTCTTTTTTTACCCCTACATTTTTTTTATAATATGACAGTAAAATGTAATCAATATCGTCTGCTGTCACAACGGCAGAGAGAAAGAACGAGCATGATGTGAAGGAGCGATAGCACCGTGTGTTAATGTGCAGCACGAGGATAGTTTGGTTTGCCAGCCAAGCGGCCAAGAAGCTCACCTGATAGAGAACTCTAATAAACGTAACCTACTGAGGTGGACTCTAGTGTACTTTATATAAATTTCATTGTGCAGGGTCGCAGACCTCATAGTGAACCTTGGTCAGACGTGAATCTCGTTTTCACATAAAGTTTTGAGGCGCGAAAATCTAGCGTACGTTTAAATTGTAACCTTTTATTTGTCTTCGACTTTACTATGCCACGATTAAACATTTAATCTCCAGCTTGCAAGATCTAGTTCATATTTAGTCATACATTTCAATTTAATCTCTTCCTCTCAGTGTGTAACGCCTCCCCACCCCCTCCCTCAACCACTCATCACATTGTCAAAAAAGATTTAAAATTGTTTTTTCTTTTTTCCCCCCCATCATTAAGTGATTGGGATAAAGAGTTTGGGTTAGGTATGAGTGTTGGAAATATCCTTGCGCTTTTGTGGTCATATGTTTGCTACTAGCAGTTGGTTAGTGGTATTGATAAAAATATTTATTGTTGAAATGATGAGAGAGAAAAGAACATTATAACAAAGATAAAAGATATTACACAGGAATTCATAGAAATTACTCTTTTGACATATCATGACAAGCTAAGCAAAATGCAAAATGTAATAAAAATTCAAAATATTGGTTATCTCCTACCAGATTTGCTTTCAATATAATTTAATGAGTATTGAGATTTAGTACTATAGGAAATATTTTTAAAAAAGAAATATTTTTGAAAAGAAATTATAGATATATAAGAAAATAGCAGACTTAATACGAAGACAATATCTCTAGACGAGTTAATACGGAAATTCGTGTTGTTGTTTTTCAAATTTTACCTCGAGTATGACAATTCGATCTTCTCCAAATCGATGTTTTTAGCAAACAAAATGTCTATCTCCTTTTTTTTCATGTGTCGTGTCGTGTGTGTGTGTCTATGTGCGTGTGTTTGTGTGTGTCTGTGTGTGTGTGTGTGTGTGTGTGTCTGTCTGTCTGTGTCTGCTGTCTTTCTGTGTGAATTTATGTGTGTATGAATGATAGAGAGAGAATAGAAGGTTAAGTTTCACTAGTTGGGTGCTTTCATGTGGCATTTTTAATAAATATAACAGAGAAGAGAGAAGTGTTATATAATCTGCCAAAATGTCATCTTAAACCATTTAATTTTATATGGTGGTGACACATTACACTCATTGCATTGGTTTGGTAAAAAAAATTACTTAGAAATAGTAAGTTTTTTTGTAATAAGAACATCTTATTTTGTTATTTAAAATGTAATTTAGAATTAATCTTAGCAGTGTTATGAATTTTTATATATTTTCTTTACCTGTCCTCGCCAACACTGTATCTACCTGAAATCATAAAGGAATTATTGCTAAGTTTTGTAATGTTAATGCAATATCACGATACTGTTGGTTTTTGAATTTTAGTTGGAAACTTTTAGCTTTAGAAATATGAAAATAATAACAGAAGAGTTACTACGATTGATTGAGTGTCAGAAAGTCATAAAGGTGCTATAAAAATAAAAATATTGAATATAATTTAAATATATATTTCTGCTAAAACAAATAAATTGAAAACTTATCGCATAACTATATTTTAATGTTAAAATATCAAAATATGTTACCTACATATAAGTTATATTATATTTAATAATTAAGAATATATTTCTTATAATATTATTGATGAATGAAACTTTTATGAAATACATTGTATTTCTGTGTAACTATTTTTGTAATGAAAATGTACCAATTGGTATTATGAAACTAAAACTGAATAAGCATTTTAACGTAAATTTGTATTAGTAATAATATTATATTTAACATAAATAGAATATGTTATCTAGTTCTGCTGCATCATGGATCACATTGAATTTTGTTTAAATATATCTATACAGAATCCGTTAACTGTTTGCTCAGCTGTAACTTCCACTTAATTAATGATCTGTTGGAGCGACTTTAGGCAAGAATCTTTTGCTGCCTTATCTGATGCCATTGTATATGCTAGATAATATTAATGTTAACGTCAAAAAAGATGCTAAATATCAAAGAAAAGGGCAAAAAATACATTATTAGACAATAGCAGCGTTGCTAAATTCTCTGAAAATACAGACAAAAATATATTAAAAGGCATTGATTTTGATGTTAACGTTAAGGTTTCTGTGAGTGTACCTACAGTATATAACAACAAGACAAAGAGCTTGCCTGTTCTTCCTTACTTTTCTAATTTAATAAGTTAGTTAGTCACTTTTATATCACTTACATCAAAGTTTTTACACTCATGTCCGTCAACAATTGGAGCAGATGTCGAAGTAGCCTGTGATCAAAATGTTTGATTAATTTTTGTATTTTATTACTCCACTTTTAGGGTTTACTGCTATTAGTTAGTCTGATTAAAAATGAATTACGTTATAATTTCCACGTTAACGTTATTATGAAACCATGAACTCTACAACAGTTAAATTATAAGGACAAGCCACAAGAGGTGAAACATTGTAGCAGCAGCAGTCGCACCTTGCCATATTGTAATTTTGTGGAGCTATAGGTCCTTTTTTAACATTTCATGTGCTTTCAACAAAATTAAATGTTTTAGTCAAATTGTATAGAGAGTATAAAAAGCCAAGTTCCAAACAAATCTATAACTGACCTTATAGAGTGCTCCAAAAATTAACAATTAATTAATATAACAAAAATACATATATGTTTTTTAATACAACTGTTTTTTAGACGATACATTCACCTGGAGATAGTTTATTTATTATTTGTTATTGGTATTATTTTATCATACCTGTGCAATTTTACGTACCTCACATATATATTTGTAGTGACGACTGCACCGTGCTGTCATGAAACCACGCTCCGGGATCTTACTTGATTTTGCTCCGCGTAAGGTTTGCATGTCAAACACGCTACATTTCTGATTATCATTAAATGTATTTGGTTCTCCTTGGTTCCAGAACTTGGAGCTTGTAAAATCAGTCTCATCTGGACACCTAATTGGAATTTTTATGTTGTAAAAAATCTGAGTAGCGAAACTTACACTCTTAAAATATTTAGAAAATATTGTTCAGAAGATTGGGCGTTCTCTTAAATTTAACCTATTTGTTTAACAAGAAATTATGTTTGCATGCGTTGTTGTTATGAATACAACTAATTGAATGCGTGGAAATTAAGTGACCAATACAGATTGCGCGATACATGGTTTTGCGAAGTAAACATCTGTTTGAAAAAAAATACAGAAAGAAAAGCATTTGAAGAATTTGCATACGAGATTCCTATTCTTAAAATATTGTAGAATTGACAGTTATGACGTCAATATACAATACTTAAATCATTGATAATCTATGTACAAGCTTTTAAATGTATTAGTGTATAGAAAAAATAAACAATATCTAAAACTTGCAATACTAACAAAGTTCTAGTAGAGACATTTTTGTTTATTCGTAATTTAAATTTATATATTTTCTTACGGAAAAATTAAGATTACAAATTAAAACTTTAGAAAGTAGAAAAGAGTTATTTGTATCATGTTTTTGCTTATATTTGACATAATGGTATCTTTAATGATAATACAATTTAAAAGATTTTTTTTTTTAATTTCAATTTTTTTGTACTTTTTTCCTCTCATATTTAGATTGACAATCAAATTTTGTGTGTTTGGTGTGTAAAATGCTATGCTGTTCTACTACATGAGACACTCACAAGCATAAGTAAGGTAAAAATGTTTCCAAAAACTTTTGCTTCCTGGATCTAAGTTTCAGTTGTTAATTTTCTCAAAAAGTCTCTGTTTATACTTAGTTAAAATAATATAATGTCACAAAAGTATGAAAAAGTATGACTCATTTACCATTTATATCGGACTTTACCAATCTTTGAGATGCAATCAGATGAAATTGCACCTGTCCATATTTTTTCGTTATAAATTGAATCGTTCAGTTTTTTAACTCCTGTACAAAGAAAAAAATTGTTAAATTTTACCATTCAGTTACTAAATTGCAATGAATTATATAAATTTTGAATTTTAAAAATGAATTTTAATTTTTTAGCGTATATGAAAACACATACACACACACACACTCAAATATGCACGCTTCAGATGCAAGAGCAGACAAATATCTTCACAAAATGGTTTATGTTTCTCCCGCTTAGAAAGATAAACTAACAATGAGAAAGACTAAAAAACATTAAGTTAGTAATTGACTTCTTATTCTTAAAAACAACATTGCTCTGAATCAATAAAATTACGTGAATTTCTAATATTTGAATTTATAAGGTATTTTTATTATTATATATAAAACAATAATGTCACAGGATTCACCTTATGCATGTCATCGTAGGATAAAAATGCGGCCTGTGACGTCATTTCGCGACTTTCAGAAAATTAATTTAAAATAATTCCTCTTTGCATTCAATATCAAATATCTGCTTTTGTATCTAACGCGAATATATGTATACCGTATGCCTTGTTTTTATTGATAACAATTAGACCTAATATTTACCTTTCAAGGCATCTAACAGACAGCCGAGATTTTTAGCACTAACTTTGAGTAACTTCATACCCAGTGTGCAGCAGCGAACATGAGCGGTTTCAAACGAATCCTAATATGTACATAAGAAGTAGCATTTTATTCTCCACGACAATTTATTTTCAACTTAAAGTCAGGTAATATTGTTTATAAACTGTATTTTGAAATAAATTGTGCAGTGTTATATAGGAAAACCATATTAACATACCAGAAAGGGGTGCGGAATGGGTGTATTTTAAAAGAAACGGTAGAAAGTTAGGTATATAAGAGAAATCTGTGTCACTTGTACTATTCAACTCTCCTTAGTGCACTGTATATATAAAAATAGAGGGTAAAAGGTTGAGCTAGAAGGTAAGAAAGCAGAGAATCATGATTTAATGTCAGGAGGTCACATAAAAATAGTTGTCTGTGGACTATATTGTAGTATTAGTATGCCATGTTCAAGCAATCCAATAGAATATCGAGAACCAAACCATTGTTGGGCATTTCAAATTTGAATCATGTATAGCGTGCTGATGACTGTTATATTTCCTAACCCTTTAAAATAGTTGTTCAGACGTTAGCCTCCTGCTCCAGAATGTTAATATAATTTTCCGATATAATTGCGGGCATTGCGGTATAATAGACTTAAATTTTAGCATTACCTCTTCATTAACGAGAATATAGTTTGATTTGCAAGCTCTCAGCAGTCGACCGTAGGATGAATCTGGTTCACAATTTTTTTTTTAATTTTTTGAAATAGTAATTTTTTTATATAATAACTTATTACTTAAATAATAGTAAGATACTAGGGGCACTCTACTCATTTTTTATTATGTATTGCACATAGAGTAGTAAAAAAATGGTATTAATTTGTTTAAGGTTTCAGATGAATACACTGGCACACTGTTATTTTACCTAGAAGTGTCTCTTGATCGGTGTCCCAAATATTTGGCTATAACAAAAATTACAATGAAATATAACGATTTTATATCACATAAAGTTCAAGAACAAAATATATGTTACGTTAAAGCTAACAACAAACACCATGTTGCTGTCTAAACCGAAGGACAACAATAACTTGTTATGGTAAGATTAGCGTTGCAACATTTAGAAAATTGTTTGTTTGATTTTTTCCTTTTTTTTTTTTTTTTTTTTTTTTTTTTGTTAATGCAAAATTTATTGTTGTCCCTTTTACATTTTTTCCCTTTATTTGATAGCTCTAATTTTCTTCATCTTAAAAGCAATATTTGCATTACACGAACAAAATAACTATATATGCAGTTACATGAATCCTGTATTATGTAATATGTACACGTATATGTAATAACGTAGTTATAAATTACATTAATTACTCTAAAAGTTAGTCAATCGACCCTTATTGAAGTATCATGCACCTGCATGGTACTGTAGTCAGTGCAAAAAAAGTTAGTGACTCATATGACTTATGTAACTTATGTAACTTATGTGATTATTAACACAACGGAAATAAATTTAAATTAGTCTTTGTTCTATATAATTTAAGGCGGGAAATCAGCTACTACGGGATTTGACTAAAAAGTTGCAAAGAAGGAAAAATCTGAATGTTGCATGGTGACACGATAGGTAAAGGCAACTTCAGAAATGTAAAAATTTTGTGGGACATGCTAGATTTTGAATTATGCTTTTTTGAAGTCTAAGTCCCATTGGTGGCCATGTTAATTTTACTAAATTTTAAAAAATATTTTCTCTCTTATCTGATGGTTACGGGTACTGAAAAATTTATCATGCGTAGCTGTTACCATTAAATTTGAGGTGACATAAAAAATTAATATTTTTTGTTTTAGATTTTAAGATGCAAGCCAAATAAAGAAAAACCTTAATAAAAAAACTTCACAAAGCAGAGTAAAATTGATTATATATTTTTAAAAAATATTTACGTAAGGAGTCGGACAGTAAGGACATTTTTCTGTGCACGGAGGTCCCCACTGTAGCTGGGTCGTCTCCAATTTTTTGGTCCAGTAGGGGGGCAAAGATGTTCCATAGACTTCCACGAATATTGTTGAGCTGCGCTCAAACTGGTGGGGCTGCAATCATAACATGTATAAAAAATGGGAGAAAATTTTTCATTCATTCATTCATTCATTCATTCATTCATTCATTCATTCATTCATTCATTCATTCATTCATTCATTCATTCATTCATTCATTCATTCATTCATTCATTCATTCATTCATTCATTCATTCATTCATTCATTCATTCATTCATTCATTCATTCATTCATTCATTCATTCATTCATTCATTCATTCATTCATTCATTCATTCATTCATTCATTCATTCATTCATTCATTCATTCATTCATTCATTCATTCATTCATTCATTCATTCATTCATTCATTCATTCATTCATTCATTCTTCATTCATTCGTCCATTCATTCGTCCATTCATTCGTCCATTCATTTGCTCACTCACTCACTCACTCACTCACTCACTCACTCACTCACTCACTCACTCACTCACTCACTCACTCACTCACTCACTCACTCACTCACTCACTCACTCACTCACTCACTCACTCACTCACTCACTCACTCACTCACTCACTCACTCACTCACTCACTCACTCACTCACTCACTCACTCACTCACTCACTCACTCACTCACTCACTCACTCACTCACTCACTCACTCACTCACTCACTCACTCACTCACTCACTCACTCACTCACTCACTCACTCACTCACTCACTCACTCACTCACTCACTCACTCACTCACTCACTCACTCACTCACTCACTCACTCACTCACTCACTCACTCACTCACTCACTCACTCACTCACTCACTCACTCACTCACTCACTCACTCACTCACTCACTCACTCACTCACTCACTCACTCACTCACTCACTCACTCACTCACTCACTCACTCACTCACTCACTCACTCACTCACTCACTCACTCACTCACTCACTCACTCACTCACTCACTCACTCACTCACTCACTCACTCACTCACTCACTCACTCACTCACTCACTCACTCACTCACTCACTCACTCACTCACTCACTCACTCACTCACTCACTCACTCACTCACTCACTCACTCACTCACTCACTCACTCACTCACTCACTCACTCACTCACTCACTCACTCACTCACTCACTCACTCACTCACTCACTCACTCACTCACTCACTCACTCACTCACTCACTCATTCATTTGTGCTTTCACTTATTCATTGAAACTGGTTTTAGATCGGTCAAATTGATCTAACAATTTTCAACCCGGGCTAATATAATAATAATAAAACAATTGAATCTTTTTATATAGCTCTATGATTCATTGTTTCACTTAAGGTTAAGGCAACCTTTGGGGGTTGCGGCGACAGTGGTGCTCTTGGTGAAACTATTTTCTTTATTTATTGGTAAAATACCTATCATGTATGCAGTTTATATGACTGAAAATACATTGAGCATCTAGAAAAATATAAAATTTTGATTCATGAATCCACATAAAGCCTAACTCACTTTCAACCCTATGGAATTTTCCCCAAATATAGTTCATAAAAGTGTCAGTAGATGGCCTTTAAATTTTTCCCGTAGGGTTTCTCGGGGGTACCAATGAAGGTTGGGATATGATGAATTTTTTATAAGTTTTATTAATTCCAATTTAGATGTGAAATGTAATTTGAAGATTATGTTTAAATTAAATTAAATTTAATTAGAATATTGTTTAAACTTTTCTCATAGGAAATTATTAAAAATGTAAAAATTATCAATGCCACGCCCAACCGTAAACTCGTGATAAGTTTATATTTTTGCCTTTTTACAATTCTACAAGTAATTCATTAATCATATTATATAACCAGTGATCACCATTCTAGTAAAGTAGCCGGGGAATAAGTTTCTTCTCTCCCGCCTGCTTTGCTCTGAAAATTAAAGTAATACTAATATATTTTTATGTAGTAGTATAAATCATTTAGGAAAGAAATCTTAGTAATTCATTTTTTGTTTTTCTTACTAATCAGTAGGAATTTGACAATAGTTGAGAGAAACATATTGTAAATAAATGTATCCTTGTATGCAGTTAGCACAGTTTTGAATGTTGTTACATAGATGACAAATAATATAAAAGAGGACATTCGCGGGTAACGTTGATGGTTATCTGGCAACAAATGATGCATTTTTTTTCAAATTTGGTAAAAATGCAGTGCTTTAGAATTAAGCCGACCTGTGTCGGAGGATTTTTCAATATTTTCAAAATTCCCAAATGTATCTGCATTTCAAAAGTCCCGGGTTTCGCCGAGGTGATATTATATAATTGTAAATCCCAAGAGAACCCAAAAAGCTAGCACAATTAAATTTGAAATTTAGGTACTTAGTAATATGGTACTTAAAATTGTTTTTACACATTTGACCTTATTTAATTTGCAAGGTCAAAGGTCATGACCTAAAAATTATATTTGCAAATATTTAAAAGAAAGGTATTTTTTATTTTTCTTAAATTTAGCTCAAAGATGGTCCATATAGTACTTAAAATACGTACCAAGTTTAAACTTGGGGTCACTGTAAATTTAAAAATGGCGGCGTTTCAAAGTCACCTATCTCTCTATTGGGAGTTGTTTTTACCGCACTAAAAATTGAAAAAAAAAAAATATCTGCGGCCATAAATAAAACAATTATGAAATAAAAGACCCTTTTAAACCCTTGGGTTGAAAAAAACTAAAAAAAAGTGGCGCCGAAATTCAAAATTTTCAACATTTTGCACAAAAATGGATCGGCAATCAATAATGTAAGAATATAAACGATCTTACATTAAAATATCAATTAATTTTGAAATTTGGAGCTAAATTTTGATTTTTTTTAAAATAATAATTAACCTTTTGATGTTAGTACTTTTTAATTCTTATATTTTTGATAACTGATCCATTTTTGTGCATTTTTCATTTTATGTTACTAAAATATAGCAAAAAAAAAAATAATAATAACTAGAAAAAGCGTGAAATTTAAAAAAAATGGAATTTGGCGCCAATTTTTTCTTTTCATCCCAAGGGTTTAAAAAAGTGTTTTATTTCATAATTGTTTGATTTTATGGCCGTAGATATTTTTAGTGCGGCAAAAACAGCTCCCAATATAGAGATAGGTGACTTTGAAAATCCGCCATTTTGAAAGTTACAGTGATCCCAAGTTTAAACTTGGTACGTACGTTAAGTACTATATGGAGCATCTTTGAGCTAAATTTAAGAAAAATTGAAAAAAAATTTCTTTTAAATATTTTCAAATATAATTTTTAGGTCATAACCTTTGACCTTGAAAATTAAATAAAAGGTAAAATGTGTAAGCACTATTTTAAGTACCATGATACTTAGTACCTAAATTTTAAATTTCATTGTGCTAGCTTTTTGCGTTCTCTTGGGATTTACAATTATATAACATCACCTAGGCGAACCCCGCAAATTTTGAAATTCGGGTATTTTCGGGAATTTTCAAAATTTTGAAAAATCCTCCGACATGGGTCGGCTTATTTTTAAAACACTGCATTTTTAACAAAATTGAAAAACATCCATCACTTGTTGGCAGATAACCATCAACGTTACCCACGAATTTCCTCAAAACTATTATAGTCGTAACTTGTTTATACGTTGTGATTGATCACATCTTTGGCCGGAGTCATTTATTTCTAATTTATATTCCATTTACAAAATGTCACGAGCGGGAACTAACGTCACAGCTCGCCTGGTCTACGAAAGCATAAAAAACAAGTGAGCTGTATGTCCGCTCGTGCCGCTGGTGTTCTACGCCTTTAACTAACAAGTAAGTAATAATACGTAATAATTACGCTGGCACATTTTCAGCAAAATTTGTCCAATACAGCATTATCGGAATCTGTAGTCTCTACTGTATAATAATAATGCTATGTAGCATAAATATTTCATGCATCAACATATTCTATGTATTAATATTTGCAAATTTAGCATAATTTCTTATATAATGACAAAAATTGTACCTTAATTACGTAATTTTTTCTTGCCGTGCATCAAAACTAATTATTTGATTTCTTTAAACATTATTATACTTTGTATAATCCTATTAAATTGACAAGATGTGTTCTCTTATAAATTCAGTGTAAGGTTTCTTAACAAGAATGCCTTTACCTGCACTGCTTTTCATTGCTGACGTTGCACTATATTCAGACATATCCTGCAACAATCAAATTTATTCATTACAAATTTTAAGTGAGAATTAACGCACAAATTCACTTGTTTGCTTGTGCAAAATTTGATTTAAAAATGAGATGCTTCCTTCTGATGAAGGAATAAAACGTCCCCTCTTCTAACTTTGAAAACTCACTGTAATATAAAACGATTTTTGCTGTTTAGGAGAAAATCATATAAAATAAGAGGGTGGTGGGATTACCACCCCAAACTTAAGGAGAGATGAGACAAGGGGAAAAAAATTTTCCCTGCATGGAAAATAAAATTAAAGAAATTATTCAGATACAATGTAACTCTTCAGTACAACAAACCAATAATTTTTTTTTTAAACAGTCACTCGTTGAAATAAAGTTGCATTCACAATGAACGCAAGAGCTGACGTAAACTTACATTGTCCATTAAAGGTCCATTGTGAAAGGACCTGCGATTAAGCAGAACCTTACGTCTATTGTGAAAGCACCTTAAAAGTAATTTCTGCAGCAGTAAATAGTAAGCTCATTATATCTTTTTTTTTTGTATATTTTTAATAAATTTACTATAAAAAAGTGTAAGTAGTAGCTCTTTAATTACTTTTTTCCATGTGGACTGGTAGAATGTGTGCATTGCATGGCATTATAATAAAAGGTCAGTGTGATAAAAGCTACCGTGCTGTCTGTTGTATGCCGTGTTCAGGCGAACAAAGAAATACAGAACTTTTTTTTTTACATTCTATAGAACACCGTGCTATGTTTGTAAATATCTTTTTCTTTTTCTCCTAAAATCTCCTTAATTTGGTGATGATATATAACCCTTTACCAACACCTAATCTCCTTAGGTTTTTATGATTATAAAGTATTCTTAAGTAAACAATACAAAAAATTCATTTTATACTTCAGTAGCTGCACAAGCCTGTTAAGAATGTCAGAAATGCCATTTCTGGTTTCGGATGTCAAATTCTTTAAGGTTAAGAAAAGCATGTAAATTTTGCCTCAAAATTAAGCTTTCTTTGATCCAATTTAATATACAGAAAAAAAAATAAAAATATATAGAAAAAATATAAAATTTTTTTGAAACAAGTGCTTGAAGAATTTATTTCTGATACAAATCAAAGGTAACAAACATTTATTTTTATTAAGAAACACCATAATTAAAAAAAATATATAGAATGTAATATTACTTACTTTAGACAGGGAAGCCACAAGAGTCAACGCAAAGAATGGGTTTAAAAACATTGTAATCACTAAAATTAGAAATTACAAACCTTTCTTTGCATAACTAAAAAAAAGTGGGAAAAAGTAGCATTAAAACACACAAAAAAAAAAATAGCAATATATAGAATTATTTAGAAAAAATAAATTTGGTTTATATATTTTGCATTAATGCATAAAATACAAGGAGTGAACGACTTGCTATTCAGAGGAAGTATATTTTCACAAATAATTCTACGTTGCTTATTTATTTGAAATAACTTATGTAAAATTTGAAAAGTTTTATTAAATTTAAAAAAAAAAAAGTTATGAAAAAAAGTTGTTACTGTTGTTGTTCGTAAACCTGTTCTGTCACCAAAAACTGCCTATTCTATTTGAATATATAAAATTGATCGTCATTTCATGAGCAGAGAACAGGTTTTACAAACAGCAATGATATTTCTTATTTAAAAAAAAAAAATCCAGTTAAAAATTGGCGTTTAAATTTGAATTTCCTTATGTAAATGTTATCTTTAAATGTAATAACAAGTATTATATATATATATATATATATATATATATATATATAATATATATATATATATATATATATATATATATATATATATATATATATATATATATATATATATTATATATATTTTTGAGTGAGTGTTAGCAAGTGTGAAACATTACCTAAAAAAACTTTTAAGTAACAATTTAATTTGCCTTCATGTTATTCATGTTGTTAACTCTATATTTCACCAACATTCAGTTTGTACGATATAGTCGGCCACCTAGGTACCTAGACGACTAATATATTGATATTTACTTACATTTAAAATCACTACCTAATACCAATATTGGTCACTATTTTTGCACTCGTTCACACATTTATTCTCTCTCAATCTATTTTTTCCTCAGTGATCAATGTAATCATAGCGCGGATATCCTCGCTCGAAATCACAGCAATCAAATTGCCTTTTTTGTTGCGTAATTAACTGTCACTTGTTGATGATGTGTATTTTTTTTATGTAACATTTCATTAAAAAAATTTATAATGAAACTTTACTGTGTATATCACTGATGGCGAAAAAAATAAATTAACAAAAAAAAAACTGAAATAATAAAGATATTAATGAATGATAAAATATACATTTAAATATATAAACAAAAATAATAATAATTGAATAAAAAATATATAAATAAATAATTAAAAAATTAACAAATAAATAAACAAACCAAAAATAAAAAAATAAAAAAAATTACCCATTTTAGATACAAACATATATTCTAATTTTACTTATTTAAAAATTATTAAATAAAAATGCCAAATATAAATAACATTTGTCTATTTCAAAAATAGTAATACATCAACAATTAACAAATATTTTGTTTATAATTCAACAAACAGGGTAGAAGTGACCCCGCAAAAGAATAAAGGTAGTAGAAAGTTGGATTCACTAAATGTATTTTAGAAATAAAAACCATATAAAGGCACGTCTAAATAAGTTGATATTTAAACATAAAAAGGTCCTCCTAATTCAGCAATAGTAATGAAGTTGGTACATCCTGTTCCCTTCACCAAAAAATGTGCAATTCCATTTAAAAAGCTTTAGGTTCTCGTCATTCTGTTTTTGTGGTTTGGATCACTGTGGTTCAGAGTTTACGAACATCATTATTAAAAATAATTTTAAAACTTTTAAATAAAAATCTAACAAAATTGAAAAATAAACATTTTTGCCATGATGAGCATAGTTATTTACAATGTTCTAATATTGCATCGAAGCTCATTTTCATACGTTTTCGTGCTCACAATCTATGGATACATAATCAACTTTATAGTAACATTAATTATCTGATCAAAAGTCAATAAATAAAAGTTTAAATTTCAAATTTTAGGGATATAAAAGTTCTCTTATGAGAAAAATAATTTTCTAAAATATATATAGAAACAAATCTTAATTTGACCGTTATTTTGTAATTGCATAATACAAACTTGTATCTATATTTTTGTATTTTAATAATTGTAAAGACATTTTTATTTATATTTTTAAATAAGAAAAAATACCTTCGTACATTATATAATTAGAAACAAATAAAATAAAGGGGCGGGGTGGACGTTTTTGGTACAGGGCAATAATACAAAAACTCAGGAGCTTGGTGGTTAGGATGTCGCTTTTCTCTCAACTAATTTCATTTCAATTCCATATTTAGGTCTTAGGATGAGGTCAGGCAAAGCTTCGTAGTCTCGCTTAGGATTGCACGACTGCAGCTTGAAGTTGCGAAGTACTGTGGAGACCAGGCACTTCATCTCCAGCATCGCAAATTTTTGACCTGGAAAACATAGTAGAGAAACGGAACGGTGTTGTCAATGTTAAGTATATTATTCATATTGTATCCAATGAAACTAACAACGGGAATGTTAGGTAGCGACTGCACATTTCGTACGACTTCTCCAAGATTTATTTCTTTATTTCCAGTTTTTTGCACGTTTTCATGGCGGGAAAATATTCATGTGTATTATAACTATTATTTTATTTTTTAAAAAGTTGAACTTTCACAAAAATAGATTTTGGCAATCGGGCAAATTCGGAAAAAAAAAAACGAACGAAATGTGCAGTTGGTTCCTTACATTATCTATAGTTCAGTTTCATTGAATATATGAATATATTGATTATATCCTAATTCATTCATTCATTCATTCATTCATTCATTCATTCATTCATTCATTCATTCATTCATTCATTCATTCATTCATTCATTCATTCATTCATTCATTCATTCATTCATTCATTCATTCATTCATTCATTCATTCATTCATTCATTCATTCATTCATTCATTCATTCATTCATTCATTCATTCATTCATTCATTCATTCATTCATTCATTCATTCATTCATTCATTCATTCATTCATTCATTCATTCATTCATTCATTCATTCATTCATTCATTCATTCATTCATTCATTCATTCATTCATTCATTCATTCATTCATTCATTCATTCTTTCTTCGATCGTTCGTTCGTTCGTTCGTTCGTTCGTTCGTTCGTTCGTTCGTTCGTTCGTTCGTTCGTTCGTTCGTTCGTTCGTTCTTTCGTTCGTTCGTTCGTTCGTTCGTTCATTCATTCATTCATTCATTCATTCATTCATTCATTCATTCATTCATTCATTCATTCATTCATTCATTCATTCATTCATTCATTCATTCATTCATTCATTCATTCATTCATTCATTCATTCATTCATTCATTCATTCATTCATTCATTCATTCATTCATTCATTCATTCATTCATTCATTCATTCATTCATTCATTCATTCATTCATTCATTCATTCATTCATTCATTCATTCATTCATTCATTCATTCATTCATTCATTCATTCATTCATTCATTCATTCATTCATTCATTCATTCATTCATTCATTCATTCATTCATTCATTCATTCATTCATTCATTCATTATCTATCCTTCTCTCCTACTTGCCAACACCCATTTCTCTACTCACCAATACAGTTCCTAGGGCCAGCACTAAAAGGGATGTAAGCATACGGATGACGTCCTGCGCTGTTCTCAGGTAAGAATCTGTCAGGGTCAAACTCATCAGGGTTCAGGTAAATGTATGAATTTCGATGAATGTCAAAGATGTGAATGTTGATCTTGGTGCCTGCGTTAAACTCACGTCGACCCTCTGCAAATGTAAATCAGATTTTGTTACTTACAGGGTTAGTTAACAATGACTTTCATATAACAGTATTCTATCATTTATCACTGTGTTATTAAACCTTCCAAAATCGCAATTACAAAATTTAATAACACTTACAGAGCAAAAGCTGTTTCGCGACCCCGAAACTAGTCATAGCTACAACTTGCTCTGACGCTAGTTTGACGCGAGTGAGAGGTCCTCTTATTTTTGTGTATTCATTGTTATTATTTATCTGTATGACTTAAAAACATATTTAACACATAAATATTACGTCAAGTAACCAGCACAAAAATAAGAGTAACTCGATCCCGCTCGTGCCAAGCTATCGTGAGAGCAAGTTGTAGCTGTGAAATAGGTTCGGGGTCTCTGTAACGGCTATGCTCTCACAGTCAGCGCGTTAATAATTAAAATTTTGGACGCGGTTTCGGGACGTTTTATAATACGATGCTTACTATTAAAAAAGCTATAGTTTACATACACCCCTTTAATATGTATTTACAGATACCTTCATTTTTTATTTTTACTTGCACTTTGCGTATGTGACGTAATCGGGGGGAATCGGCGTAATCAAATATGCCTTGGCGAGCTCCCATGTCAGTCAATAAACTTTTTTAAATTTATCTATAGCAAAGCGAAAGTGAATTTTCTGAACTATTAAAGTAAAAATTTATCGATATACTTTTTTTAAACTATAGAAAAATATTAAATTATTGAAAGATTAGTAAGCATGGCTATCTACAATCTATTGTCAAATATATCTACACACCCTTTTTTGTTTAGTTATATTAACTTAAGAGGTATAGTAAGTTCTCCTTGTTATTCTTATGTAAAGGGGTGTAAACAACCTTTCTATAGGCGTGTAATTGGTGTATAGCAAAAAAATAAAAATAAAAAATGCTCGAAGGCATTTTGGCAACTAATTGTATTCAAAATTTTAAACATCTCATAAAATGACAAATTAAAAATAATAAGTCAAACAGGAGAATATTTGTAGTGTTGAAGTCAAAAGCTGATATCTTCTGACATGCTGGGAAAAGCTTTTTATTTCTTAACAATTTGTATTAGTTCCGCTGCATAATTATTTTAAAGTGGCTTATTTTACAACCGATTTTAGATAAAAAAAAAAAGTGTAAACAACTATTTTGGTCAATTGACCGAACTACTTCTATGAGGCTTTATTTTATAATATCAATTATTGTGCCGAATAGATCCTTGTGACAAAAATAACCAGACGTAATAATTATGCCTCCTCATTTTCAGCACAATTTGTTCAATACAGCATAATTTATGCTATATTGCATAATAATTGTGTTATATAGCATAAATATTATGTTGAACAGCATAATTATTTAAAGGAATAGACCGGAGAAAAAACATAAGCATTTATGTCACAAAACACTTGATAGGATTTACATAAGCAACATTAGTTTGTCTCAAAACTTAACAGTAGCCCTGTAGCAGTGTTCAGAAAATTCGATTTATGCAACCCGCACAACATTTTCATACTAATTTTTGCATGTTTCTGACGTCATAAAAATGAATTTTCACGCAAATTGCATACTTTACAGTATTTTCACGCTCTCTTGTGTGGCTACATTAACATTCTGGTAAAAATTATTATCAGTTTTGAAGATCCCATTTCGTGTTTATTCATTAAAAAGCACATGTTGTTTTATGTGGTCTATGGCTTTAAGCTGTTCAAATTTTACATCAATTATGCTATAATGACAATGCATATATGTCATTATAGCATAATTGATGTAAAATTAGAACAGCATAAATAATTATACTGTTCAACATGATTCAGCACAAATTGTTCAATATAGCATAAATTATGCCGCATTGAACAAATTGTGCTGAAAATGAGCTGGCATAATTATTACGTATTTATTTTTGTCCGTGTATATAGAGTTCAAAGATGCATGAAAAAAAATAGCATCTTTACGAGGATTTATTCGGAATTCGGAACAATAATTGATATTATAAAAAATAAAATCTCATACAAGTAGTTCGGTCAATGGACCAAAATAGTTGTTTACATTTTTTTTTATCTAAAATTGCTTGTAAAATAAGCCATCTTTAAAATAATTATGCAGCAAAACTAATACAAATTGTCAAAAAATAAAAAGCTTTTCCCAGCATGTCAAAAGATAACAGCTTTTGACTTCAACACTACAAATATTCTCCTGTGTGACTTATTATTTTTAATTTGCCATTTTATGAGATGCTTGAAAATTTGATTACAATTGACTGCCAATATGCCTTCGAGCATCTTTGCATTTTTTTTTTTTTTTTTTTTTTTGCTATACACCAATTACAGGCTTATAGAAAGCTTTGTTACACCCCATATAGTTGACAATAGATTGTAGATAGCCTTGCTTACTAATCTTTCAATAATTTGATATTTTTCTATAGTTTAAAAAAAAGTATATCGAAAAAGTTTTAAGTTTAATTCGGGAAATTTACTTTCACTTTGCTAGAGATAAATTTTAAAAAGTTAGTTGACCGACATGGAGCTCGCCAAGGCTTATTTGATTACGCCGATTATGTCACATATATACGCAAGGTGCAAGTAAAAAAAAAAAAAAAAACGTATCTGTAAATACAATAAAGTACGTAATAAAGTACGTAATGTATTCTTTCCGTGTAAAGAACAGGTAAAGACAAGTGTAACAAGTGTAACAACAGTGTAAAGACAAGGTCACAAGATAAAAAAATCTCTACAATGAGGTATCCTATTTGGAACAACTTATATACTAAACCTCAATTTAGTTACAATACGAGGTACAGTTTGACTTACTTAATTTCAAGTTCTTGTCAAGCTGTCTTCCGATGAACGGAACTGATGGCCTCAGTCTCAAAGACTCCTTGATGACACGTTCTAGGTACTCCATGTCATTGAGGTCACTCATAGTTGGAGAACGTTCAGAGTCACCAAATATTTCTGTCAGTTCCTCCATGCAACGATCCTGAAACATCAAGCAACATAAAGCAGGAACAAAAATAAAGTGATGTCACGATGTTAAACGAGTACTGCCGACAGCACAGACGTGAACCAACCGAGAAAATGTGATTTTCCTATAAATACATTCATTATGTATAATATGATTATTCATTTTATATTATAATAAAATTTTGATCAGAAATGGATATTATTTAATAATGTTAAATTTAATTATAACTACAAATTGAATTTAATAGCTAAAAATAGCAACCTGTCCTAAAATAAAAGTACTATACCAGAGTGTAATTAATTTTTTTTTATCTATTAGAATTCACTAGAATTGGAATACATTCATTGGTTAAACACAAAATTTCAAATTACTGTTTTTACTACATGTAAAAAATTACATAATTTATGTTCCATTGAATATATTTCTATATTGTAAAGCATAAATGTATGTAGTATAGTAATTAAAAAAATAACATGTTACTTAAATTATGTTCCGATTCACATTTTTTTTTTTAATTCGCGTATTTTTCTTTTTCTTTTTGTTCATGCAGGTGTCCACTATTGCATTTGTATTTCTTTTACTACTCTTTTATCAACACAAAGCTAAATGTGCTTGCTCACCTAATTTTCTCTCTCTCTCTCTCTCTCTCTCTCTCTCTCTCTCTCTCTCTCTCTCTCTCTCTCTCTCTCTCTCTCTCTCTCTCTCTCTCTCTCTCTCTCTTGTTTGCCTCTTGTCTTCTTTAAGTGGACTATCACAAATGTTATAAGTGCAACAAAATACAGACAGATGAACTTGAGGACACCTAACTTTTCTCATTGCTATGAATCAACTCACATTGCTTACAGATATAATAACAACAACCCTGATTATTCATATACTATTATGTATTGTATTATATAAAGCAGGTAATCAACAATATTCTGTACTGATATGCACTTCTTTGAACTGTACTTTCCTTTCTTGTACTTTTTTTTTTTTTTTTTTTTTACAGTTTTACGCTTAATCTTTTGAAATTATTTACACTGTTTTGCTATTCCCTGCAATTTTTTGAACTTTATTTTATATGTAGTCCTACGCTCTGAAACAGCAATTTAGTCTGTTTTGCATTTTCGTGCAATTCTTTGCTGTCCTGAAGTTTTTTTGTGCTACCCTGAAATGTTGTGACCTGCCACTTTTGTCCTATACGCTATGATCAACAATTATTTTTTAAATTTCTGTATTTTTCCTGCAATGTGCTGTCATGCAAAGTAATACACTATATTCTGTAAAGTTCTGAACTGTTACTTTACTATCGTACTCTCTCTCTCTCTCTCTCTCTCTCTCTCTCTCTCTCTCTCTCTCTCTCTCTCTCTCTCTCTCTCTCTCTCTCTCTCTCTCTCTCTCTCTCTCTCTCTCTCTCTCTCTCTCTCTCTCTCTCTCTCTCTCTCTCTTGTAATAATTCTTACAATATTAAATATTCCTGCAGTATTCTGTAGTACTACATTATCCTGCAATGTCGTGAAATGTATACTGCAATCCTGTATATTATTATGCTCACTTTTAACTTAAACGGTTCTCTGCTGTCCTGCTAAGTTCTGTACATTCCTGAAATGTACTGCACTAATTACCTGAACATCTGAAAAACAACCGAGGAAGAACAAGATCCAGCTCATAGCCATCGCTGTTGTGTCATGACCCTGCAAAAGAAACCAATCAATTAATACGCAAATAAACATATCACAATTTTAACATGCAAAGCTATATAAAATAAACAGACAAGACAATAAATTAGCAAAAGTTAACAAAAAAATATTTGACAGACAGACAGACAGACAGACAGACAGACAGACAGACAGACAGACAGACAGACAGACAGACAGACAGACAGACAGACAGACAGACAGACAGACAGACAGACAGACAGACAGACAGACAGACAGACAGACAGACAGACAGACAGACAGACAGACAGACAGACAGACAGACAGACAGACAGACAGACAGACAGACAGACAGACAGACAGACAGACAGACAGACAGACAGACAGACAGACAGACAGACAGACAGACAGACAGACAGACAGACAGACAGACAGACAGACAGACAGACAGACAGACAGACAGACAGACAGACAGACAGACAGACAGACAAACCGACAGACAGACAGACAGACAGACAGACAGACAGACAGACAGACAGACAGACAGACAGACAGACAGACAGACAGACAGACAGACAGACAGACAGACAGACAGATAGACAGACAGACAGACAGACAGACAGACAGACAGACAGACAGACAGACAGACAGACAGACAGACAGACAGACAGACAGACAGACAGACAGACAGACAGACAGACAGACAGACAGACAGACAGACAGACAGACAGACAGACAGACAGACAGACAGGTACCTCAAACAAGAAGGTATCGACTTCCTCTCTGATATCCTCGTCAGTCAGTCCTCCCTCCTCCTCACTGATACGCAGCAACAAGTCCAGCAAGGCCGTCTTTTTCTTGCAACCTAACAACAACAAAGATAATGACTGATTATTGACGTTTAAATACTTATCTGGACTGAAAACGGAAATATAGTGACGGTAAATTTCCGAACAATTTTATCCAATAGCAAGCAAGCGTTAGATCGAAGCCTCTACTACCACATTATAATATACATGAGCTTCTCTTTCCGGAATTTCTGTTAATGTTTTGTACTTTTACATACAAGCATTATTTTCCTTTAGTACCAAAACTTGATAATTTTACGTACTCTGTATGCATTGGAATTTAATGTAAAAGTATGAATGTTGAGAAATTATATTTAGTGATTATTTAATTTCAACTCAAAGCTACTTTGTATTCTCACTGTCAGTGTAAATGAAATATTTCAAGACAAAAGTATAGATATTCATTTTCTTGGTATATATCGATGCCTCCGCGTCAAAAGCGAGCATCTACACTTGCCAGATTTCCGACCAAACGACTATCTACGTTCCGAGCAGCGCTGTAACTCGACTATCGGCCATAAGCTTAGCATTGCAGATGCTCGGCGGTGGAAAGTGTAGATAGTCGTTTTGTCGGAAATCTGGAAAGTGTAGATGCTCGCTTTTGACGCGGAGGCATCGATATGCCCTATGCGTTGTATTACTTACCCATATCAGTTTCCTCTTTGTCTTTGTCTTGCGATGACATGTTTCTCCTTTCTTCTCGTCTCTCTCGAATTACCTGCAAAAGTAAATATCATTAGTTTAATAAAAGTTGATCCTAAATGGAAATCCTATGTTGTGTTTAGTCAATTAAAAACTTATTATGTTCTTTTAAGTGGTATTTGGTGTTAAGGAACCTTTAGAGCCTGCAGCAGTATTTTTTTTTAATTACTTGTGCAGTATAAAATCTGTGACAGTAAGGCTAATTTTCAATACGAAAAAAATAATACGCGTCACTTCAAGGCTTCTCTACTATATATGGCATATAAAATAGTAAACGTCTAATAGCAAAATGTTATACAGAAATAACTTTATTGTTTCACGTACCTTCTTGGTGAAATCATGGAGTATTTTGAGGCACTTATCATGTTTCTCACCCTGAGCCGTGCGCTTAAATATCCAGTCAGGGTAGAGCCAGGGTCTCACCATGCGGTAGATAATAAGGTCGTTTATCCTGGACAATTTCAGGTAAATCATATGTTCTTACTTTTTTTTATAAAATGATAAAATAAACAAATAAAGACATAATAAATAATGACAAATAAAGAAAAAACTGTTTTGTGGCTGACTACTATAAGCGGTTTTGGTCAATCTGCTTCCGTTTGTACTTACTACGCATGCGTAGCTCATCAAAACGGAAGCGGATAAAATTGGTAAAATGTTGTGTCATTTTGTTGCAATGCTAAATATTTAGAGATAGATCAGTAATCTTAAAGCCATAGGCAACATGAAACAACATGTTGTGCTTTTGAATAATTAAACACAAAATGGTATGTACAGTACTGACATCTGATGACGATTTTTACCTGAATGTAAAAACTGGCCCCACAAGTGAGCGTGAAAATACCATCATAAAGTATGCAATTTCCGTGATTACTTCTGCTTATGAAACAGGCAAAAATTCATGTAGTAAAAATATGTAGTTCAGTATGCATAAATTAAATTTGTCCAATCACTGCTTCGTTACTTCAGGTAAATATTAGACCAATTTATATAAGTCCCATTAAATGTTTTGTGATATAAATGCTTGTAGTTTTTTTTTCTGGCCTATGCCTTTCAGTCTTTTCCCAAACTTACTCATAAATGGAGGAGACATAGGGTGAACATTTGGTCTCGTCTTGGGCATTGATACTCGTACCCATTGAAGTCTCTGAAACATAGTGAAACCTTTCTCAATCATCCAGTGATGTGAAAATTATGATTTATGTTGCCGTTTAAGTTATATGATATATGATGGTAATAAATGGCAATGAATATGTATACGAATGATCGGAAGTGTTCAAAGTCATATTTGGCTGCTTCGCCTAGTAAAATTCTTATTAACTGCAAATATTATAAATTTTTTAAAGAGCACATAATAAAAATCTTATATTTATGTGTGCTCATGTTCAGCACAATTTGTTCAAAATGCAGTATAATAACGGTACTACAATGCACAAATATTATGTTGTACAGTATAATTATTTATTTTAGTGTTTTAATTAAGCATTATTTATGCTAGGATGATATAAATGCAGCATAAATAATGTGTAAAATAAATTCTTGGTCAATGATCAATGAAAAATCATTAGATGGGTTTGTTGTAGATATTATATCCTTAACCCTTCAGTATCCTAATGATAACGGGGGGAGAAAAGCTTGTAAAGTAGGCAGTCCTCGCTATATAACATTGCAGACCCGGAATACAAATATCTTATACCTTGTGTCTTGATAAATGTATGCAAGTTTCTAAGGCTATCGCGACAAACGTATGCGTAAACGTAAAAATGGCTACAAATACAAGTATTGTATGCTATTTTATAGTATATTTATTATTATTAACATTGCCTAATAAAGGAGAAACTGTTTTTCGGCCGACTTTAAGTGATTTAGGTCACATCCACTTCCGTTTCTACTTACTACGCATGCGCAGTACGTCGAAACGGAAGCGAAAGTTAGCAAAATTGCTTATTGTTAGTTTCAAAACAGTTGTTACTTCATTATATTATATGACTTTTATATTTTCTTGATTTTTTTTATTTTGAAAATGTGGGCTTGCTCTGCTGCTTAATAAAGAACTAATTAGAGGAAACCGCAACACCATCGAATATGACTTACCACAAATGATGTCTAGCGCACAGTGGGTTACTAGAGGCACGATGTCCACAGTGCTGTCGAGATGCGAGCGTAGATTGGAGATGAGGATCTCCGTGTTGCTGCTGAAGACTGGAATGAACTCCTCCAAGATCTTGAAGTGAAATGTCGGTGTGAGTAGTTTACGTCGTGCGTGCCACTTGCTGCCTACGGTACACATTTTTTGGTTAAATTTTGGTTAAAGGCATAGTACACCTTGAACAAAAAAACATGTCTAAAATACCTATAAATATCAACATTAATTTGGCCACAGTCAGGCCACAGTCACAGGCCACCTAATTTATTTTCCATTCAAGAAATTTCAGCTGTGGGTTTATGACATCACAGCTCACCTGTTTCCACCTGCGTGAACTAGTGAGCTGTGACGTCACAAACTCGCAGCCGTCACTTTGTGAATAGAAAATACATTAGAAATCAATGACTCTTGACAAACTCATATTTTAGACATACTCATAATTCAATTATATTGAGTGTTTCTAAAAAAAGTTCCCAAAGTTTTATAGTCTTCTTATTGGCTACCTAACCAATCTTCAAAGCTGATTGGCTTAGATATTTATGTAATATCATTTTAGTGCTCACTAATCTTTTTAACTTCTGATGTGTTGTAGGTCTACCTATATTATGAGGTTGTCGCTTCTCTGTTAAGGTTCTCTACAGCAGATAGTAAATACGAATAGAAACTGGTATCTATTTTTAGAACCACCTGGGGCCTGTCCTTAATTAAAGGATAAAAATATAATAATAAAACTTCTAAAGAACCACATGTTCAGGTTCTAAAGTCCCTATATGTGAAGTATTTTGATCGAATTATAGTTCAATGTTGTTGATAACCGCACTAAAAAACATGCAATTAAATGACAATCGTTACCTATAAAGATTATAAAAATTTCTTATGGGGCTGGAATGCTTGGGAATTTTTAGTGTACTTTACGTGGTCCCTAAGAAAACCGCATAATATGTCGCAATTTTATTCAAGTCCTTCGTTTATTGCTTTCCGTCAGTATTTTGTTGTATATTATATTGGTTTAAAAACACGTTCTGTATGTCCGTGTCCCTAATTTATTTATTTTTCCAGAATCGTTGCAAAAGTTTACCATAAAATTTCAACAATGTGTTTGTACCTATAGGGTGTGTGCGCATGATGTAGTTCTGAATGCTTTTCGCTGCTCTTTTTGAGCAATTAATAACATTGCTCATGCAGCATAGGACAAACGTAGTTTTTGACTATTTTCTTTGGATAATTATATATTTTTTTTGGTTATATTTTGTTTTTTCTTCCATACTTGAAACACCATTTCAATTTGTTAACAGCATCAATGCTCTCAAAATTATTGCGAAGTATTGTTACACTGGCAAAATAAGTTATTTTCCTATACTGGCCCATGTAACTTAGTACTCACTTATAGTGTCTACTTTAACATGAATGAAACTACCCTAAAATATTTTGAATTGGAGGTTCCACGTCTCTTTCTAGTAAACATTTTTGATTGGTGCTACGTCATCACCGATAAAAATCATTGATCTCAAATTGATACTCAGCATCTCTCTCACTCACCTGTGCTTATCAGCAGTCCCGAACCAAGCCATCTTTTGATAAAATCATAGTCATGACTCTTGCTGATATGCTGACTGCTTGACAAAATCACCTACGATATAAATAAAACGTTATCAATATTTAGCTGGGGACAAAGTTCGTCACTGCAGGCAGTGCAACAGGTAATGCAGCAGACGCCAACCATCAATCATGCAATATCAGTTTGGCTTCTTATTAGGTCGCAAGTACTTAAAAAAAGATAGGATAATTATGGTTACTACTGCCCGGATAAGCTAACAATGCTTCAAGGTCACTTTTTTTTTTTTTTTTTTTTGCCACTTTACTTCCATTCTCCTTACAATCAAGATGCACTGAATGCACTTGTTGAAGGTTATTTATGGAATTGTCAATTTCCTCAGAATGCTATAGCATTCGAGTACGGGGGAGATAGGAGGTAGGATGAAGGGTTGAAGGGAAGGTTTGGCGGCTGTGGCCTAATGGGAACTGTCTCGGTATTTACCTACCCGTCCAAGGGAACCATAGAAACCTTGGAGAAGACAGCCGATACTGGTCAGTTACCTGAACAGTATCTCCCGAATGCTCCAAAGCGCGTGCAGTCAGCGTAAATGCCACCACTGCTCAGGATAAGCCACGCCCTCCCCAGGTGGGAAGCGAACCGTGGATCTCCCGAGCAGTAGGCAGCAACGCTAACCACTACACCTTGGGCTCGATCAGTCGATTGTTTTTACAAAGCAATTAAAAAGAAATTTCAGAAAATAAAAATCAAATCCAAGCACATATAAAAGGTCAGTTATTGACTTAAAATCTATGGATGACTTCCTTAGTCGATTAAACTTGAATATTAAAGTGATTTTCTGACTCGTTGGAATTCACTGCTGCAACTTTGAAAATGTTTTTTTTTTAATGAATCACAGGATTTGAAAGTTCGTTTAAGCCAGTTACACTGCCCTACATCATAAAAATGTGGTGCTCTTACTATCAACAGTTACCTTAACTTACCTTACAGGTAAAACCATGGCCATATAAACAGATTGAACGCTTATGTTCAAAAAACAGTCCCATAAATATGTAATTCAAAATTTCGCCACCGCAATACAAGTCTACACAGGTACATAAAATATATAAAAGTATAATATAAAGCTGCAATTTAGTGGACAATTTTAACCTTTTTCATAGAGAGCCTTAACAGAGAAGCGAAAACCTCATGTTTAATGCAGACTCTCAAAACGATTATTTTGAAAGGCTCTTTAAAAGTATCCAAACTTAAACGAGAATCGAAATACTCTAAACCAATGAGATACCTCCAATTTTGTAAGTAGCCAATCATTTAGCTTAAAAGTTTAGGTACTTTTAGCGGTGTATTGCAGGTCTACCTAAAATATGAGGTTGCAGCTTCTCTATTCAGGTTATCTACTTTCCCCTAGATTGCAGCGTCACTTACATTTTACATATTGATTGTTGTGGTGAAAAGTTGAACTACATCATTAAGGGAACGTTTTTAAGATAGGACAATATTACAGAAGCTCACCAGCGTGGATAAAACTTATCATAATAAATATATAAATACAAGCAACTTTGAAGTAAAAAAAAAAAAAAAAAACTTATCGTATTACGCCATTACTGTCAATGCTTGCACTAAGGTGGCAACATTGTGAAGCGGTATTTTCATTACAACACATACATGCTGCCTAGCGCTTAAAGTTTAAGGAGAAAGCACGTTCTATAGGCTTCCTGTCTATCTATAATTCTTAAATTTTTGCCTATATGATCGGAGGCAACGTTGCGTGATGATTATGTCGAATTAAAAGAGCAGGATACGAAACATAACACCTGTAGTTTTTGTTTTATCTCAAAAGTTTTTTTTTTTTTTTTTTTTTTTTGTATGGTCGTATGGTATATAGTACTATATAGGGTAAATCTGCATGACGTCATATTTAATGCTACACTGGGTCAATGAACAACATTGCTCAACATAGGACAAACTTTGTTTCTAGCTATTTTCTTTAGAGACTCAGTTAATTGTTATTTTTCTCACGTACAGCTCTGGACAAAAGTTACCGAACGGTGCAGCTGCGGCCGTTACGTTTTCTCATAAAGATAACATAGTGTGATTGCGGGTTGCCTATGCAAATCTTTCGGGAACTTTTGGCCAGAGCTGTACTTGATATACTACTTCAATCTATTAACAGTTTCAATGGACTCAAAAATATTGCTTACCATACAATCTTGTTAGTATTATTAAAGTGGTAAAGTTAAGTATTTTCCTCTACGGCTAATGTTATTGAGTGATTCAACATGGCGTCAAATTTAACATGAATGCGTACACCCTATAGTCACGCAAGTGCACCTATAAGCATAGGCAACTCTTCAAGAATGTATTTGCTAGGCAGGAAGTCTAAATTTGTGGGAACGCGCTTCATTGAAAGCATACTCAAAACTTTTGTTGACAATTTGCCGTTTATCTTTATGAGTATTCAATTTTAGATAGACTATATAATATGTGTCTGTATAGTACCTCTACGTCCTGAGGGTCCAGTGGATGGATGACAGGTATTGACCCCTGCCACGTCCTGAATATTGGGTAATAAGTCCGAGACCATAATTGGAAATTTTTGAAAGCAGCTGCAAAAAAGAAAACAAATAAAATTATAATGCAATATAGACATAAACAAATTTGTTTGCCTATATTTATACATATATAATATACATTCAAATTCATAAGCTATCATTAAAAAAAAAGAAAAGAAAAGAAAAGAAAAGAAAAGAAAAGAAAAGAAAAGAAAAGAAAAGAAAAGAAAAGAAAAGAAAAGAAAAGAAAAGAAAAGAAAAGAAAAGAAAAGAAAAGAAAAGAAAAGAAAAGAAAAGAAAAGAAAAGAAAAGAAAAGAAAGGAAAGGAAAGGAAAGGAAAAGAAAAGAAAAGAAAAGAAAAGAAAAGAAAAGAAAAGAAAAGAAAAGAAAAGAAAAGAAAAGAAAAGAAAAGAAAAGAAAAGAAAAGAAAAGAAAAGAAAAGAAAAAAAATAAAAGAGTGCATTACTTCACTTACGAATCCTTAACTTATTTGAAATAGTCACTTTTGAGTTATTTTAAGCAGCTAAAATAAAACATTTTAGCAAATTATTAACAATAGCACAATAGCTAAACTAAGTTGTTTTCAGTTTATTTTTATTGTTAATAAATTGCTAAAATGCATTATTTTAGCTGCTCATAATATCGCAAAAGTGATTACCTTAAATAAGTTAGGATTTGTAACTGAAGTATTGCACCCTTTTATTGTGTGTCTATAGCACCAACTTTTACATAATGATATTATTGTAAATTTTGCGTCAGTTTTGGAATCAGTTTTCACTTATCATATCACTCATATCAGTATCCTGAAAAAGTAATATAAAGTCACGTACTGTAAGTAGCTACAATGAATTTTGGGTGTCATTTAGGCAGATACATACAATTCATACATTTTGACAGATACTGTAAAAGTCTCCATTAAAATTAGGACCTCAAAAAAAAAATTATAGCATTTCACAAATATTGTTTACCTATGTTTACCTATGCAATAAATAAATAAATAAATAAATAAATAAATAAATAAATAAATAAATAAATAAATAAATAAATAAATAAATAAATAAATACAGTAAGAAAAATTAATACATTTAAGAATTAATTGAAATTACGGAATCAATAGCAAACCTAAATCAGATATTATTGACAGTGGGGGGGGGGGGGGGGGGTGCTGAAAAACTTTTCTTTCGGGATGTAGGGAGAAGGGGAGAAGCTTCAAAATTCAGCACGAATGAGGTTTTATTTTTTCCATTTATAAAGAAGGAGGTATAAATAATAAATATAAATAAGAAGGTAAAATACAAACGAATATAAAGCATTTGGATCATAACAATACATCCAATTTTTAGTAACATTATTCAACATAGTTTATGTTCTACTGTATTATATAAGGATACCTTTCATCAGTTTCATAGCATAAATATTAATTTAAATAGCATATTTATGCTGTAACAATTTAGCAACGTTTTTCTATATAAAAATAAATGCTGCATGAATAACATAGTAATTTTCCTTTGCATTAAGTATTATTTACATGATACGTAAATTTGACGCACGTTGATGGATAAACAAACTAAACAAATGGAGCCATTCATTTTTTTTTTTAAATTACATGATAACAGCTCCTTTGTTATCATTATTCCATTGACGCACGTCAAATTTACGTATCGTGTAAATAATGCTTTATAAGGGTATATTCGTTCACAGAATGAACTTTTCTTACCCTCTCGGCCATGTCTAAAAGCCAGTGTGTTTCCAAAGAACGGGACTACATTAGGTCCGTCCAGCTCGTCTACTGGGTGCGGACGGCGGTAGAAAAAGTGCCAGATGAGAAGAACAATCGCAGCCAGCCATAGCAGCGGAGTCATCTATCCAAGCATTAATGAACATTACTAATATTACAAATGACTTAAAGACACTTATCATACACATAAAAATAAACACTATTTATTCTTCTCAAAATTATTTCAATGGAAATTAGTCGTTGATTTGACTTTTCTAGCCCGCGGGATAAGCAAACCCCACGAGGGTAATAATAATAACACATATAGCTTTCTTTTTTCTTTTTGCACCATAGTAAGAAAGTATGTGCCCCTTACTCTACCTGCTAAGCTCACCTGAGAAGGTGTACAGGCTTTTTACTCACTCGGAAGGGGGTAAGTACATTATATTGCTCCTCGTTACCCTCGCGGGGCTTGCTTATCAGGCAGGCTAGGAAAGTTGCAAATAAACGACTATAATTTTTATTAAAATAATTAAAAGTAAAATTATTATTTGTGTTTATTATTGTTTTTAGGGTTAAGCGTGTCTTTAAGCAAGAAACTATTTCCATAAATTCAGGCTTTCTGGTCCTATATATATATATATATATATATATATATATATATATATATATATATATATATATATATATATATTAAAATTATAAATTAAAGTAAATGGAGCTTATTGGTATAGTGCGCGGGGAAACAATTTAACATTATCGCTTCTAACAAGGTACGTTTGTGACTTGTCAGAAAGATTTCGAGCTGAAATTTGGTACATAGGTAGATTTTTCGACCCTAAGTAAGGAATCGTTGTCAAAATCGGCGGAGCAGTTGATTTGGGGGCGTGGCCGGCTAATGAAAAATCGACGATTTAACATGGGGTTAAATGGGGACTAAAAAATAATTTTTGCAGCTTAACCACTAAAACGTCGAAGAGTATGTAAAAAGTGACGATGATTACGAATATCTACTTTAAATAAATTCAATAAACCTAAAATTAGAGTCACTGGAGACCCTAGAAGTTCCCGAAATGGGCTCATATCTATACTACGGACACTTCTAATAGCCTTGTAAATTTGTGAAAATATTTTTGCGCAATTTTATGCACACAGTAAGTAAGAAAATTAAATTTCCAATCAATTGATGTGCATAACATTAGTTTTTTGTAAAAATATCAGCTTCCAGAGGCCCTGGAACGTACAACTCTTTCAATATTTCGTGCTTCAAGTTATAAATACATGGGGTTAAATGGGGCAAATAGCATAAACTTTAGTCAGTATGAGTCAGTCATGAGTCATGAGTTCTAAAATTATTATATTAGGTAGCAACTTTCAAATGACACCATTAAGTTTGAAAGTTTTTCTGTTAGATTCTGAGGCACAAGCAATCTGAATTCAACCCTTAATTTCTTTTCTGTAATATAAATATAATTTATTATATATTTAACAACTCATTGTAGTATGGAGAATAATAATAATTTTGTTTATTATTTACACAATCATTTTAATTTGACTCAATTACTTTATAATTTAATACAATTTTTCAAATGATAACACAACAATATACAACTTATTAGAGTATTATTATTAATTTTTTTTTTTAAGAATAAACATTTTAAATTTATGTTACGTTATTTTAGATATGTCAGAATTTTACGTTATACATGCAAATTTGACAATGCACAAAATAACAAAACTATAATAACAATTAGAAAGTATTTTTTTTAATATACTTAATTTTAACATGTTTAATATATATAAATGAAAAACCAAAAGTACAAATAAATAAGCACTTTTTTTAATATCAAATCTTACATTATAATGAATTTGATTTAAAAAATAGTTGTTATTAATATTTATATTGTTTAGCAATCAAAATAAGTTATGATATTTACATAACATTTATTACAGAAAAGAATTTGATTATTTAACTATATTTATACATAAAACTGTATAATAAGAAATTTACCTCCTTCGTTATTTACTTATTTCTTCATTAATTTTTTTAAATTTTATTTACTGCATTTTATGATAATTAATTTTTCAATAAAAACATACATAATATATGTGATATTTCTAATCATGTCAAAATAAATTTTCTAGACTTTGGAAAGCAAAAAAAAAAAAATAATAATAATAATAATAATAATTAAATAATAATAATGCAAAAATTAACTATTACTCCAAGAAAAAATAAAAAAATATCCGTTTATACGTGCAATGTAATATACTAATGTGAAAATTGCTAATATACTAATTGTAAATATACTAATGTGAAATTGTATGCAAAAATGTTGTCATTAAATTTTTGACGTATCTTAAGCAATTAAAATACACTAATGATCTTTGCCATTGGGTCTGGTAACCTATAAGGGCCAGACTAATAACGTTCACGTAAGCAATGTAGCGCCTCTTGCTCGTTCTCGTAATGTTGCAAGAGGTATGTGAAGCGCTTCCCACACGATAGCGCCGTAGCCTGATGTTGGCGCACTTAAGCACGGACTTCTGAGCAAAAACACAGCAGATTTCAAAGCTACTTCACTTTAGTAACCTGCACTTCACGGTGAGGGTTACTAGAGATCATCGTCAAACTTGCGTGAGGCGTCGATGGGATTCACTAACTAGCTCAATGAAAGAGCGAGTGATGTAAGTCGGTACGGAGAAGAGACAGTATACGGTGGTTGATATACATATACGTTACCTATATGTCCGCTGTTCGGCGGGATAATATCTGTCTCCCCGTGGGTGTGCTATATACGCACTCAACCTAGGCCGAGCGTCCCCTGCACTTATGTGTAAGGAAGAAAATAATAATAATAATAATTATTATTATTTTTAGTTTGTAATTTTTTGCTTAAATGTTATTATTGTTTTTTACTTCTTATGTATTTTCATAATTTGTTATTTTTCAACGCTATAGAACATAGGTGCTAGACAAACTTTTAAAGCTTTTCTTCTAAAGCTAAAGAGGTCCTAGTCCCAGTTATAACTTGGTAAACATGTTATAAACATTAAAAAAAAAAGAAGAAAAAAGTGAAGTCAATATTTTAAATTTTTAAACCTTCTTGGTAGTTCTTTGAATTATATCTTGGCAAAAGATCCCATTTTCTGCATTAGATACACATTAGATTCCTACAATCGTTTCGTTTAATTTTGAAAGGTCGCTTTTATTTGTGAATAACCAGCTACTATTAGCACCTCCTCTGCAAAAATTACAAAAATAACAAGTAGCACATTTCTCAGATTTTTTTTTTTTTTTTTTTTTCAATTTCCCATAAAAATTTATTAGGTGCTTTATTATATTCTAAGCAATTTCAAAGAGCATAGTTTATAAATGTAGGTCTAATTGTCGGGACTAATTAGGTTTCTTTAAAATATTTTTGATAGGCAATAAAATACAATGATACAAATTTGTTGTACCAGAATTACATGAAATTGATGGGGGGAGGGGGCAATGTGACCCTAAATACTTTTTAGTAGGAGTGTATTTATAATGTAAGTGGCCATTATAGTATATATATTAATTTTAAAAAAATTCTTTAAATAACTAATAGGAGTAGTCTTTGTTTACGCGAAGGTCATCACTCAACCAAGTTTTGTTAAGTTCAAATCGTTCGGCAAAATTTTTCAAAATATTTCTTAGCTTTTGATAATTTTTTATAAACTTATACACCAAATTTGATTGCATTTGCTTTAATTTTAGATTTATTATTAATTTTTTAAATTCGCTATTTTTCAACAATGTAGGTGGTGGATATACTTTTCCAAACTTTTCTCCTAAAGTTACAAAGCACCCAAGTTGCAAGTTGCTACACATGTTAGGCACATTACAACCTATTTCTGACCCAAAAATAAAAATTCTAAAAAATGCTAAACTTTGTCAAATCTGTATTTTAAATATTCAACCCCCGTTGGTATGCCTCGGAATTATTTTAAGAGCAAATGTCACATAATTTCTGAAAAGTTCAACTTATCAGGCGTCCAAATCAGTTTGGTTAACTTTTCTAAAAGGCTTCATATTACGAGCACCTTTTAACACCTCCTTTTTAAAAAAAGTCGAAAACAAGAAGTGGTGTATTTTCCGGAATTTTCCAAAGTAAACTGTGGGGTAGTGTTTTAAGGTATCCTAAGCATAACCAAAGGACATAGTTTTTAATTTTGGGTTCTGATGGTGGGGGCTAATTAGGTTCCGGTCATTTATATTTGGCCATTAGCCAATGAGCGTTGAATATTGATTTTTATTATATAATATTTATATAGCTAAAAAAAAAAGAGAAATGAAAAAAATGATAATAATAGGTAAATATTGCATTTTTATTATTACAATTTTTTCATTATTTATTCCAGTAATTCACTGGTTCAAGGTAATTTATGAATGTTAAGTAATATTAAGTTTAAGAAATTATTTTCCTAAAATTATGCAAAATCCAAATAATAGCAATTATTACAGCTATTTTATTATACTAAGTAAATTACATTTTTTTTTTTTTTTTGCAATTTTTGAAAAAACTACTACATTGGTTACGGAGAAATTTAAAATAAAAAATACTAGACATACTTTTAAATGTTTTAAGACAGCAATTTTTTAAAACAAATAAACTAAATTAAATAAAAAAGTATTATTAAATAGTATTAATTTAATATATTTACCTTGCTCTCTGTGTGCTGTATGCTTAAAGTGGACAACAAAAAGATAAAATATGCAGGCTTTTCTCACTGAGATTATTGTTATCTCTACTTGACCTTAGTCTTCACCATAAAGTCTAATTAAATATACTAATACATGAACTTCTGACCCATACTGCAAGCGTTGATGTGTATCATATGTTCCTAAGACCTGCTTATCATGTTATTGCATTAAAATATCGACCATAATTGTATCAGTAGTAGTGACTTGCATAAATATATAAAGTGATTAGTTTTTACTGATAAGACGAGTGTTTGCATAAAGAGCATGGACCTCTTTTTTATACACAAAGAAAACAAAGTACACAAATAAAAATAAGTGTTGAAAAGTATGTACACAGTTTTGCAATGCTTTAAGTATTGGGGTCAAGGGTCAAGGTCCATAAATAATAAAGAGGTTAAGCGCATCACAAAACTTGATTTCATTTTGCGATACAATGTACTTGGTTCTAAGCCAATACGACGCCATTAACCAGTTACGTCATAATGAATAGGTATAAACAAAGTTGCAAGTGGTGATATGATGTCATTGGTGAATTCCTTTTAGCTTGGCAAAAACATAACCCGGAGCATCTAAACCTCTTATATATGGACCTTGTATTGTGGTATGAACGTTTATGATGTCACTATAACTGTTGAAATTTTAACAATTCAAATGTTAGTGACGTCAAAAGAGTTGGGAATAAATGATAAAAAAAAATGTATAATACATTCAACGGCCAGGTGTAATGTTTATTTCCATCGTGATTCTATCACTTGTGACGTCATATATGTATTTATCGTTAGATTGTAAACGTATAGTGACGTCATAACCGTTGATCTCACGAGAGTCAATAAAGCATTGCATAACTGTTAACAAGCTTATCAACGCTCCATTTTAAGAGTGTACTCAATATATATATATATATATATATATATATATATATATATATATATATATATATATATATATATATATATATATATTTATACTACATATTCTTCGCTACATTGTTTCAATTTAAAGCAGAAGTTATGTATGTAATATTGTATGTCACTGATCCATCTGCGTGTTCTCTACTGAAAACTCCCCAGAGTGTGTAAATAATAAAACAGTAGAATACCAGCAAATCTAATTGTATTTATTGTAGGAATATAAGATAGGCAGATAAATATTTGTCTCACGGTACAGCAAGATCTCTGGCAAATATTCTGGTCACCAGGCCATGCTGAGGTCGTAATATCAGGTCAGGTACGCCTTGGCCGTATTTATGTGGGTCACAGGACTCTAACCGGAAGTTGAGGAGCACCGAGGCGAGTATGGACTTCATCTCCAGCATGGCAAACTTTTGACCTGGAACCATTGATATTTGATTGATTGATTGATTGATTGATTGATTGATTGATTGATTGATTGATTGATTGATTGATTGATTGATTGATTGATTGATTGATTGATTGATTGATTGATTGATTGATTGATTGATTGATTGATTGATTGAATTGTAGTAAGTACAGATTATGCGTTTATGAAGTGGATATTTAGAGGGCACAAGATTTAAAATATTGGACATTGAAAAAATTAGAATAAAATTATCACAAATAATGAATCAAGACCAGAAAAAAACCCAGCACATTCTTCTTTTAATTTTGTGAAATATAATCTATAATCATATCTTTAATTTATTATTTTAATTATATATTTTGAGGTTTGAAATATTCCATTCATTCATTCATTCATTCATTCATTCATTCATTCATTCATTCATTCATTCATTCATTCATTCATTCATTCATTCATTCATTCATTCATTCATTCATTCATTCATTCATTCATTCATTCATTCATTCATTCATTCATTCATTCATTCATTCATTCATTCATTCATTCATTCATTCATTCATTCATTCATTCATTCATTCATTCATTCATTCATTCATTCATTCATTCATTCATTCATTCATTCATTCATTCTCGCTCCGTTCGTTCGTTCGTTCGTTCGTTCGTTCGTTCGTTCGTTCGTTCGTTCGTTCGTTCGTTCGTTCGTTCGTTCGTTCGTTCGTTCGTTCGTTCGTTCGTTCGTTCGTTCGTTCGTTCGTTCGTTCGTTCGTTCGTTCGTTCGTTCGTTCGTTCGTTCGTTCGTTCGTTCGTTCGTTCGTTCGTTCGTTCGTTCGATTATTCGTTCGTTCATCCACATACACTCCCTCCGTGCCTCACATATTCGTGTACTCACCAATACAGTTTCTAGGTCCAGCACTAAATGGGATGTAAGCATACGGGTGACGGCCTACACAGTTCTCAGGTAAGAACCTGTCAGGGTCAAACCTCTCAGGGTCAGGAAAGATCTCAGGGTTACGGTGAATGTTGTATATATTAACGTGTATATTTGTCTCTGCTGGGAACTCCTTGAATCCCTCTGAAATGACGCATTTAGAAATAAAACAGTTTAATAAAGCATTGGTGAACGAATATTTCTAGAGTACCTAACCTACATGAAATGCTTGGATTTTACGTTAAAGCTTGCGTATATTTTTGTTAAATTTAATATCCAATCTTGTTTGTACAGGGACAAAAATAAATATGTTATAATTATGCTAGTACAATGTACATTTTAGTATAATTTGTGCAATACAAAATAATCTATGCTATACTGTAACTACTATGTTGCATTCCATAAGTATTATGTTGCAGAGTATATAACTATTTATTTTCTTCTAATTTAGCATTATTTATGCTAAATTATCACATAAATAATGTATTTTTTTCCTTCCATGTAAATAGGCTTGTATTGACGCAACGACGAATACAAAAAATACCATGGGTACTTTGCAACTATTAATTATATTCTATATATACCCATTTTACTTGTAAATAGTACTCTTGCACTGTTGTAGTGCGTTTCATTTGTAGAGAGTAAAAATTTTAAACGTAGAATCTCTCGTATCAAATGTTGTATAATTTTAGGTTCGTTCTATGCGTTGGAATTTGTTATATAAGCCTTTCTACTAGTGAATCGTGGGTAGAGAGTATACTAATGTTAATGGAGAAAGCATATTTTATATTTATCTTATTTAATTTGACACTAGCCTGTAAAAAGATTGAATATTTTGTGAAAATACACTCGTGCTTTGACGTACTGTACAACCACGAATATATTAACAGCTAAGTGAGCTAGGATTGGACGTTTCGATAAAAAAAAAAAAAAAAAAAAAAAAAAATCATAATGATGTAACTCAAAATTTCACCGCAAATATGCAATATTAGAAAAGTATATATCTTTTATAGTGTACAGTAGGGAGCAGATAAAATGTTAACAAAGGAAATATAGCTCCACAAAATTACAATAGCAAGGTGTGCCTACTGCTGCATTTCTCCGCGTTCTCAGGCTAGTTGTCATTTTAGTGGCCAACGACATAAATATAAGCACACCTCCTTGACTATGCACATCTTCTCTCTCTCTCTATCAGAATCAGAGTATTAAGCCAGCCTGCTGCCGACCAGCCTTCTGGAGCACCACGTCTCTCTCTCTCTCTCTCTCTCTCTCTCTCTCTCCCTCTTGCTTTTTTTAAGAACCAAAATATTAAACCTGCCTGCTAGACCTGCCGTGTGTTGTTCTCTCTCGAATGTCTCGTTCAAACAAAATATTTATTATAATATATGCTTCCTCTAAACTTGTTTGCTGTTGCTCCAGAAAAAATACATAGTAAGCGATATCATTGAAATAGAGAGAGATGGTGCGCGTTGGACAAGCAGACAAGCATATTATTTATTCTGAGAGAGAGAGAGAGAGAGAGAGAGAGAGAGAGAGAGAGAGAGAGAGAGAGAGAGAGAGAGAGACGTGGTGCGTACTACAGACGGCTGGTCGGCAGTAAGCAAGCATAATACTCTGATAGACAGACAGAGAAGGTGTGCATAGTCAAGGAGGTGTGCTTATATTCATGTCGTTGGCCACTAAAATGACAACTAGCCTGAGCAGGCAGAAGTAGACACACCTTGCTATTGTAATTTTGTGGACCAATAGTGTCTCTTTAACAATTTTTAAGCTCTGTACTGTACATTATTTTATAATGTAGTCTTGCTGATTTTGTTTGTGAAAATTTAATCCTGCTATATTTGTTATTTTCATGTTAAAGAAAAAATTATCTCAACAAATATCACGTTCAGTGTATTTTTCATATTTGTTTTCATATATAAATTTGAATATTGTATATTGGGGAACTGATCAGGACACTATTGATCATGTATTTAAGTTACAAAAAAGAGCCGTTAGAAGTTCTAGAACTATTAGACTAACTAGAAGTTAGAACTATTAAAGGCGTAGAACACCTTGAACAAAAAAGTTGCGTAATATCCTAACAAACCTGAACATCAACGTTGATTTGGCCGAGTCATTGATTTATAATTTATTTTACATTCACAAAATGCCGCTGCCAGTCACTGACGTCACAGCTCCCGCGGTTTACTTGCGCATGGACCAGGCGAGCTGTGACGTCAGTGACCGACAGCGGCATTTTGTGAATGTAAAATAAATTAGAAATCAATGACTCCGGCCAAATCAACGTTGATTTTCAGGTTTCTTGGGATATTATGCAACTTTTTTGTTCAAGGTGTTCTACGCCTTAAAAGTATAGATATATTATGTTCATGTAAAGATCATTTTAAGAACTTAAATTTTTTAACTGTCCAAAATATTTTTAATTTTAATTGCATTATGTATAAGAGATTACATCCATAATTATATACTCTTGATAGTGATTTTCATCAATACAATACTAGGAATAAAAGTAAAGTATCATTGCCTAATCCTAATACAAAACATTCTGGGGAGAAGTCCTTACTATTAAACAGCTAAATATTATGAATTCCTACCATTTATTTTGAGAGATATGAAAAAAGATGTATTGTTTAAAAATTTAGTTAATAAGTTGTTGATTTTAAAAGAATTTTTTAATGATAATCGTAATAAAATATCTATACAAAATATATTGAATATAATTAAATATGAGGAATTGAAGAAACATTTTTTAAATTTTGTTTTTACTTATATTTATTAATGTAAATTGTATATTGTATCTAGCATTACGTTAATTTAATAATTAATATAAAGTGAAACTGACGAGATGAATGTAGTATAACATTGATATGTATATGTGTAATGTTACTGTAAACTACCTATGTCTAATAAATAAATAAATAAATAAATAAATAAATAAATAAATAAATAAATAAATAAATAAATATAATTAAATATAATTAGTGCTGCGATCTATGGAAATTTTTTAAACTTTTCCCTAGATCACAGCGCTAATTACATTTTATATGTTGATTGTTGCGGCAAACATTTGAATTACATCATTACGAGAACCTTTTTAAGAAAGGCAATAATACAGAAGCTCGCCAGCATGGGTAAAACCAATGCAGAAACAATCAACAAAAATGCGTGGATAGTATAAATATTTGTTTTGTATGTGTATACAGACTAACCTAGCTTGAGGTCAGACTCCAGTCTTCTACCGATGGTGATGACCGATGGTCGCAGTCTCAAGGTCTCCTTGATAACACGCTCCAAGTACTTCATATTGTTGAGGTCACTTAGAGTGGCGGATACAGCGTTGGACTCGCGATATATTTCGCGGAGCTCTGTCACACATTTTTCCTGCAATACACAGAAAATCAATAATACTTAAAGCCATATAGACCACATAAAACAACATGTGCTTTTTAATGAATAAAAACGAAATGGGATCTTCAAAACTGTTGACAATTTTACCAGAATGTTAATGTAGCCCCACGATAGAGCGTGAAAATACTGTAAAGTATATGCAATTGAAGTGACTATTGATGTTTATGACGTCAGAAACTAGCAGAAATTAGTATGAAAATGTTGTGCGGGTTGCATAAATTGAAATTTCTGATCACTGCTACGGAGCTTAAGTTGTTTTTTGAGTAAATCTTAAGTAACAAAAATTTGTTAAATATTTTTCAAAATAAAAATCATTTTTTTAATTAAAGTTAATATTATTGGAAAATTGCAAAAAAAAAATTTTGCTGGACATAAATTGCATATAAAGAATAATTTCAAAATTTTGGTTTCTCATTGAACAAAATGAAGGCCATTATTTGGTCCCTATCTACCTTACAGAAATAAATAGTAACATACCTGTATTTCCGGATGTGCACTGACAAAATATAGTACCCAGCTCATCGCCATTGCCGTGGTATCATGTCCCTGTCAAGTAATAATTTGTCAATATTTAGTTAGCATTTGTCAATGTTAATGACAAATGATGTTAATGTTCTATACGCAATATTTTTGCTATAATGCCGACTTAAAGCAGCATAAATTTATACAATAATTTAATTCATACAGACAGACAGACAGACAGACAGACAGACAGACAGACAGACAGACAGACAGACAGACAGACAGACAGACAGACAGACAGACAGACAGACAGACAGACAGACAGACAGACAGACAGACAGACAGACAAACCGACAGACAGACAGACAGACAGACAGACAGACAGACAGACAGACAGACAGACAGACAGACAGACAGACAGACAGACAGACAGACAGACAGACAGGTACCTCAAACATGAAGGTATCGACTTCCTCTCTGATATCCTCGTCAGTCAGTCCCCCCTCCTCCTCACTGATACGCAGCAACAAGTCCAGCAAGGCCGTCTTTTTCTTGCAACCTAACAACAACAATACATGTCTAGTTTTAAATAAACAAATATAAATGTAAAACCAAATAATAACAAAGAAACAAAATATAGAGTGGAACAGAGAATAATGGTTTCAAAGTAAAATAAAGATAATATTAAAAACTACCAAATTAAATTTATGACTAAAAAGAGAAAGAGATAGAAATTTACTCTCAATTGCAAAGTATATTCAATAATAAAATATTTTTGCAACTAACTTTATAATAAATCAGAAAAATTAGTAAAAGTCTGGAAGCAAAATATTTAAAGCTCAGAAATATGTATTTAATATTTCAGCATCGAGAAATATTCCCTTAAACTAAAGTATTGCCTGCTTCATTCCCAATAAGAAAGCATATTAAACGCAGATATTGACACATTTAGCATTTAGTAAGTATTATTGCATGGGCTTTCTTACCAGTCCGGAGAAGCTCAGAATGCCCCAAGGTCATTTTAAAATCGATCAATCGATTATTTGGGTGATTGTTCAAAAAGTCAACCCATCACCCGCATTGCTAGGATCTCGTGACTTTAGTTTGTTTAATTTCGTTATAAAATCTCTATTATGTAAGTTTTATAATATAAGTTAAAATCTAAAAAATTATTATAGAAAATAAATATTATTACCATCTTCATTCAATTTATTTTTCTCGTTGTTAATTTTTCTGTACTCCTCTCTGCGCTCGCGAATTACCTGCATTGATATAAATAATGATTAGCAAACTGTCTGTATGTCAACTTCCCGTGACTTCACCTTGTTTGTGAAGTTATGCAGTATCTTGAGACACTCTGCATGTTTTTTCCCGGTTGGGGACAACCTGAACAGCCAGCTAGGGTACAGCCACGGTCGTAGCAGACGATGCACTATCAAGTCGTTAATGCTGGAACACAAATTTACATAATACTGCCAAATCGTGCTCACAATCTTGTAGGGGTGCCCATCTAACAAAGACTTTTGCATTTATAAATCCAAATAAAACCGTTAAAGAGCTTTTCAGTGTGTGTGTTTGTGTGTGTGTGTGTGTGTGTGTGTGTGTGTGTGTGTGTGTGTGTGTTTTATGTATTTTTAATTTAAAAAAAAATTTTTTTTTCATAATTAAATTGAAAACCTTCATCATTTTAAGCAATTAAAACAGACAAAAAGAAGGCTTAAGTTGTAACAATGTAAACAAATTGAGCCGTTACATTGTTATTGAAAATTACATTTGAACGGCTCTATTGGTTTACATTGATCCAACTTTGTTAATCCTTCAACGTGCTTTGTCACACGTCAAATTTACGCGTCATGTGAATAATACTTTAGTGGTTTCAAGTGGTTAATGCTATTAGCTAATGCAAGTTCTAAATTTTAGTTTCCGGTAATATCAAACAATACTCACACGTAAACTGCCTTCACATAGTCCGACTGCACGTCCATTTCCTGCGCATTTAAACTGTGGCCCATCGCGGTCTCTTGAAAATTGTTATTTATTATTCATTAAAAATAAATAAATAAATGAATTACTAAATAATTAAATAAATAAATAAATAATTTTAAATTTATTTGAAATAAAAATAATATTGATTTACTGACAATTTTCTTTGCTGTACAGCAAAGATGTATTTCTCTACTCTAAAGAAATGAAACTCTAGACATAGTAAAGCTGTACACAATTTTATGCCGTGCAAGTGACCGCTTATATTTACTCTAACAACAGGAAAAGGAATTGCCAGACTTAAAATGAAAGGTGGCTCAGGCCTAGCTGGCTGATGGTGCAAGGTTTTCTCCCACTTTTACTGTCACGTGGTTTCCTCTTCCGGCACTTCCTTTTTCTGTCCTTATAGTAATCATAAGCAACGTGAAATATCAACATACATTAATACTGACTGCAAGGGATATCCTACAATTGCCATTGCTGACTTACCACAAATGACGTCTAGTGCACACCTGGTGACCAGGGGGACAATATCCGTGCCCTCATGCTTGCCAACGTGCGCGCGCAGTTTGATGACCAGAACTCGTGACTTGTCACTGAACACGGAAGTGAACTGTTCCAAGATACTAAAGTGAAAGGCGGGAGTCAACAGCTTGCGTCTGCTATGCCATTTACTGCCTGCACAGTAATTCATTCAATAAATACAATAGGGTTATTTAATGTTTGACTAATTTAATCATTAATTAATTGATTCATTGATTGACTGATTAACCAGCCATTTCATTTTTAGCCTTTTTTAGACATTTTGTCAGCAGTTTGATTGATTGACTGATTGATTTTTTAATGAACTATAGTTTGCAAGCTTGATAAATGCATTGATTGAATCAATGATTGGTTGATTGATTGATTGATAGATTGATTGATTGATTGATTGATTGATTGATTGATTGATTGATTGATTGATTGATTGATTGATTGATTGATTGATTGATTGATTGATTGATTGATTGATTGATTGATTGATTGATTGATTGAGTCAATACCTTTGCTCGTCAGCAGTCCAGTGCCAAGCCACTCGTTCAGAAAGTCGTAGTCGTGGGTCTTGGTGATGTGTTTGATGCTCGTCAGTATAGTCTGCAATATTGAATAACGTTAATTAAGTTTGTACATTGCAATAGCAAGTAATTCTTGCGCACAGAAATTAATATACCTAATAACTTTTCTATAGCTCAAAAAAATTAAGAAAAAAAAATTATTTATGCTACAAGTTACTTTATATAGGATAGGTATACACAAGGTATAGTAGAGGCTATAGTAGTTTCAAACATTTATTCACTAAATATTGGCTAAACATTCATTTTCCATAACACATGTTTAAAAAATTACTAAAAAAAAAAAAAAAAAAAGATAGATAGATTGTAATTTAAATCAAAAGTGTATTTTCACTAAATATTCAATATTGTAGAGACTAATGTCTTTGCAAGTATAATGATGAGTGCAATAGACACATGGTTTCTCTGTAAACATTACAGTATACTCTCATCCATATTTCACAGTATACCCATGCACTGATAGTGAGTAAACAATTATGGTAAAGTAAATGAATGTTTTTAAAATGCATTTTTTCAAACATTTCAAGTTTCTAATATCTAATGTCAAATTTAAGATACTTTTTACAACAATTATTTCTGTTAAATGTAGAGACAGTGTTGAGACTATCGCGTTTTTTTTGTGTGACAGCGATAGGAATCTAGCTCTCTGATTGGCTAGTGGCAACCCATAAGCCAATCAGAGAGCTAGTTTACTATCACTGTCACACAGACAACACGATATTTTTAACACTGTCTCTACCTTAATAACATAAAGATAGTTACTGACCTCCACGTAGCTGGGGTCCAGAGGGTGGATGACTGGAATATTAATGATCCACGTACGGTAGATGGGGAAATATTGCTTGGCCAGTGAGTTAAATTTGGCGAACACCTCTGTCAATAACAAAAGTAAACATCATACATTTCCTGCATGGTGCAGCTAGGAACGAAAATATATGTAAGCAAACGGAGATCATAGCAAAAAAAAAAAAAGAACAAAAAAAAAAAAAAAAAAAAAAAAGATGATTACAGTATAATACAGTATATATATATATATATATATATATATATATATATATATATATATATATATATATCAGTATAATACAGTATATATATATATATATATATATATATATATATATATATATATATATATATATATATATATATATATATATATATATATATATTTATATAAATATATATATATATATGTATTTAATTATGTATTTAATTATGTATTCATTGGAAATAATGTTTACTCTCATTTTTTATATTATTTCTAAAAATGCAATAAACCTTGACAGATACATCTTGTAATGTATTATATATGTTTCCAGGATAAAGAAATACTTAATTTTGTCTTAAAAGTAAAGTATACATTACCAGGCTTAGGCTTGACAAAGGTAAGAACATTGCCAAAGAAAGGTAAGGTGGGCGGTCCTTGCAGTTGGTCCACGGGATGTTTGTTATGTCGCATCAAGTACCACAGTGTTATCACCAGGATCACCAGGCCAGTCAGTACGCTGAGCGCCATCTTGAATATCTACGTCTTCTACAGTATTAACATACAAATTTTCCGTCATTTACCTTTGTACACGTAATATATGCTTTGATAATATGACAAATATGACAATAAGTCAATAAGAGGGCTAGCTAGGAAGCTGGATGTCCACTGCTTCTTTGTTTGTCTTTTACTGCACTTATATAACAACAAAATGTGCTCATCTATGCACTCTCTCTCTCTCTCTCTCTCTCTCTCTCTCTCTCTCTCTCTCTCTCTCTCTCTCTCTCTCTCTCTCTCTCTCTCTCTCTCTCTCTCTCTCTCTCTAGTTTGCATGTTACTCTCCGCCTCCTGTCTTCTCCCATTTAACTTTCTTAAGATGATATCAGTAAAGTAAAACAACAACAAATTTAGCACTGAAAAGTCATATATATATATATATATATATATATATATATATATATATATATATATATATATATATATTAGAGAGAGAGAGAGAGAGAGAGAGAGAGAGAGAGGGAGAGAGAGAGAGAGAGAGAGAGAGAGAGAGAGAGAGAGAGAGAGAGAGAGAGAGAGAGAGAGGCCATAAAAACGGCATGCAAGAGTTGATATTAGCTTAATAATTTAAGATCTTTACTCTGCACACGGATATAAATAGCTACGTAATAATAATTATGCTAGCTTATTTTCAGCACAATTTGTTTAATACAGCATTATTTATGCTATACTATTTTATGCTTTATATAAATATTTTACATAGCATTAATATTATGATCTACAAAATAATGATTTATCATGTTCTAATTTAGCATTTTGTATGCTATAATGACGTAAATGCAACATAAATAACGTAATTTATTCTTACCGTGTATAAAACTGTCCGTCTGTAATTATACATTTAAGTATCGATCGTGTGTATCCGCATGACATCATATTTAATGCGCTTGCTTAATAACTTGTTTTTTGGCAATTTTGTTACAGAAATCAGTTAATGTTTTTGTTATTATTATTTTTCTCACTTACTTAAGATACTAATTTAACCTATTAACAACATCAATGCTCTCAAAAATATAGCATAGTTTTTTAAAACATTCAATATGAGTAATTTTCCTATGCTGCCCATGTTTTTTAGTAATCTAACATGGCGTCGAGTTTAACATGAATGCATACACCCTATAATATCGATTGAGAAGTGATTTGTGTACTCACCAAGCTTGGTAGTCAAGTAAGAAACTTCACGTCACTCTGAACATAGACACAGTCAATAAACTTGATAGCAGAGACTGGGCTGCGTTATCTTATCTCTGAGACAAGAAATATTATATAAAGTTAGCTGCAAACTTCACACAAACATTAAGCTTTAAAAGAAGTAAGTTACATAATAAAATTATAACAGTAAGATGAAATAACTTATAAAACTATGTTTTTATACAAAATATTTATAAGGAAACGTGAACGAAAAAATAAGCAAGAAATTTTTTTTTTATTTAAAGACGGACAAAATAAATACGTAATAATTATGTAAACCTATTTTCAGTACAATTTGTTCAATATACAATATAATTTATGTTATACTTCAAAATAACTATGTTACAAATCACAAATATTATGTTGTAAAGAACATTTTATTTATGCTATATACAATGACATCAATGCAACAGAAATAACGTTATTTTTCTCTCCGTGTAAAGTGACTAATACTTTTTAGAGTTTTTATTACGCTTACTGTTGGATATTACTCATATCATATTTATGATATTATTACTAATAAAACCATTTTAAATTCCATAGATTTGTTAGATGTTATGTTATCTAAATAAAGTTACCTGTGAAACTGCAGATGCAGCCTGCTTAACATACAATCACAAAGAGTTGCCTACATTTCAGGTGCTTTTACGTTAGCTTTTAAATTGGTTCTGCTACCTTATTCTTACATAAAAAAGTAGCTTTTCATATGGGGATCATCCGCATGTCATTATATTTAACACGCTTGGAAGCCATACTGGAGTAGTGAATAACATTGCTGAGCAGAGGACAAACTTCATTTCAGGCAATATTCTTTGTGAAATCCGGTAATTTTTGGTTATTGTTATTTTTCTTACATACTTGAGATACTAATTAAACCTTTTAATAGCATCACATGCTCACTGAAATATTGCATAGTATTTTTAAACTCGCAAAATGAGTTATATTCATATGCCGCTCATGTTTTTAAGTGATCCAACATGGCGTTGACTTTAACATGAATGCATACACCCTATAAATCTTAATTTTAAAGGACATTTTATACTGAGAATAAAAGAGATGTCTTTGCTAACACTATATAGAAATTTAATAATATAATCTTATTCAGTTAGCACAGTTTACTAATATTATAGACCATATATAATACATCAATGCTGTTGCGGCTAAACCATGCACACTAGAGTGTATGATAGTAATTATTCAGTAAAGCACGAAATTATGATGTTTTGAACAATTTAAGCTAAAAATGAGCTAGCACAATTTTTAAATATTTTTTCCTGCATGTTTATCACAATACCCACAGGAACACGCATCTAAATTTATCGCAACGACAGGTATAACTAAAATTGTCTTATTTGTTGAAGGTTAAGCCGATTTTGAATTTATTTTCTTGAGAGTGTTCTTCACATATTTATTTGAAATTTTTGCTTTAAAACATTTCCTCACCTTTTTTTCCTATGTAGAAGTGTTTTCTTACCTGTTTTTGTGATAAATGTAGATGCGTGTTTATATGGCTATTCTCATAAACATAGATGCGTAAAAATAAGAATTCCCGCTAAAAAGTATAAGTGTGGTTTAGCTGTAACAGCATCGAAATCAAATATAAAATTATTTTCACTTTAACTCGGTTGTACTGTCAGGGTCGGACTGGCAATCAAGGGGCCTCGTCCGCAAAAGGGGTGTAACACCCTCTTTAGCCCTGCTCAAAATTCTTGGCCAAGACCTTGCAAGATCTTGCAAGATCTTGAACAAGATTTTTGGTCAAGACCTTGCAAGGTCTTGTGTCAAGATCTTGCAAGGTCTTGGTCCAAGATCTTGCCAGATCTTGGACCAAGATCTTGCAAGATTTTGAACCAAAAAATTTTTAATGCTTATTTTGATATATAAATAATCAGCGCATTAGTTACTGAACATTTTGGTGCAGAAATGTAACAAAAGAATTTAAAAAAATATTTTTGCGTTGTTATTATATATAGCTTGAACTTTAATTTTTTTTTCACCCATCCAACTACTGACCACGCTCGACGTTGCTTAACTTTGATGATCACATGGGAGCCGGTCCTAGCACTGCAGTTCTGTAACAGACTTACTAGTACTTCGCAATTTGAACTATATAACATTGTAACTACTTCGGACTTATACTGCTAAGTACCCTCAACCCCTAAAAATATGAAATTTTGTATTTAGGGGTAAAAATAGGTAAGGAATCCAATAAATGGATTAGTTTTATTATAGAACTGATATTTATATATAATATATTATACTAAAAATTACAATTATACATTTTCTTGCTAAAAAATCGATTATTATCAACTCGTAATACAAAAAAACATTACTATCATTTTAGGGTGGTTTCAGCTTAGGGGTAGTTCAAGATCTTGACCTATCTTGCAAGATTTTTTTAATTTTTGCAATTTTGTTAAAAATCAACGTTTAATAAATAAAAAGTAAATAGCAATATACTCATTCACCCCTAACACATTTTAGGGTGCATTTAAGGGGTTGTTCAAGATCTTGACCATTCTTGCAAGATTTTCAGAAATTTGCAATTTTTCGAATAAAAATAAAAAGTAAATTACAAAATACTAAATGCACCCTTCGTTTTAGGGTACAGCCAAAGGGTAGTTCAAGATCTTGACCAAAATCTTGCAAGATTATATCAATTTTACAATTTCCTTTTAAAAAGCTACTTTTAAATTTCATATAAAAAAATAGTACCTCGCTTCAAGACTTTTAACTCATTTTAGGGGTTAATCTCCCTTTCCCCCCATAAAAAAAAAACTTGCAAGATTTTGTTACAATCTTGCAAGATTAATTTTGCAATCTTGAAGTATTTTCATCAAGATCGGCAATGTCCTCAAAATAAAATTTTCTTGAAAGATTTTGCTGATATATCTTGCAAGATTTTTTTGGCAGTCTTGAGCTTTAACAGTTCAAGACTTCAAGATTTTATTTCTTGAAACCAAAAATAAATCTTGCAAGATTTTAAAAAATTCTTGCAAGAAATAGGTCAAGATCTTGAAGTTTTGTGCAAGATCTTGCAATCTTGAAGCATCTTGCAAGACCTTGCAAGGTCTTGTCCAAGAATTTTGAGCAGGGAGGGGCCACAAAGGGGGCGTAACACCCTAGTTACGCCCCTTTTTGGGCCTTAGGGGCCTCCAAACAGGGGGGGCCACGTCCGCAATTGCGGACTTGCTCTTATGGCCAGTCCGACCCTGTGTACTGTACAGTACATTGCAAAGCATCACATCAATGAATTTTCCTGTTCAAGGGTCTATTGACGAGCTATTTAACCCTAGAATGTATAGACCTGGACATTTGGACCTTTTACATCTTAAAATGCAGAATTCTACTTGAAAATATAGCTCAATGTTTTTGGGAATTTTTGACTTCCTCAATCATAAAATCATTGATTTTTGAAGAAATTTATTTGCTTCGTACATTAATTTGGTTAATTAACATTAATTTTTTAAATTAAAAAAAACGAGAACGATGCTAAGAGGTCCAAAAGACACAGTGAACGAGCGGCATAAACACAAACAGACACCGCGCCGCATGGGGTAGGGAGTCATCTAGAGGGGGAGAAAAAGGTTTATGACTTTACCTAACTTGTGAAGTATTTTTTCTAGCTTTTAGAAAATAAGGGAGAATATATATAAGTTTGTATTATATATTTTTATATAATAAGAAGTTATAGTTTTATTTTGGCCTTGCTTGGAAAACTAAAATTCTATGTAAAGGCTTTTCAATATAAATGATTTAATTTTTGTAAGTAATATTAGGTTGACTTTATAAAAGCTCAATTTTAGTAAAAGATAATATAACAAAACTTAAAAAATAATATTATATTATATTATTTTACTAAAAACAATTTCAAAACTGTTAATTTCATCTAAAACTACAATAAAAACAACTAATAATTTGGGTGCAAAAAAAAAAAAAAAGAGAGAGAGAGAGAGAGAGAGAGAGAGAGAGAGAGAGAGAGAGAGAGGAAAGAAAGAGAGACAGAGAAAGCGAGAGATAGATACAGAGAGAGCGAGCGAGAGATAGATAGATAGAGAGAGAGAGACAGAGAGAAGGAAAGAAATGAATGAATGAATGAATGAATGAATGAATGAATGAATGAATGAATGAATGAATGAATGAATGAATGAATGAATGAATGAATGAATGAATGAATGAATGAATGAATGAATGAATGAATGAATGAATGAATGAATGAATGAATGAATGAATGAATGAATGAATGAATGAATGAATGAATGAATGAATGAATGAATAGAGAGTATAGATTTTATTTGCTGTATCAGATTATTATGAGATATTATCTCTTATTTCCATTTCTCTTATAAATTTAACTCAAACTAATTTCTTATTCTGTAATATATGCAATCTTGAAAAGTTTTTTTTTTAAAATACCAACATATATATTTGTAATTTACATGTACCTTATAATTAAATTTTATAGTAAACTCTAAAAATAATTCACTCCTCAAGATAGGCAAATATTTATTTACTAATAACTAAATTTAAATATATTTTAAATTAATTACATTTTTACAGTAGCCATGTGCTTGTGCTTGATTGAGCGTATGTGCGTGAGAGTTTGTGTGTGTGTGAGAAAGCGAGAGAGAGAGAGGGAGAGAGAGAGAGAGAGAGATGGCTATGCTTTAACATAATACTGTAAAGTAAAAGCGCTATTTTTTTCTTATATGACAAACAGGATATTATGAAATAATTCTAGGTACTATTTAGAATACATAGTAAAAACTTTTGTTTTTATAATTCTGCAGTAAAATCGCATATGTAAAAAGGTAAAGGGTATTATTTTTATTGATATTTGAAATTTGCATTGTATCAAGATTGAACATTATAGTCAGTAAGTAAAATCTAAAAAATTCCATTGAATATTTTGAACTGCACTGAGAACGCACTAGACAACCATAATTTATTGCTCTCAATTTGTTATGGTTGCGGAAGTAAATTCTCCCCTTGTTATTTTCGTAACCTAAAATTCTTTACCTGATGAAAGGGAAATGTATATAATAAAAAAAAAGGTTTTCAATTTTTTCAATTAACAAAAAATTGAATATTTAGCAGTTCAGAATATTCTGAAAAATATCTGTAATAAATTACGAATATGTAGAAACAAGAATGAAATTTCTAGCATTATTATAGCCAAAGATAAAGGGAAATAAAAAGCGGGAGTCTTTTGGACCTCGTCTACCGTTAATGTTACTCGTTTTGTCAAACCATTCTAGGGTTAATTGTAGTTAAATCAGGTAACCTTCAGTTATGTTATAATTGACAATTTAATAGACTTATTTATAGAGCAGTAAGTGAATATTGAATGTGTTGCATCTATTTGTTGCGATTTTGTTGCGAGAAATAACATGTGTAAGTCATTTTTTGTCACGCGTAGCAAAAAGTGTATCTGGGATTTTGTCACGCGAAGTAATTTGTGAAAGTCGAGCGTCATCTACATAACGTTCGGAAATGACTTACACATTTTGCTTAGCTTGACAAAAAAAAATTGGATACACATATTGCTATGCGTGACAAATAACGATATACACATATATTAATACGCATGACAAAAAACGAGTTACACATATTGCTCGTAACAACATCGAAATATTAAAAATTTACTTATGGAAATCTTATGTCAAAACTAATTTAATGTAAACTTTTTTAAAGTAGTTTGAACGAGGTTGACAACAGCTGATTTTTAAATTATTTGAAATTTGGCGCTCAGTTAATTGAAATTTGATCATTAAAAACTTTGCCGTAATTGGTATCGAACCTCTGACCCTCGTGGTGCAATGAGCAGCGCTCTACCAACTGTGCTACTCTGGCTCATGATAATTAATCCGGCTGCTCATATATATATTGCTCTTTGTAACTATTTTCTAATCAAACACTGTTCTTTGCTTCTCAGTACATTTATTAATTAACTATAATGAAGTTAATACATATTAAGTACATTTGCAAGAGTTTTATTAACATTTATTAGCTAAATTAACGTATATATCTCGTTCCTCCCGCGATCGTCAAGATTCGGCCACTGCAGCGCCAAGCGTCACTGATAGCGGTAGAATTCAGAACTAAATTAAAAGTACTGGTCAACCAAAAATTCTCATTTTCATCTCTTTTAGTCACAAAGTTCTAATTGCGTTTCGAACCAAATTTAGTTTAAAGCTTTTAAAAGTTTGTTTGTTTATCAAAGAGCTTATTTATCTGTTTTTGAGTCCATATAAATACATCTTTCGCTGAAATATGAATGATCTCCTGAGGAGGGAGCATAGATTTTTCAGCCATTAACCAATGCTGAATGAGGAAACTGCTCGACTTTGCGGCTAAATTTTTATGTGCGTTTCGAACTAAATTTTTTTGTATTGCATCAATAGGAGCGTAAAGAAATAAGGAATCTATAGGTACCACAAAAACAGCGTTTAAATAATATCAAAACTCGTTCAAACTACTTTAACAAAAAACATATAAATAAGAACTACAGTGGGTTTTACTCTGTAGTTGTAAAAATAATAATACATGTAATGTAAACAGGATTTTTGTAAATAAAAAACATTTTAGAATCAACCAGGTAATATTTTATTGTCAAGGTGCATTTTAATCTCATGCTAAATAAATATGTTCAATTTAACAAAGATGAATAAAAAAAAAACATATAAAAAATAATTTACTTTTTGAAGAATTAGCTATACTAACAAAGTAAGTAATTAGCTATATTCCATAGGTAATGTACAGTAGTTAATATAAATGTGTAATATTCCACATAATTTACATAAATTTAATCGGGCGAGTAAATTGCATTTAGATTCAAAATTGTAAGAAATGGACAAGACTGATGGTTTTTAGGACATCGCGAGTAATCATTTCCAATAGACGATCAAACTCCGCTACAATTGGAGACAAATAATTTTTGACGATGACGTCACAGGCTTTTAGAAAGTTATGGACGGTTATTTAATTTAATGATATAATAAATTATACTGTGTTAAAAATTATCTATCAAAATTATTATCTCCCCCTTTTTGTGAAATGTAAAAAGCAGATTTATGTATGTTTTCCAAGTGCTCAGTTACGGTGCTGCCGTGGTAAACTCCTGGTTGCAGATCCTCTTCATGTTATTGCCGGCCTCACAAAATTCCCTGACAGCTGAAATTTAAAAACATGACAATAAATATTATAAATAACGAGACCAAGTAGTAAAAAATGTTAACAATAAACCAAGGATTAAAACTTCAGTTAGAAGCTTAAAGCCTTGTACACAATCACGGAATTGTGAAGTGAGCTCCATAATAATGTATGTTATTTTGATTTAGTAATTAAACTGTAACTATAGCCATCTCGCCAAAATATTCATATTAATATCTGAATTATTGAAATGATGCTTAAACGAGAGTAAATGAGATACAAAAATTGTAAAATAGTCAAAATACCAGTAAACCATAAGAGACAGACAGACAGACAGACAGACAGACAGACAGACAGACGGACGGACGGACAGACAGACAGACAGACAGACAGACAGACAGACACACAGACAGATAGACAGACAGACAGACAGACAGACAGACAGACAGACAGACAGACAGACAGACAGACAGACAGACAGACAGACAGACAGACAGACAGACAGACAGACAGACAGACAGACAGACAGACAGACAGAGAAATAAACAATAAAACAGAAAATGCCAATCAAATTTGCTATTAATATTGAAAGACATGCTATTTATACTAAGATGACAGAATTATTGAAACATATACAAACTTCTTTGGAGGGTGGGTGGTTCCAGAGCTGTCGGGCAACTCTGTAATGTTATAGGAAAGAATTTTTTTAATAAAGACACACAACGTCTAAGCACGTCTACTAGACGTAGGCAGTTGTCTACATATAGACAGAAAGTTGTTGTGCAATGCGTTTCTCCGCCTAATTTTTATAGCCTAATTTTGCATGTGTTTGTAAAAAAAAAAAAAGTACAATTAACTTATGTAAGTTTAAGTAAACAAAATATTTATCTTTATCACTTTCTCTATATTTCTTTGAAAAACTACCAGACATAATTAAAAAAATATATGCATAATAACACGCGTACTGAATAAAAAAAAATACATAAACTTAAGAATTGTATTTAAATTTTAAATAGCTTGTATCTAAAAAAAAAAAATTAAAAAAATAATAAGTAAAAATAGATTGCCTAATTTTATAATGCCATTCGAAAGTTAATAGCAGCATGCTACCTATAGTATATTAAAATTTTCAGAACACTTAACCATTAGATACGAGAGAAACCATTTTTATTGATATTAACATATGCTTTTATGGAACAAAAACTTCAAAATGTTATACTTTAAAATTTAGCATTGTATACCCCAAAATTTATAAGATTTTTGAAGATCTTGTAACGGTGTGCAAAATTTTAGATTTTTATTTCTGCACACATTTTTGGTCAAATGCCATAGTAAATAATTTATTTTCACTAAAATTCACTAAATTTTCTGCAAAAAAAATTATTTTCTATTCTTGAAAAAAATTAATTAAAAAATGTAATCTGTCATTTTATAATCTATGTGCCTTGCAGCAATTGAGTTCATTCATTTCATAATTAAACTTGTACTTTTCCAATTAATAGACTCGTAGGCAGATATTAATATATTTTGCCTATATAAACACTCCCTTTAACTGCACCCCTACACTTACCCCTATTAACATGAAGCGCACACATTGCATGTACATCAGAGGATAAATATTACAATATGTTTTGTTGCTTAAATTTACCACTTCGGTCGGAGTATAGGCTGAAACAAAATAACACTTCTTTTAATTTGTATTTTATATCAAACACTGAAAATTAATTATGTTTATTTTATGCCAGTAAGGTGTACTATGGAATAGAATAAATAAACAAATCAACAAACTAAATTTTTGCAAATAAAAAAACATTAATAATAATAATAAAAATTTTAAAAAAACCCTGCAAAAATAAGATATTTTACCATATAGTTCCAGCGCATGTTTTTCTCATATGCATAACATTGCAAATTTAGCGCGAGTATTTGAATGGTGAAAATTCTTATTATGGTCGTGCGTACATCTACGCAAAATGGTAAAGCTTTGATGCAGCTTAGGTTCTCAGGTTTTTAATCTAAATAATTGACCCTTCTAAAATTCATTTAATTTGGTTTTTATTTCTTTTGACTTTTTTAAGAGTATGCTTAATTTTTATTTCAATAATGCCACTTAGAGGCGCTGAGGGGGGGGGGCACACTTAAGGACTACGGATTTGCTAATATGCCTTATCCTAGCCTGATCGATTTATTCGTTCTATCACTTCCAGTGCTCTACTAATCTTGTGAGTTAACATTATGACTTCTCATTTCTCCTCATTTTGCCTTATGTATGTGGTCCAAAAGGAGCCCTCCACTATCTACTTATGTATTTTCATATGGTTTTGTGATTCTAAAAAGACAAATTGTTATGTTAATGCAAAGAAATATGTACCGTCAACCTGTGGCTTGCAGTCATCTACTGCTGTCTCCACGATTGTTGCCCAGGCGGGGTTAGCCATGGATTTCAAGTAAGGCTTCAATTTTGTGTCATCCACCGTCTTATCAGCCTTGATCTGTCATTATAGTATACAGTATTTTAATATGTATTAAAGATACAGTCAATGGAAGGAAAAAGCGCGCACACACTCACACACGCATACACCACACATATACACAGAAACTACAATACTATTACAGTCTATGGAATTATTGCTTTAAAAACAAACGTTAAATTACACAATTTTTTTTCATTACTTACAAATCCTTTCTCAGCAAAGAGACAACTGACGTAACACTGCAAGAAATAAGATTTCAGTTACCGGTTTAATGTTAACGTTCTCGCATTTTTCTAAAAAAAATTCTATGATACGCTAGGAAAATGTCTTCTTTTTTTTTCCAAAAAATTTAATCTTTTCTATTAAATACTTTACAATGTGAAATAATTTTGTAAAATTTTATCCATAAATATGTGCTAACTTAACGAAAAAAGAAAAAATAATAAATAAAAGGGCATTTAAGTCACTCAGATTAGTGCTGTACCCTGTGAAAAGCTAAATAGGCGATGAAAAAGAACTTACAGCTGCTGGTCCGATTCTTTTAACTAAAACATATATTAACATTAATTAGTATGTAAATATTAACATTCTTACGCACAATCATAACACGTACGCAATAATCATACTAGCCTAAAACCGTAAAATGTATTTTAAAAATTTCTACATATTGCAAAGTAATTATTATAGATATCGTAATAATTAGGATTTTGAATATAATTATGTATCTTAATACAAAGTAAAAACATTTATGCTCAACGTAAAATACAGCTTAAAATATACCAGTGTCGGATCCAGCCTAAAAATTTAGAGGGTTTAATGCCCTATTAAACAATGTTAATATCGGACAACAGCGGGTAATGGTTGGTTTAATATGAAAAACTTTCATAATGTGGCAATGTCAATGTCCCTCGCGTGTCTTCCAAACATGGCACGTTTTGTTATCCACGGTACACTATCGCCATCGTAATTGACACCTTAACTACAATGCTAAGCTTGCAGGGCTTTTTAGTTCCAGGTGTCACTCGTATTTTTGCATCGTCGTTTTTATGCACTACGCGTTAGCATAGGGAGTTGGAAGATCTGTAAGGGACGTTCTAGCAACGTTTTGTTAATATATTTTATTTTATTTTTGTAATATTTTATGTAATTTCAGAATCTTTTTTCATGTTATTTTGCTCACGATCATAAGGCTAAAAACTTGTCACTGTTTAAACATATTTTAATTCTCTGACAACAATGTAAATTGTAAGTAAAATTAGACAATCATATTAGAATATGTTCTTTTTAAACTATAAGCAGGGGAGATTTAATAGCTTCGATGGTGCTTGTATATTTCCCCTTTACGAGTACTGTCTGTAAATCCGTGCCTTACTTACGTGTAGATTGATCGGCATAGTTGATCTTGCCATTTACGTGATGAGTATTGAGAACATAATCCTTGACATACGACGTTAGTGTATTCGCGCTAAACTTGCTCTTATACGCGCACCCCGCTAGTGTTGTGGTTTCGAAAAAAGTATTAGGAGATACCAAGCAGCATTTCTTGAACGTGTTGTACTCCTAAAGTAGAGTATTGAAGCACTTGTTAACTTACTTTTTTATCATTTAGAATACTAGATTAATGATTACCATACACTATTATCCATGAATTAGACACCACTACGTTGATTTTGTATTTATTTTTATTTTGACGGTTATTTCGCATATCTGATATCACAATGTACCGCAGCCAATCGCAGTCACCACTCTTGTCACGTGATAAATTTAAGCCCTTCCTTCAAGTTCTTTACCCCTATTGGAACACTGTGACGTCAGATGTGGGAAATCACCGTAAAATTATAATTAATAAAAACAGATACAAAATCAATGTGTTGGTGTCTAATTTATGGATAAAAAGTTATGGTAATTATTAATCTAGTATTTCAAAAGATAAAAAAGTAAGTTAACAAGGGCTTTCAGTGTTTTCATTGCATTTAGAAAAAAAATAAAAATCCATATCAATTTTGTGTTGACTAAACCACACTTCTGGTTTACTGTGTTTGTTAATTTTCACGCGTCAATGTTTGTTAGGATAGCCATAGAAGCACACATCTACCGTTATCGTGACAACAGGTAAAAAATTTATAGTTTGTATGGTTTATCTTTACGTAAAAGCTGCAAAATAGAAGAATTGTAAAAGTAGGTTTGGTGATAAAATAAACAAACTCACTAACAAAGTGCTAGCAGACGACTTTGTGATTCTGTCTAAATTTAACATGAATTCTTAGATCTAAAATTTTGCTGTAACTTACTGAGCCTCCGTGCTTTTTTATCTTGGATTTCAATACATTTAATTATAAATTATTATTTTTACCGAATTGATTTGAAACCGAGAAAATAAAATATTTAAGATTCAGTAAGATACAAGAAAAATTTCAACTCCAAGAAATAGTTATAAGTTGAATTATAGATGCTTCATTCCCCCATAAAAAAGCATGTTATATTAAGACCGAAACATTAAGTCATCTGCAAGCACCTTTTTAGTATTGTTGAGCTGTGAGTTTTTTTTATCACTAAGGGTATTTTAGCAAGTCTTCTATTAATTAGTACAGGGCCTTCATTGCACTAAATATTTTGTCACATTGAATTGTATCGTAAGTAAATCCACATTTTAAACAAACGATCTTACCAAAAAAGTTCTCTTGTTACAGATAACTGGCGTGCCAGTAAAAGCATGTAGAATTTTTGCTACATGTGCATTAGCCCGTGTGTGGCGATGTACTACTCGATCATCTAAAACGTTTCATATAGTAGTTAGTAGAGTAAGGTATTGTTTTACATTTTTTATTTGACGTTTTACTTGTATTTAATATTATATTTCAACTGAAATAAGAATAAAAAATTTTAGGGTCATTTTAGCATTAAAATTGTACCTAGAATGTTTTGAATATTTTTCCTAGAATGCATGTGTTAACATCAGAGAAGTAATATGAAAATCAGCAAAAATATAGTAATTTAACCTCATGTAAATTATTGTATATTTTTATACTTTTGGGTTAAAACCTAAGATTCAAAATTCGATTTATGTATCATGAAATCTTATTCGGTATTAACACAAAATTAATAAAAATGTGGTTTGAGAAGAGATGACTCGAAACTAGCTAACAATAGAATATTACCTAAGTAAAGAATTATTTTTAAGAGATCTAATTTAAGACATTTGCAAATCGATAATTACCCATAAAAGTGAACGAACTACACTTTACAAGTTGGACTGAAAACCTTTTGCGCTTCAACAAGTGTTAACACGAGAAGTAGATGGGAGTACTTGGAATTTGTAAATAATAATAATATAGATTTAATTGAGCAAATTTTTACAATACAAACATTGCACATAGTCAAAGGAGGTTGCTCAACAAGAGTTGACAAAAGGCAAAGCCCATACAAAATTTGATATCTAAATATTTGAAGTAAAATAGTATGGTAGACATAAAAAAATATATAAATAATAAATAAATAAGCGTTTAACAAAGTACATTTAAAACTAAATACTAGTTTTAAACTTAGAGAAAGACAAATTTCTGACGATAGTTTCCAACATATTTTATAAATTTACACTGCGGGGGAAAAAGAAGTATTGTAATATGCTGCTGAAATTATGGAACTACGTATTCAACTTTATCATCTTCACGCAACTTGCTACGTTTAGAGCATATGGAAATTCTAGCATCAGAGAATATTGGCATTTCAACATTCCCCAGGTTACACTTATGCATCTCTGCTTGGTAATAACTCACACATTTAATTATGAGTTTTGCCATTATGTTTACGTTTCGTACCATTTACACAATGAAATAAAATTTTACCATGAATTAGACGTGTGGCACAGTTCTGATCATTTTCATTTTCTAACTTTATAAGATTAAAAGCTGTGACAGGGTGCCGCACCGGGGTACCGTATAAAAAAATGTAGACCAACAAGAGTAAAATAGGCCATTCGTAGCGCCACACGTCTAGATCCTGTAAGAGATCTCCGTAGCGTACCAATAAATTTATAAGATTTAGCAACAGCAATATTAACATGAGTAACACTCAAGCATTTTATATTACCTTGAACTTAAAGATTATTACTATTAACAGTAATACTGATTGAAAAGGTTTGACTGACTTAGTAATCTTTGTGAAATCTTTTACTAGCGTTTAAACTGATACCGTTGTTATAACACTAAATTTGTACAGAATACAAGTCTTTTGTAGATCACTTACATTACTTTCATTTTTAATTAGCTTAAACCACGAACGTTCATCAGTATATTGAGCAAATAAATATATATCCGGTTTTGGGAGGTTCATCATAAATATGGTGAGTAAAAGGGCACAATACATGACCCCTGGGAGACTCCTGGGCACATCTCCTCAACCCTGAAAGTGTAGTTCGGTCGTTTTGAACATAATTTGTTATTTGTAGTACCTTCATTTCGACGGGTACACATCGATATAAGGAAACCTTATATAAGTTATAGGTATTTATAGGTATTAACAAAATAATAAAAATGTAAACAATGCAATAGAAAAGAAATGCTTTTTTTTTTCAGAATTGTCTTACCAGGCAATACAGTGGATGAGAACACCTGTAAATAGGAAAAAAATTGAAAAAAAATCTAGATTGATAATTCACATGTATATGACACGTAGATATGCTTCAATTATATTTAAGAAAATTCATCAATAAAAATGTCAAATGGCAGTAATTCATTATTTAATTATTTACATAATAATATAATATAATACTTAATATACAAGTACCAACCAAGGTAAAACCTTATCGGTAGTTAATATAATAAAGTCATATTATTGATAAGATTATTTTAGTTTTTCCATTTCTTACAAATTCCTGTTTTAAATTCTTTAAACGTAATGTTGAATTTTATGATATTGGTAAAAAGTGGAGCTTAAAAGCTAACGTTATTGAAAACAAATTAAACAATTGAATAAAATTTTACAAAGAGAAATACATAATAATAGTTATAAAAATTCAAATAAAATTTTATTAATTACGATATGTTTACTAAATCATAACTTTGTATGACGAAAGTGTCCTTCAAACTTATCAAGTCATGTTGCATTCTTTGAACGACAGTTTATATATATATATACAATATATATATATATATATATATATATATATATATATATATATATATATATATATATATATATATATATATATATATATATATATATAGGGTCTATGCATTCACGTTAAAGTCAAAGTTAAAAACAAAGTCAAAGTCAAAGCCATCAGTATATTAGGCAAATAAAGATATATCTGGTTTCGGGAGGTTCATCATAAATATGGTGAGTAAAAGGGCACAATACATGACCCCTGGGAGACTCCTGGGCACATCCCCTCAACCCTGGAAATGTAGTTCGGTCGTTTTGAACAAAATTTGTTATTTGTAGTACCTTCATTTCGACGGGTACACATCGATATAAGGAAACCTTATACAAGTTATAGGTATCAACAACATGGCTGACACAGAAAAACAACTCATTTTGCTAGTTTAAAAACACTATGCAATATTTTGTGAGAGTATTGATGCTCTAAATATGTTAAATTAGTATCTCAAGTATGAGAGAGAAATAACATTAAAAATAAATAACATATTTCCCAAAGAACATTGCCTAAAACAAAGTTTTTCCTATGCTCAGCAATGTTCATCGCTACTCCAGTATGACCTCCAAGTGCCATCCGCATACATTATATATATATATATATATATATATATATATATATATATATATATATATATATATATATATATATATATATATATATAATATATACATAATATTTTTTAATTATTATTGAGCAAATCTAAAATTTAATATCTTTAATATTTTTATAAGTAAAATAAAGCCACTACTCATAAAAAAATCAAACAGCATGTATTTTTTAATATTAATATGATTTTTTTGTAACGCAAGAACATGTAGTTGTAGATTGTTTAAATAGTCTAATATATATACATTAAATGGAGAATAAAAACCAATAAAACATAAATCAGTATTATGTTACAACAAGTGTTTCAAATACTTATTTGCCCTACATTTTTCATTTTAAAGTTTGATTACTAGGTAAAATTACTTACCACAGAGATACTAAAAATGCAGATGACACATATGCACTGCATTGATGGCATTGCTTGACCAATATGAAACACTTCCTTGATAACAATTAACTCTTAAAGGATTACCTTGGTTTGACGACCTTCATTTTACGACCTTGATATATACCGGTTTGTCTGTACGTAGGATATTAATTGTGATTTCAAATATTAAAAGTATTCAAATGTAATATTTTGTTCTGCATTACTGAACAAATATATATATATAAAAATATTATTTCATGTAATAAATATTATTACCTATAAATATTATTTGTAATATTTATTATTTATTAATTTATATAATTTTACTCTATGTATCTTTACGTGTCAAGAAAAAATATGCAGATATATGAAATTAGTACTTTGGAATTTCATTTTTATAATAATATTTATTTTTACAGTTTGAAAAAAAAAATTAGAGAAAAAAAAAACCTAAAAATAAATATAAAAACAATACTTAAATTAGTAAAATAATAAAAAAACTATTTCTGTAAAGTTTCTGTAACGCATTTGTGTTTCACGGAAAACAAATTTTAACTTGTTTAGCAACATGTTGGATGAATTGAAAAAATGCCTTACGCTTTGATATTCAAATTTAAAACTCCACAAAAAGATTGATCACTTCGGCATATTATGCATCATTCTACACTTTTTATGCTTCAATAATTTTATTGCGTCAAAAAGTAATCTGAGACTGGACACTTTCAGCCTAATTAGCAAAATATAATAGCAAATATAGCAAATAAATGATATGTCTGTTTTTGCATTACACGTGGCTACTAAAGTGTTCTGAGAAGCCTAACAAGATGACCACCAAAATTTTTTAAAACCCAACCCCTGAAGACCCAACCCCTGAAGGGGTCGGTTGACCGTTAAAATTTGAGTTCTCCGATTTCGATGGAAAAAACGATCTGACTGGGGTAACTTGACCTATCAAGAACAATGATGACCACTAAAAATTTTTAAAGCCAACCCCTGATGACCCAAGGGTCAGTTGACCCTTAAAATTCAAGTTCTCCAAATTCGATAGAAAAAACGGTCTGACTGAGATAGCTTGACCTTGCGAGAATAATATGATTTTCTTGCAAGGTCAAGTTACCCCAGTCAGACCTTTTTCTTCCATCGAAATCGAAGAACTCGAATCTTAAGGGTCAACCGACCCCTGGGTCCTCAGGGGTTAGATTTAAAAAATTTTGGTGGTCATCATTGTTCTTGGAAGGTCAAGTTACCACTGTCAGACCGTTTTTTCCATCGAAATTGGAGAACTCGAATTTTAAGGGTTAACCGACCTCTGGGTCCTAAAAGGGTTGGGTTTAAAAAAATTTGGTGGTAATTATTGTTCTTAAAAGGTCAAGTTACTCAAGTCAGACTGTTTTTTCCATTGAAATCGGAGAACTCGAATTTTAAGGGTCAACCGACCCCTGGGTCCTCAGGGGTTGGGTTTAAAATTTTTTGGTGGTCATCATTGTTCTCGGAAGGTTAAGTTACCACTGTCACACCGTTTTTTCTATAGAATTCGGAGAAATTGAATTTTAAGGATCAACCGACCCCTGGGTCATCAGGAGTTGGTTTTAATTTTTTTTTGTCATCATTGTTCTTGCAAAGTCAAGTTACCCCATTCAGATCGTTTTTTCCATCGAAATCGGAGAACTTGAATTTCAAGGGTCAACCGACCCCTGGGTCGTCAGGGGTCATCAGGGTTGGGGTTTAAACAATTTTGGTGGTTATCATTGTTTTCGCAAGGTCAAGTTACCCCAGTCAGGACGTTTGCTTCATCAAAATCGGTGAACCTTGATTTCAAGGGGTTTGCACCACCAAACCATGAAGGGGTGGTAAAATTTAATGTGGCGTCCCATATTTATGAACTTATGTTTCTAACTTCCCACGGATGACCTTTATTGGTCACCTAAACCGGCACCAGATTGGGGTATCACGAGGTCTACTATGCAACCAAGTAATCGATTATACTTAGGTTCACCACCCCTAAAAAGGGTAAAATGGGTAGATCTGGGGTTTGAAACTTAAACAACTTAAAGATATTTTAATTGTCTTAACATCCACCAAGTTTGAAGTCCCTGCGTTAATTTAAACCCTCTCTAACAAAATAGTCCTTTTAGCTATAATTCCTATGTTATTTGAATGTAGAGCGACTTTTTGCCACTGGTTTTTTGCTCAAGGTCGCGATGGCGGCGTGGCTCGCCGTTGTCGAAAAAGAACATTGCTTATAATTTGACTACATTTTATTATTTTAAATTGTGATGCTATACAAATATATAAAAGAAGAAGACATTTCATAACTTAAAGTTGTAAACAATATTATAAAACAGTAAAACAGAATCATCATAAATTTTTTAAATGCTTTTTATTTTTTAAACAGTAAAATATTACATATTGTTTCATCATCAAAAACCTTGGAAGAAATGGAGTATCAAAAAACATTAAACTAATGTAGTACTTTACAAGAGTATTAAAATTTTGATATTTTTTTAACAATAATTTAGATTAAAATATAAAGTCGAGGAATACAAATTAGTTGTCTGATAATTGAAATTTAATAATTTTTATATTTTTTGATTTATTTTTTTATTTTATATGTTTCAGAGAAACTGTGCATAATAATAACATTTGCATAAATGTCACTTATACAAAATTATGGATTAGAGGTGTTTAAAAATTTTAAATAATAAACATTTATTTTAGCCAATTAAATATTAAATGCTGTACTGAATTATTACGTTATCATATTCCATTGGTTGCAAAAATCGGTAGTTTAGACATTAGTGGTAGTTTTTTATCCATGCTCTAACTGATGGCAATAATGTGTAAACTCCTGGGTAGTTTGGAAGAGCACATCCATCGCCCAAGATACAATTCCCACCAAAGTTTTTACAGTGCCCAGGGTTGCTACCATAGGTCCGCCACTATCACCCTGTTATAACAACACAAATATTTACATTATCGTATCCTTATCTGTATATATATAATTAGGAACATAAAATATAAAAAAGTTCCGAAATAAGCCATTTCAACATTTTTCTTCACGTATCATAACATAAACAAGTAACTTAAGAGGATAAAGAATGTTTTGGAACAACTAAAAATGTTTAAAAATGTCTACTCTTTGGATCTAATTTTGGACAACTATAAGCTACGTAAATAAGTTTTCTATTAAAATTTTTAAAATACGATATTGACATTTACATTCCCTTTATTTATTTAAGATAAATAATAAAATTTATAAGAGTCTTAAAAAATAATAAGACCATTACCATAAGACGTGTCAAATCTTAAAATATTTGAGTTTTAATATTTAAAAATGTTTATTGTCTTATTGAAATTAGCTGCTTCTTTTTAATTTCTATTTTTAAAAGCGTCATAAATTAGGGACCGATTTTTACATTTAATAGTTTTCAGTGCATACACACACACAAACACACACACACACACAGACACACCCACACACACACACCCACACAGAACCATTTAAAAAATTCAACGTCATAGTTCAATTTTCCTGTACCTATAATTAGATAAATCTATTACTGGGTACGATATATATATATATATAATA
>OX439133.1:28407740-28606443 GCA_949318235.1 Ecdyonurus torrentis | reverse complement strand
AAAGTGTAGATTCTCTCTTTTGACGTGAAAGCATCAAAATACTAACATATTTTAGAAAATAACATTTATGATATTATAAGTAGCTAAAATAATGCATTATAGCTAATTATAATAACTTAAAAGTGATTAACTTAGATAGGTTAGTAAACGTAACTAAAGTAATTCACCCTCTTAGAGTGAAGAAAAATAAGAGTAAAAATTCCAAATTTAAGAACTCCATATTTTTTGTTTTATCTTGCATAAATTCTGTTTAACAATTTTAGTATTTATTATTATTATTGCTAACATTTAAATACAGTACAAATGCAATAAATTAAATTATTTATTATACTTGTAATAGCGTTGTTGCACTTTTGATTGCTGTAAAAAAATTACGTGGCCTTCAAATATATACAAAAATGTATATCATTTATTTAAAACTAGTAACATAAAATAATAATAATAAAATCAATATTTTTTAACACTAAAACAAAATAGTGTTCTGGTTATGTTTGGCAGATGATGGTCTTTATGCAATGATTAATTTTGTGACTACCAATATTGATAAAACAAAATTCTTAAGAGTCCAATGCACTCACAAAAAAAATCGTGTTTTTAATCACGTGACCAGAGATTCAAGTGACTAAAGTTATTAAAGGATATGACCAAAGGTCAAAGGTAGTAAACAGATTACAAGCGATAAAGGTATATCTAGTAGTATTGTAGTGAATGACATTCTTGCCTAAGTTTGGAAAATACGCTTCTTATATCAAGTGATTCATTTGTGAGCTGTGAGCTTCATAGCATTTTATATTTTATGTAAGAAAAAATAAAGTTGCAGTAAGCTACTTGTGTGCCTTCAGTATTGAAATATAGATAGACACACGAATTTTATATAATATTACTTAGTACGTTAGCTAATTAAATTAATTAATAATGAAGATGGTGCTGTATTTGCAATTTATAGTTGTTGCCACTTTTTTTTTTTTTTTTTTTTCATTTTCTGATATTGCAATTTCATGTTTTGTATTACAGGCTAATTAAGAAAATTTGCAATACTAAAACGTTTTCAGAAACTATAAAATAAATCATTATTAAATATTAGTAATTAGTTCAATATAAATTTAATGGCTTAAAATATATGTTTTATTTTTATAATATTTGGATGCATTTATTTTACTATTACATTATAAGCGGCATTTTATTAAAAAAAAAAAAAAGAAAAAGAAAAGAGAGAGAAAGAAAGAAAAGAAAAGAAAAGAAAAGAGAAGAAAAGAAAAGAAAAGAAAAGAAAAGAAAAGAAAAGAAAAGAAAAGAAATGAAAAAAAATCAGACTTGCAAATATATTTGTATTCAATTTTAAAATCATGCAGGCAATCTTTGTATTGCAATTATAATTCAAGAAATAAAAACGAAGCGTTTTGCTAATAAATTATTATTTGCATAAAAATTTCAAATTTTTATTAATATAGACAAGAGCAGATATAGGTTCAATTCCGTTCAAACATTGTATAAAACGAACTTAAAACAATAATAATAATAAATAGCATTCCATTGTTCATACATATATGATAAAATACTGATTCCAAGAAACAGACAAATATTATTTTGATTGAAACATAGCTAGACGTTTCCTGCCAACAAAAATAATCTTAAACCTTGGGCAGTAAGTGCATTGCGGTATTGCAGTACCGAATACCGATGCTACCAAAGTAATTTTAAATTTATTATATTTCAATAAATCGTATTTAGTAAATTACGCTCTAATTATTTGTCAAAGTGAGACTTAAAATACATTTTTTGATTGCTCGTAATATTTAAGGTGCCTTCAGAGAGATTTTTTTCCAAAATGATCGTGCGAGTTTTGAGGTGAAAAAACTGAATAAAATCGGAACTAGAACGAAAATAAAAAAATTTCCATTCTGAAGGCAGAGATATTTTAACAAGCATTATTGTTACCGAAAATGAAGCTTATATCTCTCTAGCTGTTCGTGTAATTTAATAAATACGATTACATTGATTTAAATGAGAGTATGAAAAGTTGCCTATCTATGCAGGGACAGCAATGCACGGGACTCTTAAAACTAAAAAAAAAAAAAAAAAAAAAATGTAAATGTGTATAATGTAGTATGTTTATATATATATATATATATATATATATATATATATATATATATATATATATATATATATATATATATATATATATATATGAAAAAAAGAAGGATTATGCCACACATACGAAGTAAATGGATGTTTAATGAACCTACCTTCTTCACCATTTCTTAACATAAAAACAAAAATTCTTGGTGTGTTTACTCAACAAGACTTTTTCACGTATACTCTTTATTTATTTCTGTTTCTCTTTTTAGTTTTTAATTTTTGTGTTACATGCATTTTATTATCTCTCTGTTGTCACTCAAAATCAAGTTAGTACGTAATTGCAAAGTCAAGAGAATAGACATAAAAATAAATAATAAATATTGGGTGTCTTGTCACCTTACACACATTAAAGATTTTGGTTTTTACTCTTACAATTAGTTAACATTTTGAGTGAAGAAACACCGTCCAGTTAACTCATTAGACAGGGTCGGACTGGCAATCAAGGGGCCTCGTCCGCAAAAGGGGTGTAACACCCTCTTTAGGGGCCACAAAGGGGGCGTAACACCCTAGTTACGCCCCTTTTTGGGCCTTAGGGGCCTCCAAACAGGGGGGGCCACGTCCGCAATTGCGGACTTGCTCTTATGGCCAGTCCGAGCCTGTCATTAGAGCAGCATTTTTATTCTTAAACTATGTAATATATACATAAGTTAGTTTAAAAATAAGACGCAAAAAAGGATTTTACTACACCAATATACGATTTGATGCATATCAATAAGAGAGGTGCACGTCTCTAAATGTTGCTTGAATTCTATCATATTGACTGCTTATGTTTATTCAAAATTTGGAAAAGGAAGTGCAAGAAGAGGAAACCATGTGATGGTAAAAGTGAGAGTTAGCTCAGCCATAGCTTGCTGCTGGAACCAACTTTTCTCCTACTTTTACCGTAACATGGTTTCCTTTTCCCTTTTTTAGAGTAAAAGCACTCACTCATCGTGTTGATCGAATTGGTCAAGATAGTAAACGAGTCGACTTATGCAATGAGTAAACGCTATGCAAACTAGAGAGAAGGAACAATGGGTGGGTGAGCACATTTTGGTGTTCTTTGATAGAAATCAAGTAAAAGGTGGACAAGTGCAGCAGTGAACATCTCTCTTATTATTATGCATCATAACACACCAACTTGTATTGGTGTGGCAAAAATACGTAAAATCCATTTTGTTCGATTTTTAAACAAACTCACCGTACAGCTCTGGCTAAAAATTCCCGAAAACTTTGTATACGCAACTCTCAACCAATCTGCTTTATCTTTTTGAGATAACACAGAGGCCGCTGCTTTCCCTTTAGGGAACTTTCAACCAGAGCTTATTTTGCTATAGAGGTTTTAGCGTTATTAAGGTTCATATGCTTACCACTGAAAGTCCAAGAATTAGTAAGATTGAACACAGCAACATCATAATCTAATGTGGTTGGGTTATAACTGGGATGAACTTTTCTTAAATTTGTTTTTAATATAGTTCCTCCGCTCGTACGGTTAGCTGATCCAGCTCGAAATGTTATTGCTGTTAAATTACTATAACATATTAAGACAAATTTTTAAACACAACATTCTCTAGATTTTGTTCAGAATTTAAAATGTTAGAAAAAACATACCTTCCTTTATTTATATATTGTTCTGGGAATGGTATCATTTATTAGATATAATTATTATTATATCATGATCACGATCATTTATGTATCATTTATTTTTTAGATATAATATTTAAGTTTTTTTTATATATAGAATTTCACTTTTTTTTAAATTTTTTATAATATTTGGCATGCATGACAAATTTCTAAAAAAAATATATATCGCGATGCTGTTATAGCTAAACTACGCTTCTACTTTCAGTGAATTTTCTTAAGTTCACGCATCTACGTTTATCATGACAGCCATAAAACACGCATCTACATTTATCGTGACACCAAGTTAAAATTACACGTTCATAGAAAATAGTAACAGTTGTAGAAGTGTTTTATACTGTTGTCGCGATAAATGTATAGATGCGTGTTTCTATGACTATCGCGATAAACGTAGATGTGTAAAAGTAAGTAAACCCGCTAAAAGTCAAATATATTTTTTCTATTCCTTAACAGTTACAATTATTTATACTGTATAGTTTCTATTTCGACACAACAATCAAAAAAATTATGCAATTTATTTTATTATTTTTTTTTTTTTTGCTTGCCATATTGTGTTATAGTGCTATACACCAATCCCAGTCAAGACATTGTCTTATCGACAGGTAATGACTTTCCAATTAATGGAAAACCACACACGGGCAGGCCACGGCCTAAGTACACAGCCCGGCATTCGCCATGACAGCCTAGAGAAACCATGGAAACATCTAGGCAGGCTGGTCGGTGCAATCACATCAATCATGCACCTCCCGAATACTGTGAATCGTCATGGAATGCATGTAAACATGCATCGTGCAACGTGTTGTGCTCTCACACTTCACGTACGCACCCAGCAGTGGCTCGAACCTATACTCGGTGAGGAGTACAGAGTTGCGAGTCAGCTGCCTTCACCACTCGGCCATACCAGCTCGGTACCCCATGTTGCTTAAAATCCCTTTATTTGTGATATTGATGCAACTTGCTCTACGTAATGCTTCATTGTGGTAATTTTAGACATTATCGGCGATTATGATGGTTTTATTGTTCTTCTTTTAATTTCCTATTACTTACTATAAAGTTTTGTGAAATTTTAGCACACTAGAATTTTGTAAAAAATAATTTTAATGCTAACAATTTACAACTATCAGAAGATTTTATACTACCTTACAATAGAAACCAAAAACCACTGGTGACAATTTAGGCAAGAACTCTCATCAAAGGAATTTATTGGTTTAAAACACTTCTACGAAAATTTCTTTAAAACACGTAAAAGTATGTCTAGTTATATAGCATTTAAGTATCTCCGGAATCGGTGGAGGAAATTTCTTAAAAATCAAAAGAAACGTATGTTTCCCCATAAACGTAATGTTCAATTAGGAGAACTTTCGCTTCCACCAAGTTTCTCCAAGCGCTAAACCGATAATCTCTATAGGACAATTTATTTACTAAACCGTAGATACTAAAAAAAAAAAAAAAAAAAAAAAAAGGTTTAAATTCTAACCGAACCTTTTAATCCTGTAAGATTATACTTTTTAAAAATTAAATTAGAAATTTTATGTAAAAAAAATATTTACGTTTTAAGATTAACGCAGTGAGCTGCGGTAACGACCCAGGTACGACTGATGATAGATGCACCACAAATATGATTACCGTTGACTCTCATGCTGACTTGGTATGGATAACTAGTAATTGGTACAGCCAATCCACCGACGATATGACTTGTTTTATTAGAACTAGGAAATGCTGATATCTAATAAAATACATATAAATTATTTTTTAAAAATTGTTATTCAATTTGTTAATGTATTCATATATCAATCTTCTATCGCCAAGATGAAGCGTCTACACTTTACAAAATTCCAAAGAATGACCGATCTACACGGAAAGAATAAATTGCGTAATTAATGCTGCATTTCGATGCTTTCGCGTCAAAAGCGTTTATCTACACTTTCCAGATTTCCGACAAAATGACTATCTACACTTTCTGAGCAGCGCTGTAACTCGACTAGCGGCCATAAGCTTAACATTTCAGATGACATTTCGGTGACGGAAAGTTTGGATAGTCGTTTTGTCGGAAATCTGGAAAAAGTAGATGCTCGCTTTTGAAGCGGAGGCATCAATTTATGATTTATGTAAAAAAAAAACGAGATAATTAAGCTTGAAACATAATATTTATGCTTTGTAGTTTGTAGCATAGTTATTTTGAAACATGCCATATAAATTATGCTGTGTATTAAATAGGTTGTGCTGATAATGAGCTACCATAATAATTACGTATTTATTTTTGTTCATGTACACTTTATAATTTACGGGTGCCTGTCGAATTCACACCTGTTTAATACAGTTAAAGCTTCAGGTACCTGCAACTTTGTAAAGTGTAAATCGCTCATTCTTTGCAAATTTTTAAAGTGTTGAAGCTTCATTTTGACGCAAAAAAAATGATTTAAAGCAGTTTTAAAAAACGTCACTTAAAAGCGCTCTGTTTTCTCTAGAATACAACTTTTGGTTGTGGCTTGCCTATAAAAATTGATTAGAAAATTTTCTTAAAAAATAAAAATATATTTAAAAAAATGTATTTTTATCATTATAAATGTATAGATTTGATATAAAACGATTTGTATATGTAAACTATAAAATAAAACTTAACTTAAAACAAAAAATTACAACTTTAAAACATATTTATCAAACCATATTTAACTCAATATTCTGAGACACAATACAGTGTAAAGGTAAAAGCCTTTTGATCTTAACGTTTGTGGATGCCATAGTTTTCTGCAATTACAGTAGTTATTAATTAATGTCCTTTTAATAATTACCTTCAGTACAAGTAGCCCGAAAATACATAGGGATAGTAAAGCTCTCATTGTAGTTTAGGATTGCAGTTTTCGTCTGAAAACAAAATATATATTTTATAATAATTTAGTATGGTAGGGTTCGAGACACTGCTGGGTGCGTAAGTAAAGTGTGAAATCAGAACTCGTTGCACGATGTGTGTTTACATCATGGATTCCAGACGATGCACAGTTTTCGGGAGGTGCATGATTGACCAGCCTGATTAGATGTTTCCACGGTTTCCCCTAGGCTGTTATTGTGAATGCCAGGCTTTGAACTTAGGCCGTGGCTGGCCGGTGTGTGCTTTACCATTTATTGGAAAGTCCTTCTGTCAATAAGACAATCTCTTAACTGGGACTGGGATGGGTGTAGCACGATAACACATTATGCCAATATATATATATATATATATATATATATATATATATATATATATATATATATATATATATATATATATATATATATATATATATATATATATATATATATATATATATAAAAGTTGAGAACTTGTTCTTGATTTATAATCATGAAAAAATTAATGTGATACTTTTTTCTTCTAAGACCAAATAATTAGAGACAAGCTACAAAATGCAGAAACAATTTGTTTTTGAAATCTTTTGTATATTAAAATATATAATTAAATTGTTTAATAGTTGAGGTTATATTTGATAAAAAAAATCAAATTTACAAAGTACGTATTTGCTATTTTAGAGTTAAAAAGTACATGTAGTTCTAAAACAATAGAGCTAGTTTTAGTCTTGTAAAACACTTTTTCAAGTATAGATCATTTGAAGAAACTAAAACATTGTTTCTAGCCAAAATAATATACAATTAAATTAATTATATTGAAAATTAGCCAAAATTATATGAGGAACTGGAAGCATCCCTTTTTGTTGAAAAAATTTTGCCCAGATGAACATCAAAACTTGTTATGTGATAAATATAATATTGAATTCAATAATTTAGAATTTTATTTCTATAAATGAATAAAATTCAAGAAAAGGGGGTGCATCTGGTTGTAAAAACATCTCTTCCTGTTTTTGGTAATGAATGGTTTACATTATAGATCGTTATATTTCATTTCTGGTAGTAAATTAAGATATAAGAATATATTTTTTAAAGTATAAATTTGATTTGTGTGTTACAATGATATATTTATATAATATATAATTAAAGCATTATTTTTTATTTTTTGCTATTTATTTCCTAGGTTTTAGCTTATTTCTTGAACTTAGCTAATTTAATCCGTTTTTCTAATTGTGTGTTTGAAAAAGGACGAAATAAAAATCAAACAGAACAATATCACACAAAAAAAGAATACATTACTTCAGTTACGAATCCATCTTATTTGAAATCATCACTTTTGAGTTATTATGAGCAGCTAAAATAATGCATTTTGACTTATTATTAACAATAGCTAAATTAACTTAAAATGGACCAAAAAAAAAAAAATAAAAAAATAAAAACAACAATTTCAGTTTGGTAATATTTTCTAAAATGCATTATTTTAGCTGCTTATAATAACTCAAAAGTGTTTGTTTCAAATAATGTATGATTCGTAACTGAGGTAATATATTTTTTTTTTTGAGTGAATGTTTAAATTTATAACTCTCAACAGCTATTGCGTGTACACTCAAAAAAATAATGCATTACTTCAGTTATAAATCCTAACTTATTTGAGATAAACACTTATTATCAGCAACTAAAATTATGCTTTTTAGCAAATTATTAACAATAGCTAATTTAACTTAAAATAAAATACAGTATAATACCTGAAATTGCATATTAAGTCAATATGCAAAAATGTAGACTTATAGAGTGCAATGTAAATATCTATGTATAAGTACACCTTGGTGTTTAATAAATAAAATAATAATAATAATAATACCTGAAAAAACTCAAAACAACTTAAATTAGCTATTGATAATAATTTGCAAAAATGTAATATTTTAGCTGCTTTTAATAACTCAAAAGTGTTTATCTCAAATAAGTTAGGATTCGTAACCAAAGTAATGCACCCTTTTTTTTTTTTAGTGTAACAGTAAAATGTGTAACAACAAATACTTACCAATATGTATCACGTTGGAAATGCAAGTAATTTTAATTAGTTTTTTCCAACTCTTATATACTAAATCTGTGAACTAAAATTTGTCAGATCTTTAGACATAAATCATAATTTTGTATGTAATTTTGCTATTTTGTTGACATTAATTTATTATATACAAACAATTATATTTTTATTTTATTATATAACGTACGTTATATAATTTCAAACAATTGAAATTTAAAAAAATTAAATCCATCATTAAAATAAAAAGCATGGTATAGAAAACTTTTTATTTTAAAATGTCATAAAAAATAATAGAAGTATTACGTAAATATAACTTCATACATACAATATAATAGCAATATGTTGTATTAAAAAATACTTCCGACTTGATAGTAAAGATAGATAAAAAAAATTTCATAGTACTCGTACGATGAAAGGTTCATAAGTTGACATGAATTTCTTTTATATATTAGATCAACAAATTTGATATTTTTACATTTAAAATAATGTTCTATTTCCGACGTTGCTATATTACATAATAATTGCGTCATTACTGATGGAGTGTTACTTGTTCAATATTGTATGAGAGTAACATATATTTATGAAAATTGTTTATTACATGTTTCAAGTATTATAATGGATTTTAAAATATGAAAATAAGTAAAGTATTTTCCCCAGCCTTGGGCAGTAACGACGTTTCAAGTAAAGACGTTACGTTATTTCAGTACTTTTTGTTTAAAAATAACGCAACGTTATTACTTTTTGGTAGCAGTAACGAGCAAACGGTAACGCGTTACTTTGTCAACTAATTTTTGCTATGTAATGACAATACTTTCTTATATTTCACTTAAAGAATAGCTTCTAAATCCATAAATATGTTTTTGTCATTAGTTAGGCAATCAAATTTACTGTTATAATTTCGATTAAAGTCTCTCTATTTATAATTTATCAAAAAAAAAAAAAAAAAAAAAAAAATTGAAAGTTTTTAAATTTATTAAGTTTTATTATTATTTTTATTTTTTTGAAGTAAATAAAGTAATGTAACGTAAAAAAAGTAGTTTTACTACTTTTAAGAGTAGTGATAAACGTATGTATCATTACTTTTCTAAAACTGTAACAAGTAATGTATCGTCATTACTTTTTCTGGCAGTACTGAGTAACGTCGTGATTAGGTGTTTTTAACCAAGAAATATTTTCAAGTTATCGAGTTAAGTGTAGTTTATAGAACAAACTGATGTGATGCAAATGCACAATTTGAGTTGCACAACAATATTCTATTCAATATTTTGACTAAGATTTATTTTTCATTAAAGCTCTAAAAACTATATAAGCTAAGCTATTTTAATTAAAACAATAATTAATTTCTTTCTAATTTAAACTTTAAATATTTATTATTACACACTAAAAAATAGACGTGTATAATCGACGTTCTAAACGTTGAAAAGCTTGTACACAGTTTCGTCATGCTTTAAACGTAGATATTTAACGCTTACGTGTGACGTCACAAACGTTTATAATCAACGCTTAATTACACTTATATGAAAAAGAACCAACCTCAACTGGTAATTTGTATATACTGTATCATAAGTTTTTGGATGACCGATTTGGGTATGAAAAATCGAGTTACATCCAAAAATGCAATAAAATTTCTAACGGGTTGGTAACTTTTCGAAAAAAACGCAGAAATAAAAAAAAACTCCAAATTTTTTTTTTCGTTGATTCTAGTTAAAGAATAAAAAATAAACACTATTTATTCTTATGCATATTTTGATTTTTCGCATAGAACACAGGAAATTGTGTAAAGTAAGTTTTTATATTATTTCTAAGTCGGTGGAGAAGGACGTTTATTCCGTTGAAAATTGACGGTTTTTATCAACTCTATTTATGCTGATAAATCAACGTTTAAAGTGAAATTGTACTTAAGCGTTGATTTTTCAATACAATAAGAGTTGAGTTTTGAAACGTTAATTATCAACACTTATAACCGTTGAAAAAACACTTATTCCGTTGATTACTAACGAAATTTTTTAGTGTGTATTATTATCTATTTAAGTTTTTTTTTTTTTTTCATTTATGGTTAATGCAAAAATAAAAAATGCAGCGTAAGTTGCGTTTTTTTTTTCTTCTTTTTATATGAGCATAATGAAGAAGACTCAACATTTTTGGGGGTAATTTTATTTCATAATCTAAAAAAAATGACATTTTCCAGAATCGATACGTATGCGAATTTTTAATTTCTGAGTTAAGGGGTAATGGGTCACGCAGGAATTTCAAGCATTTCCACCTAGATGGCATTGTCATAGCTCAGGTAAAAGGGGGAAGGGGTGTCATACCCTGACGTCAACAAAAAGTGGAGTGAGTTAAAAAAATTGTAAGTTTATGACAAAGTTGGAGGTTGGAGGGGATGTAAGACGGGGGAAAAAATAGCCCGGGGCTCAAATTTTGGAGACACATAGTCTACTGGCTGTAGCGGTCTTTGTTTACTTTTTTCATGCATAGGTTTACCTTCATAGTTTTTTTTCATACCTGCCATCTGAAAAAAACGACCCAATTATCTTTTACGCGCCAATGATTTTGATAACTCGCGAAGTAACAGTCACAGTGAATTAAATTCATTATATATGTTAGTTTTATTAAAAATCATGTAGATTTCTTTTTTAATCGAAGTTCTAGCATTCTTTTAAAGTAACTTATTCAAATAAAAATATTACGTAATTTTTATTACTTTTAAATCACGAAAGTTCAAATTGACGGTAGAACTTCGATCAAAAAAGTAATTTGCATGATTTTTATTAAAACTAACATCTGAAGTAAATTTGGTTTCATGTAAATGTTACTTCGCGAATTATAAAAATCATTCACAGGCAAGATAATTGGGTTGTGTTTTCAGGTAACAGATAATCCCTTCTTCTATTGAAAAACTGCTCATTGCTTCCTTGCTTTTATACTGCACCTTTTTTCTCTCTCATCGTTTGTTTGTGTTTTTCATAGAGCTTGGAAAAAATTATTCAAAATTTTATTTTGCATCGAAATTAATATCAAGCACCGGACTTGGGTTGATTAGATGTTTTGCTATAGTGTTTTACGAAGCCGTAACATCGGCCGGTATAGGTAAAAAAAAAAAGTTACAAAATACTTTGGAATATTTTTGTGAGTATTAATTGTTGTAAGGTTTCCAGTATATATGCATGCAAGAAAAATAATAATGATTAAAAAATAATTATAATAATAAATAATAAAAAATAAAACTAACTTTTATTTTCCTATATGCTGAGCAATGTTATTCATTGCTCCAATATGGCGTCGAAGCGCTTTCAGCAGGACGTTATGCTGAAAAATTGCGTCTTTTCTCTATATATTTTTTATTTATTTATTCAAAGCCCTTTCATTTTTTTTTTTTTTTTATCGCATATTTTAATTAAATCCTATTTCAAAAATGGCATGAATTTCCTTTATAGTTTTTGTCTGTCTATACTTTAGTATTTTGTTATTATAATATTATATACTTTCGGGTTCGGGAATATACAACTTCAACTAAACTAAAATTGTTCCGTGTATATATATTTTATTTCGAATGAGAAGAAAGGTGTAAAAGTGTAAAGCAATACGAGCACTCAGGTAAAAATGTAAATATTGCGAACTGCAGGCAGAGAGACCGGCCGGCCGGGCGGAGAGGTTGAAACAAGGCATTATAAAAATACCTCCCTCCACTTTGAAGAATATGTGCTCTATGACAAAGTACTTGAAAAGTCTAATAGAGGCGCACTAATACTGCTGCATTAGAGAAAAGTTTCAAAAACCTTAGATTTTTTAATTATTTCACGTTCATCAATTTTAATAAAAAGTCATTTGCAAAAATATTTGTGTCCTAGTAAAGGTAATAAAATTGTCTAGCGGATAGACTACACACTAAAAAATAGATGTGTATAATCAATGTTCTAAACGTTGAAAAGCTTGTACACAGTTTCGTCATGCTTTAAACGTAAATAATTAACGCTTACGTGTGACGTCACAAACGTTTACAATCAACGCTTAGCTCGTGGTGGCTACTTTGAGCAATACATTGGACCCCCCTCCCGACAGCAATGGTCAATTTGCATTAAACTGCCCTTTTAACATTAAAAATGCACTCGGTATACCCTAAAATAGCATTCACCAGTAACTACCATTGTAGAAATACAATTATTGTTTCTATTATACTCTCGTTCTGTCTTTCTCTCTCTCTCTCTCCCGCCCGCCCGCCTGTGCCGCGCGCCTCACTGCAGCCGCTGCACTCACATTGCTCGCGCGCCACTTATGTTTTATACTCTTTCTCTCTCTTTCACCGATTCTTTCATACAATATAAAACACAATCATTATAATGTATAAACTATTACTGATTTAAATAACACATACAACTATTAAATAACGTTTTATGTACCTTATTCCTGAAATCAGCATCGTGTATTCAACGGTTTCCCGATGCATCAACATTCAAACACATGTTTATGCAACAAATATTAATGAATCCGTTAATATTTTTAGTCATCCTGATGAATCAAACCTTAATAAACACTTTACACTACTTTAAATTTGCATATCACTACTTTTATCCCAATAAAATTTCAATTTTCCGACAGCGGCGCCCACCCGTGCCATGCTTCTTTCGTCCAGCTGCTCCACTCGCGCAAAGGAGTTTGGGAGTTCTGGACGTTGGACAACAACGTCTATACCGTTGAAAATTAACGTTTAACTTTCAACTCTATTTATGCTAATAAATCAACGTTTAAAGTGAAATTGAGCATAAGCGTTGAGTTTTCAATACAATAAGAGTTGACATTTGAAACGTTAAAAATTTACGCTTATAACCGTTGAAATAACACCTATTCCGTTGATTATTAACGAAATTTTTTAGTGTGTAAGTCTCATAGTTTATTTCATACTTTTACTATATTTAATCATGCGCTGAAGTTAGGCTTATGATAAGTTTGAAAATATGCTTAAACTTCACTTAAAAAAATCATTTCAGAAATAATTTAAATTTCGGATTTATTCGTATCTTAAAGAAAATTAAAGTAGCCAGTGCCCTTAACAAAAGTATGCTTAATGCAACAGTATAAAGAAAATATTAATTTTTCAGTTATTTAAGGAGATGAATGCGTTTTAAATTGCGAAACTTAAAACTGCGATTAAATGCTAATTTAACGTAAATTAAATATTTTAATGCAATTTTTTTATTTATTTTTTGATGATATTGCTATATAATAACAACTAAAATTTTTTAAAAAATTTTCACTCTGTAGCTCATTACCCCTTAATTAAGTATTTTAAATTAATTTTTGAAAATCACAAAATGACTTCAAAGGTCGCAACTTTTTTCTATGCTCACAATCGGCCAGTGACGTCATTTCACAACTTTCAAAAAAAAAATATAACATACATAATGAACTCAGAAATTAGAAATTCACATGTATGAATCAATTCAGGACATTGTCCTCGTTTAGAATATCTAATAAAATTACCACCCTAAATTTTTTGTAGTCTTCCTTATTTATTATTATTTTTATTATTATTATTATTTTTTTTTTGATTTTTTGCTTGCCATATTGTGTTATCGTGCTATATACACCAATCCCAGTTCCAGTCCAGACATTGTCTTATCGACAGGTAAGGACTTTCCAATTAATGGAAAAGCTCACACGGGCCGGCCACGACCTAAGTACACAGCCCGGCATTCACCATGACAGCCTAGAGAAACCATGGAAACATCTAGGCAGGCTGGTCGGTGTAATCACAGCAATCATGCACCTCCCGAATACTGTGCGTCGTCATGGAATGCATGTAAACATGCATCGTGCAACGTGTTGTGCTCTCACACTTCACGTACGCACCCAGCAGTGGCTCGAACCTATACTATAATACTGACTATGCGAGTCAGCTGCCTTCACCACTCGGCCATACTAGCTCGGTTTATTTATAGTTTAAAATCTCATTATAGGGTGTGTGCATATGACATCCTATTTAATGCGCTTGCAGGCCATACTGGAGTAGTGAACAACATTGCTCAGTGTAGGTTGAACTTGGTTTTTAGATATTTTCCTAGAGAAATCGATTAATTTTTTTAGTTATTGCTATTTTTCTCACATACTTGAGATAGTAATTTAATATATTAGCAACATCAATCATGTCAAAATATTGCAGAGTGTTTTTAAACTTGCAAAATGAGTTATCTTTCCAATGCTGCGCATGTTATTGAGTGATCAAACATGGCGTCAACTTCAATATGAATGCATTCACCCTATATAGTTTAAACAACTTTATTTATGAAAGGGTTTGGCTTGCGTGGTACACCGTGTTATATAAGCAGTAAACTGACATTGAAAAGGAATTCGGCTCGATTTATTAGGCTGTTATTTATGTTTTTTCTTTCATGATTTTTGTTAGCAATAGCTAACAAAAATCATGTATTTTATGCTTAATTATACAATTATACTTCCAGTACTCATATTTCTGATTCATAATTATACTACAAATTATCTTATTCAAAATATTATACTATTACGATTATATCATAAAATTGCTATATTATGTTTTTAATTTTTGTTACCCCCGTAAGCTGCGACACTAACTAACTAGTTAAACCGTAGTTAAGTTGTTATTTTGATTGTTGCAACAATTAAAAAAAGATAACTAAGGTTTAACTAGAGGTTGCAGCTTACAGCCCTTAGTATAATTTTTAGGTCTGGATTTTCCATCGTAATGTATTAAAAATATTTATTACGTTATTATGTTTGTTATAGTGTATTTCCTGCTACGCATCCACGTACAAAAAAAAATTAATTAAATATAAAAAACAGCTACATTTTAACACTCTATGGATATTATAATCAAATGAAAAATAACATTATAAAAAGCTTATCACAGAAAAACACGTATGTAATATTACGTCACCTATCAGCATTAAAAAGTTAAATATAGTTACTTAAAAAATATACTTTCATTTTTTTTCTAACATATTATGATAATTGTATAAACGTGTTCTCTCCTACAGTTAACTTAAGGCGATGGAGGACCGACTTGGACCGGAAACCGCTAAAAGAAGAACTTTATTTTCTCAATAATTTTTTGTACATTGCGATCCTTTCGCGTCAAGATGAAGCTACTACACTTTACAAATTTCCGAAGAATGAACGATCTACACTTTACAAAGTCGCGGCTACCTGAAGCATCTGCTATATAAAACAGGTAGGTGAAGCTCCAGGTAGACGCAAATTTGTAAAGTGTAGATCGTTCATTCTTCGGAAATTTGTAAAGTGTAGTAGCTTCATCTTGACGCGAGAAGATCGATTAATTCCGATAATACAAGCACTATAATTTTCAAATAAAATAAAGTAAATTTAAAAATTTTTTTTTTTACCATAAAAATAATGTTAATGGTATTTTTAATTGTAAATAAATTTCCCGCTCAAATTTAAAATTTCACGTTTACATGATATCTTTAAAGTTAAAGTGTAATAACTTGAATATTTGATAGTGTTTTCACATGTTTGACATAACTAAATTTTTAGGTAACATTTCTTCTTTACTTTGTGTTATTATTATTATTATTTGCAACCGTCCTAGTTTGCGAGATATCAGTCGGTCACCTACCCCCGTAATAATAATATTAAAAACCAGTGATAAAAGCCTTATTAATGTTTCAAAAATTAAGGAATTTAAATTTTTCATTAAATTTGACAGACTGATATCTCGCAAACTGGAAGGTTGTGAATAATAAAATTAACACAAAATAAAGAAGAAATTGTTTACTTAAAAGTTTAGTTATAGAGCTGGGCAAAACCGGATAATTTTTTATCCGGATAAACGGATAATTTTTTATCCGATTATCCGGATAAACGGATAATTTTTATCCGTTTTAGAAACGGATAATTTTTATCCGTTTCAGAAATGGATAATTTTTATCCGTTTTAGAACCGGATAATTTTTATCCGTTTCAAAAACGGATAATTTTTATCCGTTTCATAAACGGATAAAAATTATCCGTTTGTGAAACGGATAAATGGATAATTTTTTTCTGTTTCATAAAAGGATAAAAATTCATATATTAATGCGTTGTAAATTGTAAATATGAAAAATCAAACGATTTATCCTGAATGATGACATATATTAATTGAAAAATCTGTTTGATGCAATAGAAAGCGACTGTCGTTTTGCTATTAGATAGCGATAGCACACAATAATTAGAATTTAGCACGTACTTTGACTTTATGAGGATGCGAAACTCGAGAAATAAATTAATATTTGCGACGTTGCGACGCTGTGCGTAGCACGGCGTGCTGCTGCTGCGTGATGTTGTGTTTTGTTTTTGCCATCTGTTTTTTGGGAGATTTAATTTGGGGAAACCCCATTTTTGTGCTGTGGCCTGTGCAGGGCCTGTGGCAAGTTATACAGTGTATTATATTTGATTCTTTCCGTGGCTGGCACATCCGGAATATATGTTTGTAAAAATATATAAATATATATTACGTAATATAAGGGAGTAGGGCACCGATATTATATCTCAAAAATTAGAATTGTTTTGGGTCTAAATTTGGTGTCGTTGTGTAGCTAAAGGGTCACACCTAGCCGTAATTAAAATTTCAAAAGATGTTTGACCGTCCCGAAAAAGAAAAAAAAAATAATGAAATTAACATCAGGCCTTATGGGCTTTTTATTTAAATAAATCATATAAAATTAATTTGCACGGTCACCCCCCCCCCCCCCCCAATTTTTTTATATTTGAAATTGTCTCAAGCTGAAGTATCATTGTGTAAAATGTCAGATTGTTTTGACGATAAATGTTTAAGTCAAATGGCCGACGTCGGTATACCCTTATTCTTAAAATAATATTTAAAATATATTTTTTAAATTTTTTTATCAATTTGTTTATAGAACGCATTTTTTTAAAATTATTATCATTATTTCTTTTTACGTAACGCATAATCAAATAATTTTCAACTTCAGAAGCAAGAAACTGATCTAAATTATTCATTTGTGAAATAATACGTTTCGTTACTGAAATGGATTAATAAATGTTTGTTTGAGAAACGGGTAAAATCATACGTTTGCGTGAAATGGATAAAAATTATTCGTTTTTGAAACAGATAAAAATTATCCGTTTGTGAAACGGAAAAAAATTATCTGTTTGATAAATGGATAAAAATTATCCGTTTGTAAAACGGATAAAAATTGTCCGTTTTAAATCCGGATAAAAATTATCCGTTTTCAATCCGGATAAAAATTATCCGTTATCCGGATAACAAACTTTCTCAAAACCGGATAAACGGATAAAAAATTATACGGATAATTTATATCCGGATAATTTGTCACAGCTCTATTTAGTTACGTAAAACATGTGAAAACACGATCAAATATTTAAGTTATTCCATTTTAATGATAAAATGTTTAAGTGGAAATTCAAATTTTAGCGGCAAACTTTATTCAAATATAGAACCTTCTTTAAAAAAAAAAATAATAATAATACTTTTTTCGGAAAAAAAAATTAAATTTACTCGATTTTATTTGAACATTATAGTGTTTGTTTTGTTGGAAATAAATAATGATTGTTTATGTTAACTGAAAATGCGGAAAAGGAAGTGGCTGGAAGAGGAAACAACGTGACGGTAAAAGTGGGAGGTAGCTGAAGGTTAGCTTGCTGCTGGCACCAAGGACTGCTTATGTTTACTCAAAATGCGGAAAAGGAAGTGGCCAAAAAAGGAAACCACGTGACGGTAAAAGTGGGAGAAAAGTTGGTGGCAGCAGCAAGCTGCTTCTGAGCTACCTCCCACTTTTACCGTCACGTGGTTTCCTTTTCCGGCACTTCCTATTCAAAATTTTAGTAAACATAAGCAGTCTAGGCCTGAGGTACCTCCTACTTTTACCGTCACGTGGTTTCCTTTTCCAGCCACTTCCTTTTCCGCATCTTGAGTAAACATAAGCAGTCAATGTATAAAAAATTACTGTGAAATATAGATCTTCTTTTAGTGATTACCGGTCAAGGTCAGTCACGTTCTACGTTAAAAAAAATAATTACATAATGGGAAAATTAAAACAATTCATTTGTACAAAATAATAAAACGATACAACACAAGATATATATTATATAATGGGCTTTTATTTTATTAATGGTAATACAATAGTTTCTTGCTATTATATCAATTAACAATTCTGGAATATATATTAAAGTTTCTAATATATATTTTTTCTGAGAAACAAAATTTTTTTAAAGGTGTTAAAAATTTTAATACATTTATAATTTAAATAAAATATGAATGTAAATATTTACTTTTTTCAATGCTCAACATTATTTTTGTGCAAATATAAAATAATCTCCATGGGACGCACAAAAATAACAAAGAGCTAATTTAAATAATATATATATCGCTGGCCGCGCGTCTAAATGGGGAAAAAGCAATTTTCATGAACCGCGCGAGTGGTGAATATACACCTTTCACGGCCGCCGCGAGTGGCGAATAAGCTATGCTCACAACACACATGATATTCGCCACTCGCGACGGCCGTGAAAGGTGCTTATTCACCACTCACGCGGTTCATGAAAATTGCTTTTTCCCCATTTAGACGCGTAGCCAGCGATATATATTATTAATTCTTTGTTCAACTTTTAATTAAATCTTAAAAAATAATAATAATATGACTTTAAGGATCTCGTATGGTAATTGTATTAGTTTTCAGCATGCTTGCTGCAATTTCTAGCAGTAGTATAGACTGAGCAGATTAGTGCACATATGTACACAGACTGTGCAGATTAGTGAACAAGTATGTCACAACTTGAACCCCCACCCATACCAAGACTTGAGAAAAACCTATATAGCATTGAAGGTTATATATGACGTATAAACAGCGTCATACATGAGGCTATATAAGAGTACAAATAAAAAAAAAAATATATATATATATATATAGATAAAACAAGTAAAACGTCACAACTTTACTTCCCCCCCTACCCCTATGTCGCGACGTAACGAAACCGTCATCGAATTGAAGGTTATATATATATATATATGACGTATAAATAGCGTCATACCTTGGCTTATATATAAAAATATATACCTTACTATATATATATATATATATTTATATAAACATTTAAATATGCATATAAAAAAAAAAATATATATATATAAACAAGTAATGCACCTTTTTCTAATCTCAAAGTGTGTGTGTGTGTGTGTGTGTGTAAAATAAGTAAAAGATGAAGCCCACGCCCCCGCGCCATTTTATAAATATATAAAAACCAGGTTATACACCTTTTTTTCAGGTGGAGGTGTGTGGCTTAGTAAGTAAATGATGAAGCCCCGCCTCTTACCTTTCATTTTCTTTTATATTTAATTGAGCGGCCATTATAAGTTAATCGAGACGCCATGTTTTTGTTATTTAAAATAAACGAGACGTCATGTAAAATTTTTTTTATGTAATTTAGCTTTGACCTCCTTTGTGTGTGTGTGAATGACCTTATAACTTTCTCTTTGATAGAAAACCTTGCTATGTTTATATATATATATATATATATATATCTATAATACTTATTAGCTTAAACCTACACTGACTGATGATAGAGAGGTTGTAGTAGCAATAAAACTTTTAAATATTAATGATGAATAATAATATTTATAATTCATATTAAAGAATTATTATAATGAACAGGAAACGTGTGCGGTTTAGTGCACCAGTTGTATTTTACGTAATTGATCTACCTCACGAACTTGAATGTCGAAAAACTTATTGGGAATTTTTTTATCTTGATAGAATGAGGTTTAAAAATAGAATAAATGAAGTTTCAAAAATACTTACACCTGTTTTATTAACACAAATAAAAAAACAATCGTTATAAAATGTGAGAGTATATAAAAGAAATAAATAAATGTTAATAAAATTATTATTGAAGATGGAGTTTAAGCAACAAGAACATAAATTTAGTTTAGATAATTTAGTAAATGATGGATTTCAAAAAATTTCACGTAATAAAAATGGACCTCTCTTACCAGAAAATATTAGATGTGTGATTTGTGGTCCGTCATCTTGCGGTAAAACTCAATTAATTTTAAATTTAATAACTAACAATAATGGTGTTAAATTTTTCAATGTTTACGTTTATTCAAAAACCTTATATCAACCTAAATATATATTATTAAAGCAACTTATATCTGAAATAAAGGAAATTGGTTATTTCGCCTGCGACAAAGGAGATGATGTAATCTCACCAGAAAAAGTTAAAGAACATTCAGTGATGATTTTTGATGATATCATATGTGAGAAACAATCAGCAATGAGAGAATATTTTTGTCTTGGCCGACATAAAAATGTGGACGTATTTTATTTAGCACAGTGTTATTCTAAAATACCAAAAAACTTAATAAGAGAAAATGCTAATTTATTGATAGTTTTTAGACAAGATCAAATGAACTTAAAACATATCTTTGACAATCATGTTATTACTGATATGAGATTTGATGAATTTTTAGATTTGTGTAGTAGTTGCTGGGAAGACAAATTTGGTTTTTTAGTAATTGATAAAGAGTGTGCTTTAAATGAAGGACGATATCGTAAGGGTTTCGACAAGTTTGCTACTATAAAGGGTGTGTGAGTTATACAACTTCTTACAGTAGAAGAAAAACGTTATTGTGGTGAATAATGAAGGTGAAGAGAGAGCGTAAGAAAATTAGTGGGAAAAATAATAAAATTAAAAATAAATTGAGAGACAAGTTAAGAAATAGTATTCAGTCAATAAGATTGAAATATAAATTATTATTGAAGGACAAAGAGAAACATTCAACTGAATTACATCATCAGTTGAAACCCTTAACTGACAGACTTGATAAATTAGTAGTTAACACATTTAAACAAAAAAAAAATTCACCTGGAAAAAATGATAGTAATATAAGTATTGAGGATGATGAACTTTCATTTTCTGAGCAAGAGGAAGATAATAAACAAAACACATCGTATGAGAAAAGAGCAGATTATGATACGGCGAGTAAAAGTAATAAATCATTGAATGTTTCTTTTTTGGACCCAAAAGATGAAGAAACATATGAAGAAGAAGAAGAAGAAGATGAAGAAGATGAAGAAGAAGAAGAAGAAGAAGAAGAAGAGGGTTACGAGACACCTTCAGAAAATAAAATTAGTCCTCAACGAAAGTCAATGACACCACGGCAAAGCTATTTAAATAAAGTAGGATTAGACAAGGTAGATGCAGATCTTGTTCCATATCTAAAAGAATTTACAAATTATGAAACACCTAGTGACAAAATAGATACCACATACGGTGTCGTTTCTACAGGTCGATTCTTTTTCTTGGGTGACAAAACAGTTAAATTTTTGAGTGATGGAATTCAAGTTGGTAATGAAAAGTACAAGGGTTCACCTGGTCTTTATGAGTTAATATTTTTAAAAAATCCTAAACATTTTTCCCCCAGTGATGTACAAAACTATAAAAAAATATTACATAAAACGAACGCACACAGAATTCAGTATACATCAAAAAGATTACGTTCTTCAAACATGAAAAAATTTAATGATGTGATCAAGCCATTGTTTCAAAATAAAGGATATGGAATGGATGTAAGCAAACCTATTTATGAATATTATGATGACGTAAACAACATAATCGACAGATTGAAACTTCTTATAGCATCGGCAAGAGCTGGAAATAATTCTCACGATAATGAAATTATTTCTATTGTTGAGGAATTACGTAATCAAAACATTGTTTTATAATAACTTTTTGTGTATCGTGCCATCAGTCTCAGTATAAAAGATAGAGGCTTGAGGAAAGCAAGCATGGATTTGCATGATATAACACCTTATTCACAACACCCTGATTTTTATAGTGTGGGTAGATATTTAAATAAAAGTGATACAACGAATTTAGGTGAATTGAAAGAATCAGTTCAAGAAATCAAAGAAGATATTTTGAACATTAATAGTGCTTTACCATCAGATTTAATTAATAAAATTAAATCTTTCTTTCATCATGATACATACTTTGATGCAAATGAAAAAGCGTTAAAAAATTTGGCTCGTGGGGATGGAGAAAAAGATGCTGTTCAAAAAGAGTACATCGATGAATTATGTGAGGCAAAGTATAAAATTATTGCTGCGGAAAATATAACTAAAATGGCAGATATTGCAAATAATGTAGAAAATCAATTTTCTGTTTATATAAAAGGCATATATAATCATTTAGAGGTATCTATTCAGAGACAAATTTCAGAAAAAATTTCTGCCCTAGAGGTAAGAATAAAATATCTTGAAGATCAATAAAAAAAAAATGCTTGTTAAAGAAAAAATAGTGAATGAGATTCATCGGTCTGCTAGAAAGAATTTTATACGAAGAAAAGTTATTGTTAAAGGAATAGGTGAAACACTACAAGCTGATCTTATTGATATGCAGGATTATGCAAAATTTAATAATAATTATAAGTATATTTTATTTGTAATAGATATATTTAGTAAATATGCATATGGTTTACCTCTGAAAACCAAATCCGCAGAAGAAGTGAGCGCAGCAATGCAAAGAATTTTAAGGAGATGTGTGTATATACCCAAACATGTACACACGACAAAGGGACAGAATTTTTTAATACAAAATTCAAAGCTTTAATGAAAAAATTAAATATAAATCACTATGCTACTTATAGTGAAATGAAAGCTCAAATTGTGGAGCGATTTAATAGAACTATCAAAAGTAAAATGTGGAAAATGTTTAATTACAACGGATCTTACAAGTGGATATCTTTGTTACAAAATCTAATTGATGATTATAATAATACATATCATCATACAATTAAGATGAAACCTGTTGAAGTGAGCAAGAAGAATGAAAATCAAATATTAAATTCTATTTTTAATATAAAACGAGTCAATACAAAAAAATCAAAAATAAAAGCTGGTGATCATGTTCGTATAAGCAAAAGAAGACATGTATTTAGTAAATCATACCTTCCTAATTGGTCAACTGAAATATTTGTCGTAAGGGAAGTAAAAAATACTATACCATTTACATATTTACTGAATGATTTAAACAAGGAACCTATACTGGGGACTTTTTATGCACAACAATTACAAAAAACCTCACTTATTCATGATTATTTAATTGAAAAGGTTATTCGTAAACAAGGTAAAAGAATGTACGTGAAATGGTTGGGATTTGATGACACGCATAATAGTTGGGTTAACATTGAACAGATTAAATAAATAAATAAAATAAAACGTATTATTAAAAATTGTGTTAGTTGAAATGAAGAGCTTGACTGGACTGCGCGGTAAAGGATTAATAAACTCTCTCATTAATAATTTACCAATAGAGCTTCACATCCCCGGTTATAATTATTGCGGACCTGGTACAAAATTAGAGAAACGCTTGCAGAGAGGTGATCTGGGCGTCAATGAATTAGACGAAGCTTGTAAAGAACACGATATAGCTTATTCTAAGTCGACAGATGTTGCAGAGAGACATATTGCAGATCGCGAACTTGCATCAGTAGCTGCTCGACGTTTGAAAGCAAAAGACGCTTCTATTGGTGAGAAACTTTCATCACTTATCGTAAAAAAGAGTATGCAGGCCAAAGTAGCACTAGGAGCTGGGGTTAAAATGAGATATAAGAAGAAAGCGACATCCAAAACGTCAAAATTGAGAAAGACAAATAAAAAGATGACCTCAAAAAAACGTAAGCAAAAAATTAGTCGTAAAAAAACCAGTTCTGCCCCACGTAGAAATCGTCGAAGGCCAGCAAAGAAATCTTATAAGAAAAAAGGTGGTGTGATAAATAAAAATCAAGTCAGACTTCCTACAAAAAAGCTGTTTAATTTAGCTGTACGAAACGCAAAAATTGCAGTTAAAAACACGAAAAATAAAAGTTTGCGAGATGTTGCACAACAAGCCTTATTATCTGCACGAAAAACATTTAAAAATAAAAAAATCGACAAGAAGAATTTAAACCTTCGTGTGATACCAATTCCAAAAAAAATGGGTGGATTTCTCCCTATTATTTTAGCTGCCCTTGGCGCACTCGGTGGACTTTCTGGGGGCATTGCTGGAGTGGTTAATACGGTCAAGAAAATTAAAAATGCTCAGCAACAATTAGAAGAAGCAAAACGACACAACGAAACAATGGAGTCGATTGCTTTGCAAAAAGGAAGAGGTTTATACTTGGAACCCTACAAGACTGGATATGCTCTTCGCTTGAATAAAAATCCAAAAAACTAATACGTGGAGTGCCACGATCGGCACTCAGTAATTTACAAATAAGCAATTACGTACGTAAATTAAAAATTCCTAATTTTCGTGGTGTTTTTATGAGAAACAATCTTCCAACAAAACCATGGAAGAATGAGTGTGGTGTAATTAATATGGACGATAAAGAAAATGTCGGCACGCATTGGACAGCTTATGTAAAAAAGAACGATGACGTAATATTTTTTAATTCGTATGGTAACCTAGCTCCTCCGACTGAGTTTTTGAATTACATGCAAGACGCCAAATCAGTTGTATATAATAGACTTCGGTATCAAAGAGACGAAACGAGTGACTGTGGTCGGTTGAGTTTATTGTTTCTTAGTGCTCATACTTGAAAAAAAAAAATATATAAAGTTATTAAAATGTCAACTGTGCATGTTGTTACTGGAAACTCAACGAGTTTATCATATAATGTACATCCAGCGATACAAGTTGGTTCATCAAAACAAATTGAAGTTGGACTGTTACGTCTTTCCACTTACAACACTATACCAAACATAAAAACGAATGAGAACGATAAGATGTATTATATGAGCAGAGGTCAAATGGAAATCATTACAATTCCCGAAGGCACTTATTCAATTCCTATGTTAAATGAAGAGATAAAAAAACAAGTAATGAAGAGAGGAGTGAATTCAAAAAATTTTAGTCTTCGCATTGATGTAAAGACTCTTAAATGTTTGATAAAAACAAACATGAATTTAAACTTTAAAGGAGAACATAGTATAGGTCATCTCATAGGTTTTGAAGGTATGGTAATTCCAGCAAGTACTGATATTAAAGAATATCATGGAAGTGATATAGTAAAAATAATGGATGTTAATTTAGTGAATGTTGAGTTACCTTTTGCGGATGGATCATATAAAAACGGTGTGCGTGGACACTCAATATACAGCTTTTGTCCGCGGGTACCACCAGGTTACAAGATCAATGAAGAACCTAGAGAGATAATGTATTTTCCCGTAAATAGGAACAGAATACACAGATTAGAAGTAAATTTAACAGATCAAGAAGGTAATCAGTTATCACTAAGAGGTGAGACGGTTACTATCGTTATTGAATTACGTGTGGTAGACAAACAGTATGGTGCTACTTATTAGTAATATTAAATCATCTGTGGACACTCTGTATACAAACATGACATATAAATACCTCCACTCGGATCCCCATGAAATCTATAAAGGTTCGAGTCACGGTAGTGGAAAGACCTCTTCAACGCTGACTACGGAAAACAAATTATTTTTAAAATCATTAGGTTTTAAATTATTGCAAGATGAACCACATAAATCCATACGTCAAGACGATTGAAGATTTTTCAATTGAAAAAGAATATTACACTACCTACAATCCACAAGACATCGGAAAATTCAGTCATAGCGACACGATACGTTTTAGAATAAGTGATCAAGATGCTATGTTATATCCACACGAAAGTTATATAATTATTCGAGGAAAAATTCATAATAAAGGAAAAAAACTAGACCATTCTTATTTGGTTAATAATGCCTTTATGTATCTTTTTGATGAAGCAAGATACCTAATTAACTCGGTTGAGGCATCTGTAAATCGTGACCCTGCAAATACAAGTCTCGTTCGTGGTCTCACAAGTTTAACCCCCTCCGAACTCGGATGTTACAGAGGTGTTGGATTTATACCAGGTAACAATTATAAAGAGGGGTCAATCACTGAAGAATTTGAAGTTTCTATTCCACTTAAACATTTCTTTAGTTTGATTGAAGACGTGAGAAAAATAACTGTGAATGAACGTCTTATTCTGGAACTAGTACGATCAAGATCAGATAAAAATTGTTTTGTTGTAAAATCTGATAAAACTGCATCAGAAATACCACAAATTGATATCATCGATGTACAATGGTGCATGAAACAGCTTCAATTATCCGAGCAGGCAAAAGAACCTCTCTTATTCAATGTAAATAAGAACAGACCCATAATAAAGTACTTTCGAGAGTGGGAGTGTGTAAATTACCCAAACTTACCAGAATCAACAAACATTACGTGGAACGTGAAAGTAACATCAGAATTGGAACGACCAAAGTGGGTTATTGTTTTCTTTAAAACTGCTCGTGATGATGATATCACGAAAGACAATAGCCACTTTGACAAATGTGATATCCGTTCGGTAAGAGTAAACATCAATAATAACTTTTATCCCTATCAAGATCTTTTAATTGATTATGAGAAGAACTATACGTCACAACTTTACGAATGTTATGCACAATTTCAATCCTCGTATAACATGAAAAAGCCAGAGCCTATTATGGATAAAGAAGAATTCCTTAAACTGAATCCGATGTTTGTGATTGATTGTTCCAAGCATGTACAACCTATTCTTTCACAACGTGGCGCTGTCGACGTTAAGATAATCATTGAAACTAAGAGTAAAAATATGCCCGCTAAAACTACAGGTTACTGCATGTTAGTTTATGAGAAAGGTTTGAAGCTTGAACCTCTGACTGGTAACGTATCTCGTATTGTGTAAAAAAAAAAATGTTACTTTTTGCTGTTATTGACTATAACTTTGACTCTGAAGGTCAATTTGAGTTATCTGTTGGAAACATGATGACAGAATATATAAGTCATTGGAACGAAACTTTGGAGAAGAAAGTAAATTGTGAAAAATGTTTGAATGCTGAAACAAATACTGATTTATGTTTTTGCTATATAAAAGATAATGTAAATCATTATTGTCAAAATTTTCATATATTGTTTGCGATAAATAAAAGAAAAGCAAAATTTTTAAACGATATCATTTTTACAAACAGCAAGAGTGTATTGAATATACAAAACCGAGAATGCGGAAGAGCTCCAGACGTTTCTATATTAGAAAACATAGAAGGAAGCGATTGTATTTGTCACAACGAATTTTTAGATGACAAAACGATCTGCTCTAAATCAAATTGTTTAAAGCTTATTCGATGGTTTGAACAATACTATCGTGGCTTTATATTTAATTTAATTTTAAAATAATTTAATATATTTAATTATTTTATTTTCGTTGGTGATGGGTTTTTTATTTCTACATTAATACTTAATGATTAATGTTTTTATGATTTTATTATTTTTTGTTTTATGTAAAGAAAAAATATAAAATATTTATATACTTTTTAATTTTTTTTCATTTATATTTGTTTTGATTTTTTTATTAGAATTGTTTAAAAAAATATATATATATATATATATGTAAGTATTTCTGTAATCTTGTATTTATGTTTTAAATATGAATTTATTCAATAAAATATTATATTTGATTGTGGAAAAAAAAAAACTGCTTTACTTTTTTTTCCCCCGATTCCCACTTCAATGTAATTCCCCTCCTTTCACAAATTTTTGCTATATAAGAGAAGTCAGTTTATATGAAAAATTCAGTAGTATAAGAATATATATACATATTATGGAGCCTGTACAGATTAAAAAAGAAAAAGTGAAAGCAAAGTCGTCGTCACCGTTAAATATACAATATTACAAGCACAAAAATGAGCAAGATTCAGTGGGTTATTTAAGAGCAACTTATAAACTAAACAAATTTGGATCAAAATTTGTTAGTGTTTACCTGGACCCCAGAAACAATTTTCAACCATACATGAGTATATACAAGAGAAATTACCAGGGCGTAGTATTCAAATATGAAACTTTTTACTATTTTATGCAATTTATTGGATCATTAGCAAACTTGTGCATTCAACATATAAGTCATTTTCATGACAATATTTAGGCATATGATGAAGAAGAAGAAGAAGAAAAATATGAATTTAGTAATACTGTTATTGCTAAATTTGAAAGAAAAGGTCTCAAACGATACGTCACATTTACTACTGTTGAACCTCCTCTTTATGATGACAATGATGAATTATTAATTAATCATGAAGACAAAGAGACTGTTTCTATAGTTCTTACAAGTAAGGAATTAGTAAAATTACATGGCCTAAGGAATCTTTTAAATGATCATATGTTTAATAGAGTCTATTGGTGCAAAGATGCCGCTATATTATCTGATAAATTGCAAGAGAAATGTAAAAGTACTAATTTTGGCAATAATCGGCTTGAAGATTATCCACTTGATAGAATAGTAAAAGAATTGATACGTGAATTTAAGTCGGTAAATACAAGTGAGGATTTGTATTGTCGTCAAGAATTAGACGTTAGAATTTTATTGGAAGAAATGATTCATTTTGATCAATTAACTTACTGTAAGAGGAAAAAATATATACATAGGCAAATTTAGTAAAATCATAATTATATATATATATATATATATATATGTTTCATAATTATGTATATAAATTGTAAACTGGTATATTTGTCTTTTAATTAAAATAAATTAAAGTAATAAAAATATTTTTATTTTTTTTTTAATTCTCCCTAAATACTCTAAATGTATACATATATTTATTAGTTTTAATTTATTTATAAATAAGTTATGAGGAAATAAAAAAATAAAAACACAAAACCCACAAGTTATTGTTTTACCAGAACTCTTTATTAGCAAAAACAAGCAAAAATACAAAAATTAATCAAAGAAAATTAAAATATAGAAAAAAAAATTTTAACATACATACATATATATGTATATATATATATATATAAATTATCATACAAATAAAACATACAATATTCCATTTTAAAAAAAAAATTAAAAAAAAAATAATATATATATATATATATATATATATATAATTAGAGTAATAAAAGATACAAAATATAGAGAGAAAAATAAAGACTTAATGTTGGTTGATTACGAAATATATTATTACACCAAACCTTTTAAAACTTATATTAAATTTTACTTACTACAAAATATATATTATACTTATTATTATTATTATTATTAATTTTTGGAAACAACCGGTTTTTGAAATATTTGCTTGAGGCTAATTTTTAACAAGTTAAAGCTAGAGGGGCATAGACATATTGCAGCTTCTAAAAATAGGGTGATGTCATTAACGCTAAATATTCTTACCCAGATTCCGTGTTGCCTCCTGGCTATCTCTGCAGGAGATTGATTTGACAATGTAACGAACCGGGAATTTTTTAAATCTTTGTTTTTCTTCATCTCGTTAATGTGATATTGCAATTTTGGTAAATCATCTTCTAAAAAAGTTTGTAATTTAAACTTGATTGGGGATTGCATCCACAGAGATCCAAGTTCTACATAATCGTTTTCATAATTTATTTGATTAATTTTAATTGTGACAAAATTTGATCCTATAGCTACTGGTCCGTATTTTTCTACATCCTTGTGATCATTATTATCCTCCGTCTTAATTTTTGAATTATTCTCAAACATTAATTGTGTCGATTTATATTGCTCAATTCTTTCTATATTTTGCTGTGAATGAAAGCCCGAAGCTTCATCAATTTTAATCATATTTATTCTTGTTTCGATTACTTGATCTGAAGTATTGGGAATTTCAAGGCACATGGATTCAATTTCGTCAAATAACTTTACATTGTATTCCCAGCCTGCACAGGTGAGTAGATCGCGGGACGTTTTTGTGGTATCTATTGGTAATGGTTCAATAGTAATGGGGTAACGACCAGTATATTCAACCGTCACGTCTCGTTTCTGTGACAAATAATAATAGTATAATATATAGTTAAATATAAAAAGAAAAAATATATATTTAAAAAAAAAAGCGGAAAGCAAAAAAAAAAAAGAACTAAAATGTTTCATTTTTTTTTTTAACACAATTTATTGTGTTAACACCCAACTTGATATTAAAGTTGAGAGCGTTTTAAAGCAACAAACTTCAAATCATGATATCTGTTATTAATAAGCCCCTTGTAAATTAAAGCCAAGGACTTTTCACGGAGAGAATTGTAATTAACCATCATAGTCTTACTCAAGTTGATGCTTGTTGCAATACGTTTATTGAGATATACCACACAGGTATTGTTTCCATCTTTTAAGGTTGTTTTTAGGCTCAGACCGAAACTTGTGTTAACCTTCTCAAAATTTAAAATTTGATATGCTCTATTCACGGTCAAATCAGAAATTTTACGATACGTTACCGATTGACAACAAGCGTTGAGTGCGTTCATCAATTCACGAACTTCTCTACGTAGTTCCGGTACAGCTGCTGGCACCAACAATCCACTTGTGCTGGTGGGTTTTTCTCCATCATCCTGTTCATTTTCAGACTCGATTATGTCATCTTCTTCAACCCCTTCGTTTTCGTCGATCATTTCAACTTCGTCATCAACTACTTCTTCTTCTTTGGCTCCGGAATTTTCAGTTGAAACCTCCATTTTACGTTTCTTAGCGGGTGGTCCAGATTTCTTCAGATTTTTATCCATAGCCTTCCCTTTGCTAGGTCTTGTAGGGGAAGTAAGATCTATTGCTAAGTCATCATCATTGTAATAAATAGAGTCAGAAGTGGTTGGAAGTTCTTGAGAAGTCATCTATAAAATAAAGAATAAATCAATAAATTAAATATTATTCATACTAAATCTATTTCTTTTGTTCTAAATATTTTTACATACCTTTTTCTTTTCGTTTTAAGTATCAAAAAGACACACAGATCTTTGTAAAAGTAATTTAAAAGAAGAGTGTATAATTTTAAAATGTAAAAATAAACGAAAATGTTGGTGGTTTATATACTAACAAAACATAGTGGAAGGGATTAAAAAAATTATTGTAGGGGAATAAAATAAAATTACAATCTATATATTGTACAGACAGTAATAATTTCATTTTTTGTTGCATACCCCGCATTTTAGTTCAAGGTAATCCTGTCTATCTATATACATGACATTTAAAAAGAAATACAATTTGATACAATGTAAAATTGTTTTACCAGGTATACTGGTACCAGTAGACGTTGAAAAATACAAGGTTAACAACTTTTTAAATATAAAATAAAACTGCTTTCTCATTAAATATACTTGTTGCGTAGTATAAACTACTTATTTAGCTATTGTAAATTTTTATTACAAGGTTCTTGTGTCTGTATTTTTTTATTATATATTTTTTTTTTTTTATATATAATTTTTTTTTAAAGTCTGCAACGCAAATAATTTCCAACACACTTTTTGCTACATGCTAGTATGTAGAAGTATAAGGATCAGAAAGTAGGGGGGGTTTAGAGTATATAAGACTCGTGCAAAATATATACAGTGTCTTTCTTTATTGAACATTTACGTGATCAAAGTCTAAGCTGCTTCAACGATTGAGTGAATATATATATATATATATATATATATATATATATATATATATATATCTGGGTAAGTAAATTTACTTTAGTAATTTTTTTTTTATTATTTTTTTTTTAATATGAAATTATAATTATATGTCTTTTGTACAGGTCTTTTTCAATTGTGATGTGGCTTCTACTTTTTTCAAATAAAGAAAATAAATAAAGACTCCCAATACTCCATATCATTATGCAGGTGTGTATATACATAAATTTAATAATTAAACTTAAATATTTTAAAAATTTTTTTTTTTTCTTTATCATAATTTATTTATTTTGTTACAGAATCGTCCATCTGTTATAGTTGAGAACCCATTCCAAACAACCAACAAGCGACGTCGACACAGCAACTCTTCAACTTCTTCGTCTGCTTCTTCTTCTTCTTCTTCTTCTTCTTCTTTCGAGGAAAGGGCTGAGGAACAACAGCAGCAGCATGATGATGATGAGAACCCAACACCTAGCACTTCTGCCTCAAATCAGGTTACTAAAAACACTAAAACTAATACGTATAAAAGCGCCTTTAACAGACGTGTCTTACAGATTAAATTTAGAAACACGGAAAAATTACAGGATGTTGTTGAATTCTTAACTTCTAAACTCATACCAATTAAAGATTATCTTAACAATCAATTAATTGAAAAGAAAGGGATACGTTTTAGACTGATTCTCAATTGTAAACTAGAACGACCAAATAGTGATGAAATACTGGTGGGGAATTTTAAAACTGCCATGACACCCTTGTATTCAGATGCCGAAATTGAGTTTGAAATGAATGATATGTATGATAAAATTCTTACAGAACTAGCGGATATGCAAGAAAAAGGGAGTGGATGGAAAGTTGTTAAAATAAAAAATATTTTATTAAGACTCACAAAATATACACCAATATCGGGTTCAAGCTACATTCCGCTACCCAAAACATACCTAAATAATAGGACTATAGTTAATTTAAAAAACAATGATAATAAATGTTTTTTGTACTCTGTATTGTGCCCATTTCTTAAAAGTAATAAGCATGATTTATCTCGATATTTCTCGTTAATGCATAAAGTAAACATAACAGGTCTTACGTGGCCATTACCAATAAATCAAATTAGTAGATTCGAAAAATTAAATGATTCTTTTAGTATCAACCTCTTTGTCATTGACGAAGATTCATTTAAACATGAAATAAGACCGCTGCGAATATGTAAATTAGAAAAAAAAAATCATAGAGATTTATTATTGTTGAAATCAGAAAACAAGACACATTACTGCTATATTCATAATATTGAAAGTATAATAAATAAACAAGTTTGCAAAGATGTCAGTGGAAGAAAACTATATATTTGTAAAAGATGTTTTGCTTTCTTTAAAAGAAATGGAAAGCAAAAACTTATAAATCACAAACTTTTATGTGACCAAAATCAGGTTGCACAGATTGAATTACCAAAAAGAATTGATGATAAACCTCCGATTCTAGAATTTAAAAATTATTTTAAAAAATATAAAGTTCCTATTGTTTTGTTTTCTGATTGCGAGTCCATGATAGTTGAATCATTAACACAAGCACAAAAAAAATCAAAATCATTTACAAATAAGGTATCAAAACATGTAATTATGTCAATAGGTTGTTTTGTATATTCACATTTAAATGAAAGTAAATTGGGAAATATTCCTTTAGGGTATCATAAATTTGAAGGTACTCATTGTGTTAAAAAGTATGTAAAATTTCTTGATGATTTAGCAGAAAAATATTCAGAGATTTATATTAAAAGCTTAAACGATGAATTGCCTATATTTAAAAGTGAACATATATTACGACATATTGAAAAACTAAGACAAAAACCGAATTGTCATATATGTGGTAAAAAATTCTTAAAAGATGATACAAAGGCCTTAGATCACGACCACTTGACTAAAGAAGTGCGCGGATTTGCTCATGCAGCTTGTAATTTAAATTACAAAACACCCAAACATATCCCCAATTTTTTTCATAATCTCAGTAATTATGATGCACATTTTTTTGTTAAAGCATTATCGTCAAATGTAAATAGAAACCCTGTTAGTGTCATACCTCAAACCTCGGAAAAATATATTTCATTCTCAAAGAAATATTTACTTCCTGTCGACTTAGAAACATATCGTAATCAATTTGTTGAAATTAGATTTCTAGATTCATTAAAATTTATGGGTCGCTCCATCGAATCGTTAGCATCTATGTTACCAAAAGATAAATTAATTATATCAAAGAGTCAATTTAAATATGAAGATTTAGATTTAGTATCGCGTAAGGGTGTATTTCCCTACGATTATATAAATTGTAGAGAGAAATTACGTGAAACAACTCTTCCGCATATAAAATCTTTTTATAATAAATTAACTAAAAAACATATATCAAAAGAGGATTACGCACATGCGCAAAAGGTATGGGCTCATTTCAATATTAAAAATCTCAACGAATATAGCAATTTGTATCTCAAAATCGATGTTTGTTTACTTTGCGATATATTTCTCAATTTTAGAGAACTTTGTTTTCAATATTTTGAAATTGATCCATGTCATTATTATACCACCCCAGGTATGAGTTTTGACGCTGCACTCAAAATTACAGACGTAAAATTAGACTTAATTACAGATGCAGATCAAATGTTATTCATTGAAAGCGGCATACGCGGTGGGAACACACAATGTGTCATAAGACATTGTGAAGCAACTAGTACCGAAAATAAAAAAAAAATTTTGCCGGAACCGGAAACACGTATCTTCTACGTGGATGCAAATAATTTATACGGAGCCAGCATGGTAATGAAACTTCCTACGAAGAATTTTGTGTGGGCAGATGTTGGTTTATTTACAAAAGAGTTTATATGTAACATTAGTGATGATTCGGATGTCGGTTATTTTCTTGAAGTTGATTTAATATATCCAAAACATCTCCATGATCAACACAATGATTTCCCCTTCTGTCCAGAACTAAAAGCACCCCCCGGTAAAAAATTAAAAAAATTATTGTGCACACTAGAAAATAAAACAAAATATATAATTCACCATTTAGCATTAAAGTTAGCATTACAACACGGTCTTCAGTTAGGTAAAGTTCACAGGGTCTTACAATTTAATCAAGAGGCGTGGTTAAAAATATTTGTTGATATGTGTACAGAAATAAGAAAAAGGGCAACAAACGAATTTCAAATTGAATTTCCTAAGTTATGCGTAAATTCCACTTATGGAAAGAGCTTAGAGAGAGTTAGGGATAGAAATATGTTTTATATGATATATACGCCTGAAGATTTCCAATGTTATGTAAATAAGCACAACTATAAAGATTGTGTAATTTATTCTGAAAATATAGTGGGTGTTACATTAAACAAATTAAAAGTCAAATTAGATAGACCCTGCTACCTGGGAATGGCAATCTTGGACATTTCTAAATATATTATGTATAAATTTCTATATGAAGTGTTGAAACCATTTTGGGGGGAAAATGTAAGGGTAGCTTATAGTGACACTGATTCTTTTGTACTTGTAATTCGTTCAAATACTTTTAAAGAAGATCTCACTAAACTGAAGGAACATTTTGATTTTTCAAATTATCCAAAAAATGATCCACTTTTTAGTGAGACGAACAAAAAAGTGTTGGGCAAATTCAAAGATGAGACTGCAGGTAAACCAATCCAAGAGTTTGTGGGTTTACGTCCAAAATGTTATGCTTTAAAATTGCAAGATAGTAATAAATTAACATGTAAAGGTATTAAGTCTTCTAACTTAAATTCAGATATTGTGTTTGAAAACTACAAAGATTGTTTATTTAATCAAAAATTATTGTATAGTGATTTTTACACTATTAGATCATATAAACATGATGTATACACAATACATCAAAATAAATTAGCACTTTCATGTTTTGATGATAAAAGATATATTATGCCAAATAATATTGATACCCTTGCTTATGGACACAAAGATATACCTTTATAATTAATATATATTTTATATATGTTACAGAAGCTGTGATGTGAAATATTAATTCAATCTCAATATTATATTTTTAAAAAAAAAATTATATATTTATAATTATATAATAAGTACATTTAAAAACATAATAATGGTTGAATATAAAGTACAAATGTTGATGGAAAAAGAGTTTAATGGCGATGTATTGGGTGAGAAAGTAAACATAACAGCCGGTATTTGCAATGAAAATATTCCATTTCCTTGTGTTAAGTTACGTTTTAAACATAATATAGGATATTTACTCATAACAAAAGATGAATGGAACAAACTAATTAACGCTACGAATGAACTTTTACGTATCATACAAAACAAATCCATTGTTTCAATTAGATGTATGGTTGCTTCTCATATCTATGTTTCTTTATCTTACAAAAAATGTAAATATAAGATTAAGTTGGAACGATATCGAAATCCAATTCCTTTTACTTTTAAATATCTTCCTGATAAGGAATTTAATATAAGTGTTAAAACACTAGCTTGTATACGCAATAATGCAGAAATTGTAAATAATTATCTTAATTTAATTAAATATTTTAATTAAATTTAAATTTTTAAATGTAATATAAAATCTTATAAAATTTATATATATATATATATTATGTTAAGAATAAAAAATTCTATAAAAATTAAAAAAAAATGGTATTGTTTCTTTTCCCCTACCTTCCTTTTATTTTTAAGTTGTGCAATTAATTTAAAATTTGTAATAAAATGTACTACATTAAATATAATTCAATTTTTTCTTATTTTATTATATCATCAGTCAGTGTAGGTTTAAGCTTATAAGTATTATATAGATATATTCATTACAAAGCAAGGTCTGCTTGCAAAGAGAAAGTTGTAACCTCATTCACACACACACACACACATAAAGGAGGTTAAATATAAAAACAAAACATGACGTATCGTTTATTTTTAAATAACAAACATGCCGTCTTAATAATAGCCGCTCAAATAAATATAAAAGAAAATGAAAGGTAAGAGGCGGGGCTTCATCATTTACTTACTAAGCCACACACCTCCACCTGAAAAAAAGGTGTATAACCTGGTTTTTATATATTTATAAAATGGCGCGGGGGCGTGGGCTTCATCTTTTACTTATTTTACACACACACACACACACACACACTTTGAGATTAGAAAAAGGTGCATTACTTGTTTATATATATATATTTTTTTTTTATATGCATATTTAAATGTTTATATAAATATATATATATATATATAGTAAGGTATATATTTTTATATATAAGCCAAGGTATGACGCTATTTATACGTCATATATATATATATATAACCTTCAATTCGATGACGGTTTCGTTACGTCGCGACATAGGGGAAGGGGGGGAAGTAAAGTTGTGACGTTTTACTTGTTTTATCTATATATATATATATATTTTTTTTTTATTTGTACTCTTATATAGCCTCATGTATGACGCTGTTTATACGTCATATATAACCTTCAATGCTATATAGGTTTTTCTCAAGTCTTGGTATGGGTGGGGGTTCAAGTTGTGACATACTTGTTCACTAATCTGCACAGTCTGTGTACATATGTGCACTAATCTGCTCAGTCTATACTACTTCTAGCAAGTGTTAGCTTTTTTTTTTTTTTTTTTTTTAAATAATTACTTCCACTCATTTTAGAGTCTTGAAATTTTTACAAAATAATGATTGCTTAATAATCTCTTTTGTAAAAAATTTGAAAGCATTAAAATATGTAAAAGGTATTTGAAAAAATACAACTGTGATGCAGGTGGTTACCTCTAACCCAGCCCTCCATGTATATTTTTATAAAGATTGTACTATGTAATGCCGTGCCTTGCCTATGTACCCATATCCCTTCAAAGTTCCCTCCAACCCTGTAGCTAACATGTAATCAGCTGCCACCTAGCGGGGATTTTTGGAGGTTAGCTTTGTTTGCGAGGGGCTTTTGTTGTGTTTTTGGAGATGAGCGAGAGAAAGAAGAGTCAGGGAGAGCCCAGGGGGAAGCCATGATGGTAAATTATGTAATGTAAATTGTGTAAGTAATTTTGTTAATATTAGGATATATTTAGTCGTAACCAAGGTAAGTTACGGCTAAATATATTCCTGAATATGTAAGGATAGATTTAGGATATAAATTCAAGGTTAGGAATTAGTTAGGGAATAGATGTTGTTCGATTCAAATATAGACAAGGGAAACACCATAGCGTCCCTTGTTCTATATGACATTACACATAGGATAGCATAGGGCCCACGCTACTTGGCAGCCGTAGGGTTTTATTACATAATAAAATATGGTCAGCAATGTATTAAATTTAAATACTGCTTATTAATTATTATTGCCCTTCCTATTAATGTAATAATACGTTAGCTTTGTTTACATTATATAATAAAACTAACGTAAGTTGAGGAAAAGAACAAAGATTTAGATTAGGTTAGCTTTTGTTGTTTATTTACAAGTTAAGGATAGCATAGTGTGTAAGATGTTAGATCGTAAGGTGTGGAACGACTCCTGGGAGAGCACCCACGTTAGGCCAGGAAGTAGGCCGTGGTACACAACTACACACACCAACGAGGGGACTCAAGAGCAGGAGGCAGGCCAGTTCGAGGACGCGGAACCCGTGGCAACGCAGAACCCGGATCCGGTCCTCGAAAGGACAACAACTTGTGACGAGGACAGCGTCGTCCCACGAGGTGACCCGTGGTCGGGACCTCGGGCGGGAGACGTGAGGCCGGGGTCATCGTGTGAGCCTCGCGGTGGGGTCGACCGCGGCGGCAACCCTCGCCTCCGCCCTGCGTCAAATGGCGACCGTGACAGGATGAGGACTGAAGAAAGGACCTTGACCAGGATCCTAGAGCAAAGCCAGATGGAAGGGTCATCTGAGTCGAGCAGCACGCCGGAGGCCCTGAAATCAGAAAATAACGTGAGTATGCTAATGTCACTTCTATATTTTAGGTTGTTAAAGTTAGAAGATGAAGCAGATGAATTTATAAGGAAAGCTGGTCAATTAATTTTGAATGAATCTCAAAAACAAGCAAAACCAGCTTTGCCGTTATCTACTGTAATCCGTAAACCTCCAGAAAAGCAGAAAGAAGAAGAGAGACGAAGGAAGGAAGTCATCGTAAATCCCAGTACCCATATGTCAGTCAGCGAGGGAGAAGATAACCTGTGTACATTGAAAGTAATCCCAAATTCACTTTCCAACTTTAACACCCCCATATTGTCAAGCTGTGTGCCAACGAGAACAGCACACGAGCCTGATAGTGGTCGAGAGCAGTCGGTGCCGGGAAACGAGAGAGGAAGGGGGATCAACCAGGGTCAATCTCCACTTCCGATAATTCGTGTAGACCCAGTAGTGTAAGTGAAGCTGACCGAGGGAGAGAAAAGATGTTTGATGTATCCCCACCACCACCACAGCCAAGTTTACCCGAGAGAGGAAGAAGAGCTGCCACCAAATGGAACAAAATCTTTTGGTTCCACAAGCACTATGTGCAACCTGAAGTAGCTCAGCCCTCAGTCGAGTCAAGTCGTTTACCCGAGAGAAGAGAGAGAAGTGCCGCCACAAAATCCCTACACCAGCCCTTAAGTGCAGCAGGCAGGACGAACCAGCCTAAAGCATCCCGACATGAGTTGCCCAGCCCTCCCGCTTGTCATGTGTCAACAAAGTGTTTTGGTACATGGTTACAGCACCCGCAACCATTTATGTCTCCCTCCCTAAAAGCCCACCCATCTGTTGCAAACCACATGCAAGTCCCATTGTCGCCTACCCCATTGTCTTGTGTCCCATTGTCCCCATGTCCCGTGTCTCAAAAGGTTCCCACGCGAGAAGTACCCAAGCCCCGAGAGTCAGTTTACCAAAGCCCAAGAGAAGAGAAGCCCCAAAGAGAGGGAGTACCCGCAGAAGAGTTCCCGTCAGTTGTAACCCCGTCACCCTCGTGTACCCGTCGCCCACCACCACAAAGCAATGAAGTGAGAGAAGAGCAAGTGAGATGTGAGAGAGAAGAACTTAGACCAACCCTAGTACTGCCGGAACGAGTCCGTGCAGGTACATGCCCAACGTTGGAGGAGAGAGAGATGTGTCGGCAATCAACAATAATATTGCCACATCATGCAGAGAGAAAGGAAGGAGGAAGAGAGAGAACCATGACCAAGGATAGAGAAGAAGAGAGACCATCAGCCAAGCCACCATATGCCACAGGAGCATAGCGTGCCTGGTATTGAATGGTTCAGAACACCCAATCACCATTTGAACCAAGTGGGGGGGAGAGGAGAGCAGACGACTCATGCAGAGAAGGTGTGAGAGAGAGATGATCTGGTAAGAGGGTAAGAAAGAGAGAGAAGAAGAGATGTGAGGTGAGAAAAGAGTCGGTACTTACCAGACATCCATCGTCGTGTGGTATTATATAGGATAGGCAGCAGGCGTACATAGGGTAAACAACGTTACATGTCCTGGCTGGCCTAGAGGAAGAGAGGAGTTCCACCTGAAACAGGGAGGAATATTAGCAAAGGTGATGTAATACAATGGGTATGATAATAATATGTATGTTAAAATAATTGGTGTTTTCTTTTGTCGGGTTATGGGGCCAATAATTTTTGCAGCATTCTTTTTTTTTCTCATTTAAAAAAAAAAAAAAAAAAAAAAAAAGTTATAATAATGCAAAACTTAAACCCCGAGAGCAAACCAATTGACTAAATAAGCAGTGGTGTTAAAATGCACGGCTTACTCAAAAGGTCTGTGGCTCACTCGCTGTACAAGAATGGTCGTTGATTTGTTGTCGTAATGCATACTAACAATGTAAATTCAAATAGTTCCTATATTTTTTTTTTCAACAATAAGCAAAACTGTGATGTGACATTGGAAGGGGGAGAGAGCAGCGAAGGAAAAGGAAAGAAGGATTATGATGGATGGAAGCAGCCGGGTTGAAAGAGTTTGCTAAACCTGCAATATCACACAAAATAGTACAAATTAAATCATCGTGTCCATAGAGTCCGAGTCAATTTTTTGAGTCTTATCATGTTTTAACTTTTTTTTAGGTTCCGTGTGTTTGTTACAAATGTGTTAGTTTGTAATTTACTTTGGCCTATTATAATCATGTAAATATAAAAGTGGTTGTACGTCTTACTTTGAGGCAACTACGTTGGCAGATTTTCAAGTCCGAGTACCAGGAGCAGTTTTCTTGTGGGCTGTCTCACACTGCTGGGACTGAAAACAAGGGTTTATTTTATTTTTATGTTAGATTTTTGGTGTGGTTTAATATATTTTTGTTTTATATAACTTGTAACGTCAATTTTTTGTTTTTGTATTTTTCACATTGTTTTGTTGCTTTTCCTGTGTACGGTACTTTGGAATGAAAAAATTAAGCCTTAGTACAGTACATAGGAATAATAACAATAAATTTTAGTTTTCCCTTAATTGTGTACTTTGCCTTGGATTGATCCCCCAGGACAAATTACAGATAAAAGGAAGAAAAAAAAAAAATTGTTCATTTTTATATTTATCAGTATGTTCATTTTTTTTTATTATGTAAATGTTTTATCCATATGATTGCTATTAATGGAAAGGGCCAAACAGTATATTATCTTGGATGGAAAATGCGCAAATCCTTCCAAGATAATAACATTGTTTAAGCAGCAGGTCAAGGTCAACTTTATTTACATTGTTATTTTAATATTAAATAAGGAAATTTTTGGTGGAGGAATAAACACATGTATTAATTATTTTCTTACCTGTTACAGTCTATAATCCTTTTTCAGTCCATGTAGACTTCCAAGGTACTTCCATCCACAAATTTGTCGAAATTCCCGTGTTGTTCACATTTACCGGGATACCGGCAATCCAGTTACCGGCAACGCCCACCTGACCAGCTGGGTTTGTTTTGATGCGTGGTTGCGGACATCTCGAGTCGCAGCGGGGTCAGGTATCCCACAAATTAGTCCCATTCGATAAAATATATAATGAATGGAGACTTAAGAAGATGGTCTGTATGATTTTTTTTTATTATCATTTCGCATTAAATTAAACAAAGGTAAAGGTTAATTTGTTGTTGGCCGCAATGTTTACATTTTGCAAAAGGGGGGAGGGGTCATGTCAAATTTCTGTGGGGAAAGTTTTGGTTTCCTTTGCTTTGCTTGGAACCATTACATTGTGCTAATGGGTTAATGAAATAATCTAACCATTCTTAAAATTTGTATTCAAGAAATGGTATGAAAAAATTCAGTCTCTAGAGTAAATACGTAACGTTGAAATGTTTCAAAATTTCAACGTCAATATTTTTGTTTAAATAATTTTACTTGTCATATTTATTATTTTTGAGTTTTCCAATTTGTGAAAATCAATCAATTTGAATAGTTGAAAATTAATGCTGTTTAATTTTTGTAATGTGGGTCATAATGGGAAATTTTTTTAAGCAACATTTTGCTTTGCTTTTTATTTACATACATGGGGAATGTTTTGTCGCTGCTTTGGCCCTGATTTGTGTTTCTTTTTTGGGGGGATGGCTACTGGTTAGGAGGTTGTGTGTTGAGTTGGGCGAGAGAACACAACAGTTAATTCTTTTTGTGCCCCTTGTTAGCGTCAATGATTATTTGTTGTTGTTGTTCAAAAGGGAAACAACATTTTCTTGATCAAAATAGGCTAGCATCCGTATCACGTATAAATGATGTATGTGTGTCAGAGGGAATTTTTTTAAATTTTTAGTAAATTTGGCCAATCTATTTAGATCTAGTTTTAAGGGGGTTTCTGTTCTACCTTAAAATAGTGGTGGCTCAATTTCAAAATAATACGACACCAAATTGCTGTTCAAAAATTGGTTGACGATGTTGGTAATCTGAACTTAGTTTTCATCCACTATTGTGACGGTGAAGTCACACAGTGAATGAAGGCTGAGTGCCCTAAGTCATTTTCCCTTTAATTATTTTGTTCATTTAAATTTGTGAGATGTGTGGTATTGTATGGGGAGTGGTTATCGTCTATGCGAAAACACTGCAAAGACATGGCCAGTTTTACCAATTGATGTAAACTATGTAAGCTCACCATGTTTTGCCATCACACCCAAGACTAACGGGCAGGTGTACAGTTTTACACTTAGCGTTTACAACAATAGCACACTGTTTTAATCAAGGCTGTAGGTTTTTGCTTGCTGAAGCTCCATGAGGGTAAGGAGAAACCAAATGGTTTGGAGGTTTACTAGCCGAGACTCCACGGAGGTTAGAAATTTCCAGGATTTGCAGCGTTACTTATTGTCAAAATTTTAAACAAAGTCAAAAGCCAGTTTAGTTTAAAAGTTTTGGTTAAAAATAAGGTAATGCAGAAACTCGGGGGGTTTAATTTGTGTGTATGATGTATGTACAAACATTATGATTGGGTTAATACAGTTGCTAGTATTTTATATGTAACATATTGTTCTTGTATTTTTTTTTTCATTTAGATACTTATTTTCTGTATCGTAAATGTATACTTGGGGTAAAATTGAGTGGCGGTACGTGTGTTCAATTGCCAATTCTCGCTATGCCAATCAACCACAGGGCTCAATTATTTAGGAAGCGCATTTCAGGACCTTCTGTGATGAAGTTTTCTGCCTGTATTTTTTTTAGTTATCTGCAGGTTCCATTGTTGTTGTGTTTTTTTTTCTCGTGTTATATTTGTATAACAATAATGCAAATTTGGGAAATTAATTTTTAAATTCAGGTTGATTTTTTTTTTTCTCTCAAAAATATTAATTTAAAAAAACTTATTAAATTTAACATTGTCAGAGACTGATTTTCATTTTTTTTCTTGACAAATTTTCAGGAAAAAAAAAATCAAGAAAGTTCATACTGTCATGTTTTGCAGATGTAAGGAGAGATGATTGGTAAGACAAGGTGGAGACGAGTGACGTGAAAGAAAAATACCTTTGTTCTTCCAGCCCACGTTTACTGTTCTGTCAACGTTCCGGGAGACCCATAAGCCATGTCGTCTAGTTTGAGGGACCACACTACCACGTGAAAGAAGGTAGAAGATGATACCCCGTCAAGTGCCAACTTACACCCCGTCCTTGTGCCTAAACCAAGTGGGGGGGGTTGATGCAGGTGGTTACCTCTAACCCAGCCCTCCATGTATATTTTTATAAAGATTGTACTATGTAATGCCGTGCCTTGCCTATGTACCCATATCCCTTCAAAGTTCCCTCCAACCCTGTAGCTAACATGTAATCAGCTGCCACCTAGCGGGGATTTTTGGAGGTTAGCTTTGTTTGCGAGGGGCTTTTGTTGTGTTTTTGGAGATGAGCGAGAGAAAGAAGAGTCAGGGAGAGCCCAGGGGGAAGCCATGATGGTAAATTATGTAATGTAAATTGTGTAAGTAATTTTGTTAATATTAGGATATATTTAGTCGTAACCAAGGTAAGTTACGGCTAAATATATTCCTGAATATGTAAGGATAGATTTAGGATATAAATTCAAGGTTAGGAATTAGTTAGGGAATAGATGTTGTTCGATTCAAATATAGACAAGGGAAACACCATAGCGTCCCTTGTTCTATATGACATTACACATAGGATAGCATAGGGCCCACGCTACTTGGCAGCCGTAGGGTTTTATTACATAATAAAATATGGTCAGCAATGTATTAAATTTAAATACTGCTTATTAATTATTATTGCCCTTCCTATTAATGTAATAATACGTTAGCTTTGTTTACATTATATAATAAAACTAACGTAAGTTGAGGAAAAGAACAAAGATTTAGATTAGGTTAGCTTTTGTTGTTTATTTACAAGTTAAGGATAGCATAGTGTGTAAGATGTTAGATCGTAAGGTGTGGAACGACTCCTGGGAGAGCACCCACGTTAGGCCAGGAAGTAGGCCGTGGTACACAACTACACACACCAACGAGGGGACTCAAGAGCAGGAGGCAGGCCAGTTCGAGGACGCGGAACCCGTGGCAACGCAGAACCCGGATCCGGTCCTCGAAAGGACAACAACTTGTGACGAGGACAGCGTCGTCCCACGAGGTGACCCGTGGTCGGGACCTCGGGCGGGAGACGTGAGGCCGGGGTCATCGTGTGAGCCTCGCGGTGGGGTCGACCGCGGCGGCAACCCTCGCCTCCGCCCTGCGTCAACTGTTGATTATTGTGGCCTGCCGATAACTAGTAAAATTACTTTGTAAGTCAATTATTCAAATATTTAAAATATATATTAAATTCTTTACTGCAAATCATATTCCATGAACAGAAATCAGAAACTTATACAGCTGTGGTAGTTTTAATCCAACTTCTAACAGCAGGCGTAAATGTATAAATTCCTGGGTAGTTTGCAAGAGCACATTCTTTGCCCCATGAAACTATGCCAACCAAAGTCTTCACACCAGACAGAGTTGCTACCATAGGTCCACCACTGTCACCCTGTTATAAAAATAAAACATAAAAATGTGCAAAATCAATAAATAATCGCATAGAGAAGTTCTAAAAATTTCAAATGCTTCTTATTAAAGGAACCGTCTAGACCATATAACATGTATTTTAAATTTATTAAACACAAAAAAGGATTTTCAAAAATACAACTATTTTGTCCAAGAACCTAATATTGACTCCCCAATATAATCAAAATTTCAGCTTATTCAACCTGCACAAGTTTATCTATTAAATGTGAACAATCCTAATGCCAGAAACAATGAAATGTTGATTTTTTTTTTTATTATTATTATTTTTTTTTTGCGTACTTTACAACTTTTTTACGCTCTTTTGCGGGGTTCTATTTGAGTAATAGTAAAATTTGAATATGCATTTAGTTGTCACATTTTGTGTTTAATGAATTACAAGGGCATGTTTTTAGGTCTGGACGGCCACTCAAGAACGCTTTTAATGCATGGACTTAAAAGCTAAGAAACATTAAAATTTAAGGAATAATATATATTAATAGCCCTTTCTATAAAGTGGTTACATTAAGGTTAAAGTCAACGCCATTAGTGACTACTAAATAACATAATATTGACGAAGCAGTTTTTCTGATAACGGTGTGGGATCACAATAGTGTATAGGCATTTTGCCTTTTTTTCATCACCCATTGGGTTACTTGTTGTTTTTATCTTTTTTTTTATTATATTATGTACACTCACATTTTAAACCCAATAAAATTAAGAACTATTATTATTATTATGGGCTGGTACAGGAAAATGGCACATTTGGCTAGTTTAAAAATTCTTAGCAATTTTTTTTGAAGGATTTGATTTTGAAGGATTTCAAGTGTGTGAGGAAAATAATAATGACATAAAAATTACTTATTTTCTAAAGAAATTACCGAAAAACCATGGTGCTGAAAAAAAATTGTCCGTTTTTAAACGCAAATTACAATATGAGAAATAATGAAAAATAAAACTTTTTTTACATTAAATTAAAGCTTATATTATGTCAATTTAAAAAATATAAATATAAACTTATTATGTGAATTACTCTTCTGTCGAGACCAGACTTGGCCTCGAGACGAAAAAAAAAAAAAAAAAAAAAACTTTAGGTTTAACCACGTGAGCACCAATTGTAGCTCAGCACTGGTCCAGATGCACTACCAGATTTTGTTATAGGTTCTCCAGCATGACAGGGGTGTTATGGAGCGGATAGCTGCAGTGATGCGCTGCTTGGAAACTCTAGTAGTTGGCCCTGCAGATTTGAACACGATATCATTCACGCATCCCCACAGGAAGAAGTCTGGTGGTGTGAGATCAGGAGACCATGGAGCACATGATGTCGGTCCATCACGACTCAGCTACCTGCCTGGGAAGACTTGGTTGAAATACTGTCTGAAATCTCATGCTCAGTGCGGTGGGGTGGAGCACCATCTTGCTGGAATGTGATATCAAATCCCCATTCTTCCTGAGCTTGGTTGCAGTTACGCTGTACTCCGCCTCTATTGCTAAAAGCTCAGGAAGAATGGGGATTTGATATCACATTTTAGCAAGATGGTGCTCCCCACCCCACCGCATTGCGCATGAGATTTTAGACAGTATTTCAACCAAGTCCTCCCAGGCAGGTAGCTGAGTCATGATGGGCCGACAGCATGTGCTCCACGGTCTCCTGATCTCACACCACCAGACTTCTTCCTGTGGGGTGCGTGAACGATATCATGTTCAAAACTCCAGTGCCAACTATCAGAGTTCTCAAGCAGAGCATCACTACAGCTATCCGCTCCGTGACACCTGTCATGCTGGAGAACCTAGGACGAAATCTGGAAGTGCGTCTGGACCAGTGCTGAGCTACAAATTGTGCTCACGTGGAGAATCCTAAATATATATATATATATATATATATATATATATATATATATATATATATATATATATATATATATATATATATATATATATATATATATATATATATATATATATATATATATATTAACTTGAAGTTAAGCAAGATTTTCAACAAAGTCAATTTATTGCAGGTGACTGCAGCTCTTCGCACCTGAAAAAACAGCAAATTTTTTCAGTTCCCTCATTTTCCATTTTTTTTTGTCTCAACAGAAGAGTAATTGACGTACAAAGTTTAAATTGTAATTTTTTTAATTGTTATAAAATATGCTTTAATTTGATATATAAAAAGTTTTATTTTTCATTAATCCTCATTAATGCGTTGAAAATGGGCCATTTTTTATAAACACTCTGTATATATGTAATATATATCGATGCTTAACCGTCGAAGTAAACATACTAGACTTTACAAATTTTGAAAAAAATGACCGTTTTACACTTTAAAAATAAAAAAGTTCCCCCACCTAGTTTTCATGTTAAAACACGTTGAAGCGCCAAACGCAGATCATTTATTTTGAGGGAAATTTGTTAATTGTAGTTCGTTCACTTCAACAGGTAAACATCGATATATAATTATATATATATATATATATATATATATATATATATATATATATATAGATATATAATTATATATATATATATATATATATATATATATATATATATATATATATATATATATATATATATATATATATATATATATATATATATTTATATATGTGTGGGTGTGTGTGTGTTTGGATGATAAAATTATTAGAATAATTATAACTTTGTTTTTATAGTTATTTACTTGGCATGAATCTTTTCCTCCAGCTGTATAACCTGCACAAATCATTCTTGCTGTTATGCTTGTAGATCCGTAAGAAGTTTTGCATGAGGTGGTCGAAACAGTAGGTACAGAGACTGCCATAAGCATAATAGGTGAAGTGGTACCTATAACATTTTTAAGGTTAATATATCAGTATCAGAAAAACAGCTAGAAATTGTGTATATGTAAAAAATGTATAATTAAATTTAAACAAAAGTAATTATTTTAGTTGTAAAATACATTTTATAAATATTATTGTTTATAATTAAATTGCACTTCTTTTTATACTCTTAAAATTTGTTAAATAAAAACTAATAATGTAATTCCTAATAAAAATTGTATTTAAAGTAAAGAGAGTAATTTCAACGCACCAAAAAAATTTGTGGATTCTTAATTTTTTAACTTTTGAAAATCTTTTTGATGAATTTACAGTCTTTAGAGAATATTTATTCAACTGCTTTTTGTTTCAAAAAAAACCTCTGTATTTACTTTAACAGCTTTGTTAAAACATTCGGGAGTTGGAAAAAAAATACCGTGGTTTTAAACACAGCAAATTGACTGAAATAATTGAAATATCAAATAAAACACAAACAGTATTTCAGAGTAATAGTCACAATCTTTACTAAAAATCTAATTTGAAACTGAATAATTATTTTAAGTATAAAGAAGTTTTGTTTTTTTCATTAGTTAAATTTGATAAATTAAATTTTATTTTATCTACATACCAAAAAATAGTACATTACTTCAATTACAAAACCTAACTGATTTGAGATAAACATTTTTGTATTATGAGCAGCTGAAATTAGCAATTTAGCATTCAGCAGCATTTTAGCAAATTATAAACAAAAGTGCTAATTTTATTTAAAATTAGATAAAATAACTCAAAACAATTTAAATTAGCTATTGTTGATAATTTGCTAAAGATAATTTTTTCAGCTGCTCATAATCATAATAACTCAAAAGTATTTATCTTAAATAAGTAATGATTCGTAAATGAAATAATGCACTTCTTGTTCTTTTTATTATTATTATTATTTTTTTTTTAGTGTAAAAAAATGTGTTAAGTCCATTACATCGGCATATTTAAATTGTCTATCCATTTTCAGAATATAACTTAAAATTCAATATAATATTAATAAACAAACCTCCGCTTGATAAAGTTCCCCAGCCACTAACAGTGCACATGGTGTTAACAGCTACAGTAGTGGTGGCCGTAGGTAAAGCTATCTTTGCTATAGATACTGAAATTTTTTAAACAGTTGTTAGTATTTTATAACATTAACTGCACCAATTCCAGTCCCAGTTAAAACATTGTCTTATCAAAAGGTTAAGACCTTTCAATTAATGGAAAAGCACACACGGGCTGGCCACGGCCTAAGTACACAGCCCGGCATTCGCAATGACAGCCTATAGAAACCATGGAAACGTCTAGGCAGGCTGATTGGTGCAATCACATCGATCATGCACCTCCCGAATGCTGTGCGTCGTTATGGAATGCATGTAAACATGCATTGTGCAACGTGTTGTGCTCTCACACTTCACGTACGCACCCAGCAGTGGATGGAACCTATACTCGGTGAGGAGTACAGAGTTACGAATCAACTGCCTTCACCACTCGGCCATACCAGCTTGGTTTATATTTATTTATTTATATTAAACAAAATTTAAAACCAACATATTTTTCTATATTTGCTTCCGAAAACGTCATAATTTATGCGTAAATATATTTTAACCATAGAATTAAAATGCACATAGGAAAATTTAGGAAAATTTAGATTAAACATGCTAAGATTGCAAAACAAAGAAAGGCATGCATACGATGTTTACCTTAGTTTTCAATATTTGTATTTCATGAATGAATGTAGGAATAAAATATTTTTATAATTTGATCACAATAATAATTTTCTTCAAGATTTTTTTCCTTTCGTTATTAAATCATTCGTAAGCAACCTAATATACAAGCAAGCATCCTGTATACGTGATATATCGATGTTGTTGCGAACAGCATGAGTAACTCTTTTTTGTGATGCGAAGCAAAATGTATGTCTCATTTTTTTGTTCTAGCTAAGCAAAATGTGCAAGTCGTTTTCGAACTTAATGGAGATGGTGCTTGATTTACATATATTTCGAAAACTTGAACAGAAAAGTGACAGCCCGATGTCTTACACAGACCCGCATCACTCATTACATTAGCTTGGCAACGCTGCACACGAAATTAATATAGCGCGCTCTTTGATTGGTTCCTCAAATCAACCACTTATGGGCTCTGATTGGTGCTTCAAAAAGCAACGTTGCCAAGTTAAAACTGTTCAGTGTTGCAGTCTGCCTAAAACATAGGGATTTCGTTTCTCTGTTTAAGTTCTCTAACATATTACTTCGCGTGACAAAAAACGAGATATACATTTTGATACCGTGACAAATAACGAGATAGACATTTTGCTTCGCGTGACAAAAAGCGAAATAAACATATTTCTCACAACAACATGGATGTATGATATACACCTAAATCAAACTCCCTCACATGACTTCCAACTCTGGACACTTTTTGTAGTCCACGCAACACTAGCGCGATCCTTCAAGACACCTGAACTACAATGTTAAGCTTACGAATCTTTGTAGTTCCACATATCACTACAATTGGCGTATCGTCGTTTCTATTACACTACGTGCTAACATAAGGAGTTGGAAGACATGTAAAGGACATTATACTAAAATAAATATTTTATTTTGTCTACCCAAGTGTACATATATTCAGGGTATTGCCACTATTGCCATTTAAATAAATATATGATTTAGGTTGTTGGTCACCTTTAAGCATAATGTAGTGTATAACTGCTTTGAAAAAGAGACAATATATTGTTTTTTATTAATTTATATATAAGTTGCAATTAGTAATTTGTGTTGCTTAATCGTAAAATCAAGAAGTGACTTATAGTTTACAGCCTTATGTTTTTTTAAAGTATTAGAAACAAGTTATTTTATTACTAAATAATATTATTTGATTTTACTTACAAGTAAAGTTCAAAACTGTTGCAAGTTTATACACGGCTACATCGTAATCGTGTGAATTTGCATTATAATTAGGGTGAACTATTCTTTGAGTAGTAGTTACTACAGTTCCTCCTTGAGTGCGGTTTGCTGAACCTACTCTAAACGATGTTTCTGATAAAGCACTGAAATAATTTAAAAGTATTTAATTAAATCTCACACAATATTCCAAAAGAAATAATTGAAGCTAAATATTTAATATTCGTATATGAATCATTCTCTTTTGTAGTTTTTTATTATTTCAGTTTAATGCCAAATTACGTCATAACCGTTATCTCGTTTAAAGGCGCGTAGAATACCTTGAACAAAATATATGTCTAATATCCTAACATACCTAAATAGCAACGTTGATTTGGCCGGAGTCATTGTAATTTCTATTTTATTTTCTATTTAAGAAATCGCAGATGCAGGGTTATGACGTCACAGTTCACCTGTTTCCACATGCGTGGACCAGTGAGCTGTGACGTCATACACCTGCATTTAACATTTTATTTATTGAAAATATATTAGAAATCAATTACTCCAGCCAAATAAACATTGATATTTATAGGTATGTTATATGATATTACGTATACTCGACTCAAAAAAACCTGAGATACCTGCCGTTCAACCTTTTACGGTATCGCCCAGCCGGTCCCCTTCTCCTCTAATGTGACATTGGGCGATACTTTAGGCATGCCCGATTTAAATCGACTGAGGTTTTTTGAGTCAAATATAAACGTTTTGTTAAAGGTGTTTGATGCCTTTAAAATAATGCAATAACTATATAAGATCTTTTAAAGCTATTTTTTACGTAACTTTGTACATGTTTATTATGTAATCATGCATGGCTTTGCTACTGTGCTTTAGTTTTGTTGCTTTTTGCTAAAAAATATTGAGTAATAAGTGCAGTTAAAATATTCTCCGCAAATACGAAAACTGATAGAATTAAGGGCTTGGCAGCATAGTGGCATTCCTTAAAAGATTATTTCAAGCGCACCAATAATATACGAGTATTCACCTCGCTCTTTGTGCCTTTGTTACAATAAGCTTTCTTAATTGTAATTGTTAAGTGAGCTTCACAACAATGCTTGTTTTTTTGATCCAATTAGTGAAAATTCCAACTAGAAAAGGCTTGCAAAAACTTAACTGTTACAAACTTAACATTATTCAATAAATTTAATACCATAAGTATACCTGGTGTAAATGAGTACATCAGGCCTATAAAACTGTTTAGCATGAAGCAATTTGAAAAAATTTCAAAAGTAAATAGTGCAGTGAATACAATTTTTTTTTTATAATTGACGCGTAAATTGATTGGAATACTTGAATGCAACGCACAGTTTATTTTACAGTAGGTTACCTCCTATACTGAGAATGTCAGATCAATGCGCGCTACAATTGCGACGGGGGGAAGACTGCAGAACTAGACGCGTAACGCTACTTCAAATGACGGCTTCTAGTTCTGCAGTCTTCACCCAGTCACAGTTATGGCACACATTTGATCTGACATTCTCAGTATAGGAGAAAATCTACTGTATAGCTACTGCGAATGTAACGTAGCCCCTAAAAATAGTTTTTGTACCACAATCGCAGCCTTCATAACTGGAACTCATCATCTGGCATGTTTTAATTTCCATTACTAAGATAGCCACTCCAACACAGGGGGCATTACTTTAGTAACGAATACTAACTTATTTAGGATAACCACTTTTAAGTTATTATGAGAAGCTAAAATAATGCATTTTAGCAAGTTATTAAAACTAACTAATTTAAGTTGTTTGAAGTTGTTTAAACACATTTTTTTTTAGCGATTTTAGGTTAAAATAGCTACACGCAAAATAATTAATACTAAAAATGTTACAGGTAGACATATAACCTAGAACAATGGTATTATTACACTACAATATATAATATCTAATGCAGGTACAGTATGCAACAATAAAAAAGGTGTGACTCACTTAGGTTAAGTGGTATTGCAGCTTTTTTTTATCTACCTGTTCTAAATTCAAGTGTACCTATTGCAAAATACAGGTTCATGTATTGTACCTGACATCAGTAGTAATTATTTTCTGTGTATTGTTAATAACTTGCTAAAATGCATTATTTTAGCCACCCATAAAAACTTAAAAGTATTTATCTTTAAATAAGTTAATACTCGTATCTAAATTAATGCACTGCTTTTTTTTTTTTTTTTTTTTTTTAGTGAAACCACACTTTTATAAAAACCATTACCAAAATAAGAAGAGATATTATTACAACCAAATGCACCCCTATTTGTCAAATTCTAAACAAGTTGTAGAAATAAAATTTAACACGTATTTACTTCAATATTACATTGATCACCTGTAAAATTTTGGTGTTTATCTGTGGATCTTTTTTTTTTTTTTTTTTTAGAAAAAGGAATGCATCCGGTTGTAAAAATCACTGTTCTTATTTTGGCCAAGGTGTATTATTATATTAAATACTTATTTACAAAGATGTATCAACGCAGTGAGCTGCAGTAATGACCCAAGAAGTACTAATGATAGAAGCACCACAAATATGATTCCCGTTGATTCGCATGCTAACTTGGTATGGGTAAGAAGTGATTGGTACGGCAACTCCACCCACGATATGACTTGTGGGATTAGAACTAGGAAAAGCTGATACCTGTCGCATAATAAAAATAAAAGCATTGTAAAATAATATACATACACACACACACACACACACACACACACACACACACACACACACACACACACACACACACACACACACACACACACACACATATATATATATATATATATATATATATATATATATATATATATATATATATATAATATATATATATATATATATATATATATATGTTTCCTGTCAACCGAAAACTGTGACTTTAATATTCTTAAAAATTAAAAACCGTATGGTTTCTTGGCTCAGATATTTTCACTAGAAATTTAACATGAAAGGGTAATTTGTTATTTCTAACGACACTTTAAGAAATGTTAGTTTCAGAGTATTTTTATTTGCTGGAATTGAGTCAAATCCACTGCTTAGGTAATCTCAAATTTTATATTTAGATATCAAGCTTTGATGGTTTTGTATATTTTTTATTTTTCATAGATTTTATTAACAAATCTGTCAATTATAAATCTATGCCATTAAGTCTATCTCGAGCATAAAAATGTAAACTTTTAAAGATAGTACATAGGGAATCAAAATATTAAAACACAAATATTAATACTTGTACAAAACTATTTACTTTATAAGTATGCTGGGTATTTTTAACAATACTATTAATATTTGATAATTTATTGTTTTAGAAACATGTATTATCAGTTATTAAGAAAAAAAAAACGTATTAGTAATGTGTTTTATGCGAATTTAAGGGCGTAGAACACTTTAAATAGTAAAATTTTGTAATGTTCTAAAATACCTAAAATTAAAAGTTGAATTTGCCGGAGTCATTGATTTCTTATTTATTTTCCCTTCAAAAATGACAGATATATACAGTTTTATAACGGCCTTGTTACTAACAAGCGTGCTGCGACGTATCTTCCATTATTGAATGATTAAAAACTAGAAATCAATGACTCCAGCTAAATCAATGTTGATATTTAGGTATATATATCATATATGATAGAAAAATATATAAGTTTTTGTTTAAGCTAATCTATGTATTTATTTAAATGTTAAGCTATTTAAAAATAGAACGTATATTATTTAACTACGTATCAGGTACGATAAATTTTAAAAGTACACTGAATGATTTATGTGTAGCATATTTATATTTAAATAATTACCTTTAGCACAAGCAGCCAGCACAAACATAGGAATAGTAAGCCTCTCATGATTTTCTAGGTTACGTATCTAACTAAAAACAATCAATTATTTATTACAAGATGAAGAATGTTAAAACTTTAAATGAATATAATAGCATTTTATTATTGTACAACCCTAGAGATTTTTTTTGTAACTCAAATCATACAAGTTTGGAGAGTAATATGTAAGAAATGTATTTATTGTACAGTTTTTAACGTGTAAAACGTGTACACGATTTGTTGAGCAAGAAAATGTTAAATACAATATACAGTCAAGTCACAAAACATTGAAGTATGGCTCAAAAGAATAATTAAAAAGGCCAAGCCCATCAAGTTAATTATCCATAAAAAAAAGAGAAAAATACAACAGATTAGACATTATACATGTTTTTGAAACAAAGCTGCTGACATATCTTTAATTTTACAATTTAATTTACTATATAAACCAAAGCTTCTAGGAAAAACGAATCATTATAATAGTTGACATTGATTCTAGGTACAATAAACTCAGTATAGTCGCTATTTCGCAATATGGTGGATTTAGATCTAATAGCGACCCTATTAGCTGAGAATACAGGCTCGTATATAAAGTTAGTGTACAATAAATAACCTATTTCTTTGAGAAATATTTCATAAATTGAAAATGAGCCAGGTAAAATGAACCTTCAAAAAAAATGTGTGGTAGAAAAATAAAAATTAATACACTTTATAATCCTAATGAATATATTATTATATAAAATATATGTATATTTTTTTTTACGTTTTAGTATGTAAAACTTCTAGTTTCTTAAAAAGTTATTTAATTTTAATATACTTATTTAAGGGTTGTATAAAGATGGCTTAAATTTCAAAATCTAAAGAGAAAACTACAAAGCATTATGATCATATTTAAAAGTTAATAGTAACAGCTACCTTTCATAAACTTTTCACAACCCGTGCACATCAGATAAGAGAGAAAATAACTATTGAAATTAACATGAGCTATTAAATGAACTATTTAATTAACATGAGGACTAAAACTTCAATAAATTCATAATTTAAAATCTAGCATTGTGATCTCCCAAAATTTTAACATTTTTGAAAATATCTTATCCTAATGTATTATTGCAAATTTTCAGCTTTTTCTTTCTTTAAAATTTTTTATACAAATCCCGTAGTAACTGATTTTCCGCCATAACTAAATTTTGAAGTCTTTTGAAGAAAAAAAAATTGCCATACCAAGTAATTATAGGAATAGTAAGCCAAATATAATATAAAGTTTTAATCGATAATAATTTTTTTAAATAAAATAAAAATGTATTTATTATATTATTGATATGTTTTATGGCATTATCGACGCAAAAATACTTACCGCTGTGTGTCTGTTCTGGATTCCGAAGAAAAGCCTAATAATTTCATCTAAAATTTGTCAGCTTTTATACTAATATTCCATCCTTGAATGTGACATGTTATATGACGCAGATAAAATTTTAACGATTTTAAATTATGTCCTGTCTAATTAGTGTCAAATTATTTCATATATAATTTCATTTTGATATGAATCATTAATATATGACAAAAAATATACATGCATATTATAACGCATTGCTCAGTATAATATTTTTAAAGCATAGACAACATAAAAACATAAGCATTTACATCATAAAACACTTGATGGGACTAACATAAATAACTTTAGTTTGTCTCGAAACATAACTACAGTATAGCGCAGTAGCAGTGATCAGAAAATTTCAATTTATGTAAATTGCACAACATTTTCATACTAATTGTTGCATGTTTTTGACGTCAAAAACATGCAAAAAATAGTAAAAAATATAGTGACTATTGTGAGAGTTGCATAAATCGAAAATTTCTGATTACTACTATGGAGCTACCGTTTGGTTTTGAGGCAAACTAAATATTTTTATGTATGTCTCATCATGTGTTTTGTGATATAAATATTTATTATTTCTTCTGGTCTATACCTTAAAGCGTAAATTTACAAGCTGAGCCAAAGTTAGGCAATGTATTGATTCAAATTGAACAAGAGCTGTAAATTTTACAACTGATGGGGCTGATGCTTATATTAAATAAGAGTTTTTAAAAACTATAAATAAAACAGAAAAATTAAAAGAAAATAATTTATAACACAATGTAATATAAAAGAAAGAGTAAAAAATTATCACAAAATTTTAATAAAAAATCACGGCATGATAAAGTAATACCAATTTTTAAATAAGAAGAGAAATTGTTTTTGACATATTTACACTTTCTTGAATCTAAACAATCAAATATTATTTGTGTAAATTATATTTAAAATTAACAAAATAATAAACTTTCATCTCAATTATAACACATTTACGAAATGCCTGAAACAAGAACTAGTAAATAAAGTAAATATAAATACAAATTTGTACTCAAAGTATAAGTGTAATTATAAAGTACTCAAAAAGGGACGGAATTAGGAATTTAATTGGGGGTGGGCGGAACACACAGGTAAGATGCTCCCGTTGGCATATTTACAAACCCTCTACACGTACAGCATAGCCTTTAAATATGTACGCTGATTGGCCAGAATACGCGGAAGGGTTGAAATTTTTGTCATAAAATAGTCCGATTGGAAATTTTGAAGTTTAAATGTTGATATTGAAATAATTGTCCACGTTTTAACATCACAAAAGTCTACTCGTTGTTCCCTATCGTGTAATAATTATTAGATGCTAAATATTTAGTGTCAAACATTTTTATTATAATAATAACAAGTTGTTTTTTCATACATTGTTGCCTTATTTTACAGAATTTATTTGTATATTAATACTTATACATGTTATTTCCTAGGTAATATCAATGACATTCATGGCGCAATGGTGTAAGTCTCTGACTCATAATTAGATTTTTTTATTAAGTATGGGTTCGAATCCTGAGAGTAGCAAACTTTTTAGTTTCTTTTTTTCTTTTATATAACGTTAACGTATGGATAAAAAAATGCACAAAATAACAAAGACCACTAAAATTGAAATATTTTTTTTTTAATATTTATTTTTCTTTGAAATTATTTAATTTTTTTCGTACCATTTTTATTTAAATGTTGCAAAACTGACGATCATAAAAAATAGCGAATATTATTTTAGATAAATATTTAATATTATCATTGATTCTTAATTTAAAGTTTAGGTAGGGAAAATCATTTAAATTACACAGTGTATGATTATATTATATAAATTTTTATTTGGATAATGTATAAAATGACTGCTCTGGATATTATAGAAAATAAAAGTGTTGAATGTAAAATTCTTGTGGAATATAATCGATTTTAAGAGTACAAAATAAAAATAAGATCTTCTTATTCTTAAAGAAAATAATTCACAATACTGGCAATTACATACGAGTAAGGTGTAATGGTAAAGAAAGCCAAAGTCAACAATTAGATTTTTTTTTTCCTTTTCTTGCGTCCGAAGTTTGAATCTAATCTTAATAATGAATAATAATAAGAAATATGGTAATAATTAACACACAAGAATATATAGTATCAAAAGAAATACAATATTTAGAAATACGATGTAATTCACGCAAAGTTATTGAAGCTTTAGAATATCGTCAGTGGGATATAGAAACCTCGGATTAGGATTTTGAGTGTTTCTGAAGTTTGAATCGTCATAATTCAAAAATAAAAAGTTACAAAAAATTGAAATTATTTTTGTCATGTGGCTTATATTTCTGACAATACATTGTATTAATTTCATATTTTTATTTCAAATAGTTTGCTCACAATTCATCAATTAGTAAACTAAAACACCCTGTTTTCGCACTCTGTTCAAAAAAGTGAAATTAAAATTATTATTCCCATGCAACAGTCAGCAATAAAAATTTCAAATTAACATCATAGATTCAAGAAATGTTGCTCATTCTTAATGTACAGTTAAATTTTTTTTGCACGCAACCCCTTTGCCAAAATATGCCAAAAACGGATCTCGCGTTCTTTTAATGTTTTGAAGCTCAAAATTATTTTAGGGGTGCAATTTTGAATATCTTAAATGTTCATTTGCTAGTAATGTAAATATCTTATTTTTATTATATTAAATGAATTTTTAAAAATTTATTGTACTGCTAGTTGCGGTCATCAGCCATTTTATGTACTGCTTTTTGCGTAAAAACAGGGGCTATGAGTTAATTAATTCATAAATTTTAGCTATTTTCAAAATAACTTTGTATTTTGCAAATAAATCTTTTAAGAATTCAAAATTGCACCCCTATAATAATTTTGAGCTTCAAAACATTAAAAGAACGCGAGATCCGTTTTTTGCAAATTTTGGCAAAGAGGTTGCGTGCAAAATTTTTTTAACTGTATATACATGAGGAATAAGCTACATTTCTTGAATCTATGATATTAATTTGAAATTTTTATTGCTGACTGTTGCATGGGAATAATAATTTTAATTTCACTTTTTTGAACAGAGTGCAAAAACAGGGTGTTTTAGTCTACTAATTGATGCATTGTGAGCGAACTATTTGAAATAAAAATATGAAATTAATACAATGTATTGTCAGGAATATAAGCCGCATGACAAAAATAAATTCAATTTTTTGTAACTTTTTATTTTTGAATTATGACGATTCAAACTTCAGAAACACTCAAAATCCTAATTCGAGGTTTCTATATCCCACTGACGATATATAGGAAGATAAATTTGGGAATGTATATATCATTCAAAATTTATTGTTCTTAACGATCGTCACCCAACTGCATGAGTAATATGTCATATTTATTGAAGGGAAATTTTAGTTACACTTTAATACATAATACGTATAATGTTTGTCATTTTTTCACGTTATTGATATTTTATGCAGTTAATTCTCCTTTCTATATAAGATTTGGCTATGTCACTTTAAGAACAAAAATTAAATAGAATCAACGCAGAGTCAACCAGTATTTCTTTGACTCTATGATGCTATTTAATTTTTGTTGTTAAAGTGACATAGCCAAATTTTAATTATATAGGAGAACTATTCTTGTGTGTTATTACCATATTTCTTATTATTATTCATTATTAAGATTAGATTCAAACTTCGGACGCAAGAAAAGGAAAAAAAAAATCTAATTGTTGACTTTGGCTTTAATTACCATTACACCTTACTCGTATGTAATTGCCAGTATTGTGAATTATTTTCTTTAAGAATAAGAAGATCTTATTTTTATTTTGTACTCTTAAAATCGATTATATTACACAAGAATTTTACATTCAACACTTTTATTTTCTATAATATCCAGAGCAGTCATTTTATACATTATCCAAATAAACATTTATATAATATAATCATACACTGTGTAATTTAAATGATTTTCCCTACCTGAACTTTAAATTAAGAATCAATAATAATATTAAATATTTATCTAAAATAATATTCGCTATTTTTTATGATCGTCAGTTTTGCAACATTTAAATAAAAATGGTACGAAAAAAATTAAATAATTTCAAAGAAAAATAAATATTAAAAAAAAAATTATTTCAATTTTAGTGGACTTTGTTATTTTGTGCATTTTTTTATCCATAAGTTAACGTTATATAAAAGAAAAAAAGAAACTAAAAAGTTTGCTACTCTCAGGATTCAAACCCATACTTAATAAAAAAATCTAATTATGAGTCAGAGACTTACACCATTGCGCCAGGAATGTCAATGATATTACTTAGGAAATAACATGTATAAGTATTAATATACAAATAAATTCTGTAAAATAAGGCAACAATGTATGAAAAAACATCTTGTTATTATTATAATAAAAATGTTTGACACTAAATATTTAGCATCTAATAATTATTACACGATAGGGAACAACGAGTAGACTTTTGTGACGTTAAAACGTGGACAATTATTTCAATATCAACATTTAAACTTCAAAATTTCCAATCGGACTATTTTATGACAAAAGTTTCAACCCTTCCGCGTATTCTGGCCAATCAGCGTACATTATTTAAAGGCTATGCTGTACGTGTAGAGGGTTTGTAAATATGCCTCCCGATGCGACTTTGCTTAGGATTAGAAAGACATCGACAAAAAAAATACGACAAGCCCCCCCCCTTTAAATATACATATATATATATATATATATATATATATATATATATATATATATATATATATATATATATATATATATATATATATATATATATATATATATATATATATATATATATATATATATATATATATATATATATATATATATATATATATATATATATATATATATATATATATGTATATATATATATGTATATATATATATATATATATATATATATATATATATATATAATATTATATTTAAAACCAAATTTTAAGCAAAATTTCCTAATTTTTTTCTTTTCTTTTATTATTTTTTGTACCTCTTTTATTGAATTCGAAAGATATTGCCAAAATATAAACTAATATACGTATGATTAAAAGTTAGTACATGGGGTTTGTAAAGCTTTTATAAAAAATAAACGTGAATAAAGCATAGAAGATAAAATTCAAAAGTAAAATTTTACTTACATCACATGTTATGTTATATGTTATATGACATGAAAGTTTAGGATCTGATATTAACTAAAAAAAAAATATAAATAATAATAATTAATCACTCAGTTTGCTCAAAAATGTTACAACAATATAGTCATTCTAACTTATGTCATAGGGATATTTTTGTTTCTTACTCTGAAAATGTTACAGACATTTTCTGTATAGCTGAGGTTCAAAATACTCAGTAAATCTGTTGAAGATGCACATAGCACCTTTTTGTATGGCAGATTAAAAAGGAGAATAGTTGCATCAGCTTATAAGATATATATATATATATATATATATATATATATATATATATATATATATATATATATATATACAATATATATATATATATATATATATATATATATATATATATATATATATATATATATATATATATATATATATATATATATATATATATATATCGTCCTGTTCGCGGCAAACCACCGTATCTCCATTGATCAAAATTTTTATAAAACAAGTATCTCCAGTGATCAAATTTTCATAAAACGCGTATCTCCAGTGATCAAAATATTGATAAAACGCGTATCGCCAGTGATCAGAATTTTGAAAAAGCGCGTATCTCCAGTGATCAAAATATTAAAAAATAACGTATCTCTAGTGATCAAAGTTTTTCATTTTAGAGCGTATCTCCAGTGATCAACTATTTTATTTTAGAGCGTATCTCCTTTTATCATTATAATATATGGAGTTTTCAGTATTTAATTGTTTTAACTCGTTTTAATTAATTTTTTTAAGATATCTTGACGGCTAAATAGCTAAATATCGATATAAATATTGCAAAATATAAGATTATTTTATTTTATGGCTGACTGCGCTATCTTGCGATCTAATATGGTCGTGCTAGTTCTAAAATCATTTAATAATTTTAATTTCAAAGCAGCGCCAATATTCGTCATTGGCGATTTTTGGCAATCTGACTGCTAAAATCGACTTACACACGTATTCTTTGATATATCTGTGAGCGAAAACAATTTTTTTAATTTTTCACCAAAACCATCTATTCGACACGGTTCGACATTGAAGCATAGGTTATCGCCATATTTTGGCAAGTTAAAGTGGCAGGTCAACCAAATTTTTATGCAAGATAGTGCTCTGGGCCTTGTTAGTGTCCACGTTGAAAAAGTCAAGATTTTCAATTATATTCTAATTTTTAGCGCCCCTTGAAATGTTTCGGCGTTTTCGGCAGTAACTTGGCGCCGAATCAACATAAAGTCGATCTGTTTGTTGGAAATAGACGGCAATATTAATATCTAACAACGATACAAGTTTTTTTAATTTCAAATCACGCAAACGTAAGATACTAGCAAAACATCGATCTATTTTAGAAAAATGGCCCGATAATCAAGGGGTAACCCTTGCTTTTTTTTCATGAAAATACTTTTTGTCCGATATTTGTAATGTTAATGTCAAAATTGATTAAAATAGGACTTGCTAATTACGAAAATGGAAATGCGGGGCTTCAGATTTTATTATCAGCCAACCTAAGACCCTAAAATTAGCATTTTTCTAATTTTTCGATGAACAGCCTGATGTTAGGGCTATTTAGGGGTGGATGAGGGTGACTTTAAACTTATAATATAAACACCAAGCAAGGCTATATATTGTGAGCAAACATACCTTGGAATCCATACTGCTCAGATAGATACCCATATAACCCCTATTTTAATGTTTAAAAAATCGCTCAAAAAAGTTGCCTCGCGTTGTTTGAACACTATAATAGATTTTAGCTTAAAGTTATAGACCATATAACACATAAAACAACATGTCCTTTCAATGAATAAAGACGATATGAGATATTTAAAACTGTTGACAATTTTTATAAGTTAATGTGGCCCTACGAGAGAGCGTGAAAATACTGTAAAGTATGCAATTTAAGTTACTATTCATGTTTATGACGCCACAAAAATAAAAAAAGTTAGTATGAAAATGTTGTGCAAGTTGCATAAATAGGCTTTGAGACAAATACTAAAGTTATTTATGTGAGTTAAATTAGTTTTATGTCGAGATATAAATTCTTATGATTTTCTCTGGTCTATTCCTTTAAGTTATTGCGCAAAGATGTTTGTGTTTAAAGTCATCCTCATCCACCCCTAAATAGCCCTAACATCCGGCTGTTCATCAAAAAAGTTAGAAAAATGCTGGTTTTAGGGTCTTAGGTTGGCTGATAATAAAATCTGAAGCCCCGCAATTCCATTTTCGTAATTAGCAAGTCCTATTTAATCAATTTAAACATTAACATTACAAATATCGGACAAAAAGTATTTTCATGAAAAAAAAGCAAGGGTTACCCCTTGATTATCGGGCCATTTTTCTAAAATAGATCGATGTTTTGCTAGTATCTTACGTTTGCGTAATTTGAAATTCAAAAAACTTGTATCGTTGTTAGATATTAATATTGCCGTCTATTTCCAACAATCAGATCGACTTTATATTGATTCGGCGCCGAGTTACTGCCGAAAACGCCGAAACATTTCAAGGGGCACTAAAAATTAGAAAATAATTGAAAATCTTGACTTTTTCAACGTGGACACTAACAAGGCCCAGAGCACTATCTTGCATAAAAATTTGGTTGACCTGCCACTTTAACTTGCCAAAATATGGCGATAACCTATGCTTCAATGTCGAACCGTGTCGAATAGATGGTTTTGGTGAAAAGTTAAAAAAATTGTTTTCGCTCACAGATATATCAAAGAATACGTGTGTAAGTCGATTTTAGCAGTCAGATTGCCAAAAATCGCCAATGACGAATATTGGCGCTGCTTTGAAATTAAAATTATTAAATGATTTTAGAACTAGCACGACCATATTAGATCGCGAGATAGCGCAGTCAGCCATAAATTAAAATAATCTTATATTTTGCAATATTTATATCGATATTTAGCTATTTAGCCGTCAAGATATCTTAAAAAAATTAATTAAAACGAGTTAAAACAATTAAATACTGTAAACTCCATATATTATAATGATAAATGGAGATACGCTCTAAAATAAAATAGTTGATCACTGGAGATACGCTCTCAACAAAGCTGATCACTGGAGATACGCTCTAAAATGAAAAACTTTGATCACTGGAGATACGTTATTTTTTAATATTTTGATCACTGGAGATACGCGCTTTTTCAAAATTCTGATCACTGGCGATACGCGTTTTATCAATATTTTGATCACTGGAGATACGCGTTTTATGAAAATTTTGATCACTGGAGATACGCGTTTTATGAAAATTTTGATCAATGGAGATACGGTGGTTTGCCGCGACCAAGACGATATATATATAATATATATATATACAGGGTGTTTTTTTAAATTTTTACTATTTTAGAGGCTGATTTCACTATGAAATTTTTTTACAATTGCAACTTGTCATATATCAAATTAAAGCACAAATTTTAAAAATTTTTAAAAATGTTCGCAAAAAAAAGAGTTATGTCAAGTGGTTTTTATTTTAATCAGTAAGTGGCGTAAGAGCTCATTTTTGAAGAAAAAACTCCCAATTGCCCCCGATTTCGATGTAAACAAAGGATGGATTGGCCGAAATGGACCCACAGCTTGGGCACCTAGATCACCAGACCTCACCCCACCTTTTTTTTCTTGTGGGACGTCAAAGACAAAGTGATTAAGACTCCAGTTCAAGATATCCCAAAGTTGAAGCGACCCCATGAGGATTGATGCTATTGAGTCCATCATAACGGCTTAGATGCTCCGAAACGCGTGTGGCTCGAATTGCAGTTTCGACTTGACAACTGCCGGGCTACAAATGGTTCCCACATGGAGAAACCTTAATGTCATTTGCCTATCATCACTTTTAACTAAGAAAAAAAATTAATAGGACGTTTTTAATTTTTTTAGGAAAACGCTGTTTGCTAGCGTAAGTTTTTCGAAAGAATCGCTCTTCGTATTGTTTTGCATCTAGTCAAAAGAAAAATCAACAAATCACATTTTTAAAAACAGAAAAGAAAATAACCCAATTTAAGCTTTAATTTGATGTATAATAAGTCTAATTTGTCAGTAAACTTCATATTAAAAAACGCTTCTGAAAAAGTAAAAATTTCAATAAACACCCTGTATATATATATATATATATATATATATCGATGCTTACCCGTCGAAGTGAACGTACTACACTTTACAAATTCCAAGTTCCCCCATCTAGTTCTCATGTTAAAACGCGTAGAAGCGCCAAACGCAGATCGTTCATTTTTCAACAAATTTGTAAAGTGTAGTACGTTCACTTCGACGGGTAAGCATCGATATATATATATATAAATTCTTGATCTTTCTCTCTCTTTCTATATATATATATATATATATATATATATATATATATATATATATATATATATATATATATATATATATATATATATATATATATATATATATATATATATATATATATATATATATATATATATATATATATATATATATATATATATATATATATATATAGAGAGAGAGAGAGAGAGAGAGAGAGAGAAAGAGAGAGAAAGACCAAGAATTTTTCGGCATGATTGCTTCCTTTTTTTAATTTCTTTAAATTCAGAATAATGAAAAAACTTTTAAAAGCTGAAAATATTGACGGTTACAAAATTAAATTTCCGTTTGTCTCTCTCTCTCTGTCTCTCTCTCTGTCTGTCTGTCTGTCTCTCTCTCTCTCTCTCTCTCTCTCTCCATCTCTCTACTTACACTGATTATGAAATTTTTTTTTTTAAGTTTCTTTGAAATACTGCAAAATTTTACTATACTCTATTTATAACTTTTAGAACAACAAAGAAATGTGTGCAAATAAGCAGAGTGGCTGAAAATTTTGAGCGAAAAGACCAAAAAATTCCTGCAGGAAAACACAGAAAACTTAAAAAAACTATGCCTTTCACTGAAGAAATGACTTTGTTTTTCATATTTCTAAGCAAACCATGCGACTGAATTTTATTTCATTTTTATAATTGCCAGATTCTATAATTTTCTATGAAATCTAAAAATGTTACTTTCAAGTTCAGTCCTCTATGTTTTATTCACGTTTATTTTTCACAGGGCAGCCTGTATAATTTACAAAAGTCATGTATTTTATGCTTTATAAATTAAAATTCATTCCGACACTTTTATTTCTTTCATAACTTTACCATAACTTATTGGATTGAAAGTATTAATATTTTACCTAAGAAAATTACCATATAATATGTTATTAAATTTTTGTTAATAAAATTATGTTGTCAGGTTTTTCCTATATAGTTTATTAAAAAAAATTTACGTCATTACGATTGTTACTGTATTTCCTGCTTTACGTCAAGGTACAAAACAAAAATAATTAAATAAAAAAAAAAAAAAAAAAAAAAAGCATTGTTAAATTTTAACCATCTATGCATGTCATAATTAAATGAAAAATAACATAATAAATAGAATGTTTACAAAATAAAATTAGTACAAGACGTATGTAATATTACGTCAACAATCAACATTGAAATGCCGGAAATTCAATGATTAAAAATGTATCATAGTAATAATTACCATATCAAATAAAATTATTTAGAATGAAAAGGTTAGCATATTTATAATTTCAAAAGTGCTCATTAATATTCTGGCATCAATAATATTAATAAAGGCCAGCTTGTAAGAGCAGTGGTTAGAACGGTAAAGTTTCAGCGTGTTTCAATGTGTACGTTGCCGCTGCAATAATCAGGCAGTTTTTCCATCTCTCGTCCATAGTGGCGAGTGCTGCCGTCGTAAGATTTTTTTTATTAATACGAGCTGCACTGGTCTGGTATTAGAATCCCAGTGCAGTGTGGTGTTAAAGAGTAGAGCTTGTGATTTGTTAAGCCACAAATCATTGTAAGACCTCTTACTGGAAAGGATTTGTCCTGGCCTACCCCGAAAGGTATTAGGCGTCTTGATACTAACCTTACTTCTTACCTTTTTTTTTTAATTAATCTTAATATATTTCTATCTTATCTGAACAGATATAGACTGATCCATCTCATATTTAAGAGTTGCCTTTGATTAGGAATACACAGGTCAGCATAGAAAAAAATATAATTTTTATATTTTTAATAACAAACTAGGCTTCAAAGTTCAACGTAAGCCTTATATGTTGCCTCTTTTACACGATGAGAAAAATGTTTTAAATAACTTTTTAGATATGCAAAATTTAGTAAAATTATTTTTTTTCTTATGCTGGCCAATGCGTGAAAGCACAAGGATGTGAAAGGAATCTATATATCTTAATGGATTTAAAATATTTATTTTAGCTTTAATTATCAGTTTTCTGAGGTAAGAAGTTAAATGAAAAAAAATGCAAATAACGAATATTTTATTAAAATATGCTAAATAATTTAGACATAGTTAATGTATATCACGTGTTAAACTAATGTATTATTGTAAATCCATGTTCTAAGAGCAGATACTCTGGTATAAACTCCTGGATAGTTAGGTAACGCACATCCATTTCCCCAAGATACAATACCAACTAAGATATTGTTTCCAGAAACCGTTGCCACCAGCGGACCACCACTATCACCCTGAAAAATAGGTTTTAAAGGAATGGTCAAATTTGAAACACTTAAAGGTGTGGTAAATTTTGAAGAAAAAAAGTTGTGTAATTTCCACACAAACCTGAAAATTAACGTTGATTCGGCCGGAGCACAGTGAGACGGAGTCATTGAGTTCTAATTTATTTTCATTATTTTCATTATTTCCATTCACAAAATACTTTGAATTGGCAATTTTGTGAATAGAAAATTAATTAGTGATACATTACTCCAGTCAAATTAACGTTGATTTTCAGGTTTGTTACATTCTAAACAATAAGCGTTATAAAATTAGACTTGTATACAATTTTGCAAAGCTTTCAGTATTATGAAATTAACTATTATGACGTCACTAAATATTGACAAACTAACGATAAAAACCTAAATAATGGCACATAAGTGGTAGAATTACAATGGAATAAACGTTAAACTTGGCCGTTACAAATCAACGATTTTTCTCTTGAGTCCTAACGTTTATGACGTCACTAACGTTATTATCGTTAATATTTAAATGATTAGTGACGTCATACCCGTTGATTTCACAAGATTTAAAGCATTAAAAAACTGTGTACAAGCTTTTCAACACTTTATTTTTAGTGTGTAGTTAAATATGCTTAAATTTTGATAAATATATTTTAAATAAAGGTTAAAAAAAAAGAAAATCTTACTTGGCATGAATCTTTGCCTCCTGCTAACAACCCAGCACAAATCATTCTTGCTGTAATTGCGTAGTATCTACTGCACTCAGCATTTGTCAACGCAGGAATACTGACAGCTCTTAGTAAATTAGGTAGTGATGCTAAAAAAAATTAAAATCATATTACTTTCATGTGAGAGAATATGTTTTTTCTTAAAAAAGACACAATGCTGAATTATATTTAAATTAATCAATTTTAGAATTTCAAATATATTCTCCTACAAATATAATAGTAAGAATATCATATTATATATCGCTGGCCATGCGTCTTAAGTCTTAATGTTAAAAAAGCAGTTTTCATAAACCGCGGGAGTGGTAAATAAGCATCTTCATGGCTGCCGTGAATGGCAAAGAAGCTTTGGTCACAGCACATGACATTTGCCACTCGTGACGGCCGTGAAAGGTGTTACCACTAGTGCCGTTCATTAAAATTGCTTTTTCACCATTTATATGCGCGGTCTGCAATATATATATATATATATATATATATATATATATATATATATATATATATATATATATATATATATATATATATATATATATATATATATACAGTATATAAAGACAGAGAGAGAGAGAGAGAGAGAGAGAGAGAGAGAGAGAGAGAGAGAGAAATTGTTTTCAAAAAATTAAGTGAATAATTGAAGAAAAATTGAAATAAATTAAAATATATAATTAATAAATACATGATCCTGAAGTCGTGGTACCCCATCCACTAGTAGTTGTATTGGTTCCACTCACAATTTCTAATGTAAGTGGTGGTAAGGCAATGGGTTGAATTGTAACTGCAAATTTGAGATGAAAGAGTTAAAAATCAATGTACCTGTATAATATTTACAATTATTTACTATATAGGAATAGAAATTTTAACTTTAATAAATTTTTTCCTGCTTTGTGTAAAATTATTATAAAATGCTATTTTCCATTCAATGTCATACACAGTTACGTTTGCTAAAAGTAAGCTGGTGAGTCTTTTAATTTTCAGAGCAACACACAAATGCTGAAAGTGAGGGGGCATTATTAGTTATTAGTAGAGACCGGATTTAAAGTTTTTCAACATTTTTTTCTGTCATATTTAGGTCACGTTTAATGAAAAATGAGTGCGAATTGCGCAATTTTAAGACGTTTAATACCCATTTATTTTCAACATTTTCAACATTTTCAACATTTTTCAATATTTTCAACATTTTTAATGTTTTTGCAACATTTTTTAACATTTTTCAACATTTTTGCATAATATTGCATAAAAAAAAAAAAAAAAAAAAAAAAAACGAAAAAAAACGAAAAAAAAAAAAAAAAAAAACGAAAACATCAAAATTTTAGGGTGAAATTTTAAATTACTACATAACTTAGCTTAACATTGGAATAAGTTGGTGCCATTAAAATTTGAATTTTTTTTGTATGGTAGCTAAAATTTCAGAAAAAATAAATGTTAAAAATACATTAAATAATAATAATTGACTTGTAGAAATATAGGTTTTAAGTTATTTTTCTATATCTACTAAAATTTTCAGTTTACAATATTTTTCAACGTTTAGATAAAAAGTCCATATCTCTCAAATTCAAATTTTTATCCCAAAGATTTTCGTTGTTATTCAATGTATAACAACTACCGAAAATACTACTGAATATTTTCAGAGCTCATCGTAGTGTCAGATGAGGGATTTCTTTTTTAAATTTTACCATATAGGGTATCATGAGTTTAATTTTACTTTTTTTTTTATATTCACTCTGTTTTTAATTTTGAGTTAACATTATTACATGCGACGTCATCAAAAAAAAAAATAATAATAATAATAAAATAATTGGCTTATTAAAATCTCAAAATTTCGTAATTCAAAATATTTAATGCTCTTCCCCCTCCCCTCCCCTATATTTTGTATTAATTTTACTCTACGATTTCATTAATAAAACAATTAAAATTGTTGTTTGTTAGCTTTTGTCATGCGTTGTCCTACATGGTGAAAAAAAAAGTACAAAAACTTTGATTTTAGTTCCATTATTTTTTCACCATATAGGACAACGCATGACAAAAGCTAACAAACAACAATTTTAATTGTTTTATTAATGAAATCGTAGAATAAAATTAATACAAAATATAGGGGGGGGGGGGGGGGAAGAGCAATAAATATTTTGAATTACGAAATTTTGAGATTTTAATAAGCCAATTATTTTAAAAAAGATTTTAATTTTTATTTTATATTATTTTTTTTTGATGACGTCGCATGTAATAATGTTAACTCAAAATTAAAAACAGAGTGAATATATATATAAAAAAAATTAAACTCATGATACCCTATATGGTAATTAAAAAATAAAAAAAAAAAAATAAAAAAACTCATCTGACAACTACGATGAGCTCTGAAAATATTCAGTAGTATTTTCGGTAGTTGCTATACATTGAATAACAACGAAAATCTTTTGGATAAAAATTTATATTTGAGAGATGTTTTTTATCTTAACGTTGAAAAATATTGTAAACTGAAAATTTTAGTAGATATAGAAAAATATCTTAAAACCTGGATTTCTACAAGTCAATTATTATTATTTAATGTATTTTTAACATTCATTTTTTTCTGAAATTTTAGCAACCATAAAAAAAACTTGTAAAAGTTTGTGTAATTATTGCGGAAGCATAAATAAACAATTTTTGTGCCATTTTATAATTTTCATCATTTTCAACATTTTTCAACATTTTTTCCAAAAAGTCAACATTTTTCAACATTTTGCCAACATTTTTGGCTCAAAAAATCACCTTTTTTTGTGACATTTTTGTCAAAAAAATCAACATTAAATCCGGTCTATAGTTATTAGTAGTGTAATGGATAATGAGGAAGACTTATAATTTTTAAGACAGTATTCGAGCACATTTTTAGAAAGAGTATTACTAGTAGATTGTATTGAAATCAATAGTTACCTTTAATAATTACATTTTAGAAATAAATTCATAAATATATAATGACGACCACACTACCAAAAAACCTGTGACGTCATTTACCGTTTTTCGTTTGTTTGAATTTGTAGTGCAGTTCGATCGTCTTCTGCAAATTTTAAAGCACACAATTTAACATTTGCAGAAGACAATCGCTATACGAAGTAAAACAAATGAGTAACGAAAAATGACGTCATAGGCATTTTGAAAGTGTGGTCGTTGTTAATTATTTATGAGTTATTTACTGAAATATTATTAATAAAGATAAATATTCACATGAAAAGAATATAAAATTTTCCCTAAATAATGTTCCAAGAATATTTTGTCTTCCTCTTTGCTGATTTCACTGTAACATCATCTCGTCTTTGGAATACTCTGCCATGTAGATTAAGAAACTCTAAGACTGTCTAAACATTTTAAAGTGATAATAGGTGTACGTATCTCTATGCCAAACAGCTTCGCTTGTAGTACTTTTTTTACTCCCTTTTTTCGTTTTTCCCCATAACAGCCTAGAGAAACCGTGGAAATGTCTAGTGTAATCCCATTGATCATTCACTACTCGAACTTTTGGCGTCGTCATGGAATGCTTGCATCGTGTAATGTGTTGTGCTCTTACACGTCACGTACGCATACCCAGTACTGTCTCAAACCTATACTCTGTGAGAAGCACAGAGTTAGTTGTCAGCTGTCTTCATTATTCTGCCATACCATCTAGGTATATTATAGTAAAGTATAAAATAATAAATATAATATATTAAAGTATTGCAGGTTTGTCAAAAACTTGTATAATATAGTATAGTCCTATAAATTATTTAATTTGTATAGTTGACACTATTTTGAATAAGTATTACTGTTTTATATTTAATTAATTAATGAAATATTTCTCTAGAATATATTACCTCCAAAAGTTACTGCAGTTAGTAATTTGTAGGCGGCAATATCGTAGTCCATCGTATTAGAAGTATAACGTCGGTGGGTAATTTTTTGAGTTACGGATCGTAATGTTCCACCAGCAACGTTGGTTCTGCTTGTTACTCCAAGTAGAAAAGTCGTATCTTTTATAGCACTTAAATTTTTATTTCCAAATTAGTGAATTTTTACCATTAATATATAAACAGGGATTGAAAGTCTCGTAAAAAAAGAGTCCCTTAATAATGTTATTTAAATTTACACTGCAATAATTCCAAATTATAAAAATTCATATAAAAGTGACACTTCGATCTAGGTGTAAATTTTAAACGTCTTTCTAGATCGCAGCGCCACTTACATTTTACATGATGATTTTGGCGTAAAAAGTTGAACTACCTAATTTACGTGTAATTTTTAAGATAGGGCAATAATTATTATAGAAGCTTACCATTGTGTTGTAACACATTATCAAATATATAACAATGATTTCCCCTCTCCACCAATACTATGTTAGGCTTTCAATAGGTTTTTTACCCTCAAGTGCTCGGACCAGGTTTATCTCTTTTGAATAATTTATTTAATTTTTTTTAATTACTTAAAAACCATTAAATTGTCTAACTTTCTAAAAACTATTGGCTTACAAATTGAAAAAAAGTGAAAAGCTCAGTTACTAGTGCATTAATTTCAATATTTAAATCTTGCCGAGATTTGCCATGGACAGCTATACAGAGTATATACTTCTGCATACCTGCATTCATAAATACAGGAAAGTAATTTTTTTTTAAAAGTATTGTAATAATATTAAAAAAGAGAAATAATTGTATACATATCTTTTGAAAAATTGTTATTGTTGTGAATACGTAACAGATTTTTTGTAAAGATAACACTGTTATCTAAATGATAAATCCTACCTATATTATTACAATTGGTTTCTACCATACTATGTTTAAGGAGAAGATGACCGACTGATTTTTCGTAAACTACCTAGTTGTTAATCACAACAATAATAAAAATAAATTTTTAAAATGTTTCCTAAAGTCAAACATTAAAATGAGATTAAATTTTTAACCTAGTTTAATTAGTTTTCATGAAAATGTGGAAATATATATTGAAGCGCTTACTTTTAGTCAAATTAGAAACTTTTTAAAAATTAAAAATATTTTTCAAACTTTTTCCGAACAATAAAACATTTATTAAATTTTCTCGATTTCATTAAAAAATTATAGTGTGTCTTTGGCTGGAAATATATAATTATGTACGAACTAAGAATTTTTGTGAAAATATAGTTCCTCTCTTAAAGATTGCCTTCTAAATTCGGTCACCTTCTTAATTAAATAATATTTAAACTTACGTTCTAATTGCACAATGCGCCGCTGTGAGGACCCATATAGAACTAATTAAAGACCCACCACAGATATGGCTACTACCTCTTCTCATGCTTGCTTGCCAAGGATAATCTTCTATTCTTACTTCAATGCCTCCAACAATATGTGGAATTGGTTTTGATTTTAGTCTCTCCTCATATTCAGGGTCCTCTTTAACAACGTCTTTCCAAATATTTTTCCATACGGCAGCAGGAAAATATTTTTCAGGACGTGGGGGTATTTTACCAATCTCTCTACCAATTGTAAATGTCTATAAATATAACCAAAAAGTGTTAAAATAAGAATTCTAAAAATTATAAGTATTGTTTAATGCAGACTTTTCTACTATATGACTAGTAGTAAAATTTTCCATCTTTTATTAAAAGGAAATATTATTTTCGAATACTTGCTGACACATGGGACTTTATTTGAATCTGAATTTAATTTTTTTGTAAATGTTTATATATATATATATATATATATATATATATATATATATATATATATATATATATATATATATATATATATACACACACACACACTGTCTGTTTGGTATAAAGAGACACAAATATCGTTGAATATGCCATTATAAATTCTCACTTTTTACCTAACATACAGTTTAATATGTATATGTATATATATATATATATATATATATATATATATATATATATATATATATATATATATATATATATATATATATATATATATATAAATATATATATAATACATAATAATATGCATACATACATACATACTCTTACATTTTCCTAAAGTTATTTTTTATCCTAAAAGCATATATGAAAAAAAAATTGAAAACAGTTATACAGTAATTTAAATACTATGAAATCAACAGTTATAACGTCACTAAACTTTAAAATTTCAACGATAAAAGCGTTAGTAACGTCACAAGCGTTGAGACTGATTATATAAACTGTAGATTTGTTACGGTGGAATTTAACGTTTATTTTATTGTAATTCTTACGCTTGCGACGTTATTTACGCTTTTATTATTAGATTGTATACGTAATAAACCGTTGATTCCACACTACGTAAAGCATTGGAAAGTTTTGTTCAAATTTTACAACGTTTATTTTTTTAGAATGATATAATATTCATCTTACATTTTAAAATATTAGTAACATTTACTATTGTTTAGCATTTTAACCATTATAACTGTTACTAAAAAGACAAATTTTGTGAATACAATTATGTACCTTTCGTGGTTGTCAAAAATATATTACATTATAATAAAGTACCAACTGATATTATAAAACATAATGAACAGTTATTATTTTTTTATCAAGTATATCAATGAAAAATACTATCACTTACATACAATCAGATTTTCTCCGCTTTCAAGTTAATAAACGATACTACGATAAAAGAATTAAATAAGAAAGGTATGGGAATAGGAGAGCATAGGATAAGATAGTATTGGATATGATGGGATAGGATAGGATATGATAGGATAGGATTGAATAGGATAGGATAGGATAGGATAGGATAGGATAGGATAGGATAGGATAGGATAGGATAGGATAGGATAGGATAGGATAGGATAGGATAGGATAGGATAGGATAGGATAGGATAGGATAGGATAGGATAGGATAGGACAGAATAGCTAAAGTTAAATCCTAATTTACTCAACTTACCGTTGTCAAAATAAGAAAGAAAGCCAAAATATTCAAATTAATCATCATGTGTTGATCAGGAAATTACTGAAAAAAAAAAATCTTTAGAACAAGTAAAACTGAACTTTTTATTTCTATTTAACAAAATAACTTTGAATTATAGTACAGTCATTTTGCTTAAAAAGGAATTTCTATTAGCTTATTATGGCCATTAAATGTAAACAAGATGGAGACATTTCAAATGACGCAAAAGTAAATCTAAATACACGTTCTTCCCATATGCCAATAGAAATTCAATTGTAAGTTAAATGGCCGTAACATTTTTTAAAGATTAACAGACTTAAATTACATTAAAAAGATATCTATTTACTTTCAGGTAAATATAAATTTAATGAAATTGTTTAAATTATTTAAATGTAAGTATACTTAAGTGATGTTTAAACAGACAAAATAGCTACATTATAATTAGGGACCGAAACTCCAATTTTTTCAGTTATTGAAAATTTGGACTGAAAAACTGTTTTTAAATTTTGTAAACTAAATAAGTTATTTTAAGTTTTTGACAGTTTTTTTCTAATTTTTCTCACAAGTCAGTTTTTGTTACCTGAAAACAGACTTTTACCGTACAAAAATTATATATATATATTTATATTAATATGATTATTTTCAATGCATATCTCAAATTTAACATAATTCAACTAAACATAAATTAAAAAATGGTTAAAAAGAAGTTCATAAAGAAGAAGAAAACAGTTCTCATTAATACTAAATGATACTCGCTGGTATAGTGTATCGCATAATAATTTAACACATTTTTTTTTAACAAAAAATATAAATTTTATCCTTTTCCTTTCACTTTTCTTGTATAACTGAACTGAAAGTAAACTGATTTTGCTGTTATTGCAAACAGATTAGTGATTATGCAAAAAAAAAAGTGGACTGAATTCAGTACTAAAAATGCACATTTTTTAAACTGAAAATCCGGTTTCTAGTTATAATAATAATGCTATCTAAATTTTAGCACACTTTATTCAATACTACAAAACATATATTATACTGAATAATTTTTCAAGGACTTATTTTTATAATACCAAAATTAAAGAGACTAATCCTCCATACACCAAAAATTGTTAATAGATTCACTGAAAGGATTAAAAAACTTATTGCCTAACTTATGGAATCAAAATCCACTATAGCTAAAAACGTTGTAAGTATAAACATAAATATTAAAATTGAAATTAAAAATTTTCCTTAAAAATCTGTAAAAATGTATCAATTTATTTATTATTTAATAATGTAAATTAATACAACATTATGTTTAGAAATATTATAAACTGCCCGATAAGGCAATGCATAGGTTGGATTTTCTATTAATGATGGGGTTTGATTTATATATTGTCATTTATGTGTGTGAGTGTATGATTCAGTTAACGAAATACTCATTTTAATTTACTTACATTTGTAAAAAAAAATTACAGCTGTATGTTTTGTTAATTTTATTTAAAAGCAAATAGTGTTATATAATATAAAAAAAATAGATTAAGAACGAGATTAAAAAAATGTATAAAACAATAGTTGTAGTTCTCTTACCTGTCACGACTAGAAGTATCAATTGTATTTATTTGGTTGCCTTTTATACAGAAATATTTCATTTTGATAATAGTAGAAAACTGATACTGAGTTGTTGTTGTATTTTATCAGTTTTCAATATAATAGTTTCTCTTGTTTATAAAATATTTTATTAAATTTTTAACAGGAAACGCTAGTTTTGATAGAAAACAATATAAATTTATTTACCAGCTTGGTCTTTGACAGTTATCATGGTGACCATAAATTCAATAGCGTGATTCCAAGAACAAAGGTATTCACAAGGTAATCGTGGGCTCAACACAAAATAGCAGTCTTGGGTTCAATTCCCAAAATTTCTATACCGATACTATATCCTAGCCTCACAATATAACGATATCGATACTTTTTATATTTTGAAACTATAACGATACTATAACTATAACTATAACTTCACGATAACAGTACTATTTTTTTCCAAATTTTTAGTTACATCATATTTTTATAAAAAAAAATTATAGAATAGTAATAATTTATTACTTATAGTGCAACTTTATAATTTTTTTACTTATTAAATTATAAAGTGGCACTGATGATTTGTACTGTAAGTGTACAGTGTACTTATAATAAAAAATTACCATACAAACTTACAAGTTAGTCCATTTTGCGCGGTATAAAATGTGAAGAGTGAAATAGGCGATCTCGTGTCTACCGTGGGCAAATATGCTTGTAAAAAAGATTACTAGAGGCCGCTTCGTGCGTTGGTCAGGTAAGCTGCAGTTAGTCAGCACAGCCAGCCCAACACCAACACTCCGCATGATGCATCTTTACCTCAACTTCTCTCTCTCTACCACTTTTTTTGTCACCGATAATAAATGCAAGTTCCTAATCGTCAGATATTGCATAAAAATACAATTTTCATAAAATAAAAAGATTAGGATAACATGTCAATAAATCCTATTTTATATTGCAATTATTTATTTAAATATTTGTCTTATTAAAAATATAATAGAAAAATTAATTAAAATTTTATGTTATTGTGATATAGACAGTTTAGGAACTGTAAAAAAATTCAAAGTTAAATGTATTTATTAAATTTTTTTTTAATTTAAAAAATAGATTAAAATAAAAACAGTAATGTTATTAGTGTTATTTTATTATTATTCTTATTTATTATTTAAAATTTTAACATCAAAGTTATTTTGTAGAAATGGTATTTTTTTGCAATATTTTCATGCAATTTCTAACGAGTAGAAACTTGCATTAGTTTTATTGGCGGTGACAAAAAAAAAGTGGCAGAGAGCAGAGAAAGAGTTAGAGAAGTTGAGGTAAAGATGCATCATGCGGAGTGTTTGGCTGGCTGTGCTGGCTAACTGCAGCTTACCTGAGTAACGCACGAAGCGGCCTGTAGCAATTTTTTTACAAGCATATTTGCTCACGGTAAACACGAGATCGCCTATTTGACTCTTCACATTTTATGGCACGAAAAAATGGACCTATAGTTAGGACACGAACTATAGTTATCGTGTATTCGATAATCGACCCCAAGACTGCAAAATAGCTCGTTTTTTAGCTAAAATCTCAAAACCTGGGCTGAAAGCTTTATAAAAAAAAACAAGCATGCATAGATTTTGGCCTGGTTAAAATTTACAGCTCTTATATCATATCTAGTTGTTGAAAGTGTAGATAAAATGACAAATTTCTGTGATACACATGCTCCCCTTTTCTTCAAATTAAAAGATAACACTTATCTTGTCAATTTTTGAAATATAATTTATTTTTTTGTTCCTTCTATTTCAAATTTTCATAACAAAAAAACATTTCACAAAAATTAACAAACATTTAAATTACAGAATTATTTATTCATTTTAAAATTTTATCGTGTCATTTTAAAACATTCTGTCATTATAATATCAAAATACGAAAAAACTATAATTTTTATTTTCGTATCATAAATGTTAACACAAAGAATATTCAGAATATATTTTAATATATTATACAAAATAAAAACACGCCCTTTTATATACACCAGAAAATACTCAAAAACCACAGTTTTTAAAATCTACAAAATTTTCTATAAATTACAAAAATAAAACGTTATTTTACTGAAAATACATACAACTTAAGTTTTTTTTTCTCTCTTCCTCGTAATTTGCTTAGTTGCTTAGTCAGTTGATTGTCGAGGAAGCAACTATTTTTAATGTGAACAAACGTACAAATGATTGAAATGGCAATAGATTATTTTTAAAAATTTGCAATTTTTTTTCAATAAATTATTTGTTTTGATCATAGTAGATTTTTTTTCTGTCTGATTTTTTAAGGTCCATTTTATAACATTTTTTTGTATTTATTTTGTTCCACAAAGTATTTATTTTCATATAAAGCACATAAACGGAAGAAAATGATGTGTTATATATATGTACAGCTCTGGCCAAAAGTTTCCGAACGATCTGAAAGTGATCGGGCGACACAGATGAGTCATCAATGCAAGTTCCTTTTTTCCTGACTATATCGATAGTATGTGCATTTTTCCCCTCACCTTTGGCTATCTGTTGCGTCTAGTTTTGTTATCATGTTTTTCAATCAAACAATCACACAGGATGTTATATTCTGCATATTTACCTGTGACTTACAAAATATCGTATTCTTCAAGTTTATTTTAAAGTATCAAACCTTCACGTAACTAAAAATTTTTAGATACTGACTAAAAATAAGTTATTGAAATAAATTAAATTACCGCAGATAATTTTAAGTAACGTGTAATTTGCAGTTACAGGGATTTCTGAAGTTTCAGTTTTATTCGACTTTTATAATAATTATTTCCTTAATTAATGAAATTAGTATTTTATATTTTTTACAAGCGTGTTCAAACTAATATGAATTTAAGAAGGCAATTCGTGGCTTATAGATAAATATTCAGAATTAAAATACCTTCAAAGACACCTCTCCACTTGTGCTAAATAAAAAACAATGCACAACATTTAGAGGTTAATGGATTTGTAAATATGTCACAAAAGTATATAAATAAATTTTTATAGTAATAATAATAATCACAATGAATTATAATATGTATAAAATGTAAATAAAGCTTTTGGTTGGATAATTTGAGGTGTAATACGGTAAAATACACGGAAAAAGCAGAAAAAAAGCAAAAATATAAATATATTTCACTTTTTTTTTTAAGTACACTTTTTTATAACTCCATTAAGAATATAGAAATATAAAATAAACACTCTAAAAAATGATGCATTACTTTAGTTACGAATCCTAACTTATTTAAGATATACACTTTTAAGTTATTATGAGTAGCTAAAATAATGCATTTTAGCAAGTTGTTAAAAATAGCTAATTTAAGTTTTTTGAAGTTTTTAAAATATTTTTTAAGCTAATTTTAGTTAAAATAACTATTGTTAATAATTTGCAAAATGCATTATTTTAGCTGCTCATATTAACTTAAAAGTGTAAATCTTAAATAAATTAGGATTCAAAACTAAAGTAATGCACCATTTTTTAGATTGAACAATAAACATATTTCAATTTTTATCATAGTTTTTATTCTTAAAAAAGTTGCACCAACTTAATTATAGTAATAATTTATTCAAAACAAGTAAAATATTAATAGTAAATAAAAAAAAATTAAAAAAAGGGGTTACTGATAATTGTTTATGGAATAAAAAAAGAGCAGAGAAAGGCTGGATTGGCTAAGATGGACCCACAGCTTGGGCATCGAGATCACCAGACCTCACCCCACCTGATTTTTCTTGTGGGACAAAAAAGACAAAGTGTTTAGGACTCCAGTGCAAGATATCCAGAGTTGAAGCGACGCCATCAGGATTACTGCTGCTATCGAGTCCATCATGGCTTAGATGCTCCGCAACGCGTGTGGCTCAAACTGCAGTTTCGACTTGACAACTGCCGGGCTATAAATGGTTCCCAAGTGGAGAAACCTTAATGTCATTTGCTTATCATCACTTTTAACTAAGAAAAAATAATTAATAAGTCGTTTTTTACTTTTTTAGGAAAACGCTGTTTGCTAACGTCTGTTTTTCGAAAAAATCCCTCTTCGTATTGTTTTGCATCTAGTCAAAAGAAAAAATGTCAAATCACATTTTTAAAAACAGAAACAAAAATGTCAAGACTTAAGCTTTAATTTGATGTATAATAAGTCTAATTTGTCAATAAACTTCATATTAAAAAACGCTTCTGAAAAAGTAAAAATTTAAATAAACACCCTGTACAACAATTTAAAGCATATCACGCCTAAAAATTAATTTTATAGAGTTCAATTTAATGTTCAAAATTTGAAAAACTAAAGAGTTAAAACAGTCAAAAAAATGAACCTGGACGTCTCAAAAAGTCCAATCAAGATCGCACACAAACTATTAGAGTCAAGTTCGTTTGCTGTTCGAGAAAAGTTCAAGGACGCATTTGAACACTTCAAGAATGCTGACAGCACAGGTGTGCTAAACTTACCTGTTGTAATCTATACACTATCATTTCCGCAAACTAAGAGCTATCGTTGTTAAAATGATCTGATATATCTGTTGTATTGGCCATGTTTCTCTATTTTTCAAGAGACTACGAATGAAATAATTTAATCCAAACTAACAGGTTAACAAAATTACTTTAATTGTCTTATTTACCGTTTGCTGCATACAAATAGAATTTTAAATAAAAAATTTATATACAAAATAAAGATAAAACAATCGCAGTCAAATAAGGTGCATAATGGATGCTCATTGTAATACAATGGTATTCATTCGTTGAATGGCATATGTTAAGCAAACGCGATCGATGCATTGAAAATAAAATGTTTCTTTGTCTCCCGCTACTAATAAATTGTAATATAATTTTTAAATTTGTAATTAATATGAAATTATAGTTGCATACAAATATATACGTATATTTACTTCGAAAATTTATATCGGGAATTTCTCATTTTTTGGAACCTTTTCATTAATATTACTAATGATAAATTAATATATTATTTATTAATAAATTAAATATGAAACATTATTTAATAAATTTCAATTACGCCATTTTGCGGTCCAATTCTAAATTGTAGTATGTTATTGTTAAATTGAATATACTTGGGGTGAGGTGGCAATTTCAACCTCAACTTTGACTATTTTTACTCAGCGACAGGTATGAAATGCTGCACGCATGTAGAAGCGAGGCTATCATAACGCCTTACTTATTCTCAAGTGGGGCTATATTGCATATTACAACAATTTAATACTTGCTTTTTGCTTATGTCAAGAACATTTAATTTTTGTGTATATTAAGAATTTATGAATAATTTGATAATTAACATTAATCCAATTTAAATGTTATGTAAAAGTACACACAGAAAATTTTGAAAAATTAAAACTCAGAGTAATTTACGTTATATATTTAACGCAACAATATTTTTTTAAGTCTTTATCAAAGCACACTGAAATAATAAGCTCCCGCTTTTATTAGTACATCTATTTCGTTTGCATGATGTTCACTTACAATTAGATGTCATATTTCTAGTCGGAGATGTGCAGCATCATTGTAATTCTTTAATTAGTTTTTGTGCAATAAAACAATGTAAATTTTTGGAAACATAATTTTATTATAAATTGCAGTATAGCTTTTATTTTATATCATAAATATAGATATTTTCTTTTTTAATACATTGACACAAAACATTGCAATTTTACATTTTTTTAATGCTGGGATGATTAATTAAACAAATAATTTAAATCAATATCGCTGATGATAAAATTTACTAAATATAAACTCATATTTACAAGTTGTAATGTTATTTTCATAAAAAAAGAGTAGTAAAACAAAGGGTGTCTCTAAAATTTTAAGGATGTTAAGACGTGAAGAAAACGTAGAAGACTATGCAGTAGTTTAGAAAATCTCAAGATGGTCCACGACACATACACAATACAGTATGTTCAGCCATTCAATACGGCAGGATACATGAATAACTTAAAGGGTAATCTACATGCGTATACGCCAAGGCGCAATGTTGCTCAAATGTTACTTAATTCCATAAAACACGTCACATAAAACATTCCATTTTGTTGATTAAAAAAAATATGCAATTTGGTGCAGAATTGAACATATTTTATGTATTTGAAACTCATATGTATATCACTAAGCTACGTTCATCATATATCACTAAAACTTGTTTCATCCTTGCGTAAGTCCGTAAGGCGTTACTTACGTTATGCTACGATTCAGAATGTTAAAAAATTACAATAAAGCATAAATCTGCTCCAATGAAGTGGCTGCACGATAATTGCATTTCTCCGCATTTTTATAGCTTGCTGTGCGTTAGAACTAAAATGAAGTGTGAGAGTGTTCAGTGGACCAGACTTTTATCTTTTACTACTTATTGCTCTCTTTTTTCTTTTGAACTTGCTATGATAATGATATATATGCTTGTCAGAAAACGATAACAGAGTAAGAAAGAGAGAGAAAGAGAGACGAGACGAGACGTGCATGCGACACGAGAGTAAAAAAGGAAATAAGAAGTTAAGTTTAATCTCAACCTTTACCACATACACATGCATGTTGGTTGTTACGCAGAGTAAGATATAAGAAGGCTGAGAATGCAATTATCGTCCAGCCACTTCATTGGACCGGTGTTATACTTTATTGTCAAATTCTTCAATTTCAACTGTACAGTATGAAGCTCAATAAATGTTACAGAGACATTATTGCTCCAGGAAATTACAATAGCAAAGTGAATCTGCTGCAGAAGTTCTCCAGCTTCTCAGGCTGGTTTTCATAGCAGTGGCCAACGACATATAAGCACACAACCTTGACTATGCACACCTTCTCTCTCTCTCTCTCTCTCTCTCTCTCTCTCTCTCTCTCTCTCTCTCTCTCTCTCTCTCTCTCTCTCTCTCTCTCTCTCTCTCTCTCTCTCTCTCTCAGAACTAAAATATAATGCTTGCCTGCTTGATCAAATAAAAAGACATTTTCTATAAACATGTTTGTTTTCGCATGTGATATTGTTCTTTTTACAGGATGTAAAATATCATAGAGAAAAAGAATCAGAGAGAGAGAATATGTGCAACAGTTATTCAAAGAGTTGTTTTTAATTATGTAATAGGTCATTGCAATAACAACCAGCCTGGGGAGGTGGAGAACTGCTGCAGCAGACACATTTTGCTATTGTAATTTTGTGGACCAATAATTTCTCTTTAACATTTATTAAGCTTCATACTGTAAAGAATATATATAAATATATATATATATATATATATATATATATATATATAAATTACGTTATTTATGTTGTATTGCATAAATACTGCTAAAAATAAGCTCTTACATATTTGTGTCCATGTATAAGTAAGTAAATGTTGCTATAATTAGGCTAGCATAATAACTATTTGTGTTTTAATGTACTACCAAATATAGGTACTTACTCTGTCATAAAAAAGATACAATTGTTAATGATTTAACTTGACATTGTTATATGAAATAGTGTGACAATGTTTTGTAAGGTCTCTAAATAAATATTAACATTTTCAAGTTAATTAAGACCATTGAAACTAAACAAGGATTTTCAAACACTGCAAACCCATGGTCGGTATATACTGACCCTGCCTGCCATGCTGCGTGGTGTTGTAAATGCATATCCTTGCTGAGTGCAACGTGTGCTCGCTAGATTACCAAGGGCCCTATATATATATTTATATATATATATATATATATATATATATATATATATATATATATATATATATATATATCGATCTTGTTGCGAAAAAAATGCCTATCTCGTTTTTTGTCAGTGGAAGCAAAAGGCCTATCTCGAGCGCTATTGCCATAACGTTCGGGAACGAGATAGGCCTTTTGCTTCCACTGACCAAAAACTAGATGGGCCGTTTTTTCGCAATGAGATCGATATATATATATATATATATATATATATATATATATATATATATATATAAATATATATATATATATATATATATATATATATATATACATATTATTAAGCCTATTATATCTGGAACTGCTAGAATGTAAAATTTTGTGTCAAAATTTATTTCAAATGGAGATTAAACATGCAACATTTTATGATTGTTGCTTTTTGTATTTTAATATGATATTATTTATAATGTTTGAAGAAAGATATTACGTGAAATGACAGCAAACTTTTTTACATTCAAGCAGGATTCTATGTATCTACCTAAATGGTGACACTTAATAAAAGTCACTTATGAATATGATGAAGACAAGCTATCACTGCTATCAGTTAGTTAACAATTTTATTTTAATTTTGCGCAGGCCACCCAGAAAAAAAAATACATGAATACATCGAAGACGCTTGTATTACTATACCATAAAGATTTATCGATTTGAAAACAATTCTCAGCAACCACTGTTGATGAATCAATAACTGAAAGCACATAATTTGGTGTTAGCAAAAATAATAATAATTTTAAACTTATTTTAATTTTCTTTATTATATAAAACCAAACGTTTTATAATTTACTGACAGTTTTTTTATATGGAAACTTTGTAAAGATGGTGCTGTTTTCATCAATTCTTAAACTGAAGCGATACTCTGTATCCATGATCTAATGTGTGCTACGTTTGTGTACACCCCTGGGTAGTTTGGTAGAGCACACCCATATCCCCAGGATACGATACCTACTAACTTGGTTTCTCCGTCAACGGTTGCTACAAGTGGCCCACCGCTATCGCCCTGAAATAAATAAAAAATATTAAAAGAGTATTTCTATATTATTTATTGCGAGAATATTATTGTTAATGGTATTTCATTTTAACAAAATCTGTTCATTAAAGCATAAACTATGCTTTATTTAAAAATTTCTGTTTCCTACTGCTCAGCATAGAAAAATCTTGGTTTTTGGCTATTTTCCAGAGCAATCTGTTTATTTTTTTTTTCTAAAATACTTAAGGATTATAATTCAACCTAACAAAAGCATCAATATACTGAAAAATATCGATTAGTATTTTCAAATGGGCTAAATTATATATTTTCACCTATACTGGAACATGTACTGTTTAAAGCACATACAATGTTAACTAAGAAACTGTAACTCCACAAAATTACAATACCAAAGTGCGTCTGCTGCTGTATTTCTCTACCTTGTTAGACTAATTGTCATTGCAGTGAATAACTACATAAATATACGCACACCTGGACCTCCATGAGTAGCTGGTACAAACCTCTCTCTCTCTCTCTCTCTCTCTCTCTCTCTCTCTCTCTCTCTCTCTCTCTCTCTCTCTCTCTCTCTCTCTCTCTCTCTCTCTCTCTCTCAGAACAAAAATATTATGCATGCCGGCTTGACCAGCCGTCTGGTGCAAATAATCTCTCTCTTACTATCTCTCTCTCAGAGAGAGAGAGAGAGAGAGAAAGAGAGAGAGAGAGAGAGAGAGAGAGAGAGAGAGAGAGAGAGAGAGAGAGAGAGAGAGAGAGAGAGAGAGAGAGAGAGAGAGAGAGAGAGAGAGAGAGAGAGAGAGATTATGTGCACCAGACGGCTGGTCCAGCCGGCATGCATAATATTTTTGTTCTGAGAGAGAGAAAGAGATAGAGAGAGAGAGAGACAGACAGACAGGCAGAGAGAGAGAGAAGGTGAGCATAGTAAAGTAGGTGTGCTTATATTTATATTATTGATCACTGCAATGAAAAATAGCCTGAAAACGTAGAGAACTGCAGAAGCAGACTCACCTTGCTATTGTTATTTTGTAGCGACTTTTTCTTTGTTTACACTTTTTGTGCTTTCAACTTTACTGTACCACTTTGAAAGGAAGAAGATTCAAGGAAATGATATACAAGGTGTTTATAAATCTCTTTAATATTTTAGAACGTGATTTTGGTATGAAGTTTTTTTTACAATTCCAACTTGTTATATATCAAATTTAAGAAAAAAATCTGAGATAGCTATTTTTTTTTGCAAAAACAGAAACAAGTCAAGTTGTTTTCATTTGAATCAGTGTGGCGTAAGAGTTCATTTTTAAAGAACAGAAACTCTTGACTGCGCCATATATCGATGTAAACAAAGGCTGAAATTTTTTTAGTTATCATTAAAAAGCTAAATGTGTTTTGTGTTACCAAAATATCAATAAATCAGCAGTAACAGTGCTGAATGGGGCTTCGATATCAACTTCCAACAAGACGGATCACCGCCATATTGGGCTATATAAGTACACAACGTTGGATTAGCCAAGAATGGCCCACAGCGTAGGCACCGAGATCAGCAGACACCACCTTTTTTATTTCTTTTTTTGGAGCTACGTCAAAGACAAGGAGCTTGAAACACCAGTACAAAGTATCCCAGATGAGTTGAAGCAACGGATTACTGATGCCATCGAGTAGATAATGCCTCACATGCTCCATTACGTGTGACCCGAACTGCAGGTTCGACTTGACAACTGCCTGGCTACAAATGGCTCCCACTTGGAGAAACCCTTAAAGAGGAAGTTCAGGCGTTACAAAATGCCTTCTTCAATGTTAGATAATAACAAGAACTGCTCATAAACTCATATAAGATGACCCAAAGCCCTTCTGTACCCCCGAAAACTCGTGATCATCCAGCGAGATTTACTACATTTACAGTCGTTCCAAAAAGATTTGTAATTTGCAGCATTTATATGGGAAAACCATATAAACATACGAGAGTGGGTGGTGGGTGGTTGGCCTCCCACCACAAACTTAAGAAAGTTGATAAATGAGGGGAAATCTTTCTCACCGGTCAACCACGTGATTCTAGGAACCAATGAAAGAGCGTTGCTAATTCTTTTTGTTCACCTGAGAAGGCAAACAGGCAGCTCATGCTGTGCGACGCTCTGACTTTGCATCACAATGCAGTGCAGTCTAGGAGCAGTCTAGTTTGCTTGTTATAATAATGTTGGCTCTTAAAATTAAAACATTTATCCTTTTAAAATAACATTACATTTTTACCAATTACATCATTACATTAAATTTTATTTATTATTTAATTATTTATCTATCTATCTATCTATCTATCTATCTATCTATCTATCTATCTATCTATCTATCTATCTATCTATCTATCTATCTATCTATCTATCTATCTATCTATCTATCTATCTATCTATCTATCTATCTATCTATCTATCTATCTATCTATCTATCTATCTATCTATCTATCTATCTATCTATCTATCTATCTATCTATCTATCTATCTATCTATCTATCTATCTATCTATCTATCTATCTATCTATCTATCTATCTATCTATATATCTATCTATCTATCTATCTATCTATCTATCTATCTATCTATCTATCTATCTATCTATCTATCTATCTATATCTATCTATCTATCATACGGAAATCAACGGACATTATAATATATGATCAAATTGCTACAAAAAACATAAATTTTTTAACTCCATTGTCTGTTTTATAATTTGTACTGCGTATCTCTTCTTCCTCTTGCAATCATGGAATCATGGAATCCAATAGTTTCTGCTACGTATCTGCTGCTGCGTAGAATTTTTTACATATCATTATTAATAAGTTAGGAATTATGAATATATAATATATATATATATATTCATATAATATATAAGTTAAGAACTAAAACTTGAAATAGATATTTAAAAACTAATATATAGCTAGTTATAGATAGATAAAGAAACGATTATACATACATACAAGTTACAAACAGTTAGAGCAAAAACTAATTAATAAATAAATTATACTCGAATGAATACTCGAATGCAGTGGCGGCCCGTCAAATTGGGCGCCCGGGGGATAAACTCGCGGTGCGCCCCTACCCGTAGAAATAGCATATTTAGGTGAATAGGGCGAAGCCCCGTATTGCGCCGCAGGCGCGAATTTTTTGGGGACACGCCCCTTTTTGGCATAAAATGCAAAATTAGTATACCTAAAGAATTTGCTATTACAATTCAAGTACTTCAAATTTAATATTTTTTTACACCATTTGAGTATAAAATCGAAGAAAAATGTTGATATTTTTTTCTACAATATGAGAACATGATTCTAAATTGCTTTTGAAAAATTTCTTTACGACATATATATTAAGGTAGCATGTACGTACTTTAGGGTAGGGTCAGGGTAGGGTTGTATTGTTTTCTGTAGAGTGTGCTGTACCCAAAATTGGAAAAAAAAAAAAAAAAAAAAAAAACTGCATGTTGTCACAACAGAGTGTGAAAGTGTCGTAAAATGCACCACCCCCAATTCTAATGAATCTATATTTGAGCATTTGAACTCCGATTTTGACCCATGCTTTGAATTTTTTTTTTCTTTTCAGGTTTTAAAAAATACTATCCAGATTGAAAAGTTTGGTTCTAAAAATTGATTGGATTTATCCACAACGAATTTTCAATTTTTTTTTTTTTTTTTTTTTTTTTTTTGACTTTATATATGTAAATATAAATATGCATCCGATTTGCAATAAATTTGATCTCGGTAAAAAAAACATTAACAATCTCGTAAAAATCGTTTTTAAACTCAAGTCAATAAGAGTTTATCTGCATATAGAACACGCTAAAGTATTTTTTGTTAATAAGTTGTTCAAGTATAATTTTGCACATGAAGAGCTTGACGTTTTATATACATACTGACCGCTTATGTTTACTCAAAATGCGGAAAAGGAAGTGCTGGAAAAGGAAACCACGTGACGGTAAAAGTGGGAGGTAGCTCAGACCAGCTTGCTGCTGGCACCAAATTTTCTCCCACTTTTACCGTCACGTGGTTTCCTTTTCCGGTCTCTTCCTTTTCCGCATTTTGAGTAACATAAACAGTCAATACTAAATTTGCGGAAGATTTTATTTGAGCTGAAACTTTTAAGTTACTTTACTAACTATCCACAAATAATTATTTGTGGAGGATAGAAAACTGTTCCTTGGTTAATTAAAAAAAATAATAATAATAATAAAAAAAATTAAAAATTAAATATTTTTTTTTATTTTTTATTCATTTTCATTTGACATAAAATGCTGACATTAAGTGCACTACAATTTTACAGATTGTGCATTATCAAGCTACAATTTCATAGGTTTTTGTCTTTAAGGTTGTATTATTGTAGTTTTTATACTAATTTATGAGGCACTAATTTTCTCGCCGAGCGCCCTTTTTACTCCGGCGCCCTTTTTACCACGGCGCCCGGGGGAAATGTCCCCTCATCCCCCTCTATTGGGCCGCCACTGCTCGAATGAATAAATGATTGAATAATTAAATAGATAAGTAAGTAATAATAAATAACATTTTAATATAATGATGTATTTGGTAGAAATCGAATGTTATTTTAAAATGATAAAATGTTTTAAATTTCGGGACCAACATTATTGTAACAAACAAACTAGACTGCACCTTGACTGCGCTGCATTGCGATGCAAAGTCAGAGCGTCACACAGCATGAGCTGCCTGCGTGCCTTCTCAGGTGAACAAAAAGAAAGAGCGACACCCTTTCATTGGTTCTTAGAATCACGTGGTTGGTCGGTGAGAAAGATTTCCCCTTATTTCTCTTTTAAGTTTGTGGTGGGAGGTCAGCCACCCACCACCCACTCTCGTATGTTTATATGGTTTTCCCATATAAACGCTGCAAATTTCAAATATTTTTGGAATGACTGTACTGTATCTTTTGCGTCATATTTACAGCTTTACTGTAGAAAAGTTGTAACGGGTTGCATATCTCGCATAATGAGCGCAAGTTTAAGGGGCTACGATGGGTCAACGGAAGGGCTTTGGGTCATCATTATCAAACATTGGAGAAGCCATGTTGTAACCCCTGATTTTCTTTCTTAAGGTTACTTTTACATCATCAGTAAAAAAAAAATAATTAAACTTGCTTTAGGAAAACTCTGTTTGCCAACTTTTTTTTTTTTTTTTGAAAAATTGCACTTTATATTGTTTTGCATCTTTTCAGAAAAAAAAATCAATGAAGCACATTTTTTAAAACAGAAAAGAAAATGTCCAAACTTAAGCTGTAATTTCATGTATAATAAATCTAATTGGTCATAAAACTTCATATTAAAAAACGCCTCTGAACAAGTAAACATTTTTATAAACACCCATGTTACGTATTTTATGTATTTTTTGTGTAAATCAATAATTTTGTTATGAAACATAATATTTATACTTTTTAACGTAGTTACTATATAGTTACTGCATATATGCAGCATAGTAGAGAATATGTTGTTTTAAACAAATTGTGCTAAAAATTGGCTAGCATAATTATGCTAGGTAATTAGGATTATTAGTGGCGCAAAATATAGAGCAGAATGTAGAGAAATTTTCAAAATACTAACTATTTCTACCTTACCATGTGTATATATAATGAAAAGTGCTTTAAAAGTCAAAAATAATTTGGAATTTTTTAAAAGTCATGAAATTCAGCATAGTCACAATACAAGGAATAACAATGCAAAAATTCAAAGTATATACAAAAGAACGGAAATGTACAATAAAGGTCCCTTAGGTGGTTCTCTAAACATTTATAATAATCTGCCATCCATATTAAGAAAGGAACCAGATCAAATTATGTTTAAAAGAAACTTAAAAACATTTTTATTAAATAAACAATATTATTAAGTTGATGAGTTTATTAACAACTCAGATAAGTAGTTATTTGTGTATTTTTTATTTTTGATGTGTAATTGTTTTTGTATATTGTTTATTGACTATCATTTCTATTTGCTTGTGTTTTTTTAAAGCAATAACCTGGACAGATGCATATTTTAATGTCGTGTGTGTGTAGGATAATAGAAATGAATAAAGAATTTTGAATTTATGAGGTAGTTAACTTTGTCCGTGTTGAAAGTTAAGGGGAGCTAAAAGATGTTTTTCCAGCCTGGGAAACACATGCTAATAATTGTAGTTATTGTTATTAAAATAATAACAAAAAAATGCATACTTTTACTATTAATGATGTTCGTAAACACTGTTTCGTTTCTCTAAAACATGAACAATGCTATTTAAAAAGCATTAGGTAATCGTCATTTTATGTAGTTCAGGGAACAAAAAACATGGTTTACGATCATCGTTATTAAAAAAAACAAAACTTATAAACTTTTTACAAGTGCCTTGCGCTCTGATAACATAGCACTTATTAGTTCAACTCAAATATACAACTTCTCCCTTTTTTTTTAACAAAGTTTCATTGCTGTTAAGGTTATCTATTAATTGCAATTGGAATAAACAAAAGTTAAAAAAAACAATACACAAAAGGTAAGAAAATCTTCTGTTTGTAAATTTTCACTGATGTTTATATATATATTTTTAAATTTAATAGATTATTTATAATTGTGCGCAGTAAATAGTTTTAAAATTTAATCTTTATGATGGCTTAAAATAATACTTTCATACTAACCTGACAAGAATCTTTTTTACCCGCCGATAGTCCTGCACAAATCATACTGTCTGTAATTGAGGCAGCACCATATGACGTACCGCAAGACTCTCTAGATACAATTGGGACACTCACTGCCATAAGATTTAATGGTAAACTAGAGCCTAAATAACAAAACAAACAAATTGATCAGTTTTGGTTTAATAAGTGAGAAAATTAATGATATGTTTTATAATTTAGATATAAATTTTTAAGAAAGTATAACAAAATATGAAAAAATAGAATTGGATATAGGAAAAACACAATATAATTACACTTTTTATGCGGAACAACAACACATAGTCATAATCGATTAAACCGTAGGTATGGTACTAAGGTAGCGACTGCGCTTTTTGTGCGTCTTCTGCAAGATTTAACTTTTTATTTCCGGAATTTTTCACTTTTTGATGGCGGAAAAATATTATTAATTTTTTTAATATTTATTATATAATTATTATTATTATTATTATTATTTTTTTTTTTTTGATATTTTGATCTTTAACCAGAAATAGATCTGAGCAATCTGGCATATTCAGAAAAGACGAACAAAATGCACCCTTTATATAATCTACAGTTTCATTAGTCATAATGTAAACGTATAGGCTATTGAATGCTTGCTTCCAATATCTTGCCATATTGTGTAATCGTGTTACACCAATCCCAATCCCAGTCAATACATTGTCTTATCGACAGGTCAGAACTTAAAAATCAATAAAAAAGCACACACGGGCTAGCCATGTAAATAAATAAATATTGCTATCTTGGTGCAACTTGGGATCAGGAATTACATATTTCACTTTTAATTATTAAATTGAGGTCTGCTTTATTTAAATTAAATACAGTTAAATCCCATGAAAAACAATGAGAACTTTATATTTTTCTTTTGTACATTCTCATATTTTTTATGGATTATTATCCTATTGGTTTACTAAATCAAATAAATTATGGCTCTTGAAAACAATGAAACTAAGAATTCTTAAATTCTTAAAAAAAGGTAAACAATTTGATGATGATAGTGATTATTTAATGCATTTTGCCTATTGAAGAAATCGAGCCGTAACTAATCCTATGTTAGTTCCTTAAATTTTAAATAGATTTACAGAAAGAACAAAAAAATATATTTTGTCTGGTTTATGGAATCAAATTCCTTCTAATTTAAAAAACCTGAATTCTAAAACTCAAGTTAAAAAACAATTATTTTATTATAATTTATAATCTCATACATATAAAATTAATACTGTTGTTTGCGAGAAAGTGTTTAAAGAATGTGTTACATAATATTTAAAAATTGGATGTATGAAAAAAAATTAATACTGTTTTCTTTAAGTAATTGTATTCAAGAATAAAATGATATCTTTGATATAATGTTTAAAAATATATATATAAAAATAAAAACTTCAATACTATATAAGATTCTTGTTTGTTTGCTTCATGAAACTTGTATAATATTGTATAGAAAAAAAAATTATATATGTACGCGAAAATATTTTTGGAACCGACCGATAAGACTATGCCTCGGTTGGATTGTGTACCTTGTGATTTATAATAATAAAAAAAAAAAAAGAAAAATTAAAAGAAAACTTCAAAACTTTATGATGATATTTGAAAGTTACCTATGATAAAATTGTCAGAAAACGTGACCGTCGGATAAGAGAGAAAATAATTACAAAAGGTTCACATGGGCTCATATGGGCCTATAACTTCAAAAGATCATGATTTTAAATAAAACCTCTATTTTTTTAATATTTTTGAAGATATACCATATTCTGATGTATCTTTGTGTACAATTTCATATTTTTCTTTCTTTACAAATTTTTATTAAAATACCGCAGTACCTGATTTCCCGCCTTAGTAATATAATCAGTATTGATAAAGTGATAATTTTAAAGATTGAACTTACTCCCAGAAGCCATAGTACCCCAGCCACTAACAGTAGAATTAGTATCAGCTGCAAGAACTAATGTTGGTGCAGGTAAAGATATGACTGCTATAGTAGTTGCTGCAAATAAATAATACCTGTATATGTCACGTTTTTTGTTACCAAAGTATTGTCATTATTCTTAATGCGTCGATACTGTTACGGCTAAACCACAATTCTACTTTTATTGTCAATGCTTACTTTTACGCATCTACGTTTAAATAAATAAATAAATAAATAAATAAATAAATAAATAAATAAATAAATAAATAAATAAATAAATAAATAAACGTCTTTATTGATGGCGAGGATAGGACATAAATGTCCTTTCTTACTCCTGACCATTTAAAAAGCATTACATGAGAATTGCAAGAATATGATAATACATAGATAAATATTGAGAATACATGTGAGTTAAGTCCCCCTATTTTTAATGTATATGAGAGTTCTTGATGAAAATGATGTAGAAAAAAGTCTTAATATTTTGAAGCACTTTTATGACACTGCACTTTAAATTCATATTATTTACTAAGTAAAACACTGAGATATAGCCATAAAATACACATCTACATTTATCGCGACAGCAGGTAAAAAACACTGTACACCTGTTTTCTTATGTAGAATTTTTTATATCTGTTGTCGTGATAAATATAGATGCGTTTTATTTTTTACAGGGGGGGGGTTATGTCGTGATAAACATAGATGCGTGAAAGTGGGCAAACACGCTAAAAGTAGAAGTGCAGTTTAGTAATTTAGCCACTACAGCATCGATATATTGTATACATCAAATAATAAAATCAGTATAATATACGTATATTATGTAGTCAGATCTTATGTAGTAAAAGTTGGGAGGTTGGAAGGGTAAATCATCAGGTCTAAAAAAGTAAGGGTAAAGGAGGGTGTCTTCACTAAATGCTTTAATATTTTCTGGTACAAAATTCTGGAAACATCAATGAATATTAAAATAATAATATTTTTACATCTTGGGACTAAATCACGGATAAACATACAGGGTTAGAAACATTCTTAGTAGTTCAGATTTTCAAGACAACGTATATATATATATATATATATATATATATATATATATATATATATATATATATATATATATATATATATACCATAACGTAAATATATAACGTAAAGAAGTACACCACCTTGAAAAAAAAACTTGCCTAACATCTTAAAATACCTAAATATCAACTTTGTTATGACCAGAGTCAATGATTTCTAGTTGATTTTCCATTTACAAAATAACAGCTGCTTGTTTGTGACGTCACAGCTAACCTGTTTCCGCGCGCGTGGGCTAGTGAGCGGTTACGTCACAAACCCGCAGCTTCCATTTTGTAAATTGAAAATTTATTAAAAATCACTGACTCTGGCCAAATTAAAGTTGATATTTAGTTATGTTAGGATATTAGGCAAGTTTTTTGTCCAAGGTGTGATACGCTTTTAATTGCAAATCAACGCCACTATTGCAGCTATATGATGCAAACTGGCCGCAAAAAAAAATTTATATATATATATATATATATATATATATATATATATATATATATATATATATATATATATATATATATATATATATATATATATATATATATATACATGTATATATATACACACACATACATATATTGGCTTACATAAGATTCTATTTTGTGGCTCACGAAAAAGTAATGTCAGAAATAAACATACTTACATAATTTTACTGGAGTTTTAAGCTTATATAGTGTCGCATCATAGTCTAGAGTATTTTTATTCCAGTTTGGATGGAAAATCTTTTGGTTTGTACTTAAAAGCAGCCCTCTTTTAGATCTAACAGTTGAACCCATTCGGAATTTTGTATTGTTTACATTGCTAAAATATAACATTTTGAATTATTTGCATTATACAGTTTTGTGTATGGTTATAAAGTTATTATTAATCATTTTAAAAAACTAGTGTTGTTTGTAGACCCTGTCTTCTTGCACCAAAACTTGCGCATACCAATTAAATAACAAAAAGTTGTTCGTCATTTTAGGAGCAGAGAACAGGGTTTACGAACAGCATTATTATTTCATCATGTTATACGCTCTATTACATAATATAATGATATTTTTTAATAATATTTGTATAAATTTCTTTATTACGATTTGTTAATTTCTAACACAATCAGTGTATCGTATTCAACATTACAAAACTGTATTTTAAGTTTCAACTACCGAAAACTGTTGCAGATTCACTTCATACGTCACTTAATTTTTTGGCAGGTTTGCTCACTTTCACGTATCTACGTATTTAGCGACAGCCATTATCAGACTATATCATGCCATTTCGTATCGTATCGTATCATAACTATCATATTATTTTCGTATCATAACTATCATATTATTATCGTATATTACCATATCACATTGCATTATATAAAGTGAGTGAGTAAATTGTTAACAAAGCCAACCTTACTCTTACTACTAACATAATGCAAGTATTTAATTAAAAAAAGTCTATAAACTATTGTATCCACTATTTATACTGATCCACACATAATATTGCACTGACAATTGATATGATGATATATGTGCAATATATTGTAACATTTTATTTTTATTTTTGTGCCATGGTGATCAAATTATTTTTATTGTGAAATATGCTGATTTTGAATAACTTTTATTTAAATTATTTATGCCTACCAACTTTTACGGTGATTAAGCATCCACCTATAAGACTTCATTGTTTTGTTGCAATTTAGGTAAGTAATAATTGAAAAATAAAAAAATTAAAAGTAAATAAATAAATAAATAAGTAAATATATAAATAAATAAATAAATAAATAAATAAGTAAACAAGTAAATGAATAAATAAATAAATATTTAAATAAATAAATAAATAAATAAATAAATAAATAAATAAATAAATAAATAAATAAATAAATAAATAAATAAATAAATAAATAATAAATAAGTAATAAATAAAGAAATAAAAAAATTTAATAAATTAAACAATAACAACATATCATAACAAAATATCAACCTGTAACAACCCATATAAGGCACGCCTAATATGATATTATCAATGTAGGCGTGCCTCAGTCTCAGTGTACGGTACAGTAGACTTAAGAATATTTAAAATTTTAAGTAAAAAAAATTAAATAAAATAGAAAATTAAAAAAAAGAGAGATACAAATACAAAAATTACACTGAAAATGCCCTTGAACCTCTGCAATTATTAAAGCTATTTTGATCATTCTAGAATGAGTAGAGGATCGGCAAAAGTAGGAAAACGTTTTAGATAAAATACACTAATTTTTGTCATTCTGAGAGCCGCACAAAAACGTGGTTAAAATATACGATAGGAAATTAAAAAAAAAAAAAAAAAAAAAAAAAAGAAAACGTCAGGGACTGAAGAGGCTAGAATATAATAATAAATTATTATTACCTTGCTGAACAATGAGCAGCTGTTAAAACCCAAGAAACATGAATAAGAGATCCTCCACAAATATGTCTTCCATTCACTTGCATGCTAACTTGATAAGGATATTTATCAATAGTAACTTCAAATCCTCCAACAATGTGTTGATTTATTCCACTTGTAGTCGTTGTTGATGTTTTATTTTTGTTCTTTCCATTTGACCATGGTTGAAAGTTAACGGCTCTTAGATCAGTAACGTTATTATGTCTCCATAAATAATTCCATGCTGTGACTGGGAAATTTTTTGGTATCGTTGGAAGCTCTTCAGTACCCGTTACCTTTTATATAAATATTATAATTATTACCTTCAACATTAAATAAATAAATTTAAGGCATGTTAGGGAAATGTGATTTTTTTACGTTAAAGTTATTTAATATTGCCAGACAACTATACATAATCAGAACATAGCACTGGCAAGGGTTATCAGGTTAATCACTGGCAAGGGTTTACATTAGTTTTAAGTTAATTTTGGCCTGGCATAGATTACAAATGAGAGCCTGGGATCCACAAAAATTTCAATTTCTCGTAGTTTTATAGCAATAAATTGTTATTTTTATATATCCTTGGAACATTCAGCATTAAGAAACTGAAATTTTTAGCGGAAATCAGTTCCTAAATTTGTGGCTCGTTCACATCTTAAATATTTTTTTAGTCATCTTTTTTTTACATTATGAGCTTGTGTTATTAAACGTGTTTTAATAAAACTCTGACGCAAGAAAGTAAACTCTTAATTTCAAAGGTAAGCCAGTGATTAAGCTGATGATCTCTTGCCAATGACAGGTGCTGATTATGTGAAGTTGCCTGTCACCTGTAAGTATTTTTCATCTTGTGTATGTCATAAGTATTCAAAAATATATATCAAATTTTGAATTTGCTTTCTCTAAGTTATTATGTTACTTACTTTGATAGAAGACTTTTAAAAGTAGGTTTAGTGAGAAAATAAACAAATGCAAAGTTCAAGAATAATAACAAAGTGTTAGCAGACAAATATGTTTTTCTGTCTCAATTAAACAAACTTTCTTAATGAACAATGAAGCAGCTATATCTTGAGTTGGAATTGTTACTTAAAGCTGAATTTTTTTGTAGTTTACTGTGGTTACATTTTTTTTTTTTTTTGCCCTATTAACTTCAAATTCCAAATTAAGGAAAATAAAACCTTTGAAGCTCAGTAAGCTACAGTAAAAATTTCAGCTTTGAGAAATAATTCTAGATCAAGTTATAGCTGCTTTATTGTCCCATAACCTCTTAAGTCCCAGTATGCAATACAGTAGACATCAGATAATTTGATGAAAAATAGAAACAAAAATAGAGAAAACTAAGATAGAAATACAAAAATTGGACTAGAAAACACCCCTAACTTAACGCAAATTATAAAGCTATTTGAATTTGTTTATTTTCAGACTTGGTCACGTTAGTGATTTTTCGTAACTTCGTAACGTTATTCACTACTCCAAAAATAATAATAATAATAATGAAATGACTTTGCGTTACACGTTACAGCTTTGAAAAGTAATGACACTACGTAACATCACTACTCTTTAAAGTATAGGGAAGTTACTTTTAACGTTACTTTACGTTATAACTGCAAAAAATATCTTATTAATTTTAAAAAAATTCAAAAATATATTAAAGACTAGTGACGGTTTTTGATCAAGTGTGTTTAAACTTATCAAATCTTGATTAAAATGCTTAATATTGTTTTACAGAAGGCCAGAAAAATTAATTAAAAAATCAAAGTTGATAATTAACAATTGAAAAAATTAATATTTTATTTTGTCTTTTGAATACATTTGTCCCTGAATTGGATATTTGGTAACAAAACATCGTTATGTTTTAGTCACGAAGGATCAGGTAAAATTTATTGAATAATATAGTAAATATAAACATGCAAATATATAGACTTGTAGTTAGCTTATGTAGAGCAAATAATACGCTGATATTAACTCTATTTTTTTATTTCAATGCAATATAGCGCCAAACTCGCATCACAATTACCGGAACCGGTACATATGTGTACACAACACTTAAGCACATCCAGCCAGCGCGATGTTTCTCGCTCCCCGAACTTAAATAGTTCTCTCTTAAAATATGTCTAAACTCCCTGAAATTCAGAATGTTGATCGTCACCTCAGAATAAGAATGTCGTATCTGCGAAAAAAAATTATACAGTTCTGAGCCTTATTTTTCTTCAACATAAGGCTCAGAATTGCATCAAATTTTTTGGAAGATACAACATTCTTATTCTGAGGTGACGATTTCAAAACAAAGAATCATGATCTTTTGAAAATGCTAGGTTCTTATCTGAATCTTTGACTAGTGAATCGTGTCACTTTTTTTCATTAAAATTCATAATCGTCTGTGATTGATGTTTCAAAATATTTTTACGCTGTTTACTTTTGCTAAGTATTGTATAAATCAGAAATATAACTACGACTACATTCGGACCTCATTCGAACCAAATTCTTATTATCTTCAGCTATCGTGCAATGCAATGTTGCCCAATTAAAAAGAAATTTGAGCATCAATCAAACAATTGAAATGGCGCAAACTATTTGAAAAAAAACAACAGGTTTTTCTGTTCTTGTAGAACTTTAAAATATTTGTTCTTTTCGAATTGGAAAGGTTTTATTCACATTAGACAGAAGCAATCTAAATCTTATATTGTTTGCTGGAGTCGGTTTTTTCATATATCTCAAGGGGAATTTTGGAAATATGTTTATACAAACATTTTTGAATATAACCATTTTTGATTTTTTTTCATTGAGTAAATGAGATTTTAAAATAAATATTAAATTATATTTTTCAGACGTTTTTAATTCACACTGCACAAATAGGTGTATAAAGAGTTCGTTTAATGATTTTTCTAAACAAAAGCAAATCTTACAAAACACCTCAAAAACTGCACTTGTCTTTAAAAAACTTGTTGTTGTTTTTCAATTACTGATAAGTAGAGAGATTTCAATTAAAATCATAACGGTAACTTTGATTAGTAGCTTAGATTAGCTTCAAAACCGTTGTTCTTTTAAATATATACTTACTCCTATCACCAGAAGGGAACAAACAAGCGGAAGTCCAAATAACCACATAATTGTTGATTTGCTAAATAAAATAAGAATGGTTTTAATATTTTAATTTATCATCATACTTTAGAACAGTAAATTTTGTTATCACAGAAAATCCTTGAGGTTGTGCATTGCAATGAAATTACAATGCAAAATACCACTCATATTTTTAACAGAACTGAGAATTTAGTAAATTTAAAACAAAAACATTTAAAGAAATAAAGGTTAGTTTAAAAAACAACAATGAATATAAATGAATTTAAACTTAAAAGACTATCCATATACAGATATAAAAATTAATAGTTTATCTTATGTTACATTAAAAAAGTGTTTTATTGTGTTTTAATTAAAGAATGTAAATACAGACCGACCTTTAGTCGCAATACATACAAACATACATACATACATACATACATACATACATACATACATACATACATACATACATACATACATACATACATACATACATACATACATACATACATACATACATACATACATACATACATACATACATACATACATACATACATACATACATACATACATACATACATACATACATACATACATACATACATACATACATACATACATACATACATACATACATACATACATACATACATACATACATACATACATACATACATACATACATACATACATACATACATACATACATACATACATACATACATACATACATACATACATACATACATACATACATACATACATACATACATACATACATACATACATACATACATACATACATATCATGACGCCATAATCCCTTTCGGGGTAGGCCAGGACGAATCCTTTTTAGTAAGAGGGCTTACAATGATCTGTGGCTTACCAGATCTTAGGCTCTACCCTTAATACCACACTCCTCTGGGCTCCTAATACCAGACCTGTGCAGCTCGGACCACCAAATCTTATGACGGCAGCACTCGCTACTATGGACGAGAGGTGGTCAAACTGCCTGGCCAACCCACGCATTGCAGCGGAAACGTACACATTGTAACACACTGAAACTTCACCGTTATAACCACCGCTCCTACAAGCTGGCCTACAAGGCCAACCCGGCTTGGTAACGAACGCCGAACCTCCAGCTTGTCAAACGAACACGCCAACCACTACACCACATGTATAGGTCTTATATATATATATATATATATATATATATATATATATATATATATATATATATATATATATATATATATATATATATAGTGTCCATAAAGTCTCTGAGGGTGTTTAGACGTTAATAAAACACATAAGGCTCAACGTAAAATAAACTTTTTATACATCAAATTAAAGCTTGAATTATGACAATTTTGAAAATCAAAACATAAATGCAATCAGATGATTATTAATCTTGCTGCATCAAAAACCGCAAAAAAAGAGAAAATTGACGTCCGATTTGCACATTTTAACGCTTGCATTATCTGAAAAAACACATACAGATTCAAAATTTGTAAGGTCTAACTCGAATTTTCTGAAACATTACCTCAAGGCCTCTCAACATGCGCCCATTGGTAGCCGACACACGTCGAAACGAACCTCTAGCTCGCGCGACACGTTGCGGAGAGTCTGAGGAGTGATGGCCTCGATAGCGGCGGTGATATACTGCTTCAACTCACGCATGTCACGCACTTTCGTCTTGAACACCTGGTCCCTGACGTAGTCCCAGAGACAAAAGTCGGGTGGCGTTAGATCAGGAGACGAGTGCATTGCGTGTTTGTGTGATAAAGTAAAAACTGACAGAACGTATGTTTCTGGAGCACTGAACGTTCAGACACAGCTCGTACGTTCGAACGTGACAGTCATAAGGTAATTATTTGGTGCGCAGTCCTGTACGATTGTGTGATGAGCCCGTTCTTCTTCCACGAGTTAACTGTCCACTGGAACAACTACCTGAACATGTTTGAGATTTACGCCATCCCTTAGCTGCTGCAGGCCCAGACGGAGTGGGGTTACGAGCTCATCTTCCAGCAGGACGGAGCGCTCCCATATTGGGCGCACGTTGTCAGAGACGAGCTGGATTAGGTGTTTCTAGGCAGATGGCTACGTCGTGGTGGACCCATGACGTAGGCTCCCAGGTCTTCTGATCTCACGCCACCCGACTTTTATCTATGGGGCTACGTCAAGGACCAGGTCTTCAAGACGAAAATGCGTGACATGCGTGAGTTGAAGCTGCGTATCACCGCCGCTATCCATGCCATCACTCCTCAGACTCTCCGCAACGTGTCGCGCGAGCTAGAGGTTCATCTCGACGTGTGTCGTGCTACCAATGGGCGCATGTTGAGAGGCCTTGAGGTAATAGTTCAGAAAATTCGAGTGAGACCTTACAAGTTTTGAATCTGTATGTGTTTTTTCAGATGATGCAAGCGTTAAAATGTGCAAATCGGACGTCAATGTTCTCTTTTTTTGTGGTTTTTGATGCAGCAAGATTAATAATCATCTGATTGCATTTATGTTTTGATTTTCAAAATTGTCATAATTCAAGCTTTAATTTGATGTATAAAAAGTTTATTTTACGTTGAGCCTTATGTGTTTTATTAACGTCTAAACACCCTCAGAGACTTTATGGACACCCTGTATGTATATGTATATATATATATATATATATATATATATATATATATATGCAGAAAAAAATAAGTTTAGAAAAATAAATAGCACATTTTTACGTTGGAGCTCGGTGCAAGAAAACCGGTCACTCAATTTTATTTCTAAGAACAGTTTTAAAACTGTCTAACCCTTGGCAAAAAAATGATTTATAAAAAGTTTATTTTATTTTATTTCTTCATATTTTATTTTACGTTTTAAAATTCGCGCTTTTAAAAAAACAAACTGTATATATATATATATATATATATATATATATATATATATATATATATAGTGCAAGATAAATATTTTCAAATATTTATATATTGATACATATATATATAATATATATATATATATATATATGTATATATATATATATATATATATATATATATATATATATATATATATATATATATATATATATGTATATATATATATATATAAATATATTTATATATATATATATATATATATATATATATATATATATATATATATATATATATATATATATATATATATATATATATATATATATATATATATAGTTTGTTTTTTTAAAAGCGCGAATTTTAAAACGTAAAATAAAATATTAAGAAATAAAATAAAATAAACTTTTTATATATCATTTTTTAGCCAAGGGTTAGATATTTTTAAAACTGTTCTTAGAAATAAAATTGAGTGACCGGTTTTCTTGCACCGAGCTCCAACGTAAAAATGTGCTATTTATTTTTCCAGACGTCTTTTTTTCTGCAAAAAAGATCAGAAATTTGCTTTTTTAACTATCCTTTATTGACAATTAGTGGAGTCTGTTGGCATAAATAAGATACCTATAGCACTCTCAACATGTCCTGTGATAAAACTGGAAGGATGGGGCCACAAGGGTGTTAGGGTTAAGGTGAAAACTTTTGCATTAAACATTGCTAAATTTGTTTTAAAAAATTATGGATTTAATTAAATCCACGCATTTCATTTGGTTTTTGCTGAATTCATTAATCCTTTGCATCTTGAATTTATTGAAGCCTTCATATTGAATCGTTTTTTAATAATTAAGCCAAACATTACTTAGATATTTGAAAGAAAACTGAGTGCAAAGCCATTAAAGAGAAACTAAAAATTTCCTTAAATCATTAAGAAAAATTTTCGAATTAGAGAAAATGTTGGCAAATTTAGCAATGTTTAACGCAAATTTTTTTACCTTAACCCTGATACCAATGTGGCCCCATCCTTCCATTTTTATCACAGGACATGTTTAGAGTGCTATAGGTATCTTATTTATGTCAACAGACTCCACTAATTGTCAATTAAGATAGTTAAAAAAGCAAATTTCTGAATTTCTGATCTTTTTTGCAGAAAAAAAGACGTCTGCAAAAAAAAACTGCACATTTTTACGTTGACGCTTGGTGCAAGAAAACCGGTCCTTCAATTTTATTTCTAAGAACAGTTTTAAAAATGTCTAACCCTTGGCTACAAAATGGTATATAAAAAGTTAGTTTTATTTTATTCCTTCGTATTTTATTTTGAGTTTTAAAATGCGTGCTTTAAAAAAAAAACACACTGTATATATATATATATATATATATATATATATATATATATATATATATATATACATAAATAAATGAATATGATATAATAATAAAATATTATAATATATTAAAATAAATACACATAAATAATAAAATAATTACCTTAGTCTATAGAAAAGCTATTGATAGTGGTCGTTATCTTAATTATAATTCAAACCACCCATATGCAACGAAATCTGTTATCGCAGCTACATTATTACACAGAACAAAAAGTCACCACATTGGCAATTAACTTTTGAAAGATAAAGAAAGTTTCGTTGCATAAATATTAACAGAAAATGAGTACCCACCATATTCTATAAAAATATAAAAAAAAAGAGAAATTATAATAAAAAATTTTCAAAAAAAAAAAATAAAAAAAAGGAAAAAAAAATGAGCTGGTACAATTTGAATCCTTTATGTTCAAGGACTACAGTTGGCAAAGAAGTGAATTTCAGAATTGTGTGTAGACTCAAGAGAAAAAATGAAATCATAATTAGTACGTACAAAACCAGACGTGAATAAAAGTATGAATAAAAATGTTGTATACTTAATACCCTGTGATTGTAAAATTGAAAACATCTGTGCAAATTTAGCTATTAGGGTGAAAGAACACAAGCAAAAAACAGAGAAAAAGAGATGCAGGTTATTCAAAACTTGTGGACCATGTTTTGGAAAATAATCATAAAATTTAATGGAAAGAAGCTAAATATATAGGTAGTGAAGGTCACTATAAAAAGAGAATTTTTTTAGAAGCAATAAAAATGGCAACAATGAAAGATGAAACAATTATCAGTCAACCAAGTTTTGAAATGCTGCGCATTTATATCCCCCTTATAAAAGATTGGTTAAGAAAGTACCATGTCATCGTAAAGTCATTCCAATAAAAAAAGAAATTTTATTGGCATATGGGAATAACATGTATTTAGATAGAGTTTTGCGTCAAATGAAATCTTCATCTGATTGCATTGACTGGCCATAAGCCAATACAATTTCATTTTATATTGAAATGAATGTACTAAAAATAAATTCAACGTTTTGCTTGCGCGTGACGAGGTGAGTACGCCCTCTCCTCCTTTCAGAATGTCAGAACGTTAGAGAGTGAGAGTTTAGTTTCACTTCTGAAGGAGACAGACAGTATGCAAAATGTTTTATATATAATCTTCCAAAACGTTAAACATTGCGTGTAAATATTATGTAAAAAGTGACTATTATTTTATCATTGTCATTAAAAATAGAAGTATTTGCTGTATATTGTAATTGTAGGTTGAAAGAAATAAACAAATATATTAATTTTGTGACATTAGGGAGTGTAAAGCCCAGTGTCTTCAAAAAAGTAAAACAATAGATCAATTCATCAAGAAATTCTCTTAGCATCATGCAACCTCGCTCGAAATTTGAAATTCAAAACATATTTATATATATATATCATATATATATATATATATATGTATACATGTATTATTATTATTACATATATATTATATATATCAGCTTAAATTTTAAGTCTGCTAAGCTATGGTTTGTTATTTAATTGTTGATGGATTTCAAGAAAACCCAGCATTCGTGTCCATCGTCCTAACAACATCTCTCTTAGTGGTAGTTGTGTTATTATTGTATTTCTTTCATAATTTTAATTTATAAAGATGTTTTTCTCATATTATAATATATCTAGTTGAAAAAAAATGTTTATTTTGAATTCCATAGATAAATACTGTTTTTATAAATTGTCAGGTAAAATTTCAACATGGAGAGAAAAATATCATTTTTCTTGTAATATTTGTTTTAACTATATTAGAAATATAAAAAAGAGTGCTACAGAAAATCATATACCTTAAAAATTAATTAATTTAAAATTTGTAAATTTTATATACTTTTCCCCTGTGTTTATTATTGTGGTTGTAATAAATCCCACATTTTAAAATTTACTATAGCATAATATGAAATAGTACAAATTAACAAAAGAAAAAGTTGCTACAAATAAAACAAATATTTTTATTCCCGAAATAGCCTAATTATTCATTGATTTATCAGAGTCTTTTTTAAGGAAAAATCCTGACTGCACATAATCGTGAGACAAGGCCCGCACTCACCAGGGGGTCGCCCGGGGGGGGGGGGGCAGCCCCACCAGTTGCCCGCCACGTGTTCAAATATGCCCAATTTTTTATTCTAAACTTGATAATTTTTTAAAATAATTACAGAATTTATTCACATTTTTCATGAACATTTTCAACCATTTTTATTTATTTTAGACATCTTAAGTAGAGTAAAGTATATATTATTTTTATTTTGTTTTATTCTATTTCATTTTAAAATTGTGTTGAAAAAAGTTGAGTGCAGTCGAGTCAGCAATAAATAGTTCCATAATAAAAGATTGGGCGAAAAAATAGAGCGATATGTTTTCCATTAATTTGAGAGATTGCTTTCATAATTTTTGGAGCACTGCAAGTATTTTTTAAGTTTGATTAGGATACGATAATAAATCGCCAGCCAGTTTAAAGCGTGGAATTTACATCAAATTGTAAGTTAATAAAGGATGTATAGGCAGAAACAGGAAGATGGACAACTTATTAGCTCAACATTGCATTACTGTGCGCGTACAGCACAATTTGTTGTATTTTATATTATTTTATTATTTCCATATGAATACATATATAGTATAACATGCAGGCATGCACTCTTTAAAATTAAATAACAAGAAAATAATTGTCATAGAAAAAAATGTTTCCTGTAGTTGTAACTCAAGCACAAAAATAGTTCATATAAGCTCATAGTAAAAATTTAGTGTTGTGAAAAATCTCAATATTTCAAGTTTAATGGAGAGGCTATCGGTTAAAAAAATTCTTAAAAAAAGTCTATAGCTTTAAACACGTAAAAGTATGTCTAGTTTATCTCATTTAAATATCTCCAGAATTGCTGCAGTAATTATCTCAAATGTCGCCAAAAGAAAAAAAAATTCCCATAAGCGTAATGTTAAATTAAGGGGCTCCTAGCTTCTCCAGTGTTTACCCGCGTGCTATAAACCGATAAGCTCCAGCAATAAATTTTTCGCTTTCTTTCTTTTTCTTTTTCGCTTTCTTTCTTTTTTTTTTGTTTTTCAAATTTGTAGAGTGCTTTGCCCGTTTATTATTTTTATTATAATCATTATTTTTTGTTGTTGTAAATAAAATAAATTTTAATTTAAAGTTAAATCGAAAACGGATAACAATTACATCCTAATTAACTTTTCTAGCCAAATGATTTTAAGAGCTACCAGTCCTTGCTAGTATACTTAATATAGCGCATTTCCAATTTACTCTTTTAATTTCAATCAAATAAACAAATCTTGATTTTTGAAATCTTATAAAAAAAAATATTAAAAAAAAATACAAGTATTAAAATAATACTTTTAAATGTTTGGCTGCTAGGCATACAACATACAATACATGATTCATGTTGTAACTATATAGTAACTTTTTGTGTGTGAATTATTAAAAAGTATAGAACACATCTATTGCTTTGAAAAAGAAATAAAATTCAAGTAAACTTTTTTATATGATCGTATAAAAAAGTCGACTTTGTGATTTAATAGAAGCATAATCAATTTTATATCTAATTAATTTAATAAATCTAAAAATATTGTTCATAAATATTTAAAAATGCTCATAATCTACAACATTTAAAACATGGTACCCATACAATATTATGAATAATTATTAATAAATCATTGATAATGTTGAACTTGAAAGTGCAATAATACTTGCGAGCGTAACGAGCAGGATTTTTTACAATATGTGCTTTGAAAATTTTTCTAGAACTTAAAATTTGTATATTTGCTGACTGCACAAATCCAAATTTCTGACTGCACATTCTGTGTCTGACTGCACACTAAAAAAGACTGTGATTGATTTACTACAAAACAATCATACAAGATTTAATGAGTTGCTACCTTTGTCCGCTTATTAATTTATAGAAACATTAATTCATTGATTCATTGATTCATTCACTCATTCATTGATTCATTCATAAATTGATTCATTTATTTATTCATTCATTCATTCATTCATTCATTCATTCATTCATTCATTCATTCATTCATTCATTCATTCATTCATTCATTCATTCATTCATTCATTCATTCATTCATTCATTCATTCATTCATTCATTCATTCATTCATTCATTCATTCATTCATTCATTCATTCATTCATTCATTCATTCATTCATTCATTCATTCATTCATTCATTCATTCATTCATTCATTCATTCATTCATTCATTCATTCATTCATTCATTCATTCATTCATTCATTCATTCATTCATTCATTCATTCATTCATTCATTCATTCATTCATTCATTCATTCATTCATTCATTCATTCATTCATTCAATTATTCATTCATTCATTCATTCATTCATTCATTCATTCATTCATTCATTCATTCATTCATTCATTCATTCATTCATTCATTCATTCATTCATTCATTCATTCATTCATTCATTCATTCATTCATTCATTCATTCATTCATTCATTCATTCATTCATTCATTCATTCATTCATTCATTCATTCTTTTAATCATTCATTCATGATAAAAGCTAAATTTTTTCTTTTTTTTTTTATTATAGTGTACAACGATAGGCGATAATGCGATAATATTCACAAATTATTCAATATACACTTAAAGTCTGCCAAGTTGTCTGCCAAGTTGTTGAAATGTGATCAATATGAAAGTTAAAATTTAAATAAAGCAGTAAAGATGTTCTTAAAGAATATAAAAAAATATGTTAAATTAGTTTAAAATTTATTTTTGTTTAACTAGGTGATAATTTATATTTTTTATGTTGTATTTTTTTCCCCCCAAAATTAAAGTTTATTATACAATAAAATTTATTACTTTCAATTAAGATAATTTGTATCCTCTAAATTGATGTTTTGCTGTAATTGCTGTAAATATAAAATTACCTGTTCACAATGACTCGTGAATTTACATAACTGTTACAATAAAATACAACTATAAATGTTGTTTTATGGATTTTAACGTGAAAATTGCGTATATTAACGAATAAATATGAACAGCAAAAACTACAAAAAAATTTTATTACCTTGATGGACGAGAATATTTGACGTAAAGAGAGGAAAAAATATATCTATATTATAAACAAGTTAGAATATGCTATGGTAAAAAGTAGCCAGTATTTTATCTCACATTTTTCTGAGAAGTCAACGACATTTAAGTTGTTTTTATTACTTGTAGATACCTTTTTTTATCAACAAAAAATTAAAAAAAAAAAAAAAGTTTGTTCCCATTAAAAAATGTAATAATAATATGTGAAACTTTTATTTGAAATTGTGACACTCTATTTATATGTTCAAGATAATTATGATGATAAATATTTTGAACAAAACAAATATATTGCTATTTTCAATATATATATATATATATATATATATATATATATATATATATATATATATATATATATATGAATTAAAAATTTAAGAATATTATTCTTACTTCGTCTGACATGATATATTTGGTATATAACACATCGAAAGCAATGTGAAAAGATTTTTGCCATGCTTGGGAATCGAACCCAGGTCTTGCCAGCCACATCCAATTCACGCTCGGATGCCCAAACCATCGGGCTATGTTGGCTACACACTCTCTCAAACTTCCAACGTATCATATACCAAACACCTTTTTTAGTAATCAGCTGTTACAATATTACTCAATGCCATTTAAAGGCACCAATAATCCATACAATAAAATAAAATACATTAATGTGCTCTATGATAATATTATAATACATGAGCCTCATGAATAGTCAAATATATGATTAACATGTTGTAACATCTTTATTTTTGATTTATTAACAGTTTTATAATATTTTTCATGTGAACATACAAACATGTAGCGATATGCTTCAGATAGACTCCATCGTAGAGTGGGGTTCGTGTCACATTTATCGCCTAATCCCTGTAAAGAACCCTTCGCTTGGCAACTTCTGTTATCTGGATATAGAGTTTTACCGAATGACATCATATTTTTTAAGCTTCGATGCCTTACCGGAGTAATGAATAACAATGTTTAGCATAGGACGAACTTGATTTTTGGCTTTCTTCTTTAAGGATTTTTTTTATGTTGCTATTTCTGTCTCATACTAGACATACTAATACAACATAACTCAAAAATGGCATCGTCGTCAGGTCCGAAATTTGGCGCATACCAATTAAACAATAGAAATCAGATGCAGTGTGACGGTATTTGCATTTTGATTTTTTTAATGAATAATGTATCTACAATTTTGAGAAAATATTAATGAAAAGGAACCTAAATTTTCTAAGAACGGGAAATGTAACAAGTGTAATGCCACACCTGCATAAGAAGCACAATCAAAGAAACATGATGTTATTTTACAATAAGACTACTATCTGAACTGAAAACAGCAAGATATGAAAAAAGGAATATTTAAAATAACTTGGAAATTTAAAAGCACAAATAGTAGAATTAGAGCCGAAAAATGTTTCTATAATATCCAATACAAAATCGAGTGTCGAAATCTCTATCATATGCTAGTATGGCGGCAAAAGGGTAGGGAAAGAAAATAGATTGTGTGTACCACATAAAAGTCAGCTGCAGGAAATATCAGCCCTCGTGCTAAAGATGGCAGCACCCACAAGAACCTTCTTGCTAAAGTAAAATCAAAGGTAACGCTTAACGTAGTTCAAAACCCCATCAATGACATTAATATTACATGAAATAGATAGGTTGTGATTGAGTGCGTAAATGTAGAATAAAGAAACATAATAGAACATAATATGACATAACAAATGGAAAAGGAATGTCAAATAAATGAACGTAAGGGATTTAAAAACCGTTTAAGAATTTTGGCGTCTTTTGAGATGTAATAGAGAATCAGGATGAAGCTTATTTAAAAAAAATCAATAATTGTCATATATATATATATATATATATATATATATATATATATATATATATATATATATGTGTGTGTGTGTGTGTTTGTGTGTGTGTATTATCATTTGAAAAAGAAAATGTGGGAATAAAAAAAGGAAAAAAAGGAGTACGTAATGTTATTGATGTAGTTTATAATATAAAAAAGATAAAATTCTAGAAGTTAGTAAACTGAAAGTCAGGTATAGAATCTGTGATGTTAAGGAATATTATAATGTACAATACGGACATCAATAAATGTTAAGAGATAATATTGGTCCACGAAATTACAATAGCAAAAAGTATCTGCTGCATCAGTTTTCCGCCTTCTCAGGCTAGTTGTCATTGCAGTGACCAACGATATAGATATACGCATAAGCCCTTAAATACCTGGTGCACATCTTCTCTCTCTATCTGTATCTCTTTCTTTCTCTCTCTATGATATTTTACATCCTGTGAAATAAAAAATATCACATGCAAAAAAACAAAACATTTTTATAGAAAATATCTTTTTGTTTGATCAAGCAGGCAAGCATTATAATTTATTGCTGAGAGAGAGAGAGAGAGAGAGAGATAAACAGAGAATGTTGTGCACCAGGCGGCTGATCGGGCAGGCAAGCAATCATAATACTCTGGTTCTGAGACCAAGAGAGAGAAAGAGAGAGAATATGTTCATAGTCAAGGAGGAGTGTTTATATTTATGTCGTTGGCCACTGCAATGGTAACTAGCCTGATATGGCGGAGACCTGCTGCAGCAAACACACTTTGCATTTTGCTATTGTAATTTCGTGGACCAATAGTATCTATTTAACATTTATTGAGCTCCATACTGTACTTGCTAGCTAAAACTGCTAAATGTTTGGTCAAATGAAAATTCAGTGTTAACATGATTTGTAATGCTCATATTGTGCAGGAAATCATTCCTGGGGTGTCTGTACGATGTGGAACACATATTACTGAAAAAATAACAGACTGTAATTAAAAAAGAGGAATATAACTTTTCTTGCGTATCAACGAGCTAACATACAAGGAGATTCTTAATTTATGTACGCAACGAGCAACGATATTAATTATTCTTTATATGTTTTCATAAATGAAATAATTTTTTGGCTTATTAGAGTAAATATTTAATTTAACATTTTTAGTTTAAAATTTTACTAATTTAATCAGACTTGGAATTGTTAAACTATTTTAATGCTTTATGGAGGATATTTGCACAAAAGGAAATATATTTTTTATAATAATAAAATTATAAATTTATACATAATTAGTCCCACCAAGAAGTCTTATCAATGGGTGCTTAATCAACATAATATATAATATGTTAATAATCATAAACAATATTACAATAGTATTTAAACAAAATCACCACATTTACTTTTCTTTTTTTCTTTTCTTTTTATTAACAAGAAAAAAAAATAAAAAAAAGTGTTGTACCAAAATTAGAAAACAAACAAAACGATTATACCAAAATACATATTTTCCACTTTTTTACCTTATTTTTATTTCTTTTTTACCCTTAGAATCCTTAAATTTAAATTTTAAAATTGGCATTTCATATGAGCAGTTTTTGAACACTCAGTGTCCTCTCACAGTATCTATTTTTCAATTTGGGAAGAAAAACAGGTTCTAAAAGCTGTCCCATATTTTGAGAATGATATATTTATATATTTTATATCTAATATAAAAATAATATTTTATATATATATATATATATATATATATATATATATATATATATATATATATATATACATATATATCGACGGCTACGCGGCTAATGTGATCATCAGAACATCTCGCGCGCACACACAATCTGACTATCAGACTTTCTCGTGATTCACACAATCTGATTATCTGACTTTCTCGCGCTTTTACTGTGAAAAATATAGTTATAGTTATAATGTAAAACAAAATTAAACCTCTTTTAAATTTTTAAATTTAAATGTCATTGATAAATGAAAACAATTATAATTCGTAATTATAATAAAAATATATGATATTTCTTGAAATTTGAAAACTTGATTTTTATACGGATTATATATAAATGATTATGTAATTTTATAAATGAATTACATTTTATCTTTCGATAATTTTGTTATTATTTAAACTTTTTTTTAAAATAATATTTTTTTTTTCCTAAAAAATGCTATCTTAATAAAATAAAAAATTAAAATTTGAAAATATTAAAGACTATTGATTTAATATTGCTGAAGTTATTTCTAATTAACTCTTTAAATAATTATGCTCTCTAATTGATAAATATTAAATAAATAATAAAAAACAGTTTTCTATATACCTACAATGATATTATTGTTGAATAACGTAGTATTTTTACATAAACATGACAAAAAACTCCAACTCTCTTTCAATCAAACAGGTCACAGTCAAAAATTTAAATATAAGAGTAGGTATAATAGTAAATAGTACAAACTGTAATAGCTCTATTTTATAAGCAAAATAAGCGTTTAATTCAGTTGAGGTCTGTTCATCAGTCACTACAGTTCTAGTGAAGCTATTCTTTTAGCTTAAACGTTTTTTTATACAAATTTTACATTAAATAAATTAAATAATTAATTATTTGATCTTTAGCATTAATTTGTTCTCTAATACCATTTATTTCATTTTTTGTATTATTTCGCTTTTGTTGTGAGATTTGTCTACTGTATTGATTTGTCATATTGCGTAGATAGAAACATTGTTGCTAAACCAAATCATTCATTGATTTCAATTGATCAAACATAAGTTGAAAGCCTACTTGCCATGACAGTTGTTTGTTCACTGTCTTACTTATCAACCCCAACTCAGAAGGCTCAGATTTATCCTTATCCGCCTCCATACCCATTGATTCTGCAAAGCATTTCATACATAATTTGGTTAACTTATTGACACCTTTTACTTTATTTTCGATAATTCAAGTAACATGTCAATCCATCTTTCAGATAACAGATCCAATAAATCTCTCTCTAAAGGTCAAGGCAGCGGTCGTTTCTTATCGCAATTTAGGCTCCGCCCCTGGGAAAGCGTCCATAAAGTTAGCACAGTCCAAGCTCTTATCGCTGAGATAAGAAAAGGGATAAGAAGGACCGCTGTCCTAGGCTTAAGAAGTCCTTGGCACAACTATAACACTCAATGTAATAGGGAAAAGAGCAAAAGAAAAAAGACAAAAGAAAGAAATTATGCACAACTTTGCACAAAAGTATAGTATTGCTGTAGATTTTAATATTAATATAAAACTAGTTTCAACACAATCTTACTAGTTAAATGAAACATTATATTGTAACGGAGAAAAACAAGCTGTTAAAACATACACTCGTGACACAAAACAAACAAGAACAATGATAGATTTATTCATTACGAAAGAAAAATTAAAATCCTTATCGATACAATTTAAAAAAAAACATCAAGAAACAATAGTTTAAAAAAATAATATGTTTCCTTATAACATTGATAGTTATATTAAAAAAGTAAGTTAAACTTTTTTTGCACTTTAAAACACTTGATTAAAATAAATTAAATAGTTATTTAGATTCTTGTAATGAGAGTAACAATGAACATGTAAATAGTTGCTTCATAAAAAATATGAAAATTGAGTCAACAAAGCAGTGCCATAAAGCTGTTGTAACTATGATAAAATTAAAACAGAACCTTGGTTTAATGAAACTTATAAATATGCAGCTATGAATAAAATAATTAATTATTATGTTGCTTTTCTTACTAATGAATCAGAAAATTAGTCTGTATACAAAAATAATCGAAACAAATGTAAGTCTGATGGTCAAATAAAAATGACCGGTACCTTATTAGTCCCAACCATTGGAATCCAGATATAAAAACAATGCCCTTTGATTTTGCTTCGGACACCTTAAGATACCCCACAATTTATTTTGGAAAAATCGGAAAATTCCGGGAAATACGCCATTTGTTATTGATTACCTTTAAGTACAGGAGGTGTTAAAAATTGCCATTAACCCGTGACATAATGCATGTTAGAAACTTTGTACTAACTAATTTAGACCCCTGATGAGTTAAGCTTGTCAGAAATAATTTGACCGTTACCCTTAAAATAATTTCAATACAAACCACCGGGGGTTGAAAATTAAAGAACTCCGATTTGACAAAGTTCGGCATTTTTATTTTTAAATTATAAAGTAGGCTAGAATTTGTCTAAATTGTGTACCAAGTTACAAGTTCTGTGCTCTGTAACTTTAGCAGGAAAGTTTGGAAAAGTATGTCCCCCACCTATATTGTGAATAAATAGCAAATTTTAAAAATTCACCAAAAATCGAAATATGAAGCAAATGTAATTAAATTTGGTATATAATTTAAGGCGGGAAATCACCTACTGCGGGATTTGACTAAAAATTGTAAAGAAAGAAAAATTTGAAATTTTGCACGATGATACATTAGAATATAGTATCTTCAAAAATGAGCCCATTCTAATTGTAATAATTATTTTCTCTCTTATCTGATAGTCACGGGGTTTGAAAATTGTATCAAAGGTAGCTGTTATAATTAACATTCAAATGATATAGTAAAGTTTACATTTTTTTTTAATTTTGAAATACAAGCCATCTATATACATACATTATTGTAAAACTGTCAAAAATTTAACAAGTTTTAAAAGAAAATTGGCGCGTAATTTGAATTTAAAAATAGTAATCTTTCGAAAAAATTGAGTAAATTGCAGTTTTTGTTCAAAATGTCAGTATACATATCTATTATACTTAAAATTACTGTTTAGTAATTTTTTGATATATTTTAAAAAATAACCTAAAGAATCATATTTAATTCAATTTAAAGTAGGATGACATTTTTAAAATTCAAGTTTCACGGCAAAAGTATTTCCAAAAATTATTAAATTTTTATAACTTTATATAAACTAATATACTAAAACTCATTGCATTTGCTTATTTTTATTTTATTTTTGGTGAATTTTAAAAATTTACTCTATTTTCACATTATAGGTGGCGGACATACTTTTCGGGACTTTCCTCCTAAAGTTACAGAGCACCCAACTAGTAACTTGGAACACTTAGTACATATGCAAGACATATTTAAGTCTATTTTATAACTTAAAAATAAAAATTCCGAAAAAATGCTAATTTAGTCAAATCTGCGTTTTAAATTTCCAACCCGTGGAGATGGGCCTTGAAATTATTTTGAAGATAAAAGTCACATATTTTCTGACAAGCTTAACTTATCAAGTGTTTAAACTAGTTTTGTTGAATTCTGTAACATACATCAAATTCGGGGAAAATTGATATTTTTAACACCTCTTCTGCTAAAAGGAAAAAATAACAACTGGCGTATGTCCCAGAATTTTCCAAATTTTCCAAAATAATATGTGGGATGTTTTAAGTTATCCTAAGCATAAGCAAAGGCATAGTTTATATATTTGGGTTCCGAAGGTCGGGACTAATCAGTTTCCGTTCATTTATATTGGGCCTTTTTTAAGACCAGAAAATAAACTAATTTCCATAACTTAAAAATTTAAGACAGAAAAACCAACTCAAAATGAATGACATTAAAAAATCTGATAAGAAAGGAAATAAAAAAAATAATAATAATTTTAATGATGCTGTATTTGAATTAATGTTAAAGATAAAATGAGTTTGTTACGTAAAAGTTTGGTTAGTATTGCGAATTCAATTCCAAAGGTTTCTGATACAGAGGAAAGTAAACAACATAACAATAATTTTGTTGTTGATCCTAATGAATATTTAATATTTAACGAAATTATATTTCCAAAAATAAAAAAAGTCAAATCATTAAATAAAACTCAAAGTAAACCAGATGAAATAACAGCAAAAATAATAGATGAATATTTTGAAACATGTGGTGAAAATCTGCCTAATATTGTAAATATTACATTTAAAACAAACGTATTTCCGGATGATTTTAAAAATTTAATTGTTATTCCAATTTAAAAAACAACATCCTTCGGAACCACAGGACTGTAGGCCAGTTAATTTACGATCAGATAATAAAAAATTCATTGAAATTATTATTATGCTAACAACTTATATGATATATTGTACGTTACTACATACATTGTGAAAATCAGTCTGCTTTAAAAAATAAATTCTTTTGAGACTGCATTACAATTAGTTTTTTCAAAAGTAAGAAAATATCATAATGTTGGAAAAATAGTTATAAATTTAATGTTAGTTTTACGCGAGCATTTTAAAAATTTGACAGTAAAATAATCTAGTAATTAAATTTAAAAAAATACGGTTTAAGTAAGGCTAGTGTTAACCTAATTCATAGTTATATTCATATAGAAAACAAAACACTCAATATAAAAATGAAAAATCAAGTATTATTTTAAATAACCTTGGACTACCACAGAGTTCAGTGCTAGGGATTCTTTTATTTGTTTAATATATTATTGATTTGTTTATCCAATTTAAAAATATGTTTGTAACTTTTTTGCAGACGATAAGTTAGTTTTGGCGTCATTAAAATCGTATGAAGAAGCATGTAATTGCATAAATAAATTTTTTACATTTTTAAATACATGGTTAAAAGTTAATAAAATAAAAGTAACTATAAGTAAATCAAAATATCTCCCTATATATATATTTCTTCACACAGAAATTATAAACTTTTAAATACTGAAAACAGAGATGTAATTATTATTGGTGGTGAAGTTTTAGTATTCGCGGATGAAATTAAATACTTTGGAGTTATTATCGATTTTGATTTGATTTTTAACAGTCGTGTTAAATTTATAAGTAAACAAAATTGTGAAATAAATAAGTTATCTTGCTCGCATATCACATTTTCTGAGTCCATGGACAAAAGTGTTAATATACAAAACAAATATAGCAACACGTTTTGACTACTCTGCAAGTAGTGTATTGTTTGATATGACTAAAGTAAGATACAAAATAATGCAATGAGAGTTTTACCTGAATGTAGTAAGTTAACATCTATTTTTGAATTGCTTGGTGCTTTATGTTGGTTATCAATTAAACAAAGATTTCTGTTAAGGCCTTATTTTTTATAAAAAGAATTTTTAAAAAATTTAGCTAATTACTTATGTGAAAAAGTTACATATGCCAATTAAATACATTAGCATAATACAAGGTCTCATAATGATATATACATAGGTATTAAACGAAGTAAATTTTATCAACGCTCACTCACTGTCAATAGTTTCACAATGTATAATACACTTCTAATATATTAATATTAAATTATTTAGTAAATTATATGAATTTAAAAGAGAATGTGTAATCTACGGCAAAAATATGTTACTTAAAAGTAATATTATTAGGTATCACATATTACTAGGAACCAGATTTTATTTCTGAAAATGTAAATTTTCAGTACTGAATTCAGTCCAGTTTTTCTGCATACTTCAAAAAGAGCAAAATCATTTCACTTTCAGTTAAATTATACAAAAACAGTGAAATTAGGTTTTAATCATTTTTAACTTTGAAATAAAAGGTGTCAAGAAAAAAGGTAGAATTTATAATTTGTATGGAAATAAAAATAAAAAAAAGTTAAATTATTACTGATACACTTTACAAGCCAGTATTAATGAGAGCTGTTTTTGTATTTAAAAACGTCTTATTAAGAGGCCGTTTTATTTTCTGAAAAGTATATATGTAAACCAACTGTCTAAAAGATCAATATATAAAATAAGGCAGGAATTGTAAATAGTTGAAATCCAGTTCATTGCGTAATTAAAGTAACTAATAATTACAAGAAACGCATACAATAAATTGTTATATAAGACAGTGATAACCGGTTTCAAATCAAGCTATAGAGACTTGCATTGAACGATAAGAGTATATTTCGTAACATTAAATTTAATAAAAAAATCCTATTAAATATATAACATATTTAATTATTAAAATAGAGAAAAAGAAAAGAAAGCACATAAATTATATAATATGCCTTTCCTCATATATAATAATGCGTATACATATTACAATAAAAAAACTATATATTTTTTTTTATCAATAACTACGTGTAACTGTAAATAATAAATTTAAAACAATATGTAAATAGTATTATAGCAATGAAAAACCAAATTTAGAGAAGAAAATAATTTTTGGAAATCTTTATAAAATTTCTGAAATACTTTATTTTAAAAGAAAGAAATATAAAAAAATTAAATTATTTGATACTGTATGCAAATAATTTATACCTCTCTACTCTTAAAATATAGTGTGTTGATCACCTTTCAGAGATCGATATCAATTTATTTCATTCTAAATTTTTGTTATAGTTTTTATAAAATTATTTATAATTAAATTTCATTTTTTGCACTCGTGAATATAATAACATCGCGTGTGGTTGCAGAGGAATCGTGGAAGTACGATTTCATTGAAATGTATGGGCAGCGAGCAGACGGCGTATAGAGAGTAAGAAGGCATATTTACCATTATTTTAATGGTATTTAGTTGAATTCAGATGGATTTGCAATAGGCCAATGCATTAAAAATGGTTTTTTTATATTTTAACATATCAATTTAAGTTTTTGTACGGTTAAAGTCTGTTTTCAGTTTCCAAAAACTGAGAAAAACTAAAAAATCACAAAAACTTAAAATAAGTGACCCAATTTACAACTTTCCAAAAACAAAACAAAAATTTAGGCCCAAACTTTTTTGAATTTTTAGCTATCAAAATCATGGAATCATGAACATCTGAACTCAGATGTGATTTAGTATGCATATTTCAAAAGCTGAACAAACTGGAAATCAACTCCCTACATACTGCTATTGTAAACTGCATTAATGCATTGTAATATAAAATTCTTTATGTATTAAACTGACAAATTGATAAATTTATTAGCTATTTCATTTTGTAACAAATGTAATGTAAATATATGTATTGGCTTTTCTATGCTAAATAAATATATATCTTATATATTAATCATATATATCACTGCACTCAAAAATATTGCTCAGTATATTTAAACTCGCAAAATGAGTTATTTTCCTATACTAGCCCATGTATTGCGTTATCCAGCTTGGCGTCGACTTTGACTTTATCATGAATGCATGCACCTTTACAGAAGCTTCCAAAATTTCCAATTACTAACTTTCAACTGAATCTACATAGTACCTAAAATTTTTAGTGCTCAATTGCAAAAGGTGCGTGTCATTGTAATCAACATTATTTTAAAGTGTTTTACCGCTTTCACTTCTTTATTGATCTTCTTAGTCATGTAAAATTGCTTATACGATGCTCTGGTGTGGCATTCACCTCATATGTAAAAATATATCTGACGTTGTGTCTCCCCGTGACTATTAGCGTGTAGCAGGTTTTGAGGTACTACAATTTTTCCAAATGAGTTGAAATATACTACAATAAACTAGTAGTACTATCGCCTAGATTAGATGACATTTCACCTACATTTTATGGTATATGAATACCTGTTCTAAGCTTATATTTAACTATTGTATTTTACTGGCGTAATTTACCTCTATCCTTTTGCGTCAAGATAAGGCTTCTACACTTTACAAATTAACGAAGGATAAGTCTTTTACTCTTAACAAACTGGTGGCTATTTGGGGTTTCTGCTATATAAAAAAGAGTGTGATTTTACCTATTAGCCGAAAATTTATAAAGTGTTTAAACTTCATCTTGACGCGAGAAAATTGACCTGTTCATTTAATAATAATTTTATTCCATGTAAAAATACATATATCGATGCTTCCGCGTCAAAATAGAGAATGTGCATTTTCCACCAGCGAGGCAAATGGAGGATCTGCAGTTTCCACGCAGCACAGTGAGCGGACTAGTGGCCATTAACTTAACATTGCAGATTCTCCACTGTGGAAAGTGCAGATCCACTACTCGCCACGCTGGTGGAAAGTGCACATTCTCTATTTTGACGCGGAAGCATCGATATGTAATTGATTGACAGTTATTTATATTAAATTGGTTAACATTGCGTTGTATTCAACATTATTTGACATTCCTAAACTGAAGCTGTACTCTGTATCCATGATCTAATGTGAGCCACATTTGTGTACACTCCTGGGTAGTTTGGTAGGGCACATCCATATCCCCAGGATACGATACCTACTAACTTGGTAACTCCGTCAACGGTTGCTACAAGAGGCCCACCGCTATCGCCCTGAAATATTAAAAAAAAATTAATTGCATTTAGTATATCGCTATATTTTTTCTTACAGAAACTTGTTTATTTATACCATGACCTGTATAATATCTCAGGTCATGTCCAATAAAAACACTCCTCTGCTTCGATTCTAATAACTTAATACATAAATATTAACTATAATAATAACAATAAGTGATAAAAAAAATAACAAGGAATTAAAATATCTACGTAATTTTAGTGATACATTGCTTTAGAACAATTTAATAATTATACAGCATAAACTAAACTAGAATCAAAAAGCCTCATTCGATTTAAATAGGGCATGAATTTTTACCACGTAAATATCAAACATTTTTTAACACTGGTTTTTCCATTTGACCAGCCCGATTTTGACTAACAATTTTTTTTATTACCATAACAGTTTCAAAATGAAATTAAATAAAGATTACTTTGCGTATTGAAAAGAGCATATAAAGTAGCAGTTCAATAAAAAACTGTAATTTTTCATAAATATTGAAACAATAACATGTAGGACGTGTATTTGTAAGTAAAATGACTTAGGTGTCATGCCGTGATGTTGGCATCCTTGCGCCACCGTTAAATCTATTTCGGAACCTGGAGCTTACTTGCTCAATATGACGTCATATTTATTGTTCATGTTATATAATATGTATTATTTATTATGATTCAAGACAATGCAAGTCAATACATTATTGTGATAATTTATCATACAACGCTACTATCATGATACAATTTTTTTTTCAATAAGTTTGATAAATTTAAACATGTATATTATATTTTAATATTAGATGCATATTTTAGTGTCAGTGCATCTGCTGTGAAATATTTCTATCTTGTGATATGATTAAAATTTTTATATATAATAAAACTTTAGGACTGATAGTACAGACCATTTTAGTACATTGATAAACGTTGTTATATAACCTAAAAAAAATTATAATTTTTTTTAGATGTTATAGTTTTTAAGACTTTTAATGTCATTTCTTACGTGCAAAACACAAATTCTTTACAAATTCGTTTAAAGTATAAAATCATGATTTTTTTAGTAATACAAAATTTTCTCTTTTAAATACAATGAGAATAGAATCATGCCTATTTTTATGTGTATATTTTCCATGATTATTTTTATAACTGATGAAATTACATTACCTATATACTATTAATAGATTTACATTTTTATTACGGATTAAAAAAAACTTTGCTTTTATTGTTTATCTGTGAGGAACTTATTTGTAATTTCATTTTCGTATAAGTACTACGATATATGCGTCATATTTAAAAATATTTATTCTTCAATTAAAACAATAATACTTACAAAATATGTATATTGCAAAACTTTTTTAACATAATAATTGCATTTATTGTTAGTAAAATATTCATTATTACTTGTTAAATTTAACTATTTATTTTTGCATAATATTTGTTCTCATTATTTATTTATTTTAACTTCCCAAGCAATGCTAGCTCATTGCGTACTGAGGAAAATGAAAGCGTTCAAAATTTCTCTCGCACATTTAATATTTGTGGAGAGGGGAGCGCGGAGGGCCGATACAGCAATAGATCGAACGGCAGGTAACTCAGGCTTTTCAAGATGACCGTATGCTTTATGTAAAATTTTCCTTTTTAAGTAGGGTGTATCTACATGACATCATATTCAAAGATCTTTTATGTGATACTGAAGTAATGGTAATGCTTAGCATTGAAAAGCTTTGTTTTTGGTTTTGAACAACAAAAGATCAATTATTTTAAAGCTGACTATCAGCGATTTTGTTTACATCCGCTTCCATTTCGTAAAAATGAATGTTAAATACGTAGTAAGTCAAAATTGAAGCGGATATGACCGATGTCGCTTAAAGTTGGCTTCAAAAGAGTTTTTACTTTAATTATATAATTCGTCGCCCCAGAATATAAATGTGAAATAAACCACTTGGTTTTGATGCCATTTTAGACCTTATGTAACAGTTGAAGACAAATAAAAGTTTACAATTTAAAAGTGCTCTATATCTGCCCGCTTCAAAACTTTATGTGAAAACGAGATTCTCGAGAACTAGAGGCTACCACAATCGGTTACGTCAAGAGTTCTCTTTCAGATGAGCTTCTTGGCTGCTTGGCTAGCAAGCTAAACAATCCTCGTGTTGCACGCTTACGCACTTTGCTCTCCGCACCTCCACATTATGCTCTCTTTCTCTCTCTCTGCCGTTGTGACAGCAGACAATATTGAATACATTTTCTTCTCAAGCAAATGCATAGAACAAAAATATATCTTGAAAAAAAATACAAAAAAAGTTATTTCAATGAATATTTAAAATTCTTATGAAATAAATTCCTAGTATAAATAAATTAATAATCGTCTTTTTTTAAAAAAATGCATAGAAAAAAATACAAATTTTTTAAAGGGCAAAGTTTAAGCCTGACAACATTTGTTTCTTTATTTGTTAAATTAATTATTTGTGTGTTTATTTATTTAATTATATATTTGCTTGAAATTTAAAATATCAAGTTGATATTAAAGGTAAAAGCTACCTAATAAATAGAATGTTATCCAGACTTTACGTTCAAACTTGTTCGTTAGGAAGTATGTAACTTGCATCGCAGTGAGTTTGAGTTGGGTATGTTTTATCTTTTGTTTGAATAGTAAAATTAAAAATATATAAAAATATATATTTACGAATGTACCGTATAAATGAGTTATATATTTCATGATTTCTTAGAAATGTTTAATTAAATAAAAAAATCCACGAGTTTGTTTTCTTTACTTATTTTAAAACTGATATTACGCATTTGCTTGAGAAGAATGTGTTCAATATTGTCTGCTGTCACAACAACAGCAGAGAGAGATAGAGAGAGAGAGAGAGAGAGACAATGATGTGGAGGTGCGGAGAGCGACGTGCGTATAAGCGTGCAATACGAGGATTGTTTAGCTTGCCAGCCAAGCAGGCAAGCAGCCAAGCAGGCAAGAAGCTATCTGAAAGAGAACTCTAAACGTAACCGATTGTGGTGACCTCTAGTGCACTAGAATCTCGTTTTTATATAACGTTTTGAGGCGCGCAAATATAGAGCACGTTTCAATTGTAACCTTTTATTTGCCTTGGACTCTACATGTAGCATAAGGTCTAAAATTCCATGAAAACCTAGTGGTTTATTTTACATTTATATTCTGCGGCGACGAACTTTCTAGGGAAATCAGTTTTCTGATAATGCTATTTTTGTCACATACTTTAGATATTAATTTAAACTAACCACAGCAACATTTTAATAAAAAAAATAGCTTAGTAAGTCCCTTTAAACGAGTAAAATAAGTTATTTTCCTATACCTACCCTATGTAGGAATAAAATGGAGTTATCCAACATGACGATTACTTTAACATGAATGTATAGACCCTACAGTAGTATTTAGTAAAAGTATTATATTGCAATACAACATTGTTATAATTTAACATCACTTTTGCTATTATGACATAAGTGCAGCATAAATTGAATATAATAACATTATTTCTTTCCGTGTAAAATGAATATTTATTACATTGATCATCATATAAATTTTGGTGCTTATATCTGTGGAAAGTTTGTTTCAGAAAATATCCAGTTGTAAACTTTTGTGGTCTTATTTTTTGGTTCTTTATAATAGTTAGGATTATGATGGAAAAAATAAATTACCTAATGTATGCTGCATTATGTCATTATAGCCTAAATGCTAATAAATTAGAATAATTGTAAATAATTATACTGTAGATCATAATATTTATGCTATTGCACTATAGTTTTATGTATATTGGATAAATTATGCTAAAACTAAATAAGATTGTTATTGTGTATTTATTTTTGTCCGTGTGTAGAGCAAATTATATTGATTTGGGAGTCAAAATATTTTTACTACCACACCATTTGACCAATTCGAGTTTGATTCTTATCAATAACAACTCTGTTCATTGCTTCATTTCTCGACCTTCTACTTGAGTTTTATCATGTTATGATGATCAACTTGGTCAAACAGTTAATGCGTAAATATCATGCTAACGAGAGAGTGGGAACAATGTATGGGCGAGCACATTTTGGTGTACTTGGATGGGAGTCAATTAAAAGGTGGAAAAGGGAAGCAACGAACACCTCTCTTATTGTTATATGCATTAATTCGTATATATATATATATATATATATATATATATATATATATATATATATATTTATTTATTTATTTATTATATTTTTTATAATTCCAGAGATTATAATTTTGCAGTAATATTTATGATATTTGATCTTGATGGTGGCTTAAAAAATAATTTTTAAACTAACCTGACAAGAATCTTTGCCACCCGCCGATAATCCTGCACAAATCATAGAGTCTGTGATTGATCCAGCACCATATGCCTTACTGCAATTCTCTCTAGATTCAATTGGAACATTCACTGCCATAAGAGTCAATGGTAAAGTAGAACCTAAAAAATAAAACAAACAATTATATCGGATTTGCTTTAATGAGTAAAACGTTTTATATTTTAAATATAGATTTGAAAAGAAATTAAAACAAATTTTGAAAAGAAAAGGATACGGAACAAAAAGTAATTACACTTTTAAAGCGGAAAAACAACACATAGTCATAATTAAATAAACTTAAGGTAATGTAAGTTTGTTACTGCGCTTTTTATGCACCTTCTGCAAGATTTAATTTTTTATTACTGGTGTTTTTCACGTTTGGAAGGCAGAAAAAGTAGTATCGTTTTTATAAGTGGATTGTTTTACCAAAAATAGATCCAAGCAATCAATCATATTAAAAAAATAATAACAAAATGTGCACTTTACACAATGTTTACTTTTCCATTGGTCATTATGAAAACGTAAGCTTTTGACTGTTTGCTTCCATAAACGTGACATTATGTGTTTTCGTGCTATACCAATCCCGGTCACAGACAAGACATTATCTTAGCGACATGTATAAGCACTTTAAAATTATTAGAGAGCAGATACGCGTCAAACACTGCCTAAGTATCTTGTCCTGAATTCACCTATTACAGCTTCGAGAAACCGTGGAAATTTCTACGCAGGCTTTTCACAATTAGTGCAATCACAAGTTTTATTAAAAATGGTACAAAAAGGCCTTTACGTATATATACCGCCACCAATACGAGTCACTGCTGCACTTCTCCACCTGTTAGTTGACTCCTATCATTTTGATTATCGAATAAGTCAAGACAGGTGAAAACGAGTAATCTAAGCGATGACTAAGAATCATGCAAACCAGAGAGAAGAATTAAAGGGTGGGTGAGCATATTTAGGTTTGCTTTGATAGAAGTCAAGTTAAAATTGGAGCATTGCAGCAGAGAACACATTTGCTATTGTTAATCATCGACTCTTATTGATGCGGTTAAGTAAAAATACGTAAAATCTTCTTTGTCCCATTTTAAATAAAAGTTGCTGTACAGAGAGACGAGTCATTTGTCTAAGTTTAGAGCTGTAAATTTAAACCGATTCGAGCACCTACCCGGACCAAAATCTTCGGGTGATTGATTTTTTGAAAATAATGAACCCTGGTTTTGAGCTTTTAGCTCGAAAATAAGCTATTTCAAGTTGAGCTCGTAATTAACTCGTGAAAAAATGAAGCTTTTGAAAATAAATCAGGCTATAGAAAATGTTTTGAAGGAAGCACAAAAAAAAGTTTGTTATTTTTGTTTAAAATGGTGTTATTAATATTCTACCATGCAAAAAAAAGCTGTTTAATATATCATAACTTTTTTTTATTTATGCATTTTTATTCTCAAAAACAGTTTTTTCATAATAAAAATCGAGATTTTTTCTACATAGGCTTGAAAGCTTGTTTTTAAACTTCGGCTCAAATATCGAACTTTCCGAGCTTTAGCTCATTTTTCGAATTTAAGCTAAACCCAATTCAAGCTGAGCTAAAAAAAATGTCAGCCCACGCTAAAAATATTTTGAGTTTTTTTTTTTCAGTTCTACCTTAAACACTTAGCAATACAAACTCAGTCAATGATGAAGAAAAAAAAAACTTGGTTTAAACAAGCTTGTCCAATGCAAGATTTGTATTATTTATATTAATATATATATATTTTCTTTTAATTATTGAGCTTTTATTTCAGTGTTATTTCGTGTCATCTTTAGTTTTGGCTATCATTATGTTTTGGCCTTATTTATATTTTTACATAATGACGATGTGTATTTTTCCACATTTTAAGGCTATATGTATTCTTATCTAGAAATTTATTACTATACGACGATATATATAATTTTGTTGAACTTACTTCCAGAAGCCATAGTACCCCAGCCGCTAACAGTAGTATTAGTTCCAGCAGCAAGAACTAATGTTGGTGCAGGTAAAGAAATGATGGCAATAGTAGAAGCTGCAAAATAATGATACATCATTTTTTGCCTACTTTATAAATATGTAATAGTTTGTATGTAATCAAATCATATGCAGTGAGAGTTGGGAGGGTGTAAGGTCCATCGCCAGGAATTAAAAAGTAAGGGTTAAAGAGGATGGGCTCCCACCTACTTATTGCATTCACTAAAGACTTTTGATCCTTTTTGAACCAAATTCTGCAACCATCAATGCACAAAGTAATATTATTTTTATATCACGGTTATACATACAGGGTAAGAAATTTTCGTACAGTATTTTCTTTAGTTCATCCTCATATATTATATGGATTAATAGTGTACATGGAGTTAGCAATCAGCTAACATATAAAAATGCAACTAATAATACTTAAAAAGTTTAAAAAAAGGGGAAAATTTGATGAGACAAGATTTATTTTTGTGTTTTACATATTGCATTGCAAGATGATAGATTTTTAAAAAAATTATTTTTATAAGAAAATTATTATAGTGATGAACATGGTAAACCTTGAGTGAATGAACATAACACAAGAATTGCATACACTAAGCCAATAATGGTACCAAAAGTGAGATATAGATTTACAGAAAGAACAAAAAGATATAGTTAACCAAGCCGTTGAAATGAAATTCCTTTAAAATTAAAATATTTGAGTTGAAAAACATTGTAAAAAATATATATTATATATATATTTTTTTCAATATTTATAAAAAATAGAAAATGAAAATTAAATAAAAGCATTTTTATATTTATTTTATTCAATTACAAAAAACAAAGAAATGTAATATAAATTTATATCTAACGGATTTCAAAAATTGCTGACCACCTGGGATAAAAAAAAGTGAAATTCTCTCACCAAGCTGAAATTTCTACCTAAGGTGCCCATTGGAAAGATCTAATACGTGATAAATTATTTTTTAAGAATCGTAATTATTAAGGGTGTCAGACCATTTTCAAAATGGCTGGCTTTGTGTAAAAACTAGAATTAAGGGGTCATTTTGGCAACGTGTCGTTTCCGTTCAAATAAGATGAATTTCAAAATTCTTTTTTTGTTAGAATCGACAAGTTGTGCAGACTGTATGAAACACTTAAATTTTATTTTGCAGAAATAATGGTTTTTTTAAAAAAAAATTTAAAAAGTCGAAAAAGTTGACATTTGTAAAAAGTTCCATCCATTATTTTCTAATGTTAAAAATGTTGTATATCAATGTCGTTTTGCAGTTTTATACTCCTACTATCATCGTATTACAAAGTGTATAAACTGAGAAAAATCGACTAATCGAATCTGATGAATCGACTGTCCAAAAGTCACAAATCAGCCAAATTGACTGTTTTCTCCCGAAATTTTGCCCATGTTACCAATTATTTTAAAAAAATTTAAAGTGATGTTTTGCAAGCTTGTTTTACGGTTAACATTTATCAAAAATAAAAAAAGTGTAAATTGAGTGGCTTTTTTGCGGAAAAACCCCACCGCGTAGAAGATCATTTATACAGGTGATAGGGTACCTTTTCACACCCCCTAAAAAACTCTGGATAACCAGAATAACATAATTTTGATTGTTTTAGTCCAACCAAGTAGATTATATAGAAATTTGCAAGAATTTTTCAATATTTTTAATTTTTAATTTTTTGAAAAAAAAATCAACAAATATTTGTGTATTTTTTTTCTTTTCTTTTCTTTTTTATTAATTACATTTGCAAATAAAATTTATTGCATGATTTACTTAAATGTACTATCATATATCAGTTTCAAACGTTAATTGATCAAAAAGTTTGCATATATATAATTTAGATTGTGTCTGGAGTACCCTAGAAGTAATACAACATACGGGAAGAATACTGTAGACACAATGTATAAATTATTTATGTATAATAAATTAAATTTATGTGTTTCATAAAGTCCACACAACTTGTAGATTCTAAGAAAAAAATAATTTTGAAATTCAACTTATCAGAACAAAAACGAGACGTTGCCAAAGTGACCCCTTAATTCTAGTTTTTGCACAAAGTCGGCCATTTTGAAATTAATCTGCCTCCCTTAATAATTAAAATTTAAAAAAAATAATTTATCACGTATTAGATCTTTCCAATTGGTCCTTCAGGTAAAAATTTCGTCTTAGTGAGAGAACTTTAATTTTTTTTATCCCAGGTAGTCCACAATTTTTGAAATCCGTCATATATATATATATATTTATATTTTTATATATATATATATATATATATATATATATATATATATATATATATATATATATATATATATATATATATATATATATATATATATATATATATATATATATATATATATATATATATATATATATATATATATATATATATATATATATATATATATATATATATATCTGCCTCCGCGCCAAAAAGAAGCATCAACACTTTCCAGATTTACGGCGATTGGAGCATCTGCACTTTCCACCGTGAAGCATCTGCAATGTTAAGTGAATGGCCGCTAGTCCACTCACCATGCTGCGGTGGAAAGTGTAGATGCTCCACTCGTCGCAAATCTGGAAAGTGTAGATGCTTCTTTTTGGCGCGCAAGCATTGATATATATATATATATATATATATATATATATATATATATATATATATATATATATATATATATATATATATATATATATATATATATATATACAGGGTGTCTATAAAGTCCTTGAGGCGTTTATAAAAGACATAAGGCTTAACTTACAATTATGAAAAACAAAACAGTTTTCAAATAAGAAAAATTAGTAAAGTTGCTACACGAAAAAAATGCAAAAAATGAGGTATTGCCGGAATCACCGCATCATGACACGTCTGCATCGTCTGAAATGGACCAAACAAATTCAAAATTTTGGACTTCTGAAATAGGTTTCTTAAAATTTACCTTTAGGCAGCTCCACGTGGGATCCATTAGTAGCCCGACACGTTTCGAGACGAACCCTAGCTCGCGCCACACGTTGCGGAGCATCTGCACTGTGATGGACTGGATGGCGGCAGTGATCCATTGCTTCAGTTTGCGCACGTCATGGTGATTTGAAAACTTTGTCTTTGATGTACCACCAGAGGAAGAAGTCCGGGGGGGGGGGGGGGGGGGGGGTGAGATCTCGAGACCTTGGAGCTCATGCCATGGGTCTACCACGTCCAAGCCATCTTCCTGCGAATGTCTGATTCAGCGTGTGTCTAACGTCATGGGCCTAATGCGGTGGAGCAGCGTCTTGCTGAAAGTTGAGATTTTGACCCCTTTTTTCTTGCGCTTGAAGCAGCTAAGGAATCGCATATTGCTCCAGCATTTCCAAGTAATTACCCCATTTGATTGTCGGCTTGTGAAAGAAGTATGGGCCGATCATCCGATCGTACAGGACTGCGCACCAAACAATTACTTTGGGACTGTCACGCTTGAACGTACGAATTGAAGTTGGACGTTCAGTACCCCAGAAACGCACGTTCTGTCTGTTCACTTTTCCATACATAACATAAGAAGATGGCTTAGACGTGGTGAACCCATGGCATGGGCTCCAAGGTCTCCAGATCTCACCCCAACCCCCCCCCCCCCCCCCCCCCGGGCTTCTTCCTCTGGTGGTACCTCAAGGACAAAGTCTTCAAAACACCAGTGCATGACGTGCGCGAACTGAAGCAGACGATCACTCCGCCATCCAGTCTATCACACCGCAGATGCTCCGCAACGTGTGGCGCGAGCTAGGGTTCGTTTCGACACGTGTCGTGCTACTAATGGATCCCACGTGGAGCTGCCTTAAAGGCATTCTTTACAAAGAAGACATGTGCTATTCACATACCTTATAAAGTGTCTTTTACTGAGGCATATTTTACCCAAATTTTTTCTTTTTTATTAAAAAAATGAAATTAATTGGGTTAATTAAATTAATGTGCTCTAGAATGTGTGGCAACACTGCCCAAAAAGTGGTAAAAAAATGTAGGGGGGTCATAAGTCTATGAGGAGTATGATAAAAGTAAAAAGAGAGTCAGGTGAGGCTATTAGAGGTATAACTAACAGTCACACAATAAAGAAGGTGAGCTATTGTCATAAAACTCACTCAGGTAAAAAGGATTAAATAAGTGAGGTAAAATAAAATTAATTTTGTTCTCTGATGATTGTGTGAACAATTTATTTTTAATTGTCACAAAATTTGCATTGGAATTCATACCAAAATCAACCTCCTACGTCAATTAGAAGAATAGATTTTAATATTGAATATTAATCAATAATTGGTCTAATCAATTTTAAAACCCTTATTATTGGGCTAGAAATGTGATTTTGGTATGAATTCCAATGCAAATTTTATGATAATTACAAATAAATAGCTTGCACAATGATCAGAGTAAAAAAATAATTTTATTCTAACTCACTAATTTAATCCTTTCTACCTGAGTGAGTTTTATGACAATAGCTCACCTGATCTTTTGTGTTTTGTGTTGCATCTACTGTGGTGTTGCATTCAATGGTATATTTGATAATTCGCGAGCTAAATTCCCCACTTCGCCACTCTCACGCTGACGTCATGGCGATCTGCCAATCTCAGGTCGTTCTCTCCTACCACCTGAATTCATAGCATAAATAGCCAATGCGGCGTTGCTTCCACGCTCACTCTGACGTCAGCGTGAGCGCATTTAAGGGTAGGTGTAATTTTCTCTTTCCCTTACGGGGCATCACACAGGCACAACTCTGGTATATTAATAATCAGAAAAAATGATAAGGAAAAATAAAAAATACTTGCTCCTACCCTAAAGAGTGCGTTTAAGGTAAATTTTGATAAACGTTTGTCAGAAGTCCAAAATTTTGAATTTGTTTGGTACATTTCAGACGATGCAGACGTGTCAAGATGCAGCAATTCCAGCAAAACCTCATTTTTTGCATTTTTACGTGTGGCAACTTTACTAATTTTCCGATTTTTAAACTGTTTTAATTTTCATAATTGTAAAAAACGAAGATTTAATTTCCTGTATAAAAAGTTTAGTTTATGTTAAGCTTTATGTCTTTTATAAATGCCTAAAAACCCTCAAGGACTTTATAGACACCCTGTATATATATATATATATATATATATATATATATATATATATATATATATATATTTATATATATATCGACGGTCTCGTGGCTATTATATGTATCTCACAATCTCGCCGCGCCACACAAAATAGGTATATCACAATCTCGCCGCGACACACAAAGTAGGTATCTGACTTCCTCGCGATGCGCACAATATAGGTATTAGAAAATCTCGCCGTACGCACAAATTAGGTATCTCTATTTTACACAAAATAGGTATCTCATAGCCATAGAGAATTTTCCACATAAATACTTAAAATGTTAATATATTTTCTATGTTAAAAATGCTTTAAATACTTTTAAAAATAAAATTTAAATAAAAAGTAAATATTTTTTATAGAATTATGTTTAATAATAATATTATTTTTTAAATATTTTACGTTACCATTTTTTTTTAATAATGCCGTTTTATTTTAGTTTTACGAATAATTAATAGTGATTTTAAAATATATGAATTTTAATATAATATAGACCACAAGAAAGTTGTTTTAAAAATTTTTATTTTCAAATTTAAAAAAATAATAATAATTTATTACTAATATTATAATATATAAATTATTTAATTTGAGTTTCTGTAAAATTATTAAAAAAATATTTTGTGTAAAATAAAAATAAGACATTTTCAATTATTAAATGTTATTTATTTTTAATTTAATTTGTCGTATATTACATTTTTGCCAGCATGTTATATGGACAATTATTCGCGAGATTGTCTGATACCTAATTTGTGCGTACGGCGAGATTTTCTAATACCTATTTTGTGCGCATCGCGAGGAAGTCAGATACCTACTTTGTGTGTCGCGGCGAGATTGTGAGATACCTTTTTTGTGTGGCGCGGCGAGATTGTGAGATACATATAATAGCCGCGAGACCGTCGATATATATATATATATATATATATATATATATATATATATATATATATATATATATATATATATATATATATATATATATATATATATATATATATATATATATATATATATATATATGATAAGAAATTTCTTGGTGAAAAAAAATTATTGTCTTACCTTCTGTGAAGACACTGGACTTTACACTCGCTGATATCACTATTTTAAATCACTATGATAAAATAATAGTAACTTTGTACATAATAATAAAAACACTCAATTCGCAGTCTTTTTTAAAATTACATAGCAATGTTATTAACACACAATGTTTAACGTTTTCGGAGACTTTATATTCAGTGTAATAATATTCAGTGTATTAAACATTGTGTGTATATAATATAGCTCTGTAATTTTAAAAAAGACTGAAAATTGAGTGTTTATATTATTATGTACTAAGTGACTATTATTTTATCATTGTTATTTAAAATAGTGATACCAGCGAGTGTAAAGCCCAGTGTATTTACAGAATATAAGACAATAATTTATTTCACCAAGAAATTTTCTTATCAACATGCAACCTCGCTCGAAATTCAACATTTCAAACATACACATATATATATATATATATATTCATATATATATATATATATATATATATATATATATATATATATATATATATATATATATATATATATATAATATATATATTTATATATAAACCCTATATTGTCCAAATTTTTTTTTTCTTTTATTTTTTTTTTGTAAAATGAAATTTTATTGAATAATTAAATTAACCGATAAGTTTATGCCTTGGTTGGCAATGTATGGAAATATAATAGTAACCAAAAAATTAAAAAAATTGAAATTTTTAGCTAAACAATGTATTAAATTAACTCCGAAATAAATTCCGAGTGTAAAATAAATTAAAAAATGTAATATCACAAATGAAAATACTTACATAATTTTGCTGGAGTTGTAAGCTTATATAGTGTCGCATCAAAGTCTAGAGTAGCTTGATTCCAGTTTGGATGGAATACCTTTTGGTTTGTGCTTAAAAGCAGCCCTGGTTTAGTTCTATCAGTTGAACCCATTTGGAATTTTGTATAGTTTACATGGCTTAAATAATAAATTTTGAATTATTTCTACTGTACAGTTTTGTTTATGGTCATGAATAATTTTTAAAAACTATTTTTGTTCGCAAATCCTATCGTCTTGCACCAAAACATGCGCAAGGATTTGAATAACTAAAGTTGATCTTCATTTCAGGAGCAGAGAACAGGGTTTACGAACAGCATTTTTATTATTTCGTCATGTTATACCCACTATAAAATGCAATGATTTTTTTAAATAATATTTAAATGCATCTTTTTAAATTTTTATTTGTAAATTCTATAACGCATTCAGTGTATCAGGTTCAACATTAGAAAACTGTATTTTAAGTTTCCACCTCCTTAGACTGATACATACTCTCCATATGTGTGTGTATATTGTATATATATATACTTATATATTTAATCTCTTTTGCTTGCCATATTGTGTCATAGTGCTACTCCAATCCCCGTCCCTGTTAAGACATTATCTTATCGACAGGTAAGGACTTTCTAAATTAATGGAAAAGCACACACGGGTCGGCCGGCCACAGCCTAAGTACACAGCCCGGTATTTGCCATGCCATCCTAGAGAATTCGTAGAAACGTCTCGGCAGGCTGGTCAGTGCCATCACATTAATCAAGCACCTCCCGAATGCTGTGCGTCGTAATGAAATGCATGTAAACATGCATCGTGCAACGTGTTGTGCTCCCACACTTCACTTCTGTGTCTGTGTGTGTACTATTGATGCTAATGCAGCTATACCACACTTCTACTTTTAGCAGGTTGGCTCACTTTTACGTATATACGTTTTTCTCGACATATCATATATCATATCATATCATATCATATCATATCATATCATATCATATCATATCATATCATATCATATCATATCATATCATATCATATCATATCATATCATATCATATCATATCATATCATATCATATCATATCATATCATATCATATCATATCATATCATATCATATCATACCATACCATACCATATCATACCATATCATATCATATCATATCATATCATATCATATCATATCATATCATATCATATCATATCATATCATATCATATCATATCATATCATATCATATCATATCATATCATATCATATCATATCATATCATATCATATCATATCATATCATATCATATCATATCATATCATATCATATCATATATCATATCATATCATATATGATACTTCCATGTAATCAGAACAATATGAAAAAAAAACATCAAAAAAATTTTTTTTGAAATTTTTTAAATATTCTTTCTTAAATTTAGTCTTGCTTGTTTTATTTTTTCGTGTTTCTATTAGCAGGAAAAATAATAGATATTTGATTTTTTCGGTTGTGTTATTTTTAATTTTTTTTCTCTCTTTATTTCTTTATTCATTAATGTTAAATAAATAATATAAACAATTAAGACATTTTAATACCTATTATATATGTTGAACCAACTGATAAGGCTTTGCCTTGGTTGGATTATTGTAATATTAATGCTGTTCGTAAACCCTGTTCTCTGCACAAAAAATGACGATCACCTATGGTTATTCAAATGCAATGAGCATTTTTTGGTGCAAGAGAACAACACTATTGTGTTTCAAAAAAAAAAAATAATAATAAAAATATAATAATAAAAAAACATTTTATATCATAACACTTTATATCGTATCGTATCATATAAAGTAAGAAGAAATTATTTTAAGCAAACCTTAATCTTAGTACTATTATAATGCAACTATTAAAATTAAAAAAAAAGTCTACTATATTACTCAATATTTATACTGATCAACATTTTTTAAAATATTACACTTACATAATTGATATGATATATGTGCTGAATATTGAAATATTATATTTTTATTTAAGTCCCAATTTAAACGGTTTAGTCCCAGTATACAGTACAGTGTACAGGGGACATTAGATAATAAAAAAAAAATGAGAAAAAAAATTGGACCAGAAAATTCCCCCAAACCTATGCGATTTTTAGAGCTGTTTTGAGCATTCTAGAGTCGGAGTGGGTCCTCAAAAGTGTGAATTTTTTTTTTCAAAATATACATTTTTTATCGTTCTGAGACCCGCACATAAATGGGGTTAAAATATACGACATTTAAATAATTGTTTAAAAGGTCAGAGGCTGAAGAGGCTAGATATACAGGGTGCTTATAAAAAAACGCACGATTTAAATCTTAAATTTAGACATTAAGGTAAGTGACAAAAAAAATGTTTAATACATCAAATAAAACTTCAGTTTTGAATTATCACCGCGTACCTTCTCGCAAAACGATATTTTGGGGTTCAGAGAGACCTGATTTTTCTAGCACTTATGAGAGAGATAGCCCGAAGGTGAATGTTTAGTGCTGTGTTCTCTTTTATCGCATTATTGGACCATTCTTCTTCCACGAGGCTACAGTATGGAGAAATGTTACTAAACTACGCTGTACCTTAGCTGCTTCAAGCTCAGAAGGATGGGGCTTGGACTTGACATTCCAGCAAGACGGCGCTCCACCGCACTGGGCACTAGCAGTTAGCGAGTACCTAAACCAAGTCTTCCCAGACAAGTGGCTGGGTTGCGATGGACCAACAGCATGGGTTCCAAGGTCTTCTGACCTAACACCACCTGACTTCTTCCTCTGGGGATACGTGAAAGATGTCGCATTTAAAACTCCAGTGCGAAATATCAGAGACCTCAAGCAACGCATTACTGCAGCTACCCACTCAGTGACACCAGCCATGTTGGAGAACGTATGGCGTGAGCTGGGAGTGCGTATGGACCGGTGCCGAGCTACAAATGGTGCCCACGTAGAGAAACCTTAAGGTAATGTTTGCGTCAAAACTTGTAATGGATCGAGATTTTTAACAAACATGTTATTGCAGGTCAATAATGTGAATTTCAACGAAAAAAACGTCAATTTCCCATTTTTCGTTTCTTCTGGTCTCAAAAGAAGACAAATTATTGTACAGAAATAAAAATTTTATTTTATAAATGTCAAAACTGAGGCTTTTATTTGATGTATAAAACGTAATTTTTCTCACTTACCTTCATGTCTACATTTAAGATTTAAATCGTGCGTTTTTTATAAACACTCTGTATAATAAACTAATACCTTGCGGAGCAATGAGCAGCTGTCAAAACCCAAGACACATGAATAAGAGATCCTCCACAAATATGTCTTTTATTAACTTGCATGCTAACTTGATAAGGAAATTTATCAATAGTAACTTTAACTCCTCCAACAATGTGTTCATTTATTCCATTAGTATTCGTTGTTGTTGCAGTTGTTTTATTTTTGTTCTTTCCATTTGACCATGGTTGAAAGTTAACGGCTCTTAGATCAGTAACGTTATTATGTCTCCATAAATAATCCCATGCTGTGACTGGAAAATTCTTGGGTATCGTAGGAAGCTCTTCAGTACCCGTTACCTTATAAATTGATATTATAATTATTACCTTCAACATTAAACAAATAAATTTAAGTCATCTGAGGAAAATATGTTTTTTTTTACCTTAAAGTAATTCAATATTAACAGAAAATTTCACATAATCAGGACACGGCACTAGCAAGGGTCTACATTAGTTGTAAGTTAACTTTGAGCTGGCATAGGGCTTACCAAGTCATATTGAATGTTTCCATATTTAAGTGCTTCAAAATTTTTGAAACACGTAAAATTGCATATCATGTAAGATAAGATATAAGATTTTATTACGTTCTATGTCTTTACAGAGTAGAACAATTCAAATAACACAAAATACATCAGCACAATAATAACATGTAGAATCACTATATGTTTGTTATACAATATATTAATAAATTTAGAAAAACTTAGGCTAGTTATAATAGCCATCATCATAGAGAGGAACGCACAACTTAAAAAGTATTTTGAAAGTGATCGTACCCCAGTGAAAAAATCTAGGTGAAAAGTGTGCTCAAAGTGGATTCCAAATGAAAGTTTTGGTTCCACTAGAAACTTCTGTTTCTCAAGGTCGAATTTACAAACATAACAATAACAAGTAATTTTTATACATCCTTAGAAAACTCAGCTTTAAGAAACTGAAATTTCTAGCGAAATCCAGACCATCAATTGTAGTCAACTTTGAGCACATATATCACCTCGTTCCTTTAACAGGGGCTCTTTCACGTCCTTAATACTTTTTTAGTTCTGTTTCTACTTTATGATGATGTGTTTTCAAACTCGTTGTAATAATTTTGAAGCGAGAAATTAAAAAGTTCAAACCCGTAATTTAACAACGGTAAGCCCAATACTAAGACAAAATAACTATACAACTAATGATGACTCTCGCCAGTGATTGACCTGATGATCTCTTGCCAATGATAGGTACTGATTTTGTGAAGTTATCATCTTGTGTATGTAGTAAGTATTAAAAAATATGCATCAAATTTTGAACTTGCTATTTAGTTTATTTCTCTTGGATAGTAGAATGCAAGAGTAGGTTTTGTGAGAAAATAAACAAACTCACAGCTCAACAATACTAACAAAGTGCAGCAGATGATTTAGTGTTCCTGTTTCAATTTAACATGCTTTCTTATAAGACAATGAAGCAGTTATACGGTGCTATACCTTGAGTTGGAATTATTTCTCAAAGCTGAAATTTTTACTGTAGCTTACTGGGCCTCAATACTTTTATTTTCCTGGATTTCAATAAATTTCATTTTTTTTTTAATCTTATTGACTTCAAATTTAAGAAACCAAAAGCTTTGAGGTTCATAGTTTCGTTACATGGCAAAAATTAGTTCAAAAAGTAACACTTTACCGTTACCCCGTTACTGCTACCAAAAAGTAATGACGTTACGTTATTTTTAACAAAAAAATAGTGAAATTACGAAACGTCGTTACTTCCCAAGTCTGCTAATTTTTCACTGCACCTACTTTTGCAAGTCTTTTATTGATTGTTTGTTTAGTTATTTTTTAAGCAATACATATTTTATTTTATTATATAAATTTTTTTATCTTATCAAAAAGTGCCATGTTACCACATGATATTTAACATCACAGTAAAAATACATATAGGCAACTCTTTTCATATTAATTTGAAAAACATTGCAATGGTGATTGATAGTTTACTTATTAGCATTGAAGAAAAAAACACTGCCTGAAAAAAAAATTGTATTTTAACATACTCTAAAATAAATATCAAATTGGCTGTATTCTTTGGTTTTTTCTTAGATTTTTTTAGGGACTGTTATAGTCAATTGCAAAAATACATGCATGTCTTCCGACTCCTTGTATAAATTTGTAGATAAGCATGATTTAAGCTTTTCAACTTTGACGCCACGATTGGTAGCCAAAACTACTATTACTAATACTGCTTCACAAGGTGTCTTAATTGTTGTCACCTGAGCGCAAGAATTCAGAGTGTTTATATGTCTCATTACGTCATACATTGTATCGTTTCTGACCTCAAGTCGGCCTTATCATAATAGTCCAAATAGTCCCCCAACATATCGGAGTGTTCCCAAGAGAAGGAAATTTAAAAGATCGTGTCTAAAAAATCAGCCAAAAGTTGGAAGACATGTAAGGGACATTAAGTCAATTGCTTATGACGTCATAGCCATTGAATTACTGGCACAATATTACCGTAAAAATTTTCAAATTATTTCCGTAAATAGGCTCTCAGAGACCCAAAAGGCTGTGACTACATTCACAGGTTACTCAAATCGGTCAGTTACAAGTATATAAAAATAAATACGAAATCAGCGATTCTGGAAAAATCAAAATTGATTTTTAAGTATGCAATCTTCTAGTTTACACTATTAGAGATTGCGTTTTATTGATACTAGTATGTTTTCTGCGTAATGTGTTGAAAATACATGATCTATGCCAATCTATGCTATATTTTATAATGAAACCAAAATTCGCTAAGCATATTTATTGATATATTGGTCTAATTTTTTAACATTTAAGCTATAATGAAATAAATACAGCATAAATTCCGTAAATAATTCGCTTTGTGTTTATAATATTTTATACAATTTTCAAACTCATGTTTAATTTTAGCATTTTTCTTTCTTTTATTTTTTTTGAATGCAGTATACAATATAATCACTTTAAAATATTATAGTTAAAAAAACTTGCATATATAGTTTTTCAATGCTTTAAGTATTGTGTCACTTATGACGTCACTAAGCCTTGGAAAATTAACGTTAAAAGCTTTAGTGACGTCACAAGCGTTGAAACGGAATTTTTTTTTGATTTGCAACGATTAAGTTTAACATTTTTTCATTTTTGATTCTAACGTTTGTGACGTCATTTACGTTTTTACCCTAAGATTATTGTAACTATTAGTTTTACCATATGTAAGCATTGCAAAAGTGTGTACGTACAAATCTTAGTTTTTTTCAGAGTGCAACAAATGAAAATAATACTTATTATACATTTTATAATATCAGTATTAAAAAAGAATCAACTGTTTTGAGGCTGACTTTCATTCAAATGTGAGTAATTTCGCTATCATTTACTTTGGTTTTGATACACTGCACATGCGTAGTAAGTAGAAAGAGTGCGTTTTTTTAATCTAAAAAACAAAAAAGGAAGTGCTGTAAAAGGAAACCATGTGATGGTAAAAAGAGGTTAGCAGCAAGGTAACCTTGAGCTACCTCCCAATTATACTATCACGTGGTTTCCTCTTCTGGTCACTTCCTTTTCTGCATTTTAAGTAAACAAAAGTAGTCAGAGAATATTTAAAGAAACAATTGTTTTCAGGTTGACTTTTAGCCATTACCGTTTCATCATCCACTTCCATTTCTACTTACTATATGCATGCGTATTATGTTAAAATTCAGCTTCAAAACAGCTGTTTCTTTATTAGTTAATAATGCTTGGGAAAAAAATTGTCATGGAAAAATAAAATAAAAACGATTTAACTTGACAATGTATACTTACTGTTATCACCAGAAGGAAACAAACAAACGTAAGTCCAAATATACACATAATTGTTGATCAGCTAAATCAAATAAAAATAAGTTTTATATTTTTTTTTAGTCATCAAACTTCAAAACAATACATTTTACCCTCACAGACCATTATTGCATCACTGCATTGCGAAATACCAAATGTATTTTAATCACAACTGATAAATTTGTAAATTAAAAGGAATAGGGTCAGTTTAAAAATCGAAAAGAGATATAAATGACTTTAAACAATATCAATATACAGAAATAAAAAGAAACTAAAATTATCTTATACATTTAAGAACTTTTGTATTAAATTTTAATTAAATAATGTAAATTTAGACCAAATCCTGCCCGCAATATATATATATATATATATATATATATATATATATATATATATATATATATATATATATATATATATATATATATATATATATATATATATATATATATATTCATATACAGGGTGTCTATATAGTCTCTGAGGGTGTTTGAACGTTAATAAAACACATAAGACTCAACGTAAAATAAACTTTATATACATCAAATTAAAGCTTAAATTATGACAATTTTGAAAATTAAAACATAAATGCAATCAGATGATTATAAATTTTGCTGCATCAAAAACCACAAAAAAAAGAGAGAAAAAATACGTCCGATTTGCACCTTATAACGCTTGCATCATCTGTAAAAACACATACAGATTCAAGATTTGTAAGGTCTCACTCGAGATTTTTGAAACATTACCTCAAGGCATCTTAACATGCACCCATTGGTAGCACGACATACTACGAGACGAACCTCTAGCTCGCGCGACACGTTGCGGAGAGTCTGCGGAGTGATGACCTCGATATAGCGGCTGTGATACGCAGCTTCCACTCACGCATGTCACGCACTTTCGTCTTGAAGACCTGTTCCTTGACATAGCCCCAGAGATAAAAGTCGGGTGGCGTGAGATCAGGAGACGAGTGCATTTCGTGTTTGTGTGATAAAGTAAAAACTGACAGAACGTGTGTTTCTGGAGCACTGAACGTCCAGACAAAGCTCGTACGTTCGAACGTGACATTCCTAAGGAAATTATTTGGTGTGCAGTCCTGTACGATTATGTGATCGGCCCGTTCTTCTTCCACGAGCCAACTGTCCACTGGAACAACTACCTAAACATACTTGAGAATAACACCATCTCTTAGCTGCTGCAGGCCCAGACGGAGTGGGGTTACGAGCTCATCTTACATCAGGACGGAGCGCTCCCACATTGGGCGCACGTTGTCAGAGACGAGCTGGATTAGGTGTTTCTAGGCAGATGGCTACGTCGTGGTGGACCCATGGCATGGGCTATCAGGTCTCCTGATCTCACACCGCTTGACTTTTATCTCTGGGTTTACGTCAAGGACCAGTTCTTCAAGACGAAAATGCGTGACATACGTGAGTTGATGCTGCGTATCAACGCCACTATCGAGGCCATCACTCCGCAGACTCTCGGCAAAAAATGGCGCGAGGTAGAGGTTCGTCTCGAAGTGTGTCGTGCTACCAATAGGCGCATGTTGAGAGGCCTTGAGGTAATGTTTCAGAAAACTCGAGTGATACCTTACATATTTTGAATCTGTATGTGTTTTTTTCAGATGATGCAAGCGTTAAAAGGTGCAAATCGGACGACATTTTTCTTTTTTTTTTTTGCAGTTTTTGATGCAGCAAGATTAATAATTATGTGATTGCATTTATGTTTTGATTTTCAAAATTTTCATAATTCAATCTATAATTTGATGTATAAAAAGTTTATTTTACGTTGAGTCTTATGTCTTTTATTAACGTTCAAACACCCTCAGAGACTTTATGGACACCCTGTATGTATATATATATATATATATGATAAAAATTTCATTTTTGTCTTACCTTCTGTAAAACAACTGGGCTTTCACTCGCTGCTTAATTTGATGATAAAAATAACACACAACACCAAAACTTGTCACTATATAAATTAATAAAATACTCAATTCACAGTTTTTTAAAAATCTATATACATAGCTATGTTATATTCACACACAATTGTAACGTTTTCGAGGGCGTATATAAAACTATATACTTGTCTGCCTCTCTTCATCAGCTTACTGACTCTTGCTCACGAGGCGAGCCGACCTCCGCAATGGGGGGTGTGGCTCGTTCTCGTCCGGTGGTTTATTATTATTTACATTTTCACCTGTACGGTCACGTGGTACACTTTTCTAAAAAGAATCTATGAATGGAATCCAAATAGGTGGTAATTCAAAACTGGGCTGACTGATTGTTTCATTTTTTCTTCTTGCCATTTCTATTGATTCTAATATTTTTCTTTTTTTATAGTGACTCTCTCTTCCTATTACTTTTGTTTTTTCCCATAGAATTTGATGATTACTTTCCAGCGCATGATCTACTAGTTTTGAATATCCTGTATCTCTTTTTTCTATTTTTTGCCTGTGTTCATTCACCCTGATCTCTAATGGTCGACCTGTTCCTCCGATATATTCTTTCTCACAAACACAGGGAATAGAATATACTACATCTTTATTCATATTTTTCTTCATGTCTGGTTTTGTACGTGCTAAACTTGATTTTAATGTTTCTTTTGAAGAACAAACAATACGAAGATTGACTCCTTTACCTATACGTTGTATTTTTTCACTCAAACCTTGTATATAGGGGATGCAGATAGTTGCGTCTGGTTTCTTTTCTTCTGTTTTGTTTTTTTCTGTGCGGTTTTTATTTTTTATTTTTTGTGAATTGAGTATTTTAATTATTTATATAGTGACAAGTTTTGGTGTTGTGTGTTATTTTTATCATCAAATTAAGCAGCGAGTGAAAGCCCAGTTGTTTTACAGAAGGTAAGACAAAAATGAAATTTTTATCATCATGTCACCTCGCTCGATATACAAATTTTCAAACATATATATATATATATATATATATATATATATATATATATATATATATATATATATATATATATATATATATATATATATATATATATATATATATATATATATATATATATATATACATATATATATATATATCGATGCTTACCCGTCGAAGTGAACGAACTACACTTTACAAATTCCAAGTTCCCCCATCTAGTTCTCATGTTAAAACGTGTAGAGGCGCCAAACGCAGGTCGTCCATTTTGGGTGAATTTTGTAAAGTGTAGTTCGTTCACTTCGAAGGGTAAACATCGACATATATATATATGTATATATATATATATATATATATATATATATATATATATATATATATATATATATATATATATATATATATATATGTTTGTGTGTGTGTGTGTGTGTGTGTGTGTGTGTGTGTACTGTGTGTATATGTTTCTTACAGGCTTGAATTCTTGTTATAAAATTTTGACTTAAATATTGATCTTATCAAGCTTTGGCTTTTTATTCTAATTGATTAATAAAGGAACTACTATTTTGAGTCCCACTATAAGCAATTTCGCGTAATTCGGTTACATCTGTTTCCTTGTAGATGTATTGCGCATGCGTAGAAGTTCAAAACGGAAGAGGATATTTTCTGAATCACTTATAGTCGACACCAAAACAGTTGTTCCTTTATCAGTCAATTACAGCTTAATTTAAGTGAAACGCAGAATTAATGTAAACTGTCCTACTCTAGGTTGCTTAAAATAGCTTTAAAAAGCGAACTTTCAAGGGATTTAATTTTTTAAATTATTATTACTATTTTTTAAGATTTAAAATTAAATTCTTATATATAAAAATAATTTATTTCAATACAGAGATATAATCCTCATATTCTAATATATTTAGTAAAAAATTAATAATGGTTAACAATGAATTCAATAGTTCAGAAATTGTATATTAAAAATGTCAGGTAATATTTCAACACCAAGAGAAAAATAACCTTTTTCTTGTTATCTTATCTTTATCTCTGAGTATTTTAATAAGATATAATAAAGTGCCACCGTAAAATTAATTCATTTTAAAGTGTACATTGTAATTATTTTTCCCCTGGGTTAACTATTGTTGTTTTATGAAATCCTACATTTTAAAAACTTCTCTTGCATATTATATAGTATACAAACACAAAAAAAATTGCAAATAAAACAAATAATGTTGTTCTAGAAATAGTTTAATTATTCATTGAATACAAAAAGAAAAAAAATTAAAATAACAAATAAACGTTTTATTCGTTCGTTCGTTCGTTCGTTCGTTCGTTCGTTCGTTCGTTCGTTCGTTCGTTCGTTCGTTCGTTCGTTCGTTCGTTCGTTCGTTCGTTCGTTCGTTCGTTCGTTCGTTCGTTCGTTCGTTCGTTCGTTCGTTCGTTCGTTCTTTCGTTCCTTCGTTCCTTCGTTCATTCGTTCATTCATTCATTCATTCATTCATTCATTCATTCATTCATTCATTCATTCATTCATTCATTCATTCATTCATTCATTCATTCATTCATTCATTCATTCATTCATTCATTCATTCATTCATTCATTCATTCATTCATTCATTCATTCATTCATTCATTCATTCATTCATTCATTCATTCATTCATTCATTCATTCATTCATTCATTCATTCATCCATCCATCCATCCATCCATCCATTCATTCATTCATTCATTCATTCATTCATTCATTCATTCATTCATTCATTCATTCATTCATTCATTCATTCATTCATTCATTCATTCATTCATTCATTCATTCATTCATTCATTCATTCATTCATTCATTCATTCATCCCTTTATCATTCATTCTATATTTTTAGTGCTAATTTTTTTTCTATTTTTTTTTTTATTTTTAATGATTCGATTCAAATGATATTTGCTCTTTTATCCATATCTACTATCAATCATAAATCTATGAAGTCATTAAAATGTGAAAAATATGAAAGTTCAAAATTTCAATAAATCAGTGAAGATATTCTTAATTAATGGAAAAATATATAAATTAATTTAATTTGTTAAAATTTATAATTGTTTAATTTTGTGTTAATAAAATTATTTATTTGGCATTTTTTTCTTTTCCCCAAATAGAAATTACATTGTACAATAAATTTGATTACTTGCCAAATAAATTTTTTTTCATGTAAAATATTGTTTTGTTGGAATTGGAAAGAATAAACAATGGTCTGTTCACAATGACGCTTGTGTTCACATAACTCTTGCGTGAAGATATTGCTTTTTGGATTCTTACGTGAACGTTACGTGAATTTACGAGTCAATGTGAACAGCCCATTAGACAAAAACAAATTTTATTACCTTACTGGACGAGAATATTTGACGTAAAGAGCAGAAAAAATATAAACAAGTTATAATATGCTATGGTATACAGTGACCAGTATTTTATCGCACATTTTTCTGAGAAGTCAATGACATTTAAGTTGTTTTCCTTGTAGATACCTTTTTTTATCAACAAAAAATTTAACAAAACAAAAAAGTTGTGTTCTCATTAAAAAAAGCAATAACAATGCGATAAAATTCAAATTTAAATTGTGATACTCTGTGTATATTTTTAAGATAATTAATATGATAAATATATTGAACAAAACAAAATACGTTGTTATTTTTAAATAATAATAATAAAAAAAGTTTTAGCAAAGGTTTTACAATCAAGGCGAAATTGGCGTTTTGAATTTATTAGGTGGGAAATTTCTTGCATGCATATACAACATATAAAAGCCAGGCACCTTCTAAATAGGGACATAAAATTAAGATGGTCCTGATACAAGCTGTAACTCTCTCCAGTCCCTGACTTATTATAAAATAATTTTAGTGTTGTAAATTTTAACCACATTTTCGTGCGGTTTTCAGAATGACAACAATATGTCTCGTGTGTCAAAAAAGTTACTTACATTTGCCAACCCCTACCTACTCTTGGTTGCTTAAAATAGATTTAATAAGCGATAATTTAAGGGTTTAAATAATTTTTTTAAATTTTATCTCACTTTGTTGCATTTTCCCCCCGAATTTTTATTAAATATTTTATGTTCTCTGTATTGTTAACTGGGACTAAAGAAACATACAAATATATCATTTATCATTATCTATTCAAGAAAAAACAATTATTTCCAATGGCAGGTCCATTAAATCTATTAATTGTAAAGAGTAGGTAAATATTGTCACTTTAAGCACATACTATATTACATACATTACTATATTACTACATTACTATACTATATTACTATATTAGGCAAGATGCAAAGCCTGAGGAAGATTCAAATATAGAGGTAACAATTTTTAAAATCTTTATTATTGATTTTTTGACAGTTTAATAATATTTGACATGTGAGTATACGACCGTGGTGCAATATGCCTCAGATGGACTCCCTCGTAGAGCGGGGTTGGTATCACTTTGAAGTTCAGTGCAGCGGTCATGGCTGCAACGCCTGACCCCCGCTGCCGGCCCTCTGGAGGGTTTATTCGAATGACATCATATTAATTGCGCTTCGATGTCATACTGGAATAATGAATAACATTAGTCAGCATAGCACAAACTTCAGTTTTGGTTATTTTCTTTTGGGAATTTTTTTCTTTTTTTTTTTTTATGTTGCTATTTTTGCCACATGCCAGATACTAAAACAACATATTTACAGTATCAATGCACTCAATTATACTGTTAAGTATTTTTAAACTGTCAAAATGATTTATTTTCCTATACCGGCCCATGCATTGAGTTATCCAACACGGCTTTGACTTGATCATGAAAGCATACACCATATACAGTAGCTTTCAACTCCTATAACCTTCATTTAGGACCGCATATCTAGTAATTATATTATAAAATTGCAAAAGGTGCGTGTCGATTCAATAAACACTATTTTAATATTTGCACTTCCTGATTAGACTTCTTATTCATGTAAACTTGCTGAGACGATGTTCTGCCGTAGCATTCACCTTATATGTATAATTATTTCAGACCTTTGCGTCTCCCCGTGACATTATAGCCTGAAAAAGGTTTTGAGGTACTACAATTTTTCCTAATGGAGTAGAAATATATATACTACAATAAAGTAAAGTTATTTATCATCTTCATAAGATAACATTTCACCTACATTTTATGGTATGTGTATGGTGTATATTAATTTCTGCTCTTTTTGAATAAGGACGTATATTTATTAATTTAATTTGTTAATTTATTAATTTATTTATTAATTTATTTATTTATTTATTTATTTATTTATTTATTTATTTATTTATTTATTTATTTATTTATTTATTTATTTATTTATTTATTTATTTATTTATTTATTTATTTATTTATTTATTTATTTATTTATTTATTTATTTATTTATTTATTTGTTCATTTACTTATTTATTTAATACCTGTTCCAATTTAATAATATAAATATTTAACTTATGCATTTTTATTGTTTTTTATTTACCTCGATCCTTTTGCATTAAGATGAAGCTTCTACACTTTACAAATTTCCAAAGAATGAGTGAGCTACACTTTAAAAAGTGGCGGCTATTTAGATTTACTACTATATAAAGCAGGTGTGATTTCACCAGGTAATTGCAAATTTGTAAAGTGTAGATCGGTATTCTTCGGAAATTTGTAAAGTGTAGAATTTTCATGTTGACGCGAGAAGATTGACTTATCTCTTTAGTAGTAATTTTATTTACTGTATAAATACTAGAGCTGTGAATTTAAACTGAGCTGAACTCAAACTTGCTCCAACATTTCCAAGAATTCAGTTTCAACCAACCTACCAAACCGGTTTTCGAGCATTTTCGAGTTTTAAGCTCAAAAACGAGCCAGCTCGAGTTGAGACCGTAAACGAGTCGTCAAGATACACAAGCTTTTGAATTAAACTCGGTCCAAAAACTAACGCATTTTTTTAGCAATTAACAAGATTCTATAAAGGTTTGGACAGGATGCCATTTTCCTTACCTCCAAAGACAGTAAATAGCAATGTTAATTGTGTTGCAGGCAATATTGTTTAATCTCAAATGTTTTTTTTTTATTCATAAAAAAAATAACAAAAAAAAAAATAATAATAATAAAGAAAATAAAGAAAAAAATATATAAGATAAACATAGGTTTCTATTTTATATATAACTTAACGTTTGCATATTAAAAAATTCCTTAAAAATTTCTTCAGATTCATTAATGCACATTATCGCACCAAAATTTATATATTTTAAATTAGTACATCATTTTAAAATAAAATTAAGCATTACTTTCTGTAAATTAATACACAAATGCAGCCGTGAAATAAACGAGCTTTTATATTTGGGCTCGAAAAACTCGTGTTCGAGCTTTAGCCCGATCCTCATGTTTTTTAATTTTAGATTGGTTTTCGAGTTTTGGCTCGTTTTTCGAGTTTGAAAGCTCAACTACAGGCTGAAGTTGAGTTTCGAGCAGGGCCGGCTTGGGAGCTAAAAGCCCGGGTCGGGCACCTTAAGAAAAGGCCCGCATAGCAATGGGGGGTCTGGGGAGCGCTAGCCCCCCAGCTTGCGCCGCAGGCAAAAATTTTTATAAAAGAGGGCGTGGCACCGGGTTTTTCCGCTATTTCTGAACTAAATTTTTTTTCACACTTATTACAACAATGTGTAAGCATTATTAAATTATTATAGACATTGAAAAATAATTATGCTATTGAACCATGCCATTTGATTATTTCATGACCTTCGGCCGCCTTTAAAAATATATTAGAAAAAAATGGAGGTATAAAATGTATGATAAAAAAAAATCCGCATTGAAGGGATACTTTGGAGTGATTTAAAATTATATGTGCAAATAAAATATGTAAAAAAAAAAAAAAAAAAAATGAGGCTGAACAGGGATATATAAATTTATAATTAGACGTGTAAAGAACTTGACATTTTTTAGAATAGTTTGACTTGCAACCCTAGGTTGAGCTTGAAATCGAGCTTAATTCTGGAAAACGAGCCTACACTTGGTAAATTTAATATTTGAGCCGAAAAAAAAAAAAAAAAAAAAACGAGCCTGATGAAAAAAATGTCTTTTTGTAAAAACAAGTCATTAATTAAACATATATTTTTTAATATTAAATTCAAGAGATTTAGCATGGTTAGAGAATTATATAAACATATTATACTAAAAAAAAATCATGCATTTTCTTTAAAAAAAATTAGCTTGTATTCTTTTCAATTTTTTTTCTTTTCCTTTTTTTTCCACTAGTCATTCACGGGCTCAATTCGATTAAATATTATAAAAAATATATAATTAATATATTTTATATAAAAAATTAAATTATATAAATTTAATAACTTTCAAAAATATAATAATTTGTTTAAATACACGCACAAGAAATAATGTGGAAAAACACAAAAACGGCAGTTTTTTTATATGTTATATAAATTAGTGCAATAGATATAGATATTTTCAATATTTGCTGCACAATATTATGTGTATATCGTCCGCCAAATAACACTTCAGAATTTACAGGTAAATTTTTTGATTCATTTGAAAAAATAGTAAATAAAATAAATTCAGAAAAACGTTTTCCTATTATATGTGGTGATTTTAATATTGATTTATTGAGTCCCGATGATATTAAAACAAAAAATTTCAAAGATATGTTAAATATTACAAATTTAATTTCAACTGTTAATGAACCAACTAGAATTTGCAACTCAACAAAAACTTTAATTGATAATATTCTACTCAGTAAATGTTTTCCATGTAATAGATTTGATACTAAGGTTATTGAATGTCCGTTATCAGATCATGAAGCGCAATTTATTAAAATTGAAAACATTTGTGAAAATGGTAACAAATATTATGAAACAAATGAACGTAGTTTTTCAAAGCAAAATATTGATAAATTTAAGTCTTTCTTACAAAAGGAAGACTGGTCTGACGTTTATTTAAATGACGATACTAATATATGTTTTGAAAATTTTCTCAATAAATTAAATTCTTATTTTCAGGAATGTTTTCCAATAATTAATATAAAAAAATTAATAATTAATAAAAATAAAAAAGATGATTTTATGTCAAAAGGTTTAAAAATATGTCAAAAAAAAATGAGAATGTTAAAAAAATTACATAAATTATTTCCCCTTATATGGACTAAGGAATATACCAAAAAATACTAATATTTATACTATAAACTGATCAGAATAGCTCACAAAAATAGAAACACATACATTATTAAAAATGCAGCTAATAAATCAGAAGCCATGTGGAAACTTGTAAATCAAAAGTATGGTAAAACAAAATCTAAAGAATCTATTAAAGAAGTTATTGTGGATAATGTCTTAATACAAGATTCTAAGTTAATAACCAATGCTTTCAGTAATCATTATGTTAAATGCATTGAAGATTTAAAGAATTCCATCCCACAAACTCATTTTAAAATTAATGAAATATCTTTCTGCAATCCTAATTCTATGTTTCTAAATCCAATGACTTCATTTGAAATTATTAAAATTTTTAAAAGATTAAAAAATAAGAAATCTCATGGTTTTGACGAGTTTTCTGATTTTTTAATGAAATATGTTCCGATGAATTAGACCATATTCTAGCGTATATAGTAAATAAATCGTTTGAACAACGAGTTTTTCCAGATATACTTAAAACAGCAGTTATCAAACCATTATATAAAAAAGGGTGTAAAAAAATAATTAATAATTACAGACCATTAAATTTACTTTCAGTTTTTTCCAAAATTTTTGAAAGAGCTTATATGTTTAGGCTTTTATCATTTTTAGAAGATTCAAAAATTTTAAATAATTTTCAGCATGGTTTTAGAAAAAAGAGATCAACTGAATCAGCAATATTTGATTTAATAGACAGTATTTTAAAAAGCTTGGATAACAAAGAAAAAACAGCTGGTATTTTTTTGGATCTATCAAAAGCATTTGATGTAGTTGATCATGAAATTCTATTACAAAATCTTCAATCATATGGGATAAGGGGAAATAGCTATAACTGGATGAAATCCTTTTTAAAAGATAGAAAACAATATATTCATTTTACAAAGCTGGAAGATGGTAAGGAGGTACATTATAAATCGGACAGCAAAACTATAAATCATTCTGTTATCCAATGCTCATTAATGGGCCCTATTCTTTTTCTAATTTATATAAATGACCTCCCATTACATGTTGATAACTCTGTGTATCCTGTTGGCTATGCAGACGATTCTAATTTCAAAGTTACTGCACCAAATAACACCATCCTAACAAAAAACATTAAATCACTAATTTCTGAAGTTAAGAATTATTTTAATCAAAACGGGCTTAAATTAAATGTTGATAAAACCGAAATATTACAATTTCAAAATCTAAGAAATAAAAATGATTTATTAAACGAAGTTTAATGTGAGTCTGAAACAGTGAAAATTGCAAAGAAAACAAAATTTTTGGGAATTATAATTGATGAAAATTTAAGATGGTGTGATCATATTGAATATATTTCTAAAAAACTTGCATCTACAATTTTTGCGATTCGAGAACTTAAACATGAAAGTCAAATGGATTGTTTAATTTCTATGTATTTTGCTAATTTTCACTGTCATGTTAAATATGGTGTGGTTTGTTGGGGAAATTCCATCGATGCAAGCAGAATTTTTAAACTACAAAAAAAAGTCATACGAATAATATGTGGTGCTAAATTTAGAGCAGAGTGTAGAGATCTTTTTAAAATTTTAAATATATTAACTTTGCCTTGTGTTTTTATTATGGAATGTGCTATGAAAGTGAAACACAATATTGAATTCTTTAAAAGTCATGAAATTAATCATAACCATAATACTAGGAATACAAATAAAATTAAAAGTATATATAAAAGAACTGAAATGTATAATAAAGGTCCATTTTGTAGTTTTCTGAATTTTAAGAAGTTCAATTAAAACTCCCCATTAAAAAAATATGATAATACTTCTATTAAAGTAATAAAAAAGCCATTTTTTCAAAAGGGTCTTTCCACTTCTTTTTCTTCTTCTTTTTTCCTAATTAAAACCAAAGGCCCGCAAAAGCAAAGTCCCGGTTCTGGAGCCCGATTATGCATTGCCAGTCCAAATGCATATATAAATTTTGGTTGGCTCGCAATGATATTAATGTTTTTTTTCTTTTTCTTTTTTCTTCATATTACAATAGAAAAATGCGCGTTCACGTGTAATTTGTGTGCATGCATCATATTCAGTTGCAGGGGTGTCAAACTCATTTCGCATGCCGAGCCAAATCTGGTTTTAAGAAACATTTGCGGGCCGCAGTCTTTCACTGATTGGGGGTAATGGCCCGCCAGAGGCAAAAAATTGCTTAAAAAGGGGACTTAGCTATTGATTTTTAACGCAAATAATGTACGTTTTACTCAAATATTAACACCGCACAAGAAAAGAAAATTGTAAAATTAGAGTGATTCTACCTAACTTTACTCAAATAAATTTTAAAATAAACATTTTAATTTTTATATTAAATATTTTATTTGAAAATGTGGTTAGAATTCTTATGTAAAAATGTTTTAAAATTGACTTTTACTATTTGTACGAGACATTCACTTAAAAGTAACACTTTGTGTTATTTTAGTGATAGAAAGAATTGTTAAAATGTAGTAGAATCGCGCTATAATTTTGTTAGGACGAAGTACTTCCTGCCCGATCATGCATTTTTATACCTTAAATGTCCTTTTTCTCCCTATTTTCAGATGTTGTTTTTCAGCTTTTGTTCTATATTTTCTACAGAAAAAGGCAACCAATATTTGAAGTACAAGCACGTATCAGTTTAAACTGATTTTTACTTATTTTAGAATTTTTATTTAAGTATAATATTTTATTTCAATAAATTTATTGCATACATTATTCTTTTGCTGCCAAAAACAGTCCAAAAAATGTTTGTTTATTTTTTAATTAAATAGTTTAATATATATAAGCATTATATATGCTTAGTTAGAATTTTCGAATACTTTTACATATTTTAATTATAATTTTTATAAGTTATACATAAAAAAACAAATATTTAAAGAAGCTAATTTATTTTTAAAAATGAATCATAGTATGACATATTATTTACGTGAGTATTTTGTAATTCTCATAATAAACAAAGGTTGTAAAGGAGAGTAGTAGTAAGTAAACAGGTGTTCCACAGGTAGGTAAGGTATTATAGTTCAAAGGTAAATTTTATGAATGAATCAGCTGAAAAAAAAAGTTAAGATCAAATTTTTGATACTATTATATTATTATATCAAAGAAATATTAAGACTTTTTTCTTGTTTTTATGTTGTTGACGACTAATTATGCCTATGTTTGTACATTTTTTCTTGAAAACCTCCCCTTCTTAAACTTTCTAAACTGTAGTGAGCAAGGGAAGCAACGGGAACCTTGCAGCCCCCGCATCGACGGTCCCTCTCGTTCACACAAGTCTTTTAGTCAAGAGCTTTGAGAGTTAAAAGCTTGACGTATTTTTTGTTATTGCTGTTCTGTGTTACATTTGCTATTCAAATAGTATTGTTTATTTTATTTTTTTTGAAATAATTCATTTTATATAATCAGTGTTAAGAAGATCTTTTTACTTAAGGAGGTAGGTGACCGACTGATATCTCGCTAACTAAGACGGTTGCGAATAATAATAATAACACAAAGTAGAGAAGAAATGTTATTTAAAAATTTAGTTATGTCAAATATGTAAAAACACGATCATATATTTAAGTTATTACACTTTAAAGATAACATATAAATGCGGAAATCTAAATTGAAGCGGGATATTTTAAACAAATTAGAAACTTTTTTTATAATTAAAAATTAAATTAAAAAAATTTTTGGTATAAAAAAATATATTTTAAATTTACTTGATTTTATTTGAAAATTATAGAGTTTGTTTTATTTTAATTAAATCATGTACAAAAAATTATAGGGAAAATATAGTTCTTCTTTTAGCGATTTCCGGTCCAAGTCGGTCCCCCACCGCCTTAAATATCTTTTAAGCGATAGGAGAATAAAAGGTGAATATTATTTATACACGTAAAATTTTGTTATAATACAAATAATATATTAAATATGGGTGAAGATATTGTAAAATATAGAAGAAGTATTGGAATATTTAAATTTGTATGTAATTTTCATATCAAAAAGTCAGCAAGATCATCTGTTAGAAAAATAAAATTAAATAATCTATACAGCAGCAAAATATCTATTTTTTTATTTCTAACATTGCTGATTATTAGTGGAGTTGAACTTAATCCGGGACTAATTTTTAATTGCTACTACTCTAATGCTGAATTTAAAAACGTTTCTGCTCGTAACAGCCATACTAAATTGCATATACAAAATTCAAATTTTATGTATCGTTGCCCATTTTACGCATGTATTTTTACAAACAAAAACTTATCGTCGTATCACAGTCATAATAGGCGTAGTCATAGTGTAAGAAACGCGCGTAATAACACAATTCCTGTACCTGCTGACACAATGTTTTTTCATGCAGAGTACCAAATTGTAATAAATTATACGACGAAAAAAATAAATTTGTAAAACATTTAAAAATGCATTTTAAAATTGAAAAATCTCTTTGTTATCCATATGATCAATGTTTATATGCAGCAAAAAAATTAGGCAATTTTTTATCTCATTTATCGCGGAACAAAAAACTTGGAGATATTATTTTCAGAGTAGGAATTTCTAATAAAATTATTAATAACATGGAACGTAACAAAACAGCTCAAAATAATCTACCGTTAAATAGTAATAGTTTTGAATTTGACATGCAAGATAGTTATGATAATTTTGATGAAAGTGACCAAACAGATAACATTTTTGAAAGAGACACTAAACTGCTAGTAGACCAATTCGCCAAAATTTTTTTAAAATTAGAATCACATTACTTGTTGGCAAGCTCAACAGTTCAATTAATTGCTAATGATATAAAAAATATGTCTCAATTAATTTATGAAAATTCAGTTAGAAAAATGAAGCATGAAATCAGAACTCGAGACATAAAAATTGATGACCCTGATTAATTTATCAATGCTTGTTTATCCGAATATATAATGTACAAAACTCTTAATTTTAACAATAACAAAATCGGCGGTCGAAGTGACAATTTTTTTTTTATTATTTAGGTTCAACTCATTCTCGTTTGAATTATTATAAAACGCATTTTAATTACATTGAACCTATGGAAATATTACTAGGTAAAACAGATAGTAATGAAAATGAAACATATCAATATGTTCCAATACGTAACACATTGGAGGTTTTAATATCAAAAAAAAAATCGGTGAATCATGTCGTGAAAATGATAATAAAAATATAAATTTTATTTTGAAAGATTATACCGATGGTAAAGTATTTAATTTAATATACAAACCCGCTGCAACTAATTTAAATGTAAAAAAAATTGACATTAGTTTTGCAGATGAACTTGAACCTGCTATTCCAATTGGTGCGGCAAAATGTTGCAATAAAACACTTGGTGTGTACTTTATAATAGGAAATATAAAACCTGAATTTTGGAGTAAAATTGAAAATATTCACGTTATTTTATTATGTAAATCATTTTTTTAAAAAATATATACTATAAATAGAGTATTTAAAAAGTTTGTTGATGATATGAATGATCTGTCTAGTGGGGGTATGGTAATAAACAACATAACGTATGTACCTAAACTACGCTTTATTAAAGGAGATAATTTAGGAGCGGCTATAGCGGGGGGTACGCGCAATCTTTTAATTGTAATTATTTTTGCAGATTTTGTGAATTGCACAAACATGCATTTAAAGTTAATGCTCCTTCTGTTGGACGTTTACGGACTGCTTCTGCTTATTGTAGGCAAGCAAGTTTAAGAGAGCGCAATAATAAAAAACATGTTAAAGACGTAGTAACAAATTCAATATTAAATATTGTAGTTGGTTATCACGTTACGCATCCAGGTATGCCAGTTTTTTTACATCACGATATGTTTCAAGGTGCTATCAGTGAGGATGTATGTTATTAAGACCTTATTAATAAAAAAATGGTTTGATTATGAAATGTTGAATAAACTAATTGATCAATTTAAATATTCGTATGTTGACAAAAGTAACAAACCAGGACATGTGAAACAATAAAAATTAAAATTACAAGGCTCGGCTAGTGAAAATCGTAATTTTATTCGGCTATTTTCATTAATTATTTATCCTTATATTTAAGATACCTCCGAACCCGCTTAGAAAATGTATTTATTGTTAAAAAAAATGTGATGTAGCATGTGGACCAAATATTCATCATGATCAAGTAACTCAGGTGCACTTAATTATAGACAAATCTTTATAACTTCGTTCACGAACGTTGCCAAATGTAACATTAAAACCTATACATCATTTGACTCGGCATTATCCTATGCTAATGATAAATTTTGGTCCTCTTATCCGTTATTTTCCATGAGATTTGAATTAAAACATCGAATTTTTAAAAAAATTGCAAAAAACTCTTCTTGTTTTAAAGAAATAACTAAAGCTTTTATATAAAATAACCAACTAAATTTTGCTTACGTTACTTCCGAAAATTTTTGTGAAATACAATAACACATTCTTGCAAAGATGTTAATAAAAATAATTTTTCATTAAGTACTAACTTAAAGTTTGATATGATAGATCTTAAAATTTCTGATAAAGAAACACAATTAAATAAAATTGAATACTTAGGTACAACTTATAAAAGTGGGATGTGGCTACCTACAAAATTTGAATGTTCTAATTTAGCAATGCAAAATTACTTGTTATCTTGTTTGAGTATCAATTTAAAATTAATTTTATTGCGGATGTTTGGAACTGCCAATACAATGAAAATTACGGGCTTATTAGAATTTGTAATGTATTGCATAAACAAATAATTATAAATATTAATAATAATATTGTAGATTATTATCCTTTAGAAACTTACAATGTAAGTGGATTTAATTATTTATCGCCAAAGCATTCAACAATTAATATTAATTACATGCAATGAAAAAAATATAATATTTAATATTTTAATAGATTAAGTTGTTTTTTAATCATTTTTATACTTTTTAACAAATCATTTATCTTGTAATTTTGCTTTACATTTATTTATGCAACATAAATTATTTTAATCTTTTATGCCTTATTATGAAAATATTTGACAAATATACATTACATAAATTTTTATTATGTAATGTTACATTAATTTATTTATCATTAAAAAAAAGTTAATTATCAACTGACTTTATTTAATAAAAGTTTGTGTGTTTGTCTATCTCTCTCACTCTCTCTCTCTCTCGTTCTCTCTCTCGCTCTTTGTCTCGCTCTCTCTCTCTCTCTCTCTCACATCTCATATATATATATATATATATATATATGAAATGTGTGAGACAGAGAGAGAGATAGAGAGAGAGAGAGAGAGAGAGAGAGAGAGAGATTGAGAGAGAGAGAGAGAAAGAGAGAGAGAGGGAGAGAGAGTGCGAGAGAGAGAGCGAGGGAGAGAGCGAGGGAGAGAGCGAGGGAGAGAGCGAGGGAGAGAGTGAGGGAGAGCGATAGAGAGAGCGAGAAAGAGAGAGAGAAAGAGAGAGAGCGAGAAAGAGAGAGCGAGAGAGACAGAGCGAAAGAGAGAGAGAGAGAGAGAGAAAGAGAGAGAGAGAGAGAGAGAGAGAGAGAGAGAGAGAGAGAGAAAGAGAATATTTATAACTTATATCTGAAATACATACGTTTTTTATTCCAAAGTCTTCAAAACCATATAAATACATATAAGGAGTTTAATTTACATCCATTTTTATTTATTTGTATTGTAAAAATTAAATCTATATTATTTTATTGCTATTTTACTATAGAGTCATGGAAGATTTAGATATACTAGATTACATTAAACATGTTTGTCCTAAGTTGAGTGCGGAAAAATGTCAAGAATACTACGACAAACTCGTAAAAAATGGCATTGATAGCGTCACCGACTGTAGTCCTGATATTGTAAGTGTAAAGACTTTAACTGAGAAAGAACATATGCCAGAAGGCACTATTAACAAACTTTAAATAACGTGGCGTAATGCGAAGAAGCAAATCCCCCAGTCTGACAAACCACTGCAAGAAAACCGCAGAAAACGTCCTGCTGATGATGTTTATGTTTTCCAATCAAATTTTGTACAGATAGGAGGTGCTAATTTTTTAAAGCACAAAATATTAAAGTAAAACATGAAAAAACATTGTTGCATGGCGTTGTAGACCAAATTATTCAACATTGTGATGGTCACTACGCAGGTATAGAGAAAATAAAACTACTGGCTAGGCAGTGTTCAGAGGAGTACCCTAACATATGCGACAATATAGACATAATAATAATAATAATAATAAAAATATATATAATACCAAAAAAAAAAGAAAAAAAAAAGAAATGTGCTGATTTTGTTTTTATGTACTGCTGTAATATGGTTTATGCTTACTAACAATTTTTTATATTATGTTGATTAAGCACCCACCGATAAGACTTCATTGTCTTGGTGGGACTTATGTATGTACTCTTATTTTTTATTAATAAAAAAAAAAAAATGAAACATTTTTAAGTGGGTTAGAAATATTAGCATCAAAAATATCATCTCACTTTTTTTATGCAACTAATGCCCCAGGAAAAAAAGCTAAAAAACAAAGACGTAAATCTGATACAGTAGGTACTGTGGAGTTTTCACCTCTGCCAGAAGGTGAAACTGAAGAAAGCCAAGAACAAATGGCAAAAGAACTTCAAGATCAATACAAAAATGAAGTGACTGATGCTAAAAAAAAAGAAAATCCTGATGCTATTTTAAAAAAACTGTACCCATCAATTCGTATTTTTATAAATAAAAGAAGTACTGCAGTACAGATACGTCAAAAAAATCCGTAATTATTTCTTAAAGAAGTATCACTGCATCATTTTACAAGATTGACATCATTAGACATAATGCAACTTATTGATGAATATATTGAAACTGAAATGAAAGAACACCTAGACTTTTTTTGCAACCGTCATGCAAAACGTGACCTGTGTTGCAAGACAAGAGACCTATATTATGGACGGTTGGCACCTCCTAATGAAGAAATTAAAATAATAGCAGCAATGAAAATGATCACCATTGCACTCAGTAACAAGTTCAACAAATTGTTATTACTTTTTAAGTTAAGCTTAAATATTAAATAAGATGCATCATATTACTATATATATATATATATATATATATATATATATATATATATATATATATATATATATATATATATATATATATATAAAAAATATAAATAAAAATATACATATATATATATATATATATATATATATATATATATATATATATATATATATATATATATATATATATATATATATATACAGGGTGTTTATAAAAAAACGCACGATTTAAATCTTAAATTTAGACATGACGGTAAGTGAGAAAAATAATGTTTTATACATCAAATGAAAGCCTCAGTTTTGACATTTTTAAAAATGTGCACAGTTTTATTTTTTGTCAAATCGTTTATTTTTTATTCGCGAAATGGCGCAAAATGCCAATTTGCCAAAACGCCCGCCTTTTTTCTTGCATTTTCAAGCGTGTTTTTTCTCAGTAAGCGAAAACATAAAATGTTTACTGATCAACACAAGGCACAGTGCGTTCTTTGGTAAGAAAATGCAATGTCTCCTACGGCAGTTCAAAGGACATATCGTGTTACATATCCAGTGGATTATCACCACGTACTGGTGTTACTGAGTGGATAGCTGCGGTAATGCGTTGCTTGAGGTCTCTGATATTTCGCACTGGAGTTTTAAATGCGACATCTTTCACGTATCCCCAGAGGAAGAAGTCAGGTGGTGTTAGGTCAGGAGACCTTGGAGCCCATGCTGTTGGTCCATCGCGACCCAGCCACTTGTCTGGGAAGACTTGGTTTAGGTACTCTCTAACCGCCAGTGCCCAATGCGGTGGAGTGCCGTCTTGCTGGAATGTCAAGTCAAAGCCCAATTCCTTCTGAGCTTGAAGCAGCTGAGGTACAGCGTTTGTAACATGTCAAGGTAAGAATTCCACCATACTGTAGCCTCGTGGAAGAACAATGGTCCAATAATGCGATCAAAGAGAACACAGAACCAAACATTCACCTAATGGCTATCTCTCTCACAAGTGCGAGAAAAATCAGGTTTCTCTAAACCCCAGAATATCGGTTTGCGAGAAGGTACGTGGTGATAATCCACTGGATATGTAACACGATATGTCCTTTGAACTGCCGTAGGACACATTGCATTTTCATACCAAAGAACGCACTGTGCCTTGTGTTGATCAGTAAACATTTTATGTTTTCGCTTACTGAGAAAAAACACGCTTGAAAATGCAAGAAAAAAGGCAAACGTTTTGGCAAATTGGCATTTTGCGCCATTTCGCAAATAAAAAATAAACGATTTGACGAAAAATAAAACTGTGCACATTTTTAAAAATCTCAAAACTGAGGCTTTCATTTGATGTATAAAACATTATTTTTCTCACTTACCGTCATGTCTAAATTTAAGATTCAAATCGTGCGTTTTTTTATATACACCCTGTATATATATATATATATATATATATATATATATATATATATATATATACATATATCCTTCAAAATTTAAATTGAAAAAAAAGGTAATTTAAAAAAATCATCCTTAAATGTAAAAACATAATCTTTAACATAACAACAATATGGATGTTATGGCAGAAATTAGTTTTATTTTATTGTTTTGTCACAGAATACTTAATTTTAAGTGCTAGAATAATTAAATTACATTTATGCTAATGAATATAACACACTTTTTATTTTTGTAAATATTTAGGTATATTTTTTTAGAAAATTTATAATGTTTTAAAGCTAAAACAAATATTAAAAATAAAATATTTTAAAATTTATTATATGAAATAAAATGTAACTATTATGAAGTAAGTAAATTCATTCTATTGCTTTATATTAGTAATTGAAAATCTATGTATTAGTAGTAAATTTAAGTACTTTTGTGACGAAGGGGTATGTATGTACTTGCATAAACATTTATTTCATTTTAAACACATTCTTGTTGGTAGGAACTAACATATTATTTAATCATAATAATTTTTGCTGTCTTTTCAATTATTAAGTTGTAGTTTACTGTGTGTGTATATATAAATATATATATTATTATATATATATATATATATATATATATATATATATATATATATTTATATATATATATATATATATATATATAAATATATATATATATATATATATATATATATATATATATAAATATGTATATATATATATATATATATATATAAATATATATATATATATATATATATATATATATATATATATATATATATATATATATATATATATATATTACTTTTATTTCGTTCTTTGTGTATATCTCTATAGCATAGGCTCAATTCTATGATTAAAAATTAACACTTTTAATATGAATACGTTTAAAATTTAAATTTTGTTTATTTATGATGATCTTATTTTTTTTATGTACTGCACTAGAAATTAAATCCAATAGTATGTTATCTCAATTAATAAATGTGTGACTTAAAATTATTAATTTTTATTTAATTGTTTTATAATTTTTTAGTTTATTAGTCTTCCAGAAAATATATAATAGCATAACATATAATAGATAATTTGTTTTTTTTTATCTAAAATAGAATTTGATTTTTTAATTTTATTTTAATTAAAATTAAAATCAGGTTTTAAAATTAAATAATCATTATAAAATTAAAACAATATTATAATATTATTTAACAATAATGTCTAAAATTTAATTACAGTTATAAAATTAAAATTAGTTATTTATGTCAATTTAAATTAAGTTTTAAAATTAAAGTACAAATCCAACATTCTTAGGAGATTTAAAAAAAAATAGAGTGTAATTCTAAAAAAAATTAGAGTGCGATTCTAAATATAAATAAAAGGCTATTCTAAAATTCAAATAAGCCTTAAATTTTATATAGAATTAAATTTTAAAATTAAAGTGCCGCAAAAGAACAACGTTTCCAATGAAATTTTAATTCAACAACGTTTTTTTTTCTGTGCGTGAATATGAAACAAAAAAAGGGGGAGACAAAAAATAATTATACAGCAAAATTTTTTTTTTAATCGGAGGTTCCGCGGGCCTCACTAAATGATATCGTGGGCTGCATGCGGCCTGCGGGCCGCGTGTTTGACCTCTCCTCTGATATATATTGTAGAGTAAATTCATATTATACTAAATAAATTTTAAAAATGCTGGCAAAATTTTAAACGTATTTTTTTCTTTTTCCATCTTTCTTTTTTTTTCCTTTTTTTTACTGAAGAGCAAGCCAAAAGGCCAGCAAAGGCCAAAACCCGGGCCAGGATCCCGGCCTAAGGCCTTATGCCAAGCCGGGCCTGGTTTCGAGTCAAACAGGTCTTAAAGTTTTCAACTCAGTCTAAAGGATTTTTGAGTTTTTTACAGCTCTAATGAATACACATACATTAAATAATTAGCCTTAAAGTCTACTTGTTAGAGATGAGATTATTAAAAAAATCTAATAAAAATAAGCATTTAAAACTTCTATATATACGTTTAAAGTGAAAAGCAATAGAAATAAATTATAATATATATTTGAAAAAATAATATTTAAAAATTATATTTGAATTAAAAATATATATATTATTTTATGAATATATATTTTTATAGAGTTCTAGAAGAGGTTTAATAATACAATAAACAAAAACTATTTATTGGACCATGATGGGATTTTACCCATTATAGCTATTGAATTATAAAAAAAATTCAACGTACATTTAATGACATATTATTATATTATAATACATACTAAATTTATAGAGAGAGATTGTATTTAATTAGTTAAGTTCAGGGTAAGGTTAGGTAGGGCGATATAGAAGTGCGCACGTTATTAGTATTGGTTGTGGTGGCTAGCGGTGGTGGTGACGAGCAGTGCTGGTGCACATCGCTCTGTCCTTTTCGAACCGTAGCAGTTGCTGATGCTCCGCACATCACAAAAGCAAAAAATTTAGAGTTCATGGGTATCTCATTTATGAATGAAATGTCTTCACAGACCTGATATCTTGATATATGTGTCAGGTGTATATAATAACTAACACACAGGTGTAAATATAGTGCACAAAAACGTGTACTATTCCATTGTTTATGCACTATAATTAGGTGGCGTAATTAAATAATTAAATAGTTGAATCATATGTTCATTAATATAAGAAAATCACTTTACACACTCAAAGTATAAACTCAGAGGAGTGCATACAGCAGGCACATCCTCTTATTGTAACGTTCTGATTAATTGTGTTCCTCTTCCCACGCATCTGCGTTACCAAGCGATGGGCTTGTGATGTCAAAATTTAAATTTTGAACCCCCATGGAAGAGGCTCTGTGCCTGGCTTCTCAACTATGTGTACGTTGAGATAGGCCAGGATGACAGTTGGTTTTTCCTTCATATGGCAAACTTTCTTTTCAAAACAATAAGTTATGCTCGTAGCCTCCCTCAGATAATTTTATATATAACAGGCATCGTTTTCTCTTCTTGCATGCCTGTTTTTGCCATCATAAAATAAAAAAGGAAGTAGAGGAGGATTGGGGTGGATATAAGTTACCGTAAAAGCTTGGCTAGCTACGAGCGAGCTACCCGAGGACCAAGCTACCTTGCTCTCTCTTTCTCTCTCTCTCTTTCAAACCCGTGTTTTGAACAACAGCAAAATAGTTATGCACCGTGTTATGCATATATTATGGCATATAAAAGGATCGGCTTCAGTAACCCCCCTCAATAGAAATTGAAAATTGAAAAAAAAATTAAAACTTATTTTTGAGAAATTTTATTGATAAACTACGTCGTTTTTTTAATTACTTATTTTTAAAATTACCCAGAAGCAATCATTATTATTATAACAAAAAGCAACATGCTTTGCTGCACAGAAGATTAAAATATGTATTTGAAATCAAGCTCTGTCTTATATAAACATAAAATCATAAAATTTGTATGCATTTTAAAGAAATCTTATAATTATTTTCATTTTATTTTAATTGAATTCATTAATTATTTATTAAAGAATTTAATTGTGTTTGTGGGTAGTCCGAACTCGTTAGGTACGTTAAAAATATAATAAATAAAGTGTAAAGAATAAATATGTAGTAAGTTGAAGCATCATATGAATATGAAAAATAAAAACGTTTCCTGAAAAAATAATGAAAAGTTTAAAAGTAATGAAACATTTTGTAAAGTTATAAAACAAACCTATTTTTTTTTGGAAATTTTGAATTATATGTCAAAAGTTTTATATTTTAAGAACCTATAAAATTATAAATCTTAATCTTTATGACAATATATGATATACAATTTCTAAAATTTTATAAACAAAGAAATTGTATACATTTTTAATGAAGTTATGACATTTTATAGGGTTTGAGATGCATCGTATTGTACTGGCCACGTGTTTTGTTTACTTAAGATTTTCTTTCTTTACAAGATAAGAATTTAAACCCGTTAATTTAAAAACTTTACCTTCATACAATAGGAAAAACTTCTTTACCTCATTTTTTATTTAAGAACACAGTTTATGAACCTTTACAAGCACTATATCACCTGTATTATGAGTGATTTGTTTACCTTTTTTTTAAGTTAATTTTTTATGTTTTTCAACATTTTTTATGATATTATCTGTAGCGAACATAGCAATTATTTCAGGAAAAGTACTCACATTGTAACAATTTGGAAATTCAATGATTTCAGAGATTTCACGAGTGGGTTTCTTGCCAAATTAGAGCTCCCACAGCACAAAATCTGTACTAATTATAACCGCAAAATTTATATATTTTTCAATTAGAGGAATATAATCTATCTAAGTTGTATGTTTTTTATGTTAATAAGTTCGTAGCATATGATTGACTTCTTTCAAAGGCCTTTAGGAGTTATTAAACTGAGGGTGATATACAGAGTATTCCTAAATGTTATGTTGTGTTAGTGTTTGCACCCATAAGTTGGAAGTAAATTGTGTTCCATGGTCTAAGAGACAATATTGCATTTTACCGAATTAATTAACATAATTATTTAGTAGTTTAATTAAAATTGTTTTAGTAGTAGCTCTTTTAAGAGGATATAATTTTACAAATTTTGTGAATGTATATAGCTTTATGAATAGAGATTGGATTTAATGGTACTTTTTTTTTGAAAAATGTTAACAAAAATAGTAACATTTTGGTACTAACAATGGTAAAAAATCATTAAAAAATGGTAAAAATAAAATCAAAAAACATGGTAAAAATTGTAAAAATAGTAAAACGTTTAAAATAGCGTATAAACTGTTAATATGCAATTTCTGTCTATTTTTTTGTGTAGCAAGATTTATTCATTGGACAAATAGAGAAATTAAAAGTTAAGTTACATATTTTGAAACTTTTAATTTCATTGCTTTTTCAAATTCAAATTCAAATTCAAAATTCTTTATTAATTTCTTTCTTCTACAATCAGTATACAAAAACAATGCATCTGCCAAGGTTAAACATCTACAAAAAAATATAGACACTGAGAAATGATAGTCAAACTTACATACTTATGCACTTTAAAAAATGCCACTTTTTTACATAATAAATAATATTGTTATTAAAATTATTTATGAATATCACATATCTTTGGTCAAGATGTTTACAATAAGATTATTAATATAAAATTAAAAATCAATTAAAATCAATTAAAATAAAATAGAATAAAATAGTAGTGGACTCACTCTAGGGCCCTGACTTTGTCAATTTTAAGCGCAATAGCAATACATGGTAATTATACAACATAATGCTACAAATTATCTTCCAAGGATTCATTTATCGAATAATATTGTTTATTTAAAAGAAATATTTTGACTTGTCTAACAAACAATTTTTGATCAGTTTGTGTGCGAATTGAAATTGGCAACTTGTTAAAAATTGTTATGCTACCACAAAGTGGGCCTTTCTTATACATTTCTGTCCTTGTGTACATATTTTTTATTCTTCCATTATTTCTTGTATTATGTTGATGTTCCACTTCATGACTTTTAAATAGTTCCATATTTTTAAACACTTTCATTACACACTCCGTAATATAAACACATGGTAGGGTGAGAATATTTAAAATCTTGAATAATTCTCTACATTCTGCTCTATATTTTGGACCACAAATTATTTGTATCACTTTTTTTTGCAGTTTGAACACCCTTATTGCATTAATTGAATTTCCCCAGCACAAGACACCATATTTTAAATGTGAGTGGAAATTAGCATAATACATTAACTAAAGACATTCAATTTGACAATCATGTTTTAATTCTTTGATAGCAAATATAGTTGAAGATAACTTTTAACAGACTTGATCAATATAATCAACCCACCTTAAATTTTGATCAATAATTATACCAAGAAATTTTGTTTTATTTGCTAGTAAAATGTTATCGTCATCAATTTGTACAAAATTTATTTTTTCATTTTTTTTTTAGATTTTGAAACTGTAATATTTCTGTTTTATTTACATTTAATTTCAAATCATTTTGATCAAAATATTCTTTAACTCTTATTAACAATTTTTTTATATTTTCATTTAAAATTTTATTATTAGCACCTGTAACTTTAAAATTTGAATCATCCGCATACCCCACAGGGTGTGCGAAGTCATCCAAATAGAAAGGTAAATCGTTTATATAAAGTAGGAAAAAAATAGGACCCATTAATGATCCTTGGATTACTGAATAGTTTATAGTTTTTAATTCTGAAACATAAGTATTTACATTATTTTTTTCTGAGAATGAAATTTCCACATATTGTTTCCTATTTTTAAGAAATGAACCTATCCAATCATGGCTTTTACCTCTCATTCCATAGGCATATAATTTTTGGAGTAGAATATTGTGATCAACTACATCGAATGCTTTAGATAGATCCAGGAAAATACCTGCAGTTTTTTCCTGATCATCTACACTTTTTATTATACTATCAATTAAATCGAACATTGCACTTTCTGTTGATCTTTTACTCCTAAAACCATGCTGAAAATTTGATAAGATTTTCGAGTCATTTAAGAAAGACAGAAGTCTAAACATAAATGCTCTTTCAAAGATTTTTGAAAATACTGATAACAAATTTACAGGTCTATAATTATTTAATAATTTTTTGCAACCATTTTTAAACAATGGTTTAATAACCGCTATTTTTAATAATTCAGGAAATATACCTTCATCAAATGATTTATTTACAATAAAAGACAATATATGATCCAATTCGTCTGCACATTTTTTAATGAGATGATCTGAAAATTCATCAAAACCAGATGATTTTTTATCTTTTAGTTTTTTTATAATTTTGTTCATTTCAAAATGTGTCATTGGATTTAAAAACATGCTATTTGGATTATTATAAAACTTTTCATGTAATTTAAATTCTTTAAATGTATTATTATTTTTAATTTCCTTAATACAATTTACATAATGTTCGCCAAAAGAATTTACAATAATTTCAGGATCATTTGTAGTTTTACCATTTATATTTATCTCTTTTATAGATTCTTTTTGATTGTTTTTACCATATTTTTCTTTAACTAAACTCCACATAGCCAATGATTTATTTTCTGAATTTTTTATAAATAAAGTATTTTTAATTTTTGAAGCCAATCGAATTTTTTTATAATAAATATATTTATAATTTTTTACATATTGTTTAGTCCATATATTTGGGTATAAATTGTGTAATTTTTTTAATGTCCTGATTTTCTTTTGCGAAATTTTTAAACCTGGGGTCAAAAAATTTACTTTTTTCTGGTTTGATTGATTTATAACTTCAACTTTTGGAAATGAGCTTTCAAAATGACATTTTAAAATAGTATGAAAATTATTAAAAGCAGTATTGACATCATTGCTAAAATAAACACTTGACCAATCTTCATTTTTTAATCTATCTTTAAAATTTTTAACATTTTTAACATTAAAAAATATTTTTTTATATTTAAAATTTTGTTGCTTATCTTCAGTTTTGATATTTATAATTTGTCCCTCTTGATCTGATAAATGAAAAGCTACAACGTTTTTCTCTTTTATATCATGAGGGAAAAAATTACTGACAAATATATTATCTATTAAAGTGGCTGTAGTTTGACAAAATCTCGTTGGACTGTTGATTGTAGGATATAAATTAGTGACATTTAAAATATCTTTAAAATTTTGACTTTTTAGGTCATTGCATAACAAATTTATATTAAATCACCTACAACGATTGGAAATCTATTTTCTTTATTTACAATATTTATTATTTTTTCAAAATTGTCACAAAATAATTTCAAATTATCGTTATTATTGTCTGGAGGACGTTAAATACATATAACAGTTACTAACACATTACAAATTTCTATATCAATAGCAGAGCATTCTAATATTCCTTCAATTGAAACATTTTTTAAATCAACCCTTTCTGTGTAATTTACTGAATTATGAGCTAAAATTGCTGAACCTCCTTTTTCTTTCAATTTTCTACAATAAATACTTGCAAACTTCAAATCATTTAGTTTATTGTTTTTATAATTTGCATCAATTAAATGATGTTCAGTAATGCAAACATTTTTTAGATTATTAAAACTTTGCAAATAATTATTTAACATTATGGTTTTATTGTTTAAACTGCAAATTTAGCGTGAAAAATACTAAAATTGTTACAAAGATTTTTATTATTGGCTATATTTACATTATGATTTTTGCGGTTGTTATTATTGGCTATATTTACATTATGATTTTTGCGGTTCTTCTCGTGGCTTAAGAAATTTGAACCGCGCAACTGAAGTTCCTTGGGGCCATAATTTTGGTTCATATATTTTCGCTATCAATTCAAAGTCCACACTAACTTTGAATGATGTATAGTCTCCTTTAGTAGCGAGAGACTCAACAACGACGTTATCTGTGTCGAGCTCACTCTCCAAAAACGTGCGGTGCTGCTCTGGTGTAGTTTCCTTGTGCAGCCTCCAAACATGCAGGTGTGCATATTTTTTGACCGCTTGGAGGTTACATGACGATCCTTGACCTGTGCTGCCATCAGGTTTCGTGCCGATAACTTTCTTGTGATTACGTGATTTACTATGTTTTTGTACTACTGTAGTAAATGAAGAGTCTAACTCTTCATCTTCACTATTTTCACTTTTACTTTCAGTTAATGATTTTGCACTATATATTTACATTTAAATTAATTGCTGGTATCTTTTTTGGTTTAATCACTTCTTTATATTTTGTTTGTGCATTACTTGATGAGGTTTTATTTTCACTGTCACCTTTTTGTGTTTTCTTGTTATTATGCACTGAATTTACAGTTTCAGCGTAAGTTTGTATCTTTTTCTTTTTTATAATTTTATCGTGCAGCTGCACAGTCTCTTTTATTTCTTGTAAATGTATTTCAAGTTGCTTGATTTAGTCCATTGTTTGTTTTGCGTTCAGTGTCAACGCCCTCTTTTCTTTGTCACAACATGGACAGTACCAATACACAGAAGGGTTTTCACGAATCACCTTGTAAACAGCGTCTTTTAAATCAGTACACTTTAAGTGAAAGACTGAGAGACAGTCCGCGTCACAATTAACATATTTATCACTCGTTATAATAGCTTCTTTGCACGAGCCACAGCACAACACGTCATTGTTCGTCGCCATGACACTCGTAAAGATCTATTTCTGCTTAAAGATCTGCTTAAAGATCTGCTTCTATTTTTTTAATATCGTTTTTGTCTTGAGCTAAAAAAAAAACAAATAGAAGGCTCCGCGGAAAACTGAACCATCTATAGTCTCCGCACACCTCAAATTTGGAACATCTGCGCTCCCCGCCTCTCTCCCGATTTTGAAGCATCTCTTACCAGCGCTCAATTACAAATACTTCAAATTCGGGAGATGCGGAGAGCGCAGATGTTCCAAATTTGAGGTGCGCGGAGACTATGGATAGTTCAGTTTTCCGCGGAGCCATCGAAATATACTGATCATTTTTGCTAAAGTAATAACCAAAGAACATTTTTTTATAACTTACAACTTTCTCCACTAAAGCATATTAAAATAAGTGTTTCATAAGCGGTTTAAAATAAAGACGCGCTACAAATAATAAAAAAGTTAAATAGATTATTACATTCCTGAAAAATTATCTCGCAGTGGGGGAAAAAAACAACAACAAAAAATATTGCACGCCTGTAAAGTATGCAACTTTATTAAATAAAAAATTAAAATTAAAAAAATAAATATGGACCGTTAGAATTTGATAAAGACGTAAATTTTATGCGAAATGAAATAAAAAAATTGTAATACTATATAAATATAACGAGTTGAACACGTATTATTATTATTTTTATATAACTAAATTAACTTGGCTAAATTTTTATGTTTGCGTGGACAGCAATCTTGTATTTATAAACAAATGAGAACAAAAATCATTAGAAAATATTTTGCAGTTTGCATAATTACAGAAACTTAAATTTAAGGCATTATTTAAATTGTTATTACATTAAAACTTCATGTAATTTTAGATATTCGATCGAGATAGCATTTACTTATTCAAAATTATTTATTGTTTTATTTTTACTATCGCACGCGTTTCCAAAAGAATTGTCATAAAAGAGAACGCCACGGTTTCGAGGAAAATTTGAAGCCATTGCCTATTTTTGGCTGAAAATTTGTTATTTTTTTAATTTACTTAAACGAAAGTTCGTTGTGGTTAGTTTTATTTATGCTTTTAAATGATAATTTAGTTTCAGCGGAACTGGTGAAATTACTTTGCTATAATGAAATTTTGCTATATCGTGGATTTACTGTTGTAGCTTTTTTTTCTTAAAAAAATCAATAAGAAAATAAAACCCGAAAAATTAAAAACTATAGCCGAAATTTTTTTATTATTATTTTTAACTGATATATTTTTATTCATTGTAAACCTTAATTGCGTGCCCTTCATATGTATGTAATAGTATAATGAAATTGGAGGAAATATGTATATAGGAGATATACTACAACAGAAAATATTAATAGTGAATTGAGGTTTGTTTTTTTACAAATCATGCTAACAAGTAAGATTATTCAATACTATATCTTAACCAATTAATTATTTATAAATTTTTAAAAAAATGATATAAAATATAAACGAAATGAAAATTAAAGCAATTACGTCTTTCGATTTAGCTTTTGATGTTCTTTTAAAAAAAGGGTAAAAAAATGTTGATTTTTTCCTGAAAATTGTAAAAATTGGTAAAAAATGGTACTTTTTTTAAAAAAAAGGTATAAATGTTGAAAATTGGTAACCCTTAAACGACTTCAAATTGTCCAATTCGTACTCATTTTTGTTAAAAGTTACCTAAAACTAACAGAAAAAAAGTCGAGAGTACCAGCAAATCCAATCTCTAATTATCACCATTAAATTTAGGTAGTTTTGTATTAATGACATGAGGAGGAACTACATTACTAGTAGACGTAAGATTAACGCGTGAAACTGTACTCATCTTGTTTAACCCCCCACCTCCCTAAAGTAGCAATATTTACCCCCCACCACCATGTGTGTCGTGTGAAATATCCCCATTTTGATTTGCTTTTGCAATTTTTTCCCAATTTAACAACTTTAAATTTAAGTGTCTCCAAACTTGCATCAAAATCAGCTTCATTTTACTGAATGGTGGTTTACAATTCTTTAATACTATTATTTACAGCAGTAATTTGAGTAACGAGATGAACTTCACTATTTTTAATATTAGCAGAAATAGTTTGCAAAGAAGTATTTGTTTCAGTTTTCTTCTGTTCAATTTTACTATTAATACTTTCAAATGTGGTGGTAATTTTAATTTTATTTGTGTCAAATTTAGAACTCAATTCGAATATTTGACTTTTAAATTGAGAAAATAGTTCCATAGCGCTCAAAGTTGCATTTAAAGATGCTTACATAGATTTTATATTTTCTAATGCTGAATTCTTCATTTTTAATTTATGCTTAATTTTAATATTTAAATTTTTACAATAATCTGTACACACACAAACTTAATTACTACGCAATGCCTTTGACATGAATTACAATTTTTTTTCCCATACCAGTTATATATATTTTAGTATGGAAAAAACAATTGAATATATTTTTTAATTAAATTGTTAAAATTTAAAATATTTAATTACTTTCTTAAACTCTTGTTGCCGACTGAGAGCTATAGAATCAGAAATGCAAAATTAATATTTAAAATTAGTAGTTTATTAAAAATATATATTATTTTTTAAGTATACATGTTTATAGGGTTCTAGAGGAGGTTTTTATAGAAAATAAACAAAGCTATTCATTGGACTATGTGGAGATTTTACACATTATACCTATTGAATTATTAAAAAAAGTAATTCCAACGTACATATATATTACCCTTTTATTATATTATAGTATATACTAAATTTATAGAGAGAGATTGTAGGTTATTAATTAAATTCAGGGTAAGATTAGGTAAAGCGTACTTAGGGCGGCGCACGTGGTTGGTAGTGGCCGTGGTGGCTAACGGTGTTGGTGACGAACAGTGCTGGTGCATGTCATTCTCTCCTTTTCGAGTTGTAGCAGTGGCTGGAGATTCGCACATAACAAAAGCAACCAAATTTAGAGTTCTTAGATAACTCATTTAAGAATGAAAGGTCTTCACACAACTGATATCTTGATATTTGTAACAGGTGTATATTAATACTAACACACAGGTGGCACAAAAACGTATACTAGTCTATTGTCAATACACTATAATAAAGTGGCGTACCTATACGCATGGACAATGATTCGCATAGAATTATGTTATATTGTTAAAATATAGGCACTAATGTTAGTAAATGTGTATGACTATAACATCATTAAATAGTTGAATCATATATTCATTAATATAAAATAAATCACTTTACACTCAAAGTATAAAATCAGAGGATTGCATACAGCAGGCACATTCTCTCACTGTGACTTATATATATATATATATATATATATATATATATATATATATATATATATATATAAACCAATGTTATAATTTAAACGGTATATATTCATTTATAGGATATGACAAGAAAAATAAATTTTGCGCCTACAAATTAGGCAACTTTTTTAGCTGCATTTAAAAAAAAGTAATATACAATGAAGGGGGGGTATACACTTCAAATATTACTATTGCTTTCGGAAAGAAGCAAGTTCTAACCTGGAGGATTCTTAAAGCCATAGACCACATAAAACAACATGTGCTTTTTAATAAATAAACACGAAATGGGATCTTCAAAAATGATGACAATTTTTACCAGAATGTTAATGTAGCCTCACGAGAGAGCGTGAAAAATTGTAAAGTATGCAATTTGCGTCAAAATTCATGTTTATGACGTCAGAAACATGCAAAAATTAGTATGAAAATGTTGTGCGGGTTGCATAAATTGAACTTTCTCATTACTGCTACGGAGCTACTGTTGGGTTTTGAGACCAACGAAAGTTATTTATGTAAATCCCATAAAGTTTTTCGTGATAAAAATGCTAATGTTTTTCTTCGGTCTATGCCTTTAACGTAGTTTTATTTATTTAAATAATTTGTATAGATTAAGTGACATGATTATAAAGTACACGGAAAAACAAAATTTTAAGAAAACATTTTGTTTCATAGATGTCAATCTTCAGCAAAAATCGATGACTTGTTTGAAAAAATTTTAAACAGTATCTCATATTAGTAAAAACGTAATTTCTTCGGTGGTAAATAATTAGCTCTTAGATCTTTAGAAGTTTTGTATATATCGAACAAATTTATATTATGAAAAATAAGTTTTCATTCAATAATATAATTATGATTATGTTATGATGTTTTGCCGTTTTTATTTATGCGAAATGTAAATGAAGATATTTTTCAAGAGACCTCTTTACTGAATGCAGTTCAAGTTACTACTGGTTACAAAACGTTGCACAAAGCATGTTTACATGCTTTTTAGACATCATACAATATTTTATCAAAAATTATTAGATTTCTAGTAACACATGGAAACAACATATCGACTCTATAGCGTCAAAACGTTTCAAGTGAAATTATCACGAGCGCGCCAAACGTTCCATTTGACACAGTAAACCCTATGTAGATGGAACGTTTGGCGACCTCGTGATAATTTCACTTGAAACGTTTTGATGCGATGAGACGATGTATAAATTTGTATTCAAATGGAGTTGTGTGTCAGTCGAAATCTCCAACTGATGGTATTATATGGCCAGTACGATGGTGTTAAAATGTCAATAAAGGATTTTGCCGATGTTCCACATGAGTTAACTTGCTGGAAGGCAATTGTCCCAACAAAAACAAGGTCTGTGTACTGCTTTATTTCTCCGCCTTCTTATATTGCACGTACTTTGGGAGCACTAAAATCTGCTTGCCTGCTTGGTCATGTCTGGTGAAAAACTATACGCTCTCTCTCTGTCTCTCTCTGCTGTCAATGCATGATTTGCATAATATTTTCTCAAAACAAGAGAGAGAGAGAGAGAGAGAGAGAGAGAAGTACTCCGTTGACTGATAAATATTCAACTGTGTTGAGTCCGATTATAAGCAATTTTGCTTACATCCACTTCCATTTCGACGTATTACGTATGTGTGGTAAGAAGAAGCGAATGCGAATGTGACTAAAATTGCTTCAAGTAAGCCTCGAAATAGTTGTTCCTTTATTAGTCAATATATAACTAGTTAATGTGGCAAGCATATTTGGGTGCTCGCAATCGCACATACGAGTGATATACTCGTAAGAAGGCGAAGAAATGCAGCGGTATATACACTTTGCTTTTGTATTGACAATTATCTTTAAGCTACTTCATTCGAGTGGTATATTAAGCCAAATCATCTATTCTTCTTTTTTAAACCAACTTACTAGACATTTTAACTTTTTTCTATTTAATGACTGTGCAGCGTACGGGCGGTGCATGATTGATGTGATAGCAACATTCAGGTTGCGTAGACGTTTCAATGGATTCTCTTATCCTTTACGGTGAAAGCTGGGATGCTTAATATGCCATAGCAGGCCCTTTTGTACATTTGTATTGTACAGTTATTTTACTTAAAAAAGAGATATTGGCTATAATATACATAATAACATTAATATATACTTCTCAATGGAGATTTAATTGCATTACTTTTTTTAAAGAAAGTTTTGTTATATAATAATATGTAATATCCATAAGCCAATAATCAACAATTTTACAGTGTGACGGCTGAAACAACCATTTTTTTTGTTATAACAAGTTTATTGTTATTATTAATACTTTTTTATCGTTGCGTGTGCTTGAAGATTGAATGCGATATTTAATTTCCGAACTGATATTGAGATTACATCATAAATATTGCTAAATTAAAACAACATTAATAGGTATGCTATATAAATAACATAATATTTATGCTATGAAACATAGTTATTTTACTGTTTAGCATAGGTTATGCTATATTAAACAAATTGTGCTGCACAATTATTACGTACTTATATTTATCCTTGTAAATGCAGCCTTAATATTATAGCTCGTTATATAAACTACACACAAATATTGAACCAGCTTCCGAAATGTTCCTTTGTTAAAAACAGCTGGTTATGACGTCTTTACCTGTTTCCTACGTTTATACATATGGTTGATCATTGTTATTTCTTCTTTTAGAACTTTGAACTTGATAAGAATGAAAGAAACTTCCCAAAAAATGTTCCGACTCAATAAGCGACTCACTTTTATTGGCTCGAAAAAATAATAAACCTTCGATTGTGTGTTATTGTGTTGGACAGCCACTGTTATTGAGATTCACTTTATTTTACAGAACGAGCTTATATTTAAATATTATGTCTAGCTGGAGTAAAGCCTATTTGATTTATCCTTATCACCAGGCTTGGGCAGCAGTAACGACGTTAAGTAATTTCTCTACTAATTGTTAAAAAATAACGTAGCATCATTACTTTTTGTTAGCAGTAATAGTAACGCGCTACTTTTTTAGGAAATTTTTTGATATGTATTAACCCTATCTTCTAATATATTTTAATAAATGAAAGATATTAGTTGAATTCTTAATTTAAACTCACATAAATATGCTTTTTTTATTATATAGTAATTCAAAATTGCTGTTATGATTTTGATTTAAATTTCTCTGTTTATAATTTCCAAATTCTTCATTTCTTGAGAAGATATATGAAGTGAATAAAATAAAACAACGATAAAAGTGACATCACTACATTTAGGAGTAGTAACTAATGTAGTGTGATATATTTTTCGTGGAGTAGTGAGTAACGTAACGAAATATTAAAAGAATCAGTAACGTGACTAATAAATTATCTCTATAATTTGCATGGGTCATAGAAATTATTGTACATTCAATCAAATTTAAAAATTACCATATCCAAATTAAGTTCTGTGTGTGTGTGTGTGTGTGTGTGTGTGTGTGTGTGTGTGTGTGTGTGTGTGTGTGTGTGTGTGTGTGTGTGTGTGTGTGTGTGTGTGTGTGTAAATAAGATGAATGCATTTATAGAATTTTTGTAAATAAATTATAAATATAATTTACAATAACAATACAATAACTATTACTCTTTGTTTACTATGAAATTACTGCGTAAATTTTTTTACGATAAATATAATGAAAATAGGAACTATGTCAAATAAACATTATAATAATAGAAAAATAAGTTCAATTTTTAATCATAATAAAAAAATTCTATAGTTTTTCCAAAGAAATATCCGCAACAATAAATGTTATTAATAAAGTATTTTATACTTAATTTCCTGGCAATCAGACTGTTTTCTATTTTATATCATTTTATAAAAAAAAAACTAATTTATTTTTTAGTTAATTTTATTTTAATTTTATAAGCTACGTAATATTTTTATAATTTAGTGATATTAAGAATAACATTTCCTTTAAATTTTTTGAAATGATTTACAAAAGTATGATTATATTTAAATTTATTTTTGTAGTTTTAGCGACAAATGTAAGTATTTTTATACATTATAATAAAAACATATTTAAAAAGCAACAAAGAAATAAAAAGGCTGTAAAAAACTTTTCTAAATATTTCTGGTTTTTAGCTGAATAAAACCCGTTTTGACATAAACCCCGGGTTAAGCTTCACTTTGACAATTAACGCGACAAAAATGAATCAAAGCATGGTAAGATCAGGTTTTGTACCGAATCATAAAAATTTCATTTTTATTTTTATTTTTTCATGTTTGTAAAAGTTTTTAATTAAATAATTCTTCATTGCTTCATTGAATATTCTAACTTTTTTTAAATAAATTTTTCGAGTTATTATGAGCAGCTAAAATAATGCATTTTAGCAAATTATTTACAATAGCCATTTTGACTATAATAGCTGATAATAATTGAAAATAACTTAAAACATTTATTTTTTATAACGTGATAAGATTCATTATTTTAGCTACTCATAATAACTCATAATAAAGTGTTTATCTAAAAAAAGTTAGGATTTTGAACTGAAGTAATGCACATTTATTTAAAGTGTAATATTTATATTTTAGAGCATAGGTGTAATAATTTTTGTAATAACGTATGTAATTATGCTGAACATCCTAAACATAACCTGTTAAGCTTTGTAGTATAATTAGTAATTACTAAACAGTGAGCGTAAATAATAATTTTATGCATTAATGTTTCTACATTAAATTTAGCTACCATAAATATAATGTATTTATTATTGTACCGGTTACTTATGAACTGATAAGAAATAAGAAATTATTTCGACCCACGAAGTTCATAGTAACATAAAAGATTTATATTATTCTGTCACATTTTTTTATCATACTTCCTGTTATTTTAATTTTTTTTTCATATGGTATTATTTTCAAATGTTTTTTTTTTTTTTTACTTATTTACAATCCTAAATTAAACTACCTCCTTAATTTATCTAAAATTTAAAAATTAATTAATGAGTAATAAAGAAACAATTGTTTTGAGGCCGACTATAAACGATTTCGGTCTCATCCGCCTCCATTTCTCTATACCACGCTTGCGCAGTACGTTGCAAATAAAGTGGATAAAAGCAAAATCACTAATAGTTGGCCTCATATCAGTTGTTCCTTTATTAGTCAATAAGCTTTTGGGAACAAATCAAATTTAAAGTTGCCTTAATTGGTTTAAATTTACAGGTCTAATCATTTGAAATAAAAAATAAAATGCTACAATACTTGCCTGCTTTCTAAAATTCGTATACATTTTTTCTATAGGTACAGGGAAATAAAACTATGACGACGAAAGTTTTTAATGGAACTACGATAATAAGTACCTCAAAAAATAAAACAAAGAAAACATATACCGATATAATTGCTATTGGTATGAAATCATCTGGATTGTTTAATTGTGTTATTGCAAACTGCACTAATGATACGGTAATTAAACTTTTCATAATTTGGTTTTGATTTCTTAGAGAGAAAAAATTAAAAGTGTTTTATAATATATATTTTTTTTAAAGATCATAGAGCACAGTTTACGAAGAAAAATGATGCTTTAAAAATAATAAAGTTCAAACGATTCTAGTATCTTCAATCTCTAATTTTATTCAAATATTGAACTATCGTAAATCTTAACCACGTTTATATACGTCTCACAGAAAAGTAAAATGAAATATCTCTTGTCAAAAAGTTTTTTTCTACTTTTGTGTTCCCCCTAGCCTTCTAGGAGGTTTAAAATGACTTTTAAAAAAGAATAAATTTAAGGTTATTTACTATTTCAATTTTTAAAATTTTATCTCAATATGTTCATTTTCTTTTAGATTATTGTGTACTTTTAATTAAATTATTAGATGTCAACTGAAAAGGGTGTAAGGCGTATGCATTCAACTTCATGTTAAAGCACTCAACAACATGAGCCTAATAGGAAAATTGAATCATTTTCCAGTTTAAAAATACTATGCAATTCTTATGAGAGCATTGATATACTGTTAATAAGTTGAATTAGTGTCTCAAGTAAGTAAGAAATATAATAATGACAAAATACTAACCAATTTTCCCCCAAAAATAATTGCCAAAAACGAAGTCTGCCCTATGCGTTGAGCATTGTTATTTTATAGTTCAAAATGGCACTGATGGCCATTTAATAAGATATCATAAGCATACACCCTATAAGAGTGTGTGCGCATGACGTCACAACTAATAGCTTCTATGCTAAATTGAGCAACGAGATCCGCAAGGCGAGCGTTTGATCAGCCATATCGCTAGTGATTGTGTGATCAAATATTTTCTGTCTTTTGTTCTAATTTTCTTTTCTTTCCAAATACTTATTCTTTCTTTTTCACTAAAAATCATGTATCACACAATTTTCATTATCATGATAATCATCCTCAAAAGTAAGCCCGTTACGGTGGGAAAGTACCTCCATCTTGATTCTCATATCACGTGGTTTGCTTGTCATGACATGTCAAGTGAGGCATCCATCCAAATATTTGTAACTCCTCATTTCCTTTGTTTTAATATTTCCTTCCCTCCTTGCTTGACTCCATTAATCATAATAATAAATCAATACCAATATCAGAGACCTATAGTATCACACATATGGCGACAAGGGCGTGGAGGCATAGACATTTTTAACAAAATCCAAACCCTAACCTTTTATCCCAATTACCTTACCCAATTAAGCAATTATAGAAAACAAAAGCATAGCTTCAAATCTATAGTGGCGATGTGAGATAAGTTAAAGCTCCACAACCAAAACAATAGGCTAATTAGTTTTATTAGCCTTGTACAACCAACCAACCTAATTAAACAACGAATAACATTACATTTACTAATTTTTTGTCATTATTATTTTTATTGCATACCTTGAAACCTAATTCAACTGGATAACAGCATGAATTCTCTATCAAAATTGTTAAGTTCATTTAAACTGGTAAAATGTGTCATTTTTCCATACCATTTGGAACTATTTAGTACTCACTTATGGCGTTGACTTTAAAACACTGGATTATAAAGAGTCTGTTTTGTTTAGATACATTTTTATACTGTCTTTATATACATTCATAGACAATAAAGTTTTAAGAATAAAAAAAGTTTGAAATTATCATTATAACATATTTATGGAGATTAAACCTTTAAAATATTTGCTCTCTACCAGTGAATGTTTACTAATTACGGCATATGGGTACATAGCTGTCTCTACTAACGAAACTAAAGATAATTCACGGAAATGACTGTGCATTTCGTACGTTTTCTGTGAGATTTAATTCTCTTTTTTTTTCCGGTATTTTTCAGGTTTTGATGAAGTAAAAAGAATATCGGATTTTTTTTTCTTCAAAGTTAAAATATAACCGGAAATAGATCTTGGCGATTGATCAAATTAGGAAAAGTCAAACCGAATGCAAAGTTTATACCTATACAGTATCTGACTGTTACTTATTGTACTCAATGAAAATAAATGTTTACTCTCAAAGAAAGTACCTTTACAAAATGCATCGACAATGCATAACAATTATTAGTGTGTGATAATTTGTATTGGTTTTAGCTTGAAACGAATGAAATAGGTGAGTTTAAAATATAGATTTTATATACATATATATATATATATATATATATATATATATATATATATATATATATATATATAATCGAGAACTAAGCGGCCTTTCGGAACCTCTACATCCTTCGCGCGCAAGATATAGAAATATGTGTATTCTCCGCGCTCCGCACTAAAGAAACATCTGCGCTCTCCGCGGGCTTTAACTTTGAAACATTTGCAGTATTCGCGGCTGCACTAAATAAAATATCTACAAACTTCGCGCATAGCAATAATAAAATATCTACAAAATGAACTTTTGGTTCTTCTACTATTTTTTTTTCTTTTTACCTACTTTTACAAGTGTAAATGTTATATGATATTTAATGATATGATACAAATAAATAAAAATAAAATAAATTAAGGTATTTTAAAAGTTTTTTTTTAGAAATAGTAATTTTAGTACCAAAATTTTGAAATATAATTATAGAAGAACATTTTTTAAATAAAAAGTTAAAAAAAAAAACTTACGTATAAAAAATAATTCCTCTGCTTATTATAATATAAAAAAGCTTTGAATAATTTATTTATGTGATGTTGCACTGCACTTTATTTTTTACTCTGCATTTTTTTTAATCAATCACAACTATACTATAAATATTAAATAACTACATAAAGATTCTCTGCACGACCACTTATTTCACTGTCTAAACTGAAACTGAAGTATAATTGTCACGCAGTTTAATGAACGTATTCAGATAAAATTGAACTTTGAAACACGGCAATGGAAAAATATTTTACTATATTGTATTCAAGTATAAAGTTCAAATAAAATAGATTACCTTGATTATTAGACGTTGGCATGATAAATTTTTAGTTTATTATAAAACAGTGGCGAGACAAGTCATCTTGTGATACCATGATATAATTTTAAGGAAAGTGAAATATATATATATATATATATATATATATATATTTAAAAAATTATTTTATAATACAATAGGTTATGAGACTAAATATACAACTACTCAATTACTTGTATTAATTACCAAGTTGTTAAATATTTGGATTATTACACTAGAACAAGTAAGCTTAAAAAAAAAAAATCTTGAATTTATTCATAATATAGTTTACAATATTATTTTATCTATACTGATAGATTAAAAATTAAAGTAAGTTATAAATTGTATGTACGTATTATTTTTGCGTTAAACCTATTTAGGTACGCAAACAATGTATATATTTTATTATTGCTATGCGCGAAGTTTGTAGATATTTTATTTAGTGCAGCCGCGAAGACTGCAAATGTTTCAAAGTTAAAGCCCGCGGAGAGCGCAGATGTTTCTTTAGTCCGGAGCGCGGAGAATACACATATTTCTATATCTTGCGCGCGAAGGATGTAGATGTTCCAAAAGGCCGCGTAGCCCTCGATATATATGTTAGCTTCCAAAAGCGAATTCACTCCGGAAGCGGAAAATATAGTCCGAATGCTTTGGGACCACGTATGAGGCTACGTAATGCGAAATTCGTGTTGGGAGCATGGTAAATTTAATCCCAACGCGTTGACATCGTGTGGAAAATTTTCAACGCAACGGGATCTAGTTTGAAATTTTATGACGCGTTAGGAAAATGCAAAATTGTTCTCAATGCGTGGGGACAAAAATTGAAATTTCACAATTTTCGTTTCGGTACAATAATATAATTATTTGTATAAAATATCACAAAATAAACAAAAATAATAATTAAAAACAAATCATAATTAGATCAATAAAAAATGTCTTTATTTTTATAGTGAACTGAAAAAAAAAGAACACAAACTATTGTTTTAATTAAAAAAGAAAATAAATGTTATGTGATGATTGTTTTTTATCCTTACCTAATACATTTATTTTTACTTTACTGTATGTGTTTTGAGCAAGGTGGAGATTTGAAACGAATGCGTAGATCAATGGTAAATCTCTCGGACGGAATATATTGAGACATGAAATTTAAACTTATTAAACGATCTATCTGATCATTAATTACATATGACCGGTACTTTTTTTTTTAAGTAAACATTAACGATTAAATATGTAAATTAAGAGTTATTTGTAAAACCGTTGTCCACTCACTTCTTATTTGCACACCAACAAGCAACAATACACGTCAATTATTTAAATTCAAACATTTTCTTAACAGAATTCTGATTCCACAGCTATATGGTGAAATTATAAACCATGTTTTCCGCACAGAGACAAACCATCAACTGAGCGTGTATGAGAAACAATATATCGGTATATTGTTATTACTGGATAAAATAAGGTAGACTAGAACTTTAAACCAATATATAAGGAAAGTAGTCATAATAGATTATTTTGTAAGTATATGTATGAAATAAATATTTTATATTTTCTTGATTTAAAATCGGTTTAAAATAAGGTGTGTTCTCTTTCTCTCTCCTTTTCTTCGACAGAAGTTACCTTAGCAAATATTTGAGATAAGAAAAATGGTTCATATTCGACTTTTGATTTTTTTATGAAATGAAATAATAGTTGTTTTTTTAAGTTTGCTATACAAATAAAGACATTTTATATTGATCTAATTGTGGTTCGTTTTTTATTATTATTTCTATTTATATTGTGATACTTTATACAAACAATTATATTATTGTACCGAAACGCGTTGTGAAAGTTCAATTTTTGTCCCAACGCATTGAGAACAATTCTGCATGTTCTTAACGCGACATAGAATTTCAAATTTGATCCCGTCACGTTAAAAATTTTCGAAATAATCTAAACGCGTTGGGATTCAATTTACCATGCTCCCAAAACGAATTTCGCATTACAAAGCCTCAAATGTGGTCCCAATGCGTTCGGACCATATTTTTCGCTTCCGGAGTGAATTCGCTTCTGGAAGCTAACAACATATATATCGATGCTGTTGCGGCTAAACCAGGCTCCTACTTTTAGCGTGTATTTATATATATATTATATATATATATATATATATATATCGATCTTTTCGCGTCAAGATGAAGCAACTACACTTTACAAATTTCCGAAGAATGAACGATCTACACTTTACAAATTCGCGGCTACCTGAAGCATCTGCTATATAAAACAGGTAGGAAAAGCTCCAGGTAGCCGCAAATTTGTAAAGTGTAGATCGTTCATTCTTAGGAAATTTGTAAAGTGTAGTAGCTTCATCTTGACGCGAGAACATCGATATATATATATATATATATATATATATATATATATATATATATATATATATTTATATTTATATATATATATATATATGATAAAAATTCATTGTAGTCTTACTTTCTATAAGACCCTGGGCTTTCACTCGCTGCTTTATATAAGTGACAATTTTTTATGGTGTTGTGTGTTATTTTTTATCGTCAAAACAAGCAGCGAGTGAAAGCCCAGGGTCTTATAGAAAGTAAGACTACAATGAATTTTTATCATCATGTCACCTCGCTTGATATTCAAATTTTCAAATATATATATATATATATATATATATATATACATATATATATATATATATATATATATATATATATATATATATATATTATATATATAATATATCAGCGCACGATAATATGTTTGGACCCTATTTATAATTTTGAAAAATTACATTTTCAGTACTGAATTCATTCTAGTTTTTTTTTTCGAATAACCAGTTTGCCAAGACAGTCAAATTCAGTTTTTATAGTTTTCAACTTAAAAACAAAAAACTTTCAATAAAGAACGATAAAATTTATAGAATTTATAAAAAAAAAACATATTATGTAAAAAAAATGTTGTACTATTATCAGATAAACTATACCAACGAGTATAAGTGACAGCTGTTTTTATCTTTTTAGACTCTTTTTTCACTTTTTATTTATGTTTTTTATTTGAATTAGGATAGAATAGAGATGTTTGGTAGTAATCTGAGTAAAAATATCGCAAGTAACATAATATTAGTGGTATATTGAGAAAAAAAAGTTTGGTGGCAAATTTTATAACTTAAATTAGTACGGGCGGTGATATGTATTTAACATGGGCTTGTATTAATAAAAAAAATAGTCCAAAAATTTAAACGATTTCTTTTCTTAAATTGCTTAAAGTTTGGCCTTTTTTAATTTAAAAATAATTTTTAATTCTATGCAACAATACTAAAATAATAATAAAACTTCTATGCATGTAGTAAATGATACTTTACTTAGTATCGATTAGTTAGTATCGATTAGATAGTATCGATTACTTAGTTGGATTTTAGTTATTTTGAGATAACATAATGTACTTAGAAAATAATTATCATGCACAAATTGTTTTATTTTTGTCAATAAAACATGTCATTTTAGGTTCTTGAAACCTTGAATTCTATTTCTAGTTTCCAAGAACTAAGAAAACCTAACAAAAACTTAAAATAACTGACCCAATTTATAAATTTAAAAAACTTTAATTTTCATACCATTTTCTTTTCTCATTTATGGCATTAAATTTTATGGTTTGTTGATATGTGAACTCAAATGTGACCTAGCATGCATATTTCAAAAACTGAACAAACTGGAGATTAGGTCCCTAATTATATGTCGATGCTTTTGCGGCAAAAACACCCTTCTATTTTAAGTGGGCTTGCTATTTTTTATGCTTCTACAATTATTGCGATAACAATAAAAACACACATCTACATTTAACGCGACAACATGCAGGTATAAAACAATTCTACACCTGTTTTTCAATAAAGATAATTTTCTGATGTCACGATAAATGGGCGCAACTGCATTGATGTATTGTATTTCTACTTAGCTATAAATTAAAATTAAAAATGACATCACGTATGTATTTATTTTGTGTGCCTTTTTTCGTTAGCTACAGCCACTGATGGAACATTTATATCAAATTGTCATGATATAAAAACGTTTTTTATTCCATTTGAACAAGTAAGTGAATGTTTTTTTATTAATTTATCCATTGTTTTGATTTAACTGAGCTTCAAATTTAAGTCTATTCGAGCAAGATTCAAGCCAAAATCTTTAGAGAACTTCTTTTTCCTTTTTTTATTCATAATATTTTACCTGAGGTTTGAGCTTTTAGCTTAGAAATGAGCCAGTTCCAGAAAAACCCGTGTATGACTCGTAAAAAAACGAGCTTCTGAACAGGAAATGAGGTTATCATTTGATGAACTTAAAAAAAAATAAAATGTGTTTAATATGATATTTTAGAAACTCTAGCATGTAAAATAAATTGTTTTTAACACTTGGAAAGAATTTTTGACTTTAATATGACTTTTAACTTTTATGACTTTTCTGTAAAAAAAAATGATTTAAAAATTTGGCGTTATTCTAATAGATCCAAGATATAGTTTTCAAATATCAGCTCAAATACTAAGCTTTTCAACATTTGGATCTTTTTTCGATTTAAAGCACCATGTGTTAACCTGGTCTAAAAAATTTTGCAGGACTTATAAAATAGGGTTTTAAAGACTTAGTATTTATTAGGTCTATGATATTATTGATATAAATATAAAATGGCTTTCTGTTATGTAATTAACCTAATTTTGATGTCTTCTTGCCAAAAAGAAGCATCAAAACTTTCCAGATTTGCAACGAGTATAGAACATCTTTACGGGAAGCGTTGTAGAAGCGTTGGGAAGCGTTGTAGAAGCGTTGGGAAGCGTTGTAGATTTGCAACGGTCAAGATTAACGTTTATTTAATTGTTATTCTAACACTTATGACGTCATTTACACTTTTTTGAATCGATTTTCAACTTTTAGTGAGGTCCTTACAATACTTAATTTAAGCATTGCAAAATTGTGTGCAAGCTTTTTATCAATTCTTTTTAGAGTAAAGTAGCCATTCAATTACCATTGCAGATACTCCACAGGGGAAAGTGTAGAAGATAAGGCACTCGTTGCAAAAACTGAAAGTTTAGTTGCTGCTTTTTGAGGTGGAGGCATCTATTTGTATATAAATAATTTTATTAAACTCAATAAAGAATCACATTAAGTTTAAATACCTCCCAATGAGGATAACCTGTTAGTTTTATGTATTAACTAACCAAAATGTTCTATTATCTATTTTCCTGACTAGCTAAATGTAATGCAGCTATATTCCAAATGTTGTCAGTGGGGGATGGTACCAGCTTTTTTTGAAAATAAAAAAACAATAGCGTGTATTTATGAAAATTATAAAAAATCATATGACAGTAAGTTTTAATGAATTCTTAAAATGTTATTATTAGTATTGATGCTGAAATATATACAGTTATGACAAGTAATTAGGAACAGCAAACCCAATTTAAAAGAATTAACCAATTTTGCCAAATCTAATGCAGCGCAGTAGTACAGTCTTTAAAATAAAAAATCGTAAATATTTTGCTATATGGAAATCAATGAAACTGTAGATACTGACCACCTATGTTTACCCAGAATACCGGAAAAGGGAACCATGTAATGGTAAAAGTAGAAGTAAAAATAAGCGGTGCTCGTAATATATAGCAACTGCAAAATATTTTCGTCTTTTCCGAATTTGCACGTTCACCGAGATTTATTTCCGGTAAATTTCACCTTTTAAAAAATGACATTAAAAATAATTAAAAATACAATAATATTTATCAAGATGTGAAAAGTACCAGAAATAAAGAATTAAATCTTGTAGAAATCGCACGATATACGCAGTTTAGTCAATTGAAACCTCCAACTGTATGTATGTTTACACGCAAATTTAATTAGAATTTTTAGTAAAAGAATGTAAATGTATTTTGTTTGACGTGTGAGAGATTCCAGGTTAGTATCTTAGAAGATTGTGGTATAAATGTGAATTTTTGAGATGCTATGATAAACTTTACGAAATGACTCTCGAGTTCTTTGCACGATGTTGTAGATGGAAAAATATTAGAATGACTATTTAAGGCAAAACTAAATGAGCAGTGTATTGAAAGTTTAGTGATTGCATTCTTTTAAAAGATTGACGCTATTAGTGTGTCCCAAATAAAGTGGTACGGTATTAAAATGCCATACTTATTCATTACTTATAAATATAATTTAGACTTAAAAAATTATAATAATACTTATAAGGTATAAATTCAAACTGTGTTTTTATGTAGCTCTCAAAGGACAAAAAATATGACTATTCTCTCAACAAAGTTTGTTTACTGTAGAAAACGTTCTAACAACTCTAGAATACTCAACAAAAATTTAAAAATGCATAACAATAATGGCAGTATCAGACTTAAGCCTTAGGCTTGTGCTTAAAATATGCTGATGATATAATTCAATGCTCCAGTATTGCAACGTTGCACATTTCCATGCTTTTGACCTTCATGCTTGCTCTTCATGTTACCGTCGAGACCTGATAGTAGTACTTTGTCTACATCGCAAGCTTAGCAATAATTCACGGTATTTACTGATCTATTGATTTAGTACCATATCCGCAGTTTGTAGAAATTATAGAGAATTCTTACCAAAAAAAAATCAATACAGGTATTTAGTGCTATAAATGCAATAGGTAGACATAACCTAGAACAGGTAATATTATACAAAAAGAAATCAATAATGCAGGTGGCTTATGCTACAATAAACGTGTGACTTACTTAAGTTAAGTGATATTGTAGTTTATAACTACCTGTTCCAAGAACATAATACAAGAATTGCAATAACTAAACCAATGATAGTGCCAAAAGTAATAAATAGATTCACAGAAAGAACAAGAAGATATAATTTACCAAAACTCTAGAATGACATTCCTTTAAAACAAAATTATTTAAGTGGAAAAAATACGATAAAAAAAAATTAAAAAACTTTTATATAAATTAAAAATAAAAATTAGTTGAAAAATTTTAATAAAGTGATCTTAAAAACTTATATTATAGTTATTTTGAAATACAAAAAAAGTATAAATTGTAAATACAAAATAAAATAATAATAACGAATTATATAGTTTTGAATTTGGTTTTGTAAACAAGAAATTATAACGTTTATATAGTTAAACCAACCGATAAGGCTATGCCTTGGTTGGACAATGTTTGTAAATGAAATAATAATAATAAAAAAATAATAATAAAACGTATCTATTACAAAATAAAGTACATATTTATCTGAAAAAGGTATAAGTTTTTTTCCCTGTTATATTTTTTAATGCATAACTTATAAAAAGATGAAATAATTTACTTTCCATACTTGATTTTTTTTTCTTTGTGTTTAAAAAGTTGGATAATAATAGAAATCTAAAAAAAGGAATAATAAAAGAAAAATACAAGAAATAAAATCGATTGTTTACTGCACTGCATCTCTCAAATTACAATAATTGTGTCCAAATACGTGTGTATAAATTGAAAGTGTTATGTAGTGAATTCTGTAAATAATGTGTTAAATATATGACTATCAAATATCTAACTAATACTAATAATTTTCAGTGGAAAAGTTAGTTTCTGAAAGTTTTTACACAGGTCACATAGATGCTAAAATGAATCGTAAATTTATTCAATGCGTTACTGGAAAAACGACCAATCCTGAAATATGGATGCCAGGTCAACCGGATAATAAAAAGAATATGGAATCTTGTACATTTTTAAATCTACAAGGCCTTGAAGACGTTTTTTGTAACCCTGTAGTTCATAAACGAACTGTATGTGAGGTATGTACTTGAAAACGTAGGACATCTAGAACAAAAACCTGTTTGATATCCTCTAACATACTTATTGTATCAATGTTGAATTAGCAGAAGTTATTGATTTCCTATTTGTTTTCTATTTACTAATTGGCAGCTGAGTTTCATGACGTTAAAGCTTGCCTTTTTCTACGCACGTGGACTAGTGAGCTGTGACGTCGTAAAGCAAACTATATTAACGGTCGTTCCTACTACAAACAAAATCAACCAATAAGAAGAAATCTTACTAACTGATCAACATTAAAAGGTTCCTGATTTTTCCATAACAATACATGTTATTTAAGTTTTCTAAACTTTTTTTTATAACAATGCTTGTTGGAGAAAACTTAGACATAGTATGCTTCATTATGTCGTAAACCTGCAGACCCTATTCCTTGAATAAAAAATTAATAAGAAATCAATGACTCTGGCCATATTAAGTTACTACTTTAGGGAAGCAATGCATTTTTTTAATATCATTTTAAATTGAGTTTAGGATGCTGCACCCAAAATTGAAATAAAAAACATCTCAAAAAATCTTGTCACAACAGAGCATCAAAATAGCGCACAATTCGCCGACCCCTATGCTAATGAGTTTATATTTGAACTGCGACTTTCACCCATTTTAATTTTATTTCAGCAGTTAGAAAGAATAATAGCTTGTTCTTCATGTTAAGTTTTAATGAAAAATTATTTTTTTAGATTTTTCTAGAAAAAATTTTTGGAGGAAAGAAAATTCGCAAATTGACCCATGATAGTGGATTATGCAATTTTCAATAATTTTTTTCTTTGTAAATGTCTCGTAAAAATCGTTAAAAAATGAATTTAATTAAAACTTGATTTACAGAACATGCTATTTTTGTTTTGTTTAGAAGTTGATCACGCAAAATTTTGCACTCGGTGAGCGTTACCCAAGGACGTTTAACACTAAATTACGGCAGATTTTATTTATTAAGCCGAAACTTCTTGAAGTAAAGAGAATTGTTCCTTGGTTCATTATGAATCTAAAAAGAACATAAAATTGAATTTTACGACAACATCGCTACCCTAAAGTAGTACCTTAAAGTGGATATTGACTGTTTTGAGGCTGACTATAAGCAATTTTAGTCACATCTGCTTCCGTTTCTGCTTACTACGTTGAAAAGGAATCGGATGTGAGCGAAATCACTTATAGACAGTTTTAAAACTGTTGTTCGTTGGGCTAGCTAATAATTTTTTACTTGTTTCATTGATTGATTCCACAGTTTGAAGACGATGCCGACGATGATTCTGTGGCTACCCCCCATAAAACTGCCACAACGGAAACAAAGAGAAACCTACCTAATAAAAAAACCATATACAAATATTCTAACCGAATTGTTAATTATTTGCCAGAAGTTATTACTTATTTGCAATATTTTAATATGACTTCATGCCAGTTTCGCAATTTAACTGTAAGTGATATATTTTTGATATAAATTATTTAATAAAAATATAAAATAAAAGAGTATTTTAAAAACACACAGAAAATGTATAATTTTTTATATCGCACAATTTTCAAAGAAGTATTATGTTAAAAGTGTATTGAAAATATTGCATGCACGAATATAGTTTTGCATAAAATTGAAAAAATAGGCTAGAGAGTCGATGTAAAACATTATGATGAGTAAAAGTTATACACAGTACGTTACTTTTAAATGAAATGTAAGGATTTTACCGAGTATGTCGCGTGAATGAAGTAGCTGGCAAATAATTGTAACAAAAAATATGCAAGGTGTTTACTGCTGCATTTCTCCACCTTTTTTGATCATTCGCATTTCAGAGCACCAAAATATGCTTTCCTGCTTGACCACTGACCAGTTATCTGTCTGGTGCACGCTCGATCGCAGCTTTGCTCTCTCTCTCTCTCTCTTTCTCTCTTTCTTACTCTTTTATCCTGTCTTGAGAAAAATATCATGCAATGACCGCAGTTTGGTTTTGCATGATATTTACACAAGAAGTGAGACAGTAGCAGAGAGGGAAAGGTAGTGGGCGATAAAGAGAGAGAGAGAGAGAGAGAGAGAGAGAGAGAGAGAGAGAGAGAGAGAGAGAGAGAACGGTGCAATAGATCCAAAATCCTTTATTTATTTTTTTTTGGTAAAAACAACTTACTGTGCAGCTATTTTCAGAAAATAAAATGCATGGTAGGTTTTACTAAACAGAGCAAGGTGTGGAAATATTGAAATGATCAACCTATAAGATCTCGACATATCAATTTTTGAGTTACATATTGATATGGGTAAATTCTTGTATTTGAATGTCTATCGAGATCTGCATTTTTACCTCGCCCCTAAGTCAAGTAGCCAACAGAAGCAGGCAAGATGGAAAGAAAGACGTGCAGAAGTACAGGACGGAGAGACAGAGATAGAACTCTAAGGTTTAACGCTTGCTGCTCGATCAAGTGACGCTTTGCATGGAGGTACGAAGTCCACTCCAAACTCAATGCAGCCTGTCACTGTATCCTCTATCTCTCTCTGAGTGTGTCTCTCTCCGTCTAGTTTTTCAGCTCTGCTTTCTCTCCATCCTACCTGATTGTTTTGGCAACTTGATTCAGGGTAGGTAAGCAGGAAGTGTCTAAAGATATGCAAATGCAAGACATTACCTATATGTTTCACAAAAATCAGGGGCGGATACAGGAATTATTTTCGGAGGGGGCTGAGGTCAGATATAGTAGAACCATCTCAACTCGGGGTGGTGGGGGGTGAAGTGGCGCAGGCCAAAAATTTTTGAGGGCCACGCCCCTTTTTGGGTAAAACGCAAAATTAGTATACTCGAAAAAACTGACACCGAAATTTCTGAAACCTCAATTGTATTTTTTTTTATTAAAAAGTAAATTGTAATATTTTTTATAATAACTTTAGATGACTCATATTTTTGTTTTTTATCTTCATATATTTTTTTTAATTCAACTTATGAACTATTTTTTTTTTAATCATTTCTTTTTTCAACAAAATATATAAAATATCCGGATTTGTATTTTCACTAAATATATATTGTTAAGTATATTAGGTATTAATATTTAAAGAAAAGAAAAATTAAAAAATTAGGAGGGCCAAGATAGAGAACTTACTCTCTACAGGAAAATTTATTTATATTAATGCTTTAAAATAAAAAATAAACAAACAATGAAATAGTTTTCAGGTATATTCAACACTTTTTTGTTTTATAATGTTGATTTTGACAGAAACATAGTAATGGATGTATACAATTATATAGTTATGAAATCTATGGCAAAATGATGCTTTTATTTTTGTTATATTGTTTATTAAAAACAGGTGTGAAATCTTTTAGCTATAAAAATTTAAAATCAAATGTGTTTTTTTATAATACATTACATATATGTTTGCAATTTATGGGCAGCAATAAAATTCAAAATTAAGGAAGATTAGTTTACTCAAATTGTGTAGCATCTACATACCCACACATACTTATAAATATATTTAATAAATAAAATATAAACTATTTAAATAAAAATTTCAAAGAGACTGTTTTTTATATTTACTAAAAATATTTTTCTAATATTTTAACCTGTATATATTTTTATTTATTAAATATTTACAATCAGTTGAAAATCCTTTGAGAATACAGATAAAAAAAATTGTTCTTTATTCTCTATATTATTATACGCAGATAGTAATTTTACATTATAATAAACGTCTGGACTGAGTAATTGCAAATCTATCTACAACTTCTTGAGGTGTAAGAGATATGTTGCGATGAATGCTAAGCATTGCTAATCCATTTAACCTATCTTCAGTCATAGCTGACCTTAAATACGTTTTAAGTCTCTTTAATACTGAAAAGGACCTTTCATTTGATGTATTTGTATTTGATGTTTTGGATGTTTTTGATGACAGAGGAGAAATTGCAAGAATGTGAAGTAATGTTTTAACGTTTGGGTAAAATGAAGATTTATGTGCATACTAAAAGGCATCGATTACTCTTGTTGGCCTTTGATCTTCAGACTTTGATTTCCAATATGTGATCCATGTATTGATTTCTGCTATTATCTTTGATTTTGGGAAATTCAGATCATCAATATAAAATTCTAACACTTCACTCATATCAGCTACATTACATGAATCAATATTTTTTGGTATTAAATTAACTAATTTCACAATAATATTTGATGAAAAATTAAATCTTGCATTTAACTCTGAAATAATATGATCTAGGAATGGTAAATAGAGTGTTAATTTACAGTACTCTATAGCAAATTCCTCAGAGTCTTTGTCATGATTAATTTGATGCTTAGGTCTGTTTTTTTGCACAATTACTGTGCGTGGCATCTTAATTGGTACATTCAACTCCTCACAAATACTCTTGCATTTTAGAAATATTTGATGGCTCTCTGTTTCATAGTTTTCTCTTTTTTTTTTCAATTGGCTCAATATAAGTTGTGACTGTTCAATACATAAAGCTATATCTGATGTAGCTTCTTGTAGTTGCCTTGACAACTGCACTGTGATAGCTAATATATCAACAAGTGTTTTCATAGAGTAGATAAATACAAAGGTTGACAGAGAATGCAAGAGACCAGAGGCTGCAGTATTACCTTTTCCTTTAGTTGTATTATCTAAATATTGCAAGCAATTATTTATACATACAAACAGATCATCAAATCTCAAAAGTGAGTCATGTCTTTGGATAAATCTTGTATCACAAAAATTTGTTAATTTTTTAAAAGGTTCTGTATATTCACTTTTATTATAAGTATCTTCCAGACACTGCATTCTGTTTGATGATTCTCTAATAAATGTAATGGTTTCTGATATTTTTTCATGAGCACGTTCAATATTGAACTCTTTACATGACTTTGAGATTCCAAGATTTAAATTGTGACTCACACAGTGGGTATAGATTGCTTTTGGTTGAATTTCTTTAATGAGAGCCTGGCAGCCAGTTTTATAACCAGACATGTTTGGAGCCCCATCGTAAGCTTGACCTCTTAAATACTTGACATCAAGCCCAAAATCGGCTAACTTTTGTAGTTAATTACGAGAAAGACATATTCCTGTTGTATTTTGTGGATTATAAAAACATATGAACGACTCAGCTAATGATTTTAAATCAAAATCAATATACCTAACACATAGAGACTCTTGATCCTCTCCTTCCACATCTGTAGTTCCATCACCAATAACCACAAAATATTTTCCTACTTTAACTTTTACTACTACCTTTTCTTAAATTAACACACCACAGACATTTATCATATCATTTTGCGACGTTTTGCTTGTAAAGGTAGCATTTTTAGGAGCTGTTTGCAAATGATTCTCTAAATCTGTGTCACCTCTATCAACACCATATCTAAGAATAGATCTAAAGTTACCATCATTATTTACTGGTTTATTTTGTAACACAGGTCCATCGTCCCTATGACCACGTAAACCTATATTTTGTCTACCACACAAAATCACGGTACGTGCTACAGGAATAAGTTTTTTTTTTATTCCGTTGTATCGTTTCTTCACGTTGAGTATCAATTTGTTTTTCTATAGGTATTCTACGATTTTCCACCAAATCTAATAAATCTTGCATTTTACCCATTGCTTCATTATGATACAGTTTCTCTGAATGTTCACCACACTTTTCAACGCCTTTTCTAAAATTACAAAACAGCAAAAACGCACATAACCGGCAATTTTTTTTCTACCACTGTTCAAGTATGCCCCCTTATGCTAAAAATAATAACTATTCGAAATTTGCTACAATCGGCGTGAAATTTTTGAATAATTAAAGAAATATATTTATTAACGTAAAAAATATACCCACCTTTATATTATGTAGTTATTTCAAATTTCTTTGAAACTTCAGAAATTTCGGGGGGGGGGGGGGGCTAAAGCCCTCTTAGCCCCCCCCCCTGTATCCGCCCCTGACAAAAATTGATAAATTTAGATCCCATTGGTTGATCCTTTCAATATTTCCATACCTTGCTCTGTACAGTAAAACCAACCACGCATTAGATTTTTGTATTCGAGCTCTATATGCGAACTATACCTAAGATGTACTTTTGAAAGCAAGAAAAATTTAGCAAAGCAATTTGTATTTTTCCACTTTCTCAGTCTGGTTGTCAACGCATTGACCAATGCCATAAATATTTGCACACCTCCTTGAATAGCTGGTGCACATCTTTTCTCTTCTTCTCTCACTCAGTGAATCTCAACAAACGATTACATGAGAGAAAGAGCAAGAAAAAAGATTATATATATATATATATATATATATATATATATATATATATATATATATATATATATATATATATATATAGAGCTGAGGATTTAAACCGGTTCGAGCATCCGCCCGGGCAAAAAGAACCTTGGAAAATTTTTATATTCTCTTTCATAAAAATTTATCTTTATTGTCTTTTTGCCATACAATGCGATCAGATAGAGATTAGAGTTGACACAAAATTCCATTTGAATGCATGTTATTTCCGTATGTATAAATACTTTTTTTTCAGATTGCGATTTCAATTTTTTTAGTGGCCCACGAAAATTTCGTTTGCGTGTTCGTTTCGATTTTTTGTCGTGTTGAATTTCATGTCTAACGAAAATTATTTTGAATGTTTTGTGTTTGACTTCAACACTGACTTTAACGATAAAAACATTAGTGATGTCACAAGCGTTGCGGCCAAAATGAAAAAAAATAGACTTTCAAGATACAAGTTTACCGTTTATATCATTGTGATTGTAACGCTTATGACGTCATTTTCACTTTTATCATTAGAATATCAACCTTTATTGACGTCATAACTGTTAACTCAATAATACTTAAAACACTGTATAACTGTATGCAATTTTTTAAACGGTTAACTATTTAGAAGTATACAACAATTTACTAAGATCTTTGATTATTTTTTTATAGCATTTGCTTCGTTTGACAGAAAACACAATCTTCAGTAAGTTTTTTGGCCAAAATTTTTCTAAGCTCATTCAGAAAACCTCTGAGAAAAAAATGAATAATTTTTTGGTTATAAGTAATTTTTACAATTCACATTTTATTTGAAGTAAAAATTGTGGCTACTACGCCAAAAGACGTCTCGCATTTATTTTTAATTTTTTTATTACTTTATATACTGGGTGTCCATAAAGTCTTTAAGGGTGTTTAGACGTT